>JACEFO010002311.1:0-600000 GCA_015342445.1 Digitaria exilis
ACCAGATTCTGGAAGATCTGTTGAGGGCCTGCGTGTTGACCTACGGGTCGGACTGGGAGAAGAGCTTACCCTATGCCGAGTTCTCATACAACAACAGCTATCAAGAGAGCTTGCAGATGTCACCTTTTGAGGCTCTCTACGGAAGAAAGTGCAGGACACCCCTGATGTGGTCTGAGACCGGAGAACGGATCATCTTTGGACCCGATACAATTAAACAAGCCGAAGAGAGTGTGGCCAAGATCCGGGAAAACCTCAAGATAGCCCAGACCAGACAAAAGAGCTACGCCGACAGAAGAAGACGGGAGCTAACCTTTGAAGTTGGGGACTATGTCTACTTAAAGGTTTCGCCACTTAGAGGCACGAAGAGGTTTCATGTGAAAGGGAAGCTTGCACCGAGGTTCGTCGGCCCATACCAGATAGAGAAGAGGATTGGCAGTTTGGCTTACCAGCTCAAGTTACCGCAAGAACTCGCAGGAGTGCATCCGGTGTTTCACGTATCCCAGTTGAGAAAATGTTTGAGGGTTCCGGAGGATCAAGTCCCCGCAGATGTGCTAGATCTGCAGGAGACCCTGGAATACCTAGAACACCCGGTGAAGATCTTGGACCGGGCAACGAAGGGGACCAGAAGGACGAGCATTCCAATGTGCAAAGTGCTGTGGAGCAACCACACGGAGCGGGAAGCTACCTGGGAGAAAGAAGCCGAGATGAAGGAGTTGTACCCGTACCTCTTCGAGTCCGAGGTTAGTTCTTTAATCTCGAGGACGAGATTCTTTTAAGGGGGGAGTCTGTAACAGTCCACTATTTTCAAATTATGAAAAATTTTGAAAATTTTGTTGTGCATGAAAACTTGGCTTGCCATAAGGATGTCTTCTCTCTCTCCCCAAAAATTCCTAGGAAAAATGTATTTATTGCCTAAGGACCTTGTTAATGCTAGAGTGGCATTTGAATCATCTTTCGGTTTTATTTGGATCTTTGTGTGGGGTTTTGAATTTGAATTTAAATTCAAATTCTAAACCTAAAACTAACTTGGGCTCTAACTAATCCTAACCTGAAACCGGCCCAGCCCACTTTTCTCTCTCCCTCTCTCTTCCTTTCTTTTCTCTTCCGCGCGCTCGGCCCACTTCTCGCTCGCGCCGGCCCAGCCCACTCGTCCGTTCTTCCCCAGCCGCGCTCGCGCGTCCGCTCTCGCTGACAGGTGGGCCCCACCTGTCGGCGCCGAGCCGAGCCGCGCCGCGCTCTCTCTCTCTCTCTCTCTGCCGCTCCGGACCCACCTGCCAGGCCGCTCCTTTCTCCCCCGCGCGCGCGCTGCCTCTTTCTCTCTCTCGCTGACGGGCCGGCCCCACCCGTCAGCTTTCCCTTCCACCTCGCGACGGGGTCACGCAAATCGCATGACCCCGCCGCCGGCCGCCTTTTCCCGCGCAGCCAGCCGCGCCGCGGAAGCCTCTAGAAGCTGCCCGCTCGCCCTACCTACCCCACGCACCCGTGAGCCCTCTTTTACCCCTCAAACCCTAGCCGCCACACCCACCGATGCTCGCCGCGTGTCCACCGGCGCGGACGCCGAGAATCCCCGCCGCTCGCCCTACCAACCACCCCGGGAACCCTTCAAACCCTAGCCACTACCCTACTTAAGCCCTAGGCGCGCTCAATTTGAAACCCTAGCCGTCCAATTGGGGATTTCCCCTTCCACCGCCGCCACCGGAGTTGGGGGAGGAGAGAAGAAGAGGGGGAAGAGAAGGAGGGGGAGGGGAGGAGCAGAGCCACGGCAAGGAGGCGCCTTGCCGTTGCCTGGAGCCAAGCCGGAGCCCGAGGGGGAGACGCCGAGCCACGCCACCGAGGGAGCCGCGCACCGACGTCCACACCGCCACCGGAGACGGAGAGGACGACCGCAAGCCGTACCTCGACGTCGCGCCACTGCCTCGACGACCTTCCCGCGACGCCAAGCACGCCTTTTTCGAGCCCTAGGTGAGCCCTCACACCTCGCCGCACCTCGCTCTGCTCCGGCGGGTCGTCGTGAGCCAAAACCTAGCGCCGCCGCCCTAGGACTCCCCCTACCTCTCTGTCCGGCCGTCGTGCCGCTTGCAGGAGCCTAAAGCCGCGCCTTTTGGCCTTGGACGCGACCGTGGGCGTGCGCAGTCGCCGCTCCACGGGCTCGCCGTCGCGGCAAGCCATCCCGGCCGCCGAGCCGCGTCGCGGCGCCTCGCCACGCTCGTGCACGCACTCGTGCACGGCGCGTTGGCTCGCGCACGCGAACGCGCACGAGCACACACGAACACGGATGTTCGCGGACTCGGGAACGCGTCGAGCGTCGCTCGCCGGCGTTCGAACGTGCCATTGCGGCATTCCATCGAACGCCTGGCAGGCGCGCTCGCGGCGCCGCCCCGCGTCCGCGCAGTGCAGGCCACACGGCGCTGGCCGCACGGGATCGCTGCGCAGCCGCAGCGGATCCCTGGGCCAGGCCGCGTGGTAGCTGGGCCGCGCCAGTTTGGGCCGTGCCTGGCCCATGGCCGAGCCGCGCCGCGCGCAGCACTGACCGCGGGGGCCCACCAGTCGGTGACTGGCCCCCACTGACCGCTGGGACCCACGCGCTGACGTGTGGGGCCCGCTAGCGCTGACCCTTGACCATTGACCGTTGACCGGTCAACGATGACGTCAGCAGGGCCCACTGCTGACGTCATCACCCGGTGGCCCCTGTGCTGACGTCAGCATGTCGTCATGATGACGTCAGCAGGCCACGTGGCGCTCTGTGGTTTTCCTGGGATTTCCATTTTTTTTTCCAAAATACATTTAATAATTTCAGAAAATGCTTTAAACTTAGAAAATTCATAACTAATTCAATTTAACTCGGAAAAATGTGAAACCAACTTCTATAATTTTCTAAAATCATGAATAACACTTTAAAAATGCAATTGGAGTTAGTTGGGTCTTTCTTGGTTTCCATTTGGCTCTTTCTTTGCAAATAGGCCCCTAGACTTATTCGTATTTACGATCAGGAGCCGCCGCCGGAGGAGCACTGACTGAGGAGGACTACTACGCCGAGGAGGACGACTACCCCACTTGCTCAGGTTCACGCCCGACTGCTTCTTTGAATACCTATAGGCATTGCTCATTAGATACGCCAGGCTTGCATGTGTTGCTTGAGCTGTGAACCTTGCATAGCCTGTTTATTCATCGTATGCCTTGTTACCTATTGCTTATCATATCGTACCTTGTTATATGATGATGATGAGATGCTTGCTTGTGTGCGGGATATGTGGTAGATATTCTTGGCGTGTGTGTGGGGATAAACTGGGAAGATGTATGGCGATTTTGACCTTACTAGGTCTTACCGGTGCGGGTAATAACAACCTGATCTTATATCGGGGTGAGATGACTTCTGGGTTATCTCGTGGGCTCTAGGGGAGATGGCCCCCTAGGGTACCCTAGGGGGGTTGGACCCCCTAGTGGTTTTATGACTTGGAGCCAGGTGTAGGAGGTTACTTGAGAGGGTGAGGAAGAAGACTGCTTCCCGTACCGGTACCTTAAACCTTGTTGACTGTCCTGTGTTCACTGTACCGTACACGCCAACTTGCCTGAGATGTGACCGGTAACGACTAGCCTAGCTAGGGTGGCACCCAAATGCGGAGATCACAGTTTGTGTATGTGTGAGGGGTGAGTGCCCGTGCCTTACACCCCGATGGGCAGCTCTGGTGGTATGCTTTCACATTTCCTTGGGGCCAATGCCTTAGGGCGGAGGCATCCAGACCCGGGAGACCAGGAGGGTGCCATTCTTACTAGGAGGTTTACTAGTTGTGGGCTGCGTCTCGACTGGCTCGCTACCAGTCGCAGCCCGGGTTGGGTACAGGTGTACAACCTCTGCAGAGTGTTATGATCTATACGTATAGCCGTGATCTTGGTCATGGATAGCGCAGTGTTCTTCAGTGTGGTCGGCCATTGTTTTGGGATATGCTTTTCTCCCCCTATAGGTGAGAGTGTGAGGGCGTAGGGGTAGCCGGGGAGAGGAAGGTTGTGCTCCGCCTGCCTTGTGATCCGGTTATCCCTCTTGAGATGCCAGGAATGAAGCTGCGCATCGCCGAGAGTTGGAGGCGTGTGTCGAGGAGAATGCCGCCGGGAACCCGTCGTATGATGGGACTAGCCCCGGGACAGTGATATGGGAATTGGTGGGATGAAGATATTATTATTATTGCTGCCGCTTGCTTAGGAAACCCCAAGCCATATTTCCTTGTCTTTATCTTGTATACCATTAGCTTGTTAGTCCACTTAAAGCTGCATACAGTCGGTGACGTGTGCCTGTTCCATTCCTTGGGAACAGAGAGTGAGTATCTGGGAGATGGAGCGGAGTTCGACTCCAACTTCGACAACTGGTACGACTAGGCGACGGTCTACGCTCAAGCCTGCCTGTGGAGGAGACGCGAAGATGGTGGCCTACCGCCGAGCTTCCTAGCGCTAGCTGTCTTTTATTTGCTTGTTTAGCCCTGCGTGGCGTATGTTTGAACCCTTTGTTAGGAATGTAATAACTTATTTAGCTCTGTGATGCTTTATCGGAAGTTTGGAACTGCTACTCTTCTGTTTCGAGATTCTGTACGTGGTAGCGACTGATCCAGGGACTATCACACGAGTACAGGGAGTCGGGTTTTCAGTCTGGAAAACCCGGGTCCGTTTCAGTTGGTACCAGAGCCGAGCTTGACCTTAGACCGCAGCCTTAGGTTTGGCCGCTAGTAATAGGACTCTTACTACGCTCTATTGTATATAAAACCTTGTATGTTGAAAAAAAAATTGACTTCTCGCCTTGAACTTTGTTTTGGAAAAATTGCTTCCTTCCCTCGCTGACTTGACCTCTACCTTGTCCAGATGAAGCCCCAGGAGTGGAGACCGTTTGAGATCAGCCCCGCCAGCTACCGAGGTTTCCCAGCTCTGCTAGACGAGATGATCGAGAGGGCGGGACTGAAGACCAAGGCTGTCTACCAGGGGAAGGTTCAGGGGTCAGATGAGGAGGGTCAGGCTGTCGTGACCGTGAGAGTCGGAGCAGATCCTATGGTGCCAGAGTTCAAGGGGACCATCGTACGAGCTCAGGAGGAAGGTACAGCCAATGCCATCCAGACAGCGGCAAGGGAGGCTGTCAGATGGGTGCACGCCGAGATCAGTGAGAGGCTGGAGGACACCCCCTACCGCTACCTCCCTCAGGCGCTTTTCACACAGAAGCACCTGGCGGAGAATGTGCGTCGCTACCACCGTGATGCCCTTGCAGAGCCAGAGGAGCAGCTTCGGGTGGCCGCCCGTTGCATCCATGCCATGGACCGGGAGCTTCACCGCAGGGATCAGGATGTGGGTATGCTACGCAGGGAGAAGGAAGAGCTCAAGAAGAAGATGGATCAGCTAGCCAAGGAGAAGGCAGAGCTCATGCAGAACAACCTTCAGCTATCCAAGGAGAAGAAGATACTGGTTGATGAGGTGATGGCAGGGTCACTTCGGCAGCATGAGCTAGAGGAGGAGATGGAGGAGCAGAACAAAACTTTCAAGATTCACCTGGATGACCTCACTCGCCGGAAGAGGAGGGCTCTCGCCGCCAGGAACAGGGCCTTCGAGAAGCTGCAGACTTACCGAGAGGTCACCGATGAGGAGATCCGGGAGCTGATAGCTGAGCTCCAAGGGCTGGTGAATCTCAACAACCAGAAGGCTAACGCAATCAGACAGCTGATGTCGATAGATATTGCAGTGAGGGTCACTTACCAGACGAGGATCGACAAGGTGAAGGAGGAACTGGAGGAGCGGATCCAGGAGCTCGGACGCAGGAGTACCCAGCTACGTGAGACCGTGGGGTACCTGGACACGATGGACACCGAGCTGATTCGCACTGAGGAGGAGCTTGAGTACCACCGACAGGAGGCACGCAGACTGAGAGATCTAGAGGAATGGGTCCTCGCGGAGTACAAGGACGGAGAGCAGCAGGAGGTGGAGCCAGCACCTGCGCTCAAGAAGCCACGCCGTGACGATCCTTTCCTTCGGTACTTCTGGGGACCAGGGTCAGAGGTACACCTTGGGGAGTACGCCCGGGCGTGCGCTCAGCGGGCTCAGGAGGAGCAGGAGACCGACCAGTAGAGTTCAGGACCTAGGCAGAGATGTAAGATACCTAGAATAATCTTGTAAGCCGAAGACCCATTCCGGCAAGTCTGTCATGTTAGTGTCAAGTCCTTTGTGGGTAGTGTTGAACCCCATCTTTTGTAAGTGACCACGTTGTAGAGTCGCTCCGCGTGTGTCCTTCGGGTTTAGGAGTAGCCTGGAGACACCGCTTTGATGTATGCATTGTCTGTTGTGATTGGATCTTAATGGATGTTCTTGTGAGCTTCTTTGTTGTTCCCCCTGTTTGGAAGAATTTATATTAGGCAAACTACTTTGTTTCTTGTATGAATCCTGTTGTGTTATACTCCCCCTTAGTGTGGCTGTAAGGCTAACCCCCTTAAACCCTCTCTTGTCTGCAACCCGCGCTTGTGTGCAGAAGATGTCAATCCGGAGATCCAACAGGCTCGCTCCGCGCTTCGAGGAAGCCGCTCAGGAGGAAGCCGCGCCTTTGGGACGAGGCATGAGGCGTGCTCGGGGTCGGGCACCGCAGCCCGTGCCTGTGCCAGCACCTGCCCCAGCGCCTGCGCCCGTTGACCCGCCACCGGTGGTCAACGCTGAGCAGAGGGACGACCAGGAGGAGATCGAGGTTGAGCCTGCGCCGCAGCCCGCGGCAGGCAATGGAGCTCAGGGGTACGTACCGCCAGTTCAGGAGCAGTTACCTCAGGCTCCCAACCTGGCCGATATCTTGGAGAGACAGACTCGTGTGATGGAGCGGATGACCGACATGGTTGCCGTTTTCCAAGGACAGCAGGGACAGCAGGGTCACCGTCACCCACCAGTTGTGGACTTGCAGAAGAAGATTGAGGGATTCATCCGCCTCAAGGCACCTACCTTCGACCATTCCACCGATCCGTTGGATGCAGAGGACTGGCTGAGGGTTATCGAGTCAAAGCTGGATCTCACTGACTGCGATGATGAGGCTTGTGTAGCGATCGCCGCACACCAGATGACCGGGTCTGCTAAGGCCTGGTGGGACAGCTTTTGTGAGACTCACCCCAACCCAGCTGCCATCACTTGGGATGAGTTTTGCAAGGCTTTCCGGGACCACCACATCCCGAAGGAGGTGATGCTACAGAAGGCACAGGAGTTCCGCACTATGACACAAGGCACCCTTCGTGTTGAGGAGTATCTGCAGCACTTCCTGCGCATGATGAGGTATGCCCCAGACGAGACCCGTAGTGATGATCAGAAGCAGCTATGGTTCAAGAGAGGCTTGCACCGTGGGATCCGCCAGGGACTGGTCACTTCCGAGCACAGGAGTTTCCGTAGCATGGTCGACCGTGCCATTGCCATCGAGCGAGAGAGGCTCGACCTGGAGGACAGTCTCAGGAACAAGAAGAGGAAGCCAGAGTTCCCAGAACCGCGACAGGCCTACCCAGAGGTTTGCACCCAGCTACCCACAGAGAGGTGGAGGTTTCCGACCAGGGCCCCGTCAGTTCGGGCGCAGCTTTGGTGGGAGCAGCTCTACCAACCCCAGTACCCGTGGCAACGGTACCACTGCTTCGCCAGGAGGAGGTTTCAACAGGCCGACACCAGCACAGAAGCCTGCCTACACCTGCTACGCCTGTGGGAAGCCCGGACACCGCTCGTTCGAATGTCCTGAGAAGAAGGGAGCCGCTACACCAGCACGCGCTCCGGGATCAGCTACCAGGAGCACACCTACCCCAGCACGAGCACCAACTCCAGAGGTCCGAGGCCGACTCAACCACCTTACAGAGGAGGAGGCCAGGGACACGCCCGACGTGGTGATCGGTGAGTTTTTAGTTGACAATGTACCTGCTTTGGTTCTTTTTGACTCTGGAGCTACTGGATCTTTTGTTTCAACCAAGTTTGTGGACAAGCAGTCTCTCCCCGTTGAGACGCGAGCTCGACCTATAGTCACCAGCTCACCCTTAGGTGATTTGAGGTGCACCTTAGTGTGCAAGGGAGTCCGTATGCTTTTGGGAGCTCAGGAGTTCCTTGCCAATCTGACGGTACTAAAGTCCGATGGAATAGATGTGATCCTTGGAATGGATTGGTTGACCGCTCATAAGGGCGTAATCTCTTGTGATCCCCGCCTTGTCACCCTGGTTCACCCAGAGGGTGGAAAGGTTGAAGTGGTACCACTTGAGTCGTCTCGAGTCTCTCAGTTGTGTCCGATGCTGGAGAGAGCCGATGAAGAAGATGAACCAAAAGTGGAGATGACCGTGGATGACGTCCCAGTAGTGCGCGAGTTCCCAGACGTATTCCCGGAGGAGCTACCAGGACTTCCGCCGGATCGGGACGTGGTGTTCGTGATTGAATTGATACCAGGAACGGCACCTATCGCACAGCAGCCGTACCGAATGTCATCAGTGGAACTAGAAGAACTGAAGAAGCAGCTGAAGGAACTACTGGAGAAGGGCTACATCCGACCGAGCGCTTCGCCATGGGGATCGCCCGTGTTGTTCGTCAAGAAGAAGGATGGTACTCTGCGGATGTGTATTGATTACCGCGCTCTCAATGCGGTCACCATCAAGAACAAGTATCCTCTGCCAAGGATTGATGACCTACTGGACCAGCTAAGGAAGGCCAAGTTCTTCAGCAAGATTGACCTACGGTCAGGGTACTATCAAATGAAGATCAGGCCAGAAGATATCCCTAAGACGGCCTTTACCACCAGGTATGGCCTCTTCGAGTTCACCGTCGTATCTTTTGGTCTAACCAATGCCCCTGCCTACTTCATGAACATGATGAACAAGGTCTTCATGGACGAGCTGGACAAGTTCGTTGTGGTTTTCATCGACGACATTCTCATCTTCTCGGAGACGGAGGAAGAACACGAGGAACATCTGAGGACCGTGTTAGAGAAGCTGAGGCAGAATCAGTTATATGCCAAATTCAACAAGTGTGAGTTTTGGATGAAGAGGGTGGCTTTTCTAGGCCACGTATTGACCGCCGAGGGAGTTGCTGTGGACCCCGAGAAGATTCAGGCAGTGTCAGGGTGGCAGCAACCGAAAAATGTTTCGGAAGTCAGGAGTTTCTTGGGCTTGGCTGGCTACTACCGAAGGTTTATCGAGAACTTCTCAAAAATTGCTAAGCCCATGACAGAACTACTCAGGAAAGATACACTTTTCGAGTGGACCGAGAAGTGTGAGGCCAGCTTCCAGGAGCTCAAGAGCCGCCTCACCACTACCCCGGTACTAACCTTACCGGACATCCGGAAGGACTTTGTAATCTACTGTGACGCCTCGAGACAGGGACTCAGATGCGTGCTGATGCAAGGAGGCAAGGTTGTGGCATACGCTTCCCGCCAGTTAAGGAAGCATGAGCAGAACTACCCTACCCATGATCTGGAACTAGCAGCGGTAGTCCATGCTCTGAAGATATGGAGACACTATCTGATTGGCAACAAGTGCGACATCTACACCGACCACAAGAGTTTGAAGTATGTCTTCACTCAGTCTGAGCTGAACATGCGACAGCGTAGATGGTTGGAGTTGATAAAGGATTACGATGTGAACCTGCAATATCACCCAGGCAAGGCCAATGTGGTGGCAGACGCTCTGAGCCGCAAGGTGTATTGCAACAACCTCATGGTAAAGGAGAGCCAGCCTGAGCTATATGAAGAACTTTCGAAAATGAAGCTGGAGATCGTTGAACAAGGCCAGCTCCACGAGCTAAGGGTGAGGTATGATCTAGAGGACCGAATCAAGCTAGCACAGCAGAGGTGTCCTGAGATCAGGAAAATCCTGAGACTCCAGTCCGAGGGGAAAATGACGGACTACCGGGTAGATGAGGAAGGCACAGTGTGGCTTGGGGATCGCGTCTGTGTACCTCGGGACAAGGAAATTCGAGAAGCTATCCTGAGGGAAGCGCACCACTCAAGGTATTCCATACACCCGGGCAGCACGAAGATGTATCAGGATCTGAAGGACCGTTTTTGGTGGAAAAATATGAGAGGGGACGTCGCCACATACGTAGCCCGATGTGACACTTGCAAAAGGATCAAGGCCGAGCACCAAAGGCCAGCGGGATTGTTACAGCCCCTGGAGATTCCTATGTGGAAATGGGATGAAATTGGCTTGGACTTCGTGGTTGGGTTGCCGCGCTCCCAGCAGGGCCACAACGCCATTTGGGTCATTGTTGACCGGTTGACCAAGGTAGCTCACTTCATACCCATTAAAGAAGACCACAGGACAGAGCAACTGGCAGAGTTGTATGTAGATCGGATCCTAAAGCTGCATGGCGCACCCAAGAGCATAGTATCGGACCGAGGGTCAGAGTTCACCTCTAGGTTCTGGCAGAGTTTGAACCGAGCTCTGGGAACTGAATTGAAGTATAGCTCAGCTTATCACCCGCAGACTGACGGGCAGACGGAAAGAGTGAACCAGATTCTGGAAGATCTGTTGAGGGCCTGTGTGTTGACCTACGGGTCGGACTGGGAGAAGAGCTTACCCTATGCCGAGTTCTCATACAACAACAGCTATCAAGAGAGCTTGCAGATGTCACCTTTTGAGGCTCTCTACGGAAGAAAGTGCAGGACACCCCTGATGTGGTCTGAGACCGGAGAACGGATCATCTTTGGACCCGATATAATTAAACAAGCCGAAGAGAGTGTGGCCAAGATCCGGGAAAACCTCAAGATAGCCCAGACCAGACAAAAGAGCTACGCCGACAGAAGAAGACGGGAGCTAACCTTTGAAGTTGGGGACTATGTCTACTTAAAGGTTTCGCCACTTAGAGGCACGAAGAGGTTTCATGTGAAAGGGAAGCTTGCACCGAGGTTCGTCGGCCCATACCAGATAGAGAAGAGGATTGGCAGTTTGGCTTACCAGCTCAAGTTACCGCAAGAACTCGCAGGAGTGCATCCGGTGTTTCACGTATCCCAGTTGAGAAAATGTTTGAGGGTTCCGGAGGATCAAGTCCCCGCAGATGTGCTAGATCTGCAGGAGACCCTGGAATACCTAGAACACCCGGTGAAGATCTTGGACCGGGCAACGAAGGGGACCAGAAGGACGAGCATTCCAATGTGCAAAGTGCTGTGGAGCAACCACACGGAGCGGGAAGCTACCTGGGAGAAAGAAGCCGAGATGAAGGAGTTGTACCCGTACCTCTTCGAGTCCGAGGTTAGTTCTTTAATCTCGAGGACGAGATTCTTTTAAGGGGGGGAGTCTGTAACAGTCCACTATTTTCAAATTATGAAAAATTTTGAAAATTTTGTTGTGCATGAAAAACTTGGCTTGCCATAAGGATGTCTTCTCTCTCTCCCCAAAAATTCCTAGGAAAAATGTATTTATTGCCTAAGGACCTTGTTAATGCTAGAGTGGCATTTGAATCTTCTTTTGGTTTTATTTGGATCTTTGTGTGGGGTTTTGAATTTGAATTTAAATTCAAATTCTAAACCTAAAACTAACTTGGGCTCTAACTAATCCTAACCCTGAAACCGGCCCAGCCCACTTTTCTCTCTCCCTCTCTCTTCCTTTCTTTTCTCTTCCGCGCGCTCGGCCCACTTCTCGCTCGCGCCGGCCCAGCCCACTCGTCCGTTCTTCCCCAGCCGCGCTCGCGCGTCCGCTCTCGCTGACAGGTGGGCCCCACCTGTCGGCGCCGAGCCGAGCCGCGCCGCGCTCTCTCTCTCTCTCTCTGCCGCTCCGGACCCACCTGCCAGGCCGCTCCTTTCTCCCCCGCGCGCGCGCTGCCTCTTTCTCTCTCTCGCTGACGGGCCGGCCCCACCCGTCAGCTTTCCCTTCCACCTCGCGACGGGGTCACGCAAATCGCATGACCCCGCCGCCGGCCGCCTTTTCCCGCGCAGCCAGCCGCGCCGCGGAAGCCTCTAGAAGCTGCCCGCTCGCCCTACCTACCCCACGCACCCGTGAGCCCTCTTTTACCCCTCAAACCCTAGCCGCCACACCCACCGATGCTCGCCGCGTGTCCACCGGCGCGGACGCCGAGAATCCCCGCCGCTCGCCCTACCAACCACCCCGGGAACCCTTCAAACCCTAGCCACTACCCTACTTAAGCCCTAGGCGCGCTCATTTTGAAACCCTAGCCGTCCAATTGGGGATTTCCCCTTCCACCGCCGCCACCGGAGTTGGGGGAGGAGAGAAGAAGAGGGGGAAGAGAAGGAGGAGGAGGGGAAGGAGCAGAGCCACGGCAAGGAGGCGCCTTGCCGTTGCCTGGAGCCAAGCCGGAGCCCGAGGGGGAGACGCCGAGCCACGCCACCGAGGGAGCCGCGCACCGACGTCCACACCGCCACCGGAGACGGAGAGGACGACCGCAAGCCGTACCTCGACGTCGCGCCACTGCCTCGACGACCTTCCCGCGACGCCAAGCACGCCTTTTTCGAGCCCTAGGTGAGCCCTCACACCTCGCCGCACCTCGCTCTGCTCCGGCGGGTCGTCGTGAGCCAAAACCTAGCGCCGCCGCCCTAGGACTCCCCCTACCTCTCTGTCCGGCCGTCGTGCCGCTTGCAGGAGCCTAAAGCCGCGCCTTTTGGCCTTGGACGCGACCGTGGGCGTGCGCAGTCGCCGCTCCACGGGCTCGCCGTCGCGGCAAGCCATCCCGGCCGCCGAGCCGCGTCGCGGCGCCTCGCCACGCTCGTGCACGCACTCGTGCACGGCGCGTTGGCTCGCGCACGCGAACGCGCACGAGCACACACGAACACGGACGTTCGCGGACTCGGGAACGCGTCGAGCGTCGCTCGCCGGCGTTCGAACGTGCCATTGCGGCATTCCATCGAACGCCTGGCAGGCGCGCTCGCGGCGCCGCCCCGCGTCCGCGCAGTGCAGGCCACACGGCGCTGGCCGCACGGGATCGCTGCGCAGCCGCAGCGGATCCCTGGGCCAGGCCGCGTGGTAGCTGGGCCGCGCCAGTTTGGGCCGTGCCTGGCCCATGGCCGGTTTCGGCCCATGGCCGAGCCGCGCCGCGCGCAGCTCTGACCGCGGGGGCCCACCAGTCGGTGACTGGCCCCCACTGACCGCTGGGACCCACGCGCTGACGTGTGGGGCCCGCTAGCGCTGACCCTTGACCGTTGACCGTTGACCGGTCAACGATGACGTCAGCAGGGCCCACTGCTGACGTCATCACCCGGTGGCCCCTGTGCTGACGTCAGCATGTCGTCATGATGACGTCAGCAGGCCACGTGGCGCTCTGTGGTTTTTCCTGGGATTTCCATTTTTTTTTCCAAAATACATTTAATAATTTCAGAAAATGCTTTAAACTTAGAAAATTCATAACTAATTCAGTTTAACTCGGAAAAATGTGAAACCAACTTCTATAATTTTCTAAAATCATGAATAACACTTTAAAAATGCAATTGGAGTTAGTTGGGTCTTTCTTGGTTTCCATTTGGCTCTTTCTTTGCAAATAGGCCCCTAGACTTATTCGTATTTACGATCAGGAGCCGCCGCCGGAGGAGCACTGACTGAGGAGGACTACTACGCCGAGGAGGACGACTACCCCACTTGCTCAGGTTCACGCCCGACTGCTTCTTTGAATACCTATAGGCATTGCTTATTAGATACGCCAGGCTTGCATGTGTTGCTTGAGCTGTGAACCTTGCATAGCCTGTTTTATTCATCGTATGCCTTGTTACCTATTGCTTATCATATCGTACCTTGTTATATGATGATGATGAGATGCTTGCTTGTGTGCGGGATATGTGGTAGATATTCTTGGCGTGTGTGTGGGGATAAAACTGGGAAGATGTATGGCGATTTTGACCTTACTAGGTCTTACCGGTGCGGGTAATAACAACCTGATCTTATATCGGGGTGAGATGACTTCTGGGTTATCTCGTGGGCTCTAGGGGAGATGGCCCCCTAGGGTACCCTAGGGGGGTTGGACCCCCTAGTGGTTTTATGACTTGGAGCCAGGAGTAGGAGGTTACTTGAGAGGGTGAGGAAGAAGACTGCTTCCCGTACCGGTACCTTAAACCTTGTTGACTGTCCTGTGTTCACTGTACCGTACACGCCAACTTGCCTGAGATGTGACCGGTAACGACTAGCCTAGCTAGGGTGGCACCCAAATGCGGAGATCACAGTTTGTGTATGTGTGAGGGGTGAGTGCCCGTGCCTTACACCCCCGATGGGCAGCTCTGGTGGTATGCTTTCACATTTCCTTGGGGCCAATGCCTTAGGGCGGAGGCATCCAGACCCGGGAGACCAGGAGGGTGCCATTCTTACTAGGAGGTTTACTAGTTGTGGGCTGCGTCTCGACTGGCTCGCTACCAGTCGCAGCCCGGGTTGGGTACAGGTGTACAACCTCTGCAGAGTGTTATGATCTATACGTATAGCCGTGATCTTGGTCATGGATAGCGCAGTGTTCTTCAGTGTGGTCGGCCATTGTTTTGGGATATGCTTTTCTCCCCCTATAGGTGAGAGTGTGAGGGCGTAGGGGTAGCCGGGGAGAGGAAGGTTGTGCTCCGCCTGCCTTGTGATCCGGTTATCCCTCTTGAGATGCCAGGAATGAAGCTGCGCATCGCCGAGAGTTGGAGGCGTGTGTCGAGGAGAATGCCGCCGGGAACCCGTCGTATGATGGGACTAGCCCCGGGACAGTGATATGGGAATTGGTGGGATGAAGATATTATTATTATTGCTGCCGCTTGCTTAGGAAACCCCAAGCCATATTTCCTTGTCTTTATCTTGTATACCATTAGCTTGTTAGTCCACTTAAAGCTGCATACAGTCGGTGACGTGTGCCTGTTCCATTCCTTGGGAACAGAGAGTGAGTATCTGGGAGATGGAGCGGAGTTCGACTCCAACTTCGACAACTGGTACGACTAGGCGACGGTCTACGCTCAAGCCTGCCTGTGGAGGAGACGCGAAGATGGTGGCCTACCGCCGAGCTTCCTAGCGCTAGCTGTCTTTTATTTGCTTGTTTAGCCCTGCGTGGCGTATGTTTGAACCCTTTGTTAGGAATGTAATAACTTATTTAGCTCTGTGATGCTTTATCGGAAGTTTGGAACTGCTACTCTTCTGTTTCGAGATTCTGTACGTGGTAGCGACTGATCCAGGGACTATCACACGAGTACAGGGAGTCGGGTTTTCAGTCTGGAAAACCCGGGTCCGTTTCACTTCTCCACATGGACTTGTTTGGACCGACAACTTATGCTAGCATTGGTGGGAATCTCTATTGTTTTGTGGTAGTGGATGACTTCTTTAGATACACTTGGGTATTCTTTCTTCATGACAAGTCCGAGGTTGCCAAAGTCTTCAAGAAGTTTGCCAAGAAATCCCAAAATGAATATCAAGTCTCTTTGGTGAAGATTAGAAGTGACAATGGCACCGAGTTTGCTAACTCCAATATTGAAGCATATTGTGATGAAATTGGAATCAAGCATGAGTTCTCCGCAACCTACACACCTCAACAAAATGGAGTAGTGGAGAGGAAGAATAGAACCTTGATCACCTTGGCTAGAACTATGTTGGATGAATATGAGACACATGAGAAGTTTTGGGCCGAGGCAATCAACACCGCATGCTATGCATCAAATAGGCTCTTTCCTCACCGCCTCTTGAAGAAGACGCCATATGAGTTGCTCGTTGGGAGGAAGCCAAATATCTCATACTTCCGGGTGTTCGGTTGCAAATGCTACATCTACAAGAAGTGGCAACATCTAGGGAAGTTTCAAAAACAATGTGATATTGGTTTTCTTCTTGGTTACTTATTGAAGTCCAAGGCATATAGAGTATTCAACTTGGACACCGGCCTAGTTGAAGAAACATATGACGTGGAGTTTGATGAATCTAATGGCTCCCAAGGAGCAATGGAAAATTGTGATGATATAGGTGGTGAACCCTTGAGGGAGGCGATGAAGAACATGCAAGTTGGAGTCATCAAGCCCAAGGAAGATGATGATGAGGTGCAAGAGATCAATCAACCATCCTCTTCCTCCATGGCGTCTCAAGTGGATGTGGATGAAAACAAGAACAATGAAGATGACACACCACTTCCTCATGAAGATGTTCATCCCAAGGATCTCATCATTGGAAGCCCCACCAAAGGAATCATGACAAGATCAAAGAATGAACAAGCAATGTTTTGTGAGTGCTTCTCCTTTGTCTCAAAGAAGGAGCCATCCAAATTTGAAGAAGTCTTGATTGATCCAAATTGAGTGAATGCAATGCATGAAGAACTCAACAACTTCACCCGGAAAGATGTATGGACTTTGGTGGAGAGGCCAAGTAATACTAGAGTGATTGGAACTAAGTGGGTGTTTAGAAACAAGCAAGATGACCAAGGGAATATTGTGAGGAACAAGGCAAGGTTGGTTGCAAAGGAGTTTTCTCAAATTGAAGGACTTGACTTTGGAGAGACTTTTGCTCTGGTGGCTAGACTAGAGGCAATCCGCAGTCTCCTCGCTTATGCCTCTTGTCATGATATGAAACTCTACCAAATGGACGTCAAGAGTGCATTTCTCAATGGGTACATCAATGAAGAAGTATATGTAGAAAAACCACCGGGCTTTGAAGATCCATACAACCCCAATCATGTGTTCAAGCTATCCAAGGCACTCTATGGACTCAAACAAGCTCCAAGGGCTTGGTATGAGCGTCTCTGGGATTTTCTCATTGCAAAGGGATACAAGATTGGGAAGGTTGATACTACACTCTTCACCAAGGAGGAGAATGGCGAGCTCTTTGTTTGCCAAGTCTATGTGGATGATATTATATTTGGCTCAACAAATGAAGAGATACGCAAGCAATTTGGTGAAATGATGTCAAGGGAATTTGAGATGTCAATGATTGGTGAACTTACTTTCTTCCTTGGATTTCAAATCAAGCAACTTGAAGAAGGCACCTTTATATGTCAAGAGAAATATACCAAGGACCTTCTCAAGCGCTTCAAGATGCAAGATTGCAAGCCCATCAAGACCCCCATGGCAACTAATGGGCATCTCAACCTTGATGAGGGAGGTAAACCAGTAGACCAAACTCTTTACCGTTCTATGATTGGTAGTCTACTTTACCTTACCGCATCTAGGCCCGACATCATGTTTAGTGTATGTATGTGTGCTTGTTTTCAAGCCAACCCCAAAGAAGCACACCTTAAGGCCGTGAAAAGGATATTTAGATATCTCAAATATTCACCAAGCACTGGCCTTTGGTATCCCAAAGGAGCACACTTTGAACTCGTTGGCTATTCCGATGCGGATTATGCGATTTGCAAAGTGAATAGGAAAAGCACTTCTGGCGGGTTCCAATTGCTTGGTAGGTCGCTAGTCTCCTGGTCCTCCAAAAAGCAAAATAGTGTGGCTCTTTCAACCATCGAGGCCGAGTACATTGCCGTTGGCTCTTGTTGTGCACAACTCCTTTACATGACCCAAACACTCCTAGACTACGGCCTAGTTCTTAGGAGTGTACCTTTGCTTTGTGACAATGAGAGTGCAGTAAAGCTTGCCAATAACCCCATTCAACCCTCACGTACCAAGCACATAGATATCCGTCACCACTTTATTAGATATCATATAGCTAAGGATAATATATCTTTGCATGGTGTGCAAGGACGGATGATCAGTTGGCGGATATCTTCACAAAGCCTTTGGATGAAAATAGGTTTTGTAACTTGTGGAATGAGCTTAATGTGGTTGATTTCTCCAATTTCACCTAGAATGCTCATTGTTGTTTGTATATAGATATGCTTGAAAAATTCAAAAAAATTAGTTGCTAGACTTGTTCTTGCATATCATGTGTAGAATATCTCATATGCATTAGGAGCTTGTCTAACCTTTGGAAGATAGTGGTGAAAACCATGAGTAAGCTTGCAAAGGGTTCAAACTTGGCAAGATAGATTTAAATTCTCGCTTTAAATTCTTGTCTATGCATCTTGCATTGTGTTCTTTTAGTCGTTTTGTTGGCATTTGGTTGTGGCATATATTTAGGGGGAGTATGGACTGCTTTCATCATCCCTTGTGCTCTCTCTAGGTGTTGGTGCCCTCCGGTGCTTTGGCTTTGGTTTTCAATTTCAAAACTATATTAAGCCACTTAGCTATATATAAAACTATTTTGAAACATGAGTGTTTGAGAGAGGTTCGCTTGTCTCTGTCCAAGAATCATATTTATTTGCCTCTCTTTGGATCCATGGACATGAGACAAGAAAATTCCATGAAAAATCCTTGAAAACCCCTCTCTGTAGAAGGACCGACGCTTTTCCTGGAGGGGACCGAATCAATCAGTCATTCTTTGTCTAACTGTGTGTTTGGCTCTGGTGCGGACCGATCAATTCGGTGGTGCACTGTGAGAGCCACCGAATCAGTCAGTGCTCCGTGTGTGCGGGTTCAAATCCACACCCCACCGACTGGTTCGGTGCCTATCACCGTGCACGACCGAATCAGTCGGTCCCCCCCCGTAGCCGAGTAGATCTGGACTGTTGATTCAAAACCGCTCAATCTCGTCCGTTCATCCAATTTTACCCTATCTTTTCACCGCTTGAGGGGCCCACTCATCAGCAGTCACTTCTTCCTCCTCCACCCTCGCCCGCACAGCCGTAGCAGTGCCACCGTCCTCACTGTCGCGCGCGCCGCCACCCGCTGCTAGCGCCAGCGCCGCCGTTGCCGTAGCCACTCCTCCCGCGTTGCGCTGCCACCACCCCACAGTCACCGCCGTGCACCGCCGCCAACCGTCCACCCGCCACAAACCCTAACGCCGCCTTCGCCTAGCGCAGCCGCCGTCGACCAGTGCCGCCGACACCTCCACTAGCGCTAGTGTGGGACCCCCTCGAGCGTGTGGACTCAATCCACCTCTCCCTCTCATCGATTTCGTGCAAGGTGCAACTCCTCCCCTCTTTCCACTCTCTCTCACTCCTTTTTGATCTCAAACCCTAGAGAGATGAGAAACTTTGAACTAAAATTTGCAATTCAAACTAAAATCTTGACCAATGCACCTTGCCTATGCTCTAAAGTGCTCAGAAGTAGAATTTCATTCATATTCTTACTATATGACACAATTAGAGCTAGAGTAATTTTTGCTCTCATTATCTCTTGATAATTATAATTCATATAATTTATCTGGATTAATGAGAGCTACATTTCAATCATATCCTAGGATAGACGTGCTTCTAAGCTCTTATCTACTTCATGCTTTCTAGGATTCTCAACTAATTAGCTATGCCTCTATATATATATATTCTTTTTTGTGAGCAGGTGTGATTGTTGAGACAGGATCAGTGACAGTAGTGGCAGTGACAGAGGCAGTTTACAGTGACAGTGCTTGAGGCGAAGCCTCAGGTTCTTTTTCTGGACAGTCAAGGCAAAGCCTTGATCAAGGACCTTGGCAGTTTCTGGGGTTTTCACAAAGCAGCTCTCCTAGATATGACAGATGTTCAGGGAGGTTCTGGCGGTGCAGGGGATGATGATCTACCTCCTCCGAGTCCCCCACGGGACCCGAAGGCCAAGGTTATTGTGAAGAAGAAGAAGAAGAAGAAGAAGAAGAAGAAAAAGCTCCCTCCCAGTCATCCTGACAACTGGGAGGCTACTATGGCAGCTGTCAGAGCTGCTGAGCGTGTTGAGCATGGCGCCGCTCAGTTCCAGATAGTTGACACTTCAGGGTCTCCAGCAGCTCCTGAGGGCCCACAGCCACCTCAGCCATGCCGCTCAGGGCGTACACGTTCTCAGACGAAGCCACTTGTGACAGAGACTCCAGCTTCCACCACCTCGAAGACCCGCTCGCGTCCCACTTCTTCTGCCACACCCACTACTACTCATGGAAAAAAGATGGGCGCGTGAGGTTGTTTCTACTCTGCCAGAGATTCCAGAGGCACCTGAGGGCTCAGATTCTGACACTCCTGCAACCGTTCCGTCATATCATGAGCTCAAGAAGGCCACAGCAGGGACAGTCTGGAAGCTCAGGCTTCGGAAGTACAAGACTTGGTTCCCTGAGACTCGGGAGAGACCCCAGATGAGTGCATCTTCTGGACTAACAGGAAGGAAGCATTCTACAGAGCTTACATCAACGCTCCAGCACAGTTCTTCAGTCACTGGGTGTTGGTTTCAGAGACTCTGGCCAGGGCAGCTGGTATTACAGTCGCAGAGCTCAGACGCTACATTGCCTATATGCCTGTCTTGCTTTAGATCCTGACGACTCCTAGCAGAGTTGTCAAACAATGGGTATATCAGTTCTATGCTTCAGTCTGGATTGACCCCGAGCACAGGTTCATTGAGTACATGTTTTAGAACCGCTGATATCGATTGACACATGCTCAGATTGCTGGAGTATTTGGTGCCAGGGCAGAGGGTCCGAGGATTCATCAGGTAGCATACCCAAATGTGGAGCCTCCTCGTCATCCATATTCATTGGGGATATATGCACCAGATCATGAGACAGCCTCTGCCATCTACCGTCCTCCATTTGGTGCAGCATCTGAGAGGCACCCTTCTGGCCTGACACAGCTTGCATACATACTTCTTGAGGCTCTTTGTTGCTCTCTGCTGCCCCGTACTGGAAACAGAGAGGCTGTGACAGCTCTGCAGCAGTGGCTTCTAGCTCACTTGGTTCAGCGCATGCCCTTTGATGTTATTGACTTCATTCTATGTGAGATTGAGGATGTGATAGCAGATGGGCTCAAGGTTGGCAGATTCTTACCGTATGCACACATCATCAGCTGCATCCAAGCTGCCAGTTGTGGAGATGAGGCTCAGGCAGAGCGTCTTGCTGACAAGACTCCCATGTTCATTGACTACAAGCCTGCCAAGCCCAATGATCATCGCCGTGGTCAGCGTACACTTCATCATGTGGCCTAGCAGTGGACACCTGAGCAGCGAGCCCAGTATGAGGCAGAGGATCAGCAGCTACGCCAGTCAGAGATTGAGGCAGGCCTTGAGGGCATCCAGCAGATACTTGACAGCGACTCCCTCTCTGACACTGACTCGGAGGACGATGACTTTGAGATAACCTTTGTTCCTCCGTTCAGCGCTGCTCAAGACACTAAGGCTGGAGGTTCCCGGTCTGTGCCAGTCACCGAGGCCGTTCCTGTCTCTCAGGCACCTCAGCAGCCTGGAGCTCCTCCTTCTAGCACTGGGCCCGCTACTGTAGAGATGATGGCGGTCATGATACAATCCATTCAGACCATGTCCTCCGCCATTGTCCAAATGCAGGCTCAGAAGTAGCAGCAGCCACGTCAGCATGCAGAGCTCATGCAGTCTTTGGCTGAGCAGCAGAGGAGGCAGGCGGACTTTACCCAGTACCAGTTTCAGTACCTCTTCCAGCAGACGGGTATTGCTCCTCCACCGGTGTTCCTAGGGCCTCCACTTCAGAGTTTACCTCGCCCGGCTCACCCTGGTCTCCCTCCTCGGGTATCGATGTCACCAGTGTGTCCCATGGCCTCTCTCAGTTCTCCACAGATGGCACCGTATGAGCCAGCCACGACGAGTGTGACCGTCGGACTTCATGACATACCTACTACGTTCGGCACACCTACGTCTGCTTTTGTATGTCAGTTTGGGAGCACACCGGCAGTGACATCGGTGATGACTGAGACCACTCCACTCACTTCTCCAGGGTCCAGTCAGTTGGGGTGTAGTTACACGGATCTACTCAACTTGGACACACCCCAGTCGAGCCAGCCTCAGCCTGCTCCTGAGACTCAGCTTACGCCTCACCCTGTGCCACACTCAGCCATACAGTCAGCTCTTGAGGTGTAGATTCTTGAGGCCATCAGCTCGGGTGTTGACCTTCCGCTTCCAGATCCTCCCGTGCGTACCACTTCCGGAACCACTCCGTTTCTTGATGAGATTGAGAGGGAAGCCGATGAAGCAGCAGCAGCAGTTCCTACCTCCATGGCTCTCGACCCACCTGCGAGCTCTCCTCCCGCCTCCGATGCTTAGCTTTGGTGCTTGACACCAAAGGGGGAGAGAGTGAGATATGAGATATAGGGGGAGCTTGGGTAGCATAGGGTTTTGGCTCTTTGAGTGAACTCATGCATCATGTTTACTTCATGCACTTGTCTTTGTGTTTATATGTGTGATGCTTGTTATGCTATGCCTGTTATGCTACCCGCGGAACTCTATGTGTTTGACATATGCTTTTGTTAATATCATCCTATGTCATGTCTCTCACATATTCTTGTCAAGCACGTGTTTATCTCTTTTCATATCTCTTATGCGCTTTGTCTATCTTGTTTTGTATGAACTATATATCATGCTTCCGCGTTTTTATTTAAAGTTTATACAAAACAAGCTTATCCTATTGTTGCTTTACCTCTTTTCATTCTCTCATACCCTTTTAGAGGTTGCGTTGTCATCAATCACCAAAAAGGGGGAGATTGAAAGAGCATCTAGGCCCCTAATTCGGTTTTGGCGATTAATGACAACATTATCATTCCGACTAACGAGTGTTTCGCAGAAACTAAGTTAAGTTAGTGCAATGATGGGCTTTCATGGTATTCTTGGCCCCCGTCATTCGCGAATGATTGTATTGGTGCAAAGGATATGCTTGAAGATTAAGGATAAGCTAGTTCTAAGTGTCGTTTGGATGATGAGAGGCACTTAGAGTAGTTTAGGTCTTTGTTTGCCTTTGGCCGTACTATAAAGGGGGTTAAGGATTGGTAGCTTGACTTAGATAAATCTAGAGTTTAGGTGTGGTGCACACTTGTGAAACCTAGTGCTAGGTAGCTATGTCAAAGCCCTTGAGAAGGTTGGTAACTCAAAGAATTTGAATTGGATGAGTTTCAGCCTTAAGAAGTTTGAAGCTTTTTGCTCAGTAGGGACCGACTCGTTCGGTGCTCACTGGGCAGTGACCGAATCAGTCGGTGCTCTGTTTGCGTTGCGAAGCAAACAGAGGCACCGACTTATTCGGTCCCTGTCAGCAAGGCCCACCAAATCAGTCGGTGCACTTGGCCATTTGGTAGCCTAAGTCCAAGAGGGGACCGACTGTTTCGGTGGGCAGCACTGAATCAGTTGGTCATTATGGCTAGAAATGGTTGTTACCTACTGAGTGAAAATGGAGGGGGACCGATTGATTCGGTGATCCCCATGAAGACCCACCAAATGAATAGGTGGCCCTCGAGATCCAGCTCATGTCCATGTCCCCAAGGGGGACCGACTCATTCGGTGGGCAGCACCGAATCAGTCGGTCATTGTGGCTGGAAATACCTGTTCCGTACTTGTGTGCACCGACTGATTCGGTGCTGCATGGAGGTTGGCCACCGAATCAGTCGGTGGTCACTGGCTAGCCGTTGGAAGTTCAAATCAAAGGAGGCACCGACTGGTTCGGTGGCCATCTTTGGAGGGCACCGAAACAGTCGGTCCCTCTGCGTCAGCACTAACGGATAGTGCTTTTGAGTGGGCTATTTATAGCCACTCTTCTCCTACTTGGAAGCTCTCTTACCACACGGTTTCACTGTTCATCCAGCTGCTTTTGGGGAGTGTTTGAGGGCAAGAGAGGCACTTGGATTGATTGGTGTTCTTGGTCTTGAGAAGATTAAGGACTCTCTTTAGTGCTTGGGAGTAGCAAGTGTGCATCCATCTAGCTCTTGGTCTAGTCTAGGTCAAGTGAAGATCTTTGGCTTGTTACTCTTGGTGATTCGGCATCACCTAGACGGCTTGGTGGTGTTGATCTTGGGAGCTCACGTGGAGATTGTGTGAAGCCCCAAGAAGGTGTACATGGTTTGGGAATCCGCCGTCCCGGAGTGAGAAGTAGATATCCCCTATGAGAGCACTTGATCCTTGTGCGGATCAAGGGGGAGCTATACCCTTGCGCGGGTGCTCCAACGAGGACTAGGGGGAGTTGCCGACTCCTCGATACCTCGGGAAAAATCGGCTTCCTAATCTTCTCTTTACTTTGAGCAAGTTTACTTTCCGCATTTCTATTCCTAGAATTGTCATGTTAGAGTAGGATTGGAACTAGGTTGCTAAACTCCTTTCAACACTAGCTAGGCACAAACCACACTTGTAGGCACATGGGGTGAATTGGCTTATTGCATAGGTTTATTTTATTGCTTAAATTTTTATAGAAGCCTAATTCACCCCCCCTCTTAGGCATCTTGATCCTTTCACAAGGCGCCAAGGTGACACATGGCGGATAAGGTGGGTTCCCCTATCATAAAATGCTCAATATTAAACCTTCCGATCAATGAGGGTTTACGTGACTTAGGGGCTGGCAAGATATTATGCCCCTCACTATCTATAACAAGTTGGAATGAACCTTGCCCTTATCAGCCACAGATACACAAGTACAAAGACTCAATAAATCACCCATCTAGAGGGATACTACTCCATACCTACCCGAATCCAAGGGGCAATCGTCCAACCAGATCTCTTTGTTCTAGACATGTCGTTCCTGGGACTTATTCTGGGACCCATGAAGATCCACCAAGGCCAGAATTGACATGACAGCAGAAATAATCCAATTTAGCTTTGATGGAAGAAACATGATGATGATATTCCAGCTTGAGAAATATGAAGACAGGTGTCAACCAACCCAGATACTTTGTCCCCATTATAAATCTCGATGGAGAATATACTGCTTGTTGGACTCATAAATGGTGAGCCCTTCCAAAAGGTAACTTGGTTAGTATTTCATATGTAATTCTTCACCTTAATTTTCCCTACATGCTTAATTTTTTGTAAATCGCCCTTTCCGTGATTAGAATTTTTTTCTAGGCTAAATAATAATAATAAAAGCAATAAATAAATAAATTTAAGTTTAATTTAAGAAAATGTGGAGAGAATATTTTGGAGCAATGTTATGGTAATACTTCTGGCCGTTGCACACGGGATGACACCACACGGTCCTTGGAGAAGCAACAGGCGAAAGCCGTCTGCTAGCGGGACCCACCTTGGCCCGACCAAACCCCAAGCTCGGCTGAGCTGCCGGCAACCACTACAAGAAAAGGGCTCATTCGTCCACCTTCCATCTATACGGTTGCTTACCAACCGTTACTAAGGATCATTTAGTATCAGTTAGTAAGCACAGTACCCCTTGAGGACCATTTAATACCGGCTTGTAACACGACCCGGTACTAAATGGTGACATTCAGTATCTGTTGGTGTTACGAGCCGGTACTAAATGGTTACCAACCGGTACCAAATGCACCACCTAGGGTTACTTTAAAAGGATAGCATCCTTCCCTCAACCACAAGTGATCTATAGGTGGCATGGTTAAGGAAAAACACACGATGGGGAGGTCGAGAGTTTGAGTCCCACGGACCACGTACGCGCATTAACGAATGAAAAATTCGCGTGTGCTGGGCCCCAACGAGTTCAAAAAGAATTTCCTATTTTTTGGGCTCAAAATCATTTGGTACCGGTTGGTAAGACCAACCGATACAGATGGGCGCCCATCGGTACCGGCTCCTCCAACCAATATTATGGGCGCCCATCGGTAACGGATGTAACAACTGGTACTGATGGGCGTGGCCATTAGTACCGTATTGCCAGTACCGGTTGCATAACCGCACCTATGGGTGCCTAGCAATCGGTACTGGGGGCTTTTTTTGCTAGTGAACGGCTCGCGCGCCCATCCTCCTCCAATGGATAGGTGATGTGACCTCACTGCCATTACTACCTACAACGGCGCGCCCCTATAAACATAGAGGCCGGGGGAGAGGGGGAGATCACCTCCTCATTCTCATTTTCATCTCCCTCTCTTCCATATCATGATCTAGGTTTCATCAAAATTTTGGCTCAAGTTCAAGTGCAAGAAGACTCTCTTATTTCTTCTGTGCAAGACAAGCCACACATTAGAGAAATAAGTTTTGGGTAAGAAATTCCATTTTATTTTCTCATGTAACCATGAATAAGATGGCCGGAGCCTTTCAGAGGATGGTAGTGGTAGCTCATCACGTTCGCGGGGTAGCTTAGGCTCTCACCATTCCACCGAAGCCGCACCAAGCTTGGCGCCGATGGACTACGAGGAGGAGTACAAAGAGCAACGCAACTATAGGCCGAAGATATGGAGTTAAAAAAAATTGATGTTCCATACCTCGTGCAACGATCGGGAGAGACAAGCCTACGCGATGATCAAGAACTGTGTGTGTCAACATACATGGCAATTTGACCACGACCTCCTGGAAAACATGTATGGATCGTGAATTTAATACAGCTCAGCGTATGATTGGTTGGGAATGTTTTATTTCAATAGGTGAGTTGGGTTTTTGCCCCCTCACTATCCAATTTCTTTACCCTCTTCGTGAAGTTTCTGAAGGCATAAAATTTAGACTTCTTGGGCAAGAATATCATATCCTTTAGAGATTTTAAGTGATTGTCTTGGTTTCCATCCTTGTTCTTTGCATTCTCTTGACCAAGCTTGCCATGTTTTCATCACCAAAATTTTTGGGGAGAAATCTCTGATCAAGTTGTAGTTGGCAAATTTACACCTAAGTGTAATGATATTCAACGTCCATATCTTTGGTTGATGCATAAGTGGATGGTTGTCACTATTTTTTCGAGAGATGGCCCTCGACCTGTGTGAAATGATGAGTTGATGATCTTATATACCATCTACAACAAAATCAAAGACGCTCCCGTGGAAGCAATGATTCGCTAGTGGTTGACTAATTTTAAGATGATAGGTCCAATTTCATGCACCCCTTTGATCACTCGTATTGTTGAGATGGTCCGGGCCTTAGAAGGGAAATCCATTCCTTTCATTGAAAGTGCTTGACCATTTATAGATGAGGCATTTTTAATTCAAGGTCATATTTTAAAGAACGACCTGAATGAGTCTTTGATATTCTTTTATCCTAGTTATACAAATGACATCTCGTTACCTAACTCACGACTTCATTTGTATACCAGTCCGTCGCTAACATTCCCTCTTGACTCACAAGAGAAGGCTCGTTGGAGCACTTATTCTGGTTTGCCTGGTAGGATTACATATAGTAGGGCCTGACATGCAGGGAGCAGTAGCTACCATCACGAACAAAGCCCTTCATCACACAATATATGCAACTGGCATTATGGGTGGCACCTGAGCACACGCATAGCTTGGGACCAAGTCTCCTATTTCTAGCTGGCGTCTGCTTTGTCGTGGCAGAGTGGAAGTTCATCATATTGGTCCCAAGGTATGTATCACCCCACTCTTATGTTTCTGCTAGTTCCAGCTCAGGAGGACTCCCTCCTTCGGGTGCACGTCGCTCTACCTCGATATGCGACTTCACCTACTGAGCCCAGTAGCTAGTTGAGATGAACATTAACCAAAGCGACATGGAGAGGACACTGAACCACCATGTTTAGGAGACACGTGGCAGGCTCGACGAGATTGAGCAAGCTCAGCACCACCACCACCACTACCTGATAGATTACTTCTGTTGGACAGGGTACAAGCCCCACCAATAGCAGTGAGCAAGGAGTTAACTTGGGGGGAGGACTAGTTAGGTAACATGTATCTTTACTTCTTTCATATTTGAAAACCCACAAAAATCACAAAACTAGAAAAATCATGTGTGCATTGAAAAAATCATAATAAAAATAAAAAATATTTATTTGCTTCCTCATATGTCTAGTAAGGATGGTATGTTTTGTTCGTTGAGATAATGAATAGTTGCTATGCGAACTTCCTTCATATGCCTATTTAGTAGTTACAACTTAGTACTCTATCTAGTTTGAATTCATTGGCTTTGATCATATCTTGAACCCAAAAACTAGTTGCTAGCAGAAAGAATTACTAATTCTAAGCTATGAGGAGTTAAGTTATGGTATATGTTGTAACACGGTTTTTCTGGTATTACAAACAGTGAATAGATTACAATTGTCTTTTCTTCGTTTCTCCCAAAAAACCATCCTCCCGTACAGTTACTGTTGACCCGCTATTTACAGGGGCCAACCTCGCATGTTTACAAGACCGATACTTCCCGCCAGAAATCCTATAACTATCTTAGCTTTCAGATGACCGTTGCTTCCCGCCAATCTCCATCTTAACCTCGTAACAGGAGACGGACTCGTCTTGGCAATTCTTTGTCTCATGACCAGCCTCGTATTATTGTCTTCTTTGCCTTGACTTCTTCGGTCCTGCTCGAGACTTTAACCTCTTCGAATTAGCTTCATGCTCGTCATCTTCGTCTTGACCTCTCCAGTTTCGCCTGCGACTTTAACCTCTTCGAATTAGCTTCACGCTTGTCTTCTTCGTTTTGACTTCTTCAGTCTCGCCTGCAAAAATAGAAAATATGATTCCAAGGGGCGTCTCCCCAACAGTATAAGACCTGCTATGAACTTCTCCTGCCTGATGCTTCATATCTAAAGTATTTTATTTTTTTCAAAACCATTAAAACAACAAAGTTACTCAATAATATGTCCAATTCCTATTAGATCCATGTGTCGGATAAACTTCAACATATGCTACTTGTCATCTTGTTGAATTTTGTCAATTTTGTGACCCTTAATGAGATACTTGTTATACTCCTATGATTAAGTACACATACAAGCACACACCACCCACTATGTATCCAAAAGCTACCCTCTCCAAAATCTCTAAAAAGGTTGAGCTATGCGAAAAGAATAAAAGATGTGCATCCAAAAAGGTGTGCCATGAGGAGAAAAAGTATCCATCACCCAAAGAACACATGGCTAAAAAAAGAAAGAGATAAATATGCACGACCCAATGAAGTATGCCACATGCTCAAAAGTGAAGAGTAAATATATCCCATATCTAAAAAAAAGGGAGTAAGAAGAGGAGTTTATTAAGTTGGAAAGAGTTTATCCACACAAATCCACTTCTTGATCGATGATTGTGACTTGTATTTATCTTTTGATCTAATCTTGACTTAGCAATATTTGAGAAGCAAGTATGCCAATTACTTTACCCTCAACTCCCTATATATCAGCCTATTAGAGATATGAATAGTACTTGAGTGGCAAAAGCCACTAGTAAGGAACTATACACGTTGAGTAATCCGAGAGATCATTTGGCGTACCTTGCTTTTTCTTTAAAAACATTGCAAAGAGAAGTGAATAGTACTTGAAAGCCATTATAACCCTTGATTGCAAAGAAAGGGAACCTATAAGCCCTATAGAAGGAGTTAAAAGAAAGATCGCACATATAATAAACAAAGGAATGTGTATTTTGTTGTAGTTCTGGAATAAGTGGAAGTGTAGCATTGTCGCAACTCCTAATAAACAACCTGAAGTCTAAACTTTGCTTTAGGATGAGCAAAGTGTAGCTTGGGGAAGTATGTTGGTGGTCCTTAAGTACCAAATATATTCACATCTACATCTCAGGAAGACTACTACTTTACTTGCATATTTTGTTTAGGTTAACTTAGTTCCACTTTATTCTGACTTTTTTATTTCAAAAATTCAAGGTGATAATTGAAAGAAAAGAGAAGTCCTGGAAATGCTCAAATTGTTGGAAGGTCCCACAAGACAAGTCTAACAGAGCTATCATTGATATAGAAGTGATTTGGTCATATTCAAAGTCCACCACACAAAGGCAGTGGCCGAGACACGCCTGAGGGGAGCCGGCCGATCCCCTGGCCCAGCTGGCCCACCATGGAGATGGTTCGCCTCCCCTTTGGAGAAGCGGTTGTATGACGGTTCCCTAGGTCTGCAACACCTACTTCCATTCATGGAGCACCCAGAACCGACCTTGGAGGCCTATATAAGCACGGCGTGGACTGTCTAACATGATGAAGAAAAGTCGTGCTGACTTTCCTCCTCTTAGACGCAGTCGCCGGCGTGGTCGGCTGCTGCCTTCCCATCTTGGCCCAAATAAAGGCCCATTTAGTACTATGGGATAAATACGCCATTCTCTTGTGGCAAGGTTCCAAAGCAAACTTTTGGCAAAGTAACAGCGGCAGCGGACGATATTTGATGGGAGAGTGTGTTGCTGGCATCCTGCTCCTATTGGCAATCAACGAACGATTGTTTGGCGCACGCTCGTGTTCCTTGTGGTGCTTCTTTTCTACAGGTAGGTTAAAGAAATCTTTCCTCTTTCACAGGTATTGGGGAACAAAACTGAAACCTCTGCTCATATGTTCATGATTGTACAATATTCATTGAGTCCTTGGTGTCCTATTAAGATTCGATAGAACCAAACAACAAGTAAGTTAGTTTCTTGTTAGTACTTCTTTTATTTCGTTTGCATCCAGATGGCTACCAATATGTATACATTTATTTTCATGTAGGGAGAATGGGAGTCCTAGTTGGTTACCTCAGGTTTGTTAGATATTTAGAAACTTGGATGATGTTGTTGACATTTCTTAACATCACCACTGGGCATAGACATAAAATCTTTTCTAGTAACAATACCACAAATTTTCTATTGGTAATTATATAAAAAATCTAATTAAATAAAGATTTTGCAAGCGGATAGATATATACCATTGTAGCATTGCAAATTGGAAGTACCCAAGATATCGAATTATTCCCATGGGACAACTATGCATATTACTTGTGAATGTAGCATCTTACATATAACTCATTTCATGTGAGAATAGCAAGACAGGGTAAGTTATGATAAATAAACGTCATGAGATCATGCATAACTTACGATAAAGAAACATAATCACAACAACCATCTCATAAAGAATAAGTCTAACACTAGGGATATCATAGGAGTTGTCTAGAAAATGTGCTTAATATAATTATCAAGTTAGTAAAAGTTATATAAGTTATATATTCAATTAATGTTTTAGCGAAACATATAGTGGAGAATATCTAGTCCAACTTCATGGCTCAAATATCCATAAAGCTCCTACTCCAAATTCTATCAGGGAAGATTGCAAGGATAACTAAGTTTGTCACAACTTGTTGTCATCCTCTCATTACCAGTAGAAATTAGACATATCTAGGGGAATTTACATTGCCCAAGCACCATGCTTGCACATATAAAAAGAGTAAATTCCCTTCATACAATTGAAAAATGGGTTAATTTGATCCATGCCATTGCAATTCTTGTGGATTCAAGTGGGCTAATCCTTGCTTGTCAATCATAGAACACAAGCAAGAACAAAGAAGAATGCAACACAATTGCATATGTATGATTAATCTCACGAGTTAGGGTCTCGCAAACGGATGCAACAGCGAAATTGTTCTTGGATTGAATAATCTAAACAAAACCCAAACCCTAACAGTGAGGCGGCGGCTGTTTATGAAGCCTCTAGGGTCGGGGAGAGACCCGTGGCCGCCACCCCCTATGGGCCCACACACGATACATGGCCCTAAGGCCAAAATACAGTGATGCAGTGTCGACGCCAACTCTGGACGTTATCTTATTTCAACGGTTCCTGGTGACTCAGATCATTTGGATGTGGAACTTATGCCATTGGAAGCTCTATTAGATTGTGTTTCCATCCATATATTGAACGTTCAAATCTGATCCCGTATGCGGCATGGGCATCCATTTTACCGCAGCCAGCTCCTGGACTCCAAGTTGGATTCGAAGCTGAGTTGTATTGGTGATAAGTGATGGCTTTCTTCCATTCCACATCTCATATGGAGTTTGATCTTTATTCTTTCTTGAACTTTATTTAGGACATGACACGAAGTCAATACAGCCTTCCCCACCATGCCCAGATAAATCAACAGTGTGTTTCGGAGCAGGATTGCTCATTGACTTCTCATCTGGGATTAACACATGCGCCTACATCCTTCACATTTGGAGTACAGAATTGGGCAACGTATCCTATAAAAACCAACCTCTCCGTGAAAACTATGAAAACATTAATCTGGGTCACACGATGTTGATCCAAAGGAGTGCTCAGGGGAGTGGGAGGGGTGATTTGCAAAAGTGCATTTGCGAATCACCCCTCTGTAAGGAAAATGGTCCTAGGCCATTGTTTGTGATTTTGGTGATTGATTGACAACATAATCATTGAGACTAATGTGTTTGTTGAGATGCACCTTTGTAGATATTTCTAGGTCCCAAGGATACTTTGGAAGCCATCCAAATGCTCAACGATATCCAATTGATCAATATCCAAATGATGGTTGTCTGAATTGGTGAAACTACACCGAAGAAATGTTGAATTAGTGCAACAGGAATGTTGAATTAGTGGAAACAAAATGTTGAAGCCGTGACCATTGAATCAGTCGACGGTGATGAAGGTACGAGGTGTGTTTGCCTTAGAAGGTGACTATTATACCAACGGGATGCCTGTTGAATTAGTTAACGGTGCTAAAGGCAGTCGGAAGGAAAAACATTGAAATTGCACAAAAGAAATGTTAAAGGTATGACCGTCGAATCAGTCGACGGTGATGAAGGTAGGAGGTGTTTTTGCCTCTGGAAGGCGATGATTATTTCGATGGGGTGCCTCTCAAATCAGTCGGCGGTGCTAAAGGTGATCGAAAGGCAAATTGTTAAAACTGCACATAAGAAATGTTGTATCAGTGCAACAAAAATGTTGAATTAGTGGAACAAAAATGATGAACAGGTCCATCGAATCAATCAATGGTGTTGAAGGCCGGAAGTGTGTTTGTCTCTGGTTGGCGACGACTATTTCAATGGGGACCCATCGAATTAGTCGACGGTACACAGAAAATGTGCAATGGCTATATAATGGCTAGTTCCTTTGGTTAGGGCTATAAATATGGGTTGTCTTGGTCATTTGAAGTGTGCTTGAGCTGGGAGAAGCTATAGGCAAGTGTTCCACACACATTCTAAAGTGCTCAATTCACCGGAGTGCTGATTAGAAAATATAGGCGATTAGAAAAGTGATTAGTGGTAGTCTAGTCCACTTAGCGCATCTCTTAGGTGTTTAGTCTGAGTTTAGCGAGGTTTGCATACCTCTTTGCTTACTGGTGGTTGCACGCACAAAGTGTTGTAAATCCAGGGCTTGTAGTCTTGCGAGACCGTCCAACCAAGTTTGTGGAGTGGCCGTCGGTGCTTGTAAGAGGGAGTAGAGGCCCTCAGCTAGCTGGCCGAAGCTCTAACATGTGAAAGCAGCGAGGAGCATCCGGGGAGAGACGAGGGAGACCCACTTGCGTGTGGAGAAGTGTCGTGGTCACCCACGGAATTACTTGACCGGGGAGTTTATGTTTTTGCGCGGGCATTCCCTTTGAGAGACGCTCGTGAGCTTTCCAATACCTCGGTAAAAATTGTCGTGCCGAGAGTTTGCTCTTCTTTATCTCTTTAGCTTCTTCATTTCTCATACTTGCACTACTTTCCGCATTTACCTTTATTAGACTTGTCATGCTAGTATAGGATTGGACCTAAGGTAGAAAACTTTATAGCGGTAGAGATAGCAACACAAGAAAACCTAGAACATATTTAGATAGAAATTGAAATAGGTTTTCAAATGTGCTTTAGAGCCTTAGTTCTTAGAGACACCTAATTCAACCCCCTTCTTATGGTGTCAGGGTCCCTTCACCCTCCACCTCCCTAGAACTTTGCAAATCACCCCTCCGAGCTCCTATAAACATACTCTTGGATCAACATCGTGTGGTTCAGATTGAAGTTTTCATAGTTTTCACGGGAGATTGGTTTTCACCAAATATGTCCCCATTGATCTAATTATAGCTTCATCGTCGGCCATGATCAGAAGAGGACTACGGTGGCCAAGAACGTCCAGTGGCCACGAGCGAAGAACGTGTCGCAGACCAGTAATGTAGCTAGGATTTTGAACCTGGGTAGTCACTGTGAGCGATGGATTCTCTCTTGAAAGGTTTACCACTGATTTGAACAAGTGCAATAATGAATAGTACTAGTCGCTAGACACTGATTAGAGGGTCTTAACCTTGAGTGCATTAGATTACAAGGAAGGAGAGGGAGAGGAGATTGAAAACTTGAAACACCACATACAAATGATCAATTGCGTCTAAAATTCAAAAAGAAAAGCAAACATCCACAACCTACCATCTATCCGGCTGTTGCACAGAAGTTGTGATAGGTTCAAAGCTTCATTTCGATAGAATACATTATCAAGATGTTTCCACATGTACGTGCCAGCACAAAGGTCAACGAAGGAGCTTAGCGTAGAGTCACTAGCACGCGAGGGGATGGTTAAAAATCCCAAAGCTTGATCACTATTAGTGGCGTGTTTGCTGGCCTTGGGGCTACGCCCCTGTCGCAGGCGGTGTCGGTTAGAGAGAAAAAATTGGTCGGAGGCAATAATGTTTGAATTTAGAGAATCCAAGATATACCTAGTCTCTTGGTTTTCCTCTCTTTTAGAATCCTTTCTATTTTTTTGACTAGTCTTTTACCTCTTTGTTAAGCTATATGAACTTTTACATATTCATCTTTATAAACGACTTCTCGCAAAACCAATACGTAGGGACCAGGGATACAAGTGGACTTGCCTTAGCCCATAAAAACCCCAGTATAGGCTTACTGGGCCCTAAACCTAGACATGAGTTAGCAGGCGAGCCCACTCGAAGTCCTAGCCAATAACCATTGATTTTCTCTTTTTGTCTTGATTCCTAAAGTCACGGAGATAAGATCTAGAGAAAACGACTACACTGAAAAGTATTTAGATCGACTTGCCATCTATAAATGGAAAAAGTCTATATCAGCCCCCAACCTATGAAGGTTACACTACATAACCCTCAACCAACCTATGAAACGGTCTGAACTTCTCAAAACCGATCAAATTACCCCCCAAAGCAGTTTTAGAAAATCATAATAAATCATAGAAAATTCATAAAATAGAAAATCCAATTGTGTTGGACTCCAAACGAGTAGATATACACATTGAACATGTAATATGGTATGCTTTAGTACATTTTTTTCACTATAGCTTTAGACCTATGCTTTTCTCTATAGTTGTAAAAAAAAGTATTAAAGCATACGATATTATATGTTCAGTGTGTATATCTACTCATTTGGAGTCCAACACAATTTTATTTTTCATTTTATGATTTTTTTGTGATTTATTATGGTTTTTGAAAATTAGTTTAGAGGGTAATTTGGTCGGTTTTAAGGAGTTCAGGGGGCGTTTCGTATGTTATGGGGTTATATAGTCTACCTATAGGTGGAGGGTGATATAGAGTTTTTCCGTCTATAAATACCCATCTTACAGCCTCACCACTACCGCACCACCCACGCTACACGGCGCACACAAGCAGACTAGCACAGACACATAGTACTGAGCTAGCTCTGTGAGCAGCCACCGCACCTAGCAAAGCTACTACTTCTGTACATGGCAACCATGGTGAACATCACTGTGACAAGGAAGTCCCAGTCCTTCGTCGCGCCGTCCGAGCCAGCGTCGTCGGCCGAGCCCGAGACGCTCGAGCTGTCGGCCATCGACCGTGTGCCTGGCCTTCGCCACACGGTGAGGTCGCTGCACGTGTTCCTCAGCAACAAGGACTCCACCACCACCCGCCGCGACCATGCCGCTGCCACTGCCAGGCCAGCGGAGGTGATCCGCGCGGCGCTGTCCCGCGCGCTGGTGGATTACCGCCCGTTCGCCGGGCGCTTCGTCGGCTCGGTGGTGGCCGGGGAGGCCTGTGTCCAGTGCACCGACGAAGGTGCGTGGTTCGTGGAGGCCGTCGCGGACTGCTCCCTCGAGGAGGTGAACGGCCTCGACAACGTACACCCGCTGATGGTCTCCGTGGAAGAGCTGCTGCCAGCTCCAGAGGAAGGCGTCGACCCTACCAGTATTCCGATCATGATGCAGGTATGTCTAATGTCTTCGATCGTATCATATCTTCATTTATACTCATTGAGGCTACTCGACCAAGGTTTTTATTTTTTTTATTTTTCTGTATCATCTAAGTTTTGGCAGTCTACGGATGTACATGGAACTAGCAGTGGTATAAATTTGGGCAGACGGATGAGGCCCTTTTTACTAATTGAAAAGAAGGATAATATAAATGCACATAATGATTTTCATGTAAAGGATTTCCCATGCTGAAAAATCTCGCTACGGAAACCAGCTTTTGTTGTGTGTCACCGCCTTTGCCGTGAGCAGGAACACTGACATACAGCAAAGAACCACTTTTTCATATGCCGCTTAGGACGACACAAGGCAAAGCCACAACACACGCCACCAGACATCTTTGTCGTGTGTCTCGACAGGCAGCGCACAGCGAAGTACAAATACAAGGCAAAGAGATGGGCGGCACACAGCAAAGCAATTGTCATTGGTAAAAGGGTCTTTGTCGTGTGCACCAACGTTTGATTAGATTGAGGAAGATTCCCTAATAAACTATTGTATACGTAAAAAAACATTGTAGATGAGTAGTGTTTAGTGAATAGAAGGGATGAGATGAATAGAGAAAAGTTGGATGAATAATGTTTTTTGGGAGAAAAGTTTTGAAACTAAACGCGCCCTTAATCCCGTAGTGTTTCTCGTACACTAAATACTAATCGATCGCAAAAGAACGCTTACTATCTCACTAATTTGTTCTCCCTAAAAAAGGTAAAAAAAAAAAACTATACTTGAAAGATGAATGATAAAATTAAGTCTTCACGTTTCTCGGTTATCTGGAGCAGCTGATCACTCAGGAACGTAACAATGCCTTTGACTGATAATAAGGTTTTTTGTTTACTTGAAAAATAACGCGACAAATAATTATAAACAGGAGGAACGCTATTTCATAGTGTAACACAACTTTTTTGGGACATAATTTTAGTTTTAAAGTCAAGTGATGGGAATGAGTTTTCGCAAAAAAAAAAAAAAAGTGATGGGAATGAGTAACACAACATGCACCTGGTATGTCCTGTAAGATTAGCATTACGAGTTTGGAGTACTCTCTTCTTTCTGTAACGTACCGCTGAGCATAAATAATGTTTCTAGTATAAAAAAACATACACCTGGTCACAGTAGCTTCCAAAAATTAACGCTTTAGCAAGGGCCACGAGCCGAGAAAAATGATGGAATCCACGGTAGTGTTATGGAGGCGTTACTGTCGGCTCTTGCCGCAGATTCGCACTAGATGAACTTGCAAGGTGAAAGTGTCAACATTTTAATTGCTGGTAGTAACTGCACCCACAGGAAAAGTATGGGATTTGGTATATATCACTAACTCTTTTAGTTAGTTCCAAGTGCGTCCCTTTGATGAACTACATCCAGAAATTTCTTGGAAACAGGCTCAGAGACAGAAAAACTATCGTCTAAATCGAATTTTGAAGACATTTTTGGGTTATAAAAAATTAAATAAAGAATATTATTAAAAAGTATATATATGACCACAAATAAATTGAACTTGAGTAGATAGACGTAAGCCAGAGATGTCTCAGGGACGGAAAACCACGAAGACTAACTGTTCTGTTGAATTTGGTTGAAAATTCATTAATGAGGAATGTTATGATGAGGTGCCACAGTTCGATAGCAAAAATCTAACTAGAATAACGAGAGCCATAACATGAATTATATTGTTAGTAATATTTACAATACACGCTTAACCATGACCATAGACATTGTTCTTAATCAAACCATCTGCTTGTGCAATCAATAATTAGCAGTAAGCGAATCAAACTTGTTATCTCCCACTAGTCAACACATAGCTAGGCATGTGTATGTGCATCCTAAAAATAATTGTATATATATTTTAGGGTAGAGATGTTGTGGTTGAGGCAGTATCCTCCTTGTATGGTTTGTTTACATATTTAGTCATTGAAAAAGGTATAAAAATAACACTACTACACATGTTTCATTACCAAAATTCATTTAATCAGGATAGATAAAGCAAATGCCAAGCTAAATTATATATCAGCCTATCTTTTGATAGGGTTTGCCCTCAGGATACCCATTTTGTTTGACGTGACATGACATGTTTTTTAGTTGCCAATATATTCTCCTTAGAAATTTAGGCAGGTGACAATATGTCAATGCCACATCTAAATACCACCACGATAGGTCCAAAAGATTCCACAGCACATGTCGATCTCGTTGCAAACTAATGAATTACCCTGGGGAAAAATAATCATTAGTTAAAAGTTGCTCTGTGGAAGTAGAAAAGTCAATACCATTCAGAAGTTTCTTTGTGCATCGCAACAAACCATGACGTTTCCTTTCAGCACCCGAATAATACTTACAAAAACTGTGGATCTTCTTCGAAATCTTCTTCGAATGTTACGGTCATCGAGAGGACGTTGGCAGTTAGGAGACTATTTCTTTGGTAGTGGTAAGTACTTCTAGATCGAAAGGAACTGGAAAATAAACGTTTCAGGCATTATGATAAAAGGTTTTGACCTTCCCACCCTGATCCTAAACTTCTAGAAGTGAGCGTGATGCACTTTGTATTCAAATTTAGTCTTTCTCTCCATTCTATTGGAGTCCAAGCAACAGAAAATCTACTAAACTCTCCAAGAAAAGTAATATGGAATAGAATCTGACCTGTTTATAAGGCAAATTAACCATTCCACATGTGCCACCCCACTATATCGTGTTTCCAGTCCAACCTTTGTCAAACTTGACTCTCGATGATGCCACGAGCAAATGATGAAACCATATCTTTGCGGCAAAAGTACCATAAATCCATAGGAGAATGTTTTTATCTGGCTTCTGGTGATTTGTACAGAACTCTCATTCTTTATACATCAAACGCTGCAAAGATAGTCAGCATCGACCTAAATCATATTGAAGTGGCTGAACAAACTTAGGCAGTAGTATTTTAAGTCTGAACAACTTTAGCCGTTGCTTCTATAAATAACCATACCGGAATATCATGACTTAAAACCAGATATCCCAATTACAAGACAATTCATGAAGTTAGAAAACATCCCAATGGTGCACGCCTGTTTCCCGGTAGTGCTTGCTGGAAAGTACGAGCCAGAACCCATATTTTCAACTGAAGCACTAAAACATAAAGTCGTAGCTTTAAGTAGTAGTGCAATACTGTCTCCGGTAGTGAACCACTACAGCCAAACAATTATGAATTACTTTATCTGTATCTCAGCTTTGTCAAGGGACATGATGCGTATTTCCCAACTTTAACATTGGTTGTCTTACTGAATATATCCATTTATTTAAGCATGATAATAATCTAAGGATGGATTTTTCAACGCTCATACTGTTTAAACAACCATATTGTTGGAATTATTAATAATCACATCTTATCTATGTAGGTCACTGAATTTGCCTGTGGAGGATTTGTGGTTGGGCTGGTCGCTGTCCACACGCTCGCTGATGGGCTCGGTGCAGCCCAATTCATCACCACAATTTCTGAGTTTGCTCGTGGGGTGAACAAACCTACAGTTGCACCGATATGGGCTCGGGCCTTAATACCAAACCCACCTAAACTGCCTCCTATGCCACCACCATTCTTCCAGTTCTATGGGTTCGAACACTTTGTTACAGATGTGACCTCTGATCGTATTGCCCATGTCAAGGCCGAGTACTTCCAGGCCACCGGCCAGTACTGTTCCACCTTTGATGTTGCCATTGCAAAGGTTTGGCAGGCAAGGACTAAGGCAATCAAGTACAGACCGGACTTTAAGGTTCATGTTTGCTTCTTTGCCAATACCCGCCACCTCCTAACGGAGGTGTTACCCAAGGATGGGGGTTTCTATGGCAATTGCTTCTATCCAGTGACGGTGACGGCTACTGCTGAGGATGTTATCACTTCAGGATTGCTTGATGTGATTAAGATGATACGGGATGGGAAGGCCAGGCTTCCCCTAGAATTTTCCAAGTGGGCTGCAGGGGATGCAAAGGTAGACCCATACCAATTGACGTTCGAGCACAATGTTTTGTTTGTGTCTGATTGGACGAGGCTTGGGTTCTTTGAAGTTAACTATGGGTGGGGTCCACCAAACCATATCTTACCACTAACTTATGCAGACTACATGGCAGTGGCAGTTCTTGGGGCTCCACCTTCATCAAAGAAGGGAACTCGAATTATGACACAGTGTGTCGAGGAGAAGTATCTTATGGGCTTCAAAGATGAGATGAAAGCTTTCTTTTAAGGGAGCTTATCTTATATTGTTAAGGTGATAATATTATGTGTATCTTTGCATGCTTGTTTGTAATAAAATTACTGTTGACCATTAGCCTCATTGGTCATAAGAAATATAACCTTAGACTTTGGAGTGTATGCAAACTATATATGGTTGACCTATAATTCACTGAAATCCACCTTTCATCATACCACTTTGAATCTATCAGTTTGCTTTATTATACTTCACAACATATGTGGTATGCATAGTGGAATGCATAAATAAAAGTGAGCAGATATGGTTGTGATGGCACCTGATATCCATGCCACGTCCACCTCAGGTATCACCAAGAAGACCCTCATGACCCTCATGACCTTCTAGATGTAAATGAACCACTTCGTTTGGGCACTCAAGTTGCAGTTGAAGATTCGCACAAGTGTGCAGCTGCTTGCCATCCATTATCTTCATTTATCTTTGGATATCTCTGCCTATGCAAATTAGTTGCCTTGTACAGCTGTGAACAAATGATGAAGACATAACAAAACAAGAGCAAAGCCAACTCTGTGTTTTCGAACAAAGAGATGCTAGAAGCTGAAAGAGAAAAAAACAACAACTATATCTTCTAATCATTATAACTTCTATATGACCACAGTGAGACTTGTGTTTTAGAGTTTTAGTCTACAGAAGTAATTTCAATCCATACCTATCTAATAGCATTTGCAATGCAGAAATAGACATATTTTACAAGCTTTGGAGACAGTCTGTATTGGTGTCATTTTCAGTGATTCTCTGGTAATGCTAATGATAACTGCAGGCATAAATCCTAGGGAAGAACCGTCTAATCAAGAATAAGGCAGTAGGCACAATAAAAAGATCATATCCTCTGAAATAATGGGTCAGTCATTGGACAGTACAACAAGATCTAAAAAATTAGTAAATTGGACCTTTTGGTAGGTCTGCAAATATCAATGATTTTTCTTTCCAACAATGTAGTGTCTGAAGAGGACAATTTTGAATAAGAAAGAAAAGCATTCCAGAATCATGCCAAGAAAGCAAACTAAAAGGTCCTCTAACAGGCAGGACAACCCATATTTTCATAACAAATGTAATCTTACTCGACCACTACCATGTCTGCCCTATGCAAGGGATATAATAAATACCAACCAAATAATGAAGTGGAGTAGCATTTAGTTTCAGAGACGGAGCAAGCGTCATTTCTTTCAGTTCTACAACTAATGCAAATTATATTGTAAGAGTGCACTCCAATTGCATTTCCAATAATCATAAATACCAGGAAACTTTCTGATTAATACCAGGAAACTTTCTGATAAATTGTAACAAAAAAATCCCAACATATGTTTTGTTTCCTGCAGAAATTCTACAGATCATGCAAATAAATGCAATAAAGTTTATTCCATATGCCACCATTTTCATCTTGACATTTCAGTGTGAACCTTCTAATGACTAACACAAGTTATTGATCCTTTATGCCCAATTTTTTCATATATGAAATGAAGCCTCCTGTAGTTTGATGTTTTTATACAGGATAATTAGGTCAGTATATAGCATCCTCCAACTCATAGCAGCTGATTCCATAAAGTGTACCAACAATTTATTCTATGGCATAATAAACTACCAAAATGCAGAATTATAGTTTCATTCTAACTATGCACACTGTAGTTGCTCTACCAGGCAATTGACAAATACTCAAAAAAAATCAAAATCCCAATGCTTATTTTCAAGACAGTAATAAGGTTGGCTTCTATCAGTGTATTCAGCTGCCTTTATATCAGATATTTTTTTCCTGTGTTGTGCATCCGTGGACAAAAAAATTCTGTAGCCGTGTTGCTTGGTGCTGCAGCTGTGCAGCTGCAGCCAGTGCAGCCGAACTGGGCTCTATGTGAGTGAAGTTTGCAGTTGCAGTAGTATATGCGCTGTGCTATGCAAGTCTCGCCATAGCTGTTCACTCTATCTTGATTGCTATGCTTTTGGATGCTTAGGCAATTTTTTTAGATATCTTTGTACCTATTCAATTAAGCTCTCCTACTTTCTCCATTAAAAATTAGGGCAGCAAGCACAACATTTTAGAGACATGGAAGGACCACATCCTCTTGCAAAAGCTAAGTTTGCCATACAAAATGGATCATCTTAGTATATCTAAGATAATAGATGCCATTTTTCCCTTAGAGGTTTGCTACTATCGGACGAGGACTATTTCGAGCAACAATTAAATGCTCTCTAAAGATTTTTCCAAGCAATACTAACTACAGAATTTTGATGCGAAGGACCATCCATATTGAAACCTCAAATGTAGTTGTTTTTATACCACCAATGCTCTATCGAACCTACAACTAAGTATGCACAATTACAAATGGCCAGTTTATCATTCAACTCACATTAAGGTAGTGCTATATATATACTTTTTTACATTCGCAGTACAAAACCAAAAGGGCGATGTTCACTTAAACTAATAGTACAGTATCGCATAATAACAGAAATGCACACCGGATCAAAAGCTTGATTTGTTGATTGCACTAAAAGCAATCATGGCCACAAAGTGACTACCGAGACGATATGCCTGTCCTTGCCGTCATCAAAGGGAAGGAAGACATACATGTCCGCAAACTCGTTGTAGATCTCCCCAGTGAGCTCCCCGTGCAGGGCACGGCAGTGCATGTACAACACAATGTTCGCCACCACCCCGTACAGCATCATCACCACGAGCAGAGCTGTGCCAGCCACCGCCTTCACTACCACGGGCGCCATCGCCGACCACCCAGCAGCAGCGTCATACGTCTCCGCGGCCACCCCGCCAAAGCCCCAGAGTGTGACCGCGATTCCAGCAGCGAAGACCAGAAAGGCAAAGAGCGCGGCAAGGCGTGCGCCCCATAGCAGCCGGCAGCTACGGCGGAGCGGGGAGAAACCGGCGGTCGATTCAACCACGGCGGCAGCGCCGGCGAGGGACCAGAAAGGAGATATGAGGACGGCGCCGAGGATGGGGAGCGCAGCGCGGAGCGACGCGTGCAGCGGGAGAAGGGGAAGGAGGAAGAGCAGGGAGACCGGGAGTGAGGTGAGGATGAGGCGGATGAGGGAGGCCGGCACGGAGCGGAGCGAGGCGAGGAGCCTGACGGGGCGGCCGAAGAAGCCCGCGTGCGCGCTGGCCGCCGCCGCGGCGAAGGCGGCGAGGTATAGGAGCGCGGCGGCGAGGGCGAGCACCGGGAGAGGTACGGGCAGCGGGTTCCGGCGCGGATCCGGCGGGGCCCGGAGCGAGACGGAGGGGGCGGCGGGCAAGGAGGCGGAGGCGGGGAGGAAGGGGCAGGGGAGGGCGAGGAGGAGCAGTGCGAGCGGGAGCAGGAGGAGCGAGGAGAGCGCGAGGAAGTGGCGGGAGTGGGCGGCGACAAGGCGGCGGGTGGAGGACGCCGCGCCCGCTAGGAGGTCCGGCCATGGGAGGGTGACTGGCGGTAGCGAGGGCGGCGTTGCCGGCGGCGAGTCCATAGGGTGGTGTGTGGCGGCGGAGGCGGGGGGAAGAACGATGGCAGTGCCGTGCACGGAATGAGGGAGTGGGGGATTGGGATGTTGATGTCTGACGCGCGCCTGACGGGGAAGATCGAGGAGTAGCGAACTAGCGATAGTGGCGGCGAGCCTGGTTGCCGGAACTGTTCGTCCCGGTATTTGAATATTCGCACAGCATTTGATTTAGATTGTTCAATTCATCTCTAAAATACTATTATTGTTGTTGTGGTAGAGGATGGCACGTCTAAACCTTGTGATCAATTAATTGACTTTGAACCAGTGGTGTTGCTATAGAACTAGCGTTTGTGGTACAACTTCTTAGCCCCCGTTTTTTTATGATTTTGTGACCTTGACTGGGCTTCGGAAGCCCGCTCCCCTACTGGGACAATGACAGTGGGGCCCCTTCCTTCTCACGATCTAGGAGGTTTGCGTGCTTCACGTGAGGCAGCTACACCGCCAGCTGGAGGAGCTGCATCGACCGCCGTTATCGGCCCGGATTGGCAGCGTTGCTGGGGGCCAGCTGATGCGGGCATTGACTACACTTCGAGCGAAGTACGACGACAATAGACACGGCGCCAGAAGATCAGGCGCCTCTGGTCCAGGCGCCTCCTCCTCCAGCGCCAGAGGCCCAGGAGCTCCCTCCCTTGGGCCGATTACGCGGGCTCGCGCCAGAGAGTTGAACTACATCATGGTACTGAAGAATGAAGGCCCAGGAGAATTGATGACCAGCCCACTTGGAGGCCCGTGGTTGCGGCGGCCCAGTTAGTGGCGCCTAGGGTTTTCCAACCCTAGGGCGCCCCCCTTCTGTAGCCGTCAGGGGCTGCGCCCCCTCTATTTAGTTAGACTACTGTTTTCATTTACAACCTGAGTTTTGTTTTACGATTAGCCTCTGCTAAACGGATTACGCGCAAACACGCGCTGACCTCTGTAATTCGAGACTCCACCTTCGAGTGATATTAAGATTGCTCGCCTCTTGTTCTTGTTTGTTCTTCGATTGCAAACAGGGATCGATCTTCGTGATCAGGCCGACCTTGCATCCGCAAGTTCGGTAACCACAGGGAGTTGGTTCAGCGATTGCATTGGCGCCTCGAGTTCGCTCGTCGTAGTCGGATCATGAGGGTCTACTTCCGCCCAAGTCGAAATTACCTCCACTCACTGAAAGATCAGGCACTCAGCCTCTATCACCAGCGGTTCGCGATCGTCGCACGTGTCGAAGAGCGTACATGAGGAGTTCATGGGCCAAATCTGTGGGGCGGCACCGCGGCCGGCGGCACCATCTCGTCTCCATGGGTGTCTTCCACGTGCGTAGGCGCCAATCCACACGAGCTCATGGCGGCACGTCTCTCATGGACGGATCCTAGGTCGGTCGACGGCTCAGCGCGATGGTTTCGTGCGGGTAGTGCGGCGCGGGTAGAGAGAAACCAGGGCAGGGTTAAATTTGACTATGTTTGTACATATTTTTTTTAAAATAAAGCAAGTGTCAAAGTTGAGAAAAAAATCAAACGACTTATAAATTGATTCAACCGACTTAATGGGTCTTGCTAGCCTCGAACATGCAGTTTTCTGTATTCAATTATTCGAGACAAGCCAACAAGGTTTAATCCAGAATGGTTTCATGAGTTTGGGAGTTGGCTTGAATATAGTGAATCAATGAATCAGAGAAAAGAAGGATGCAATATATGAATTATTTGTTGTAAACGGTTGGAGTGGTTATCATAGGAAGGAAAGGCTAAACTGACATGTAGGTGATGTTCGTGGCTCACACTTCATTGCCATGAAGAAGTGTGACGATTTGTTACAAAGAAAGAAACACATAGATGTGGTTTACAATTAGGTTAGTCAAATTGCTAAGAGGGTTTACCTTACTCGGTTGAAGATACTGCTAGGCTATTATGATGAGTAAAAGAACTCCCTCAACAAAGGAAACTCAGAGAGTTTCATAATTGCTTATCAGAGTTGGGCAAGACAATGGGAACAAATGGTGCAGGTAATAGTTGCTTGCTAGCCGCTGATCCGAATTGTCAATTTGAGTACTTACAATTAGGTACCATTAAAGAGGCCTGAGTTTTCAGAATATGTGATTCGGTGTCATGTGACAACCATGGTTGCTGATATTGTGATTCGGTACCATATGTTGATTTGTGCACTGATTTATCGTTTGAGGGAATACTTGATTTCTGATTCAACCAGTGAGAGATGGTGTGCTCTGGGCCTGGTCACTAAATTTTTGGTCAAGGGCGATTAGCCTGTATCTGTATGCCATTTTGTCATAAACCATTACTAGCCATGTCTGTGCCGTCTCGCACTTATTAGTGGCTTGGTTTATGATGCATCTCAGTTTACCCGTATGAGCCATGTTATTGTTCCAGCAATGCTCAATTATTCAGAGATGCAATGTACAAAGTCTCAGTTATCATGTCTTTCTATCTGCTCCTAATTAAGTCATTTACAAATGAGTCAACAATATTCACTTGTTTTCCACTCGCAAGAAACTTCATGCAGATTGGTGGATGCACATGGAAGATGCTAAGTAGTGATGCTGGCAGAACCCATATTCCATCTCCGCATATTAAGCCTGCTGCAACTGCCGACGACAACAATTCTGCACTTTGTCTGTTTATTTTGGTCCAAATGATTATCAGGACACTACCTATGGTCATATCTATGCTGAAGTAAGGACCAGTCAGGTATGGTAGTGCTATTGCTGTGATGCAAGGGATGAATTTTTGTATTTTCCAATCTTTTCTCTGGGACACTAATCTAAGTGTTTCCACAGCTAGTGTTACCAAGAAAGTAACCAAACAAAATGTGAGGCAATGATCTGGGAGCTGATCCACTCCTCTCTTACCAAGAAGTCCAATGGCACGATAGATTGCTGCGGAGGGGCATGGATACTCTGAATCCTTCGAACCAATAGGAGCAGTGCCCTTGGCGTTCGCCTCGAATACAAGAAAGATGCATGGGTTAATGATAGAACCAATTAGCACACCATAGATATGCCCAGCCACGAGAGCCCTTGGATTGGTCATTGTCATATAACCCGTCTTGAGGTCTTGCACGGCCTGTGAAGAAACATTAAGAGCCGCCACAGACACCCCACAAACAGCAAGGCTAGCGATAACCGCACCAGGTTTCCCAATCCATGCTGCTATGATGAAGAGTAAGAACCTGCCGTAAGTTTGTGCAACTGACCAATCTGTGAGTCCCGTTCCATATGTATTGCAGAAGGTAAAAATAGGAAGAATGATGAACAATATGGCCATGTGATAGAACGTAACATGGTGGAAGATCCAAGGGATAGCAACTGAACATGCTATTGCGCATCCAATGTATCCCACCACTGGTACAAAAAGCGGGATTTGATTACCAACAAATACCTCAAGCCTTTTACGATCGTCATAGTTAAGGCCTGGATTTGCCAACATATATTTGATCTTCCCTGAATCATTTTCTTGTCTCTTCTTGTAGAAGTCGATTGAACTCACTGTAAGGAGTTTAATGAAGTTGAAAATCCCCTCGGTGACAATCATTGTTACGCCAATAAAAATCTGCCATTTAACATAGAAAAGTTAGTCTTTTGTACTAGCAGTGAGGCATATGTGCCGGACACATGCAAATACATGATGCAGTACACAGGGAACGTCTTGTTACAATTTGCTAGCGTGCTATCTAGAATATGAAAGTTATCCTTGTGTGTACTTTGATAGGAAATTAATGGTCTTTCAAACAAAACATGCGGCTTTGACTACCTTCTAAATAGCAACTAATTGTCTTTTATCAAATCAACGGTATGCTTTCTCGATATACGCGATACTATTGCAGGGGAAAGTTGCAGATCACCGGAGGGTACAGCTACGTGGATTATGAGGCATTTCTTTGATTTTCTTATGCTTCGACTTGAGCAACAGGAAGATGTGAGGCCGATTCAGCATTGGCAATTACCAGGGCAGGGTTTTGTCAAGCTGAATGTGGACGGATCATTTACCGATCATACAAGAACATGAGGCTGGGGCTTCATCATTAAAACTGAAACGGGTCAGATCGTTGGTTCAGGAGCTGGAAGGATACGAGTGATGCTTTGCAAACCGACGCATGGTCTTTGCTGTGGATGTGGGGGTGGCGAATGTCATTTTGGAGACTAATGCAATCAATCTCAAAATTTCTTTGAATTTGACGGCCTACGATTTATCGACGAATGGAATTTTTTTCCGAGAAACAAATTAAGTTCCCAGTGTTCTTATGAGTTTAATGAAGTTCAGGTTGTATATCGACAACACTCTTGTAATTAAGTAGCCGATAGGATTGCTAAATATGGTTCTGAACTCGTGGTAGGTCCTGGTCTGAGGGTAACCTGGTATTGTAAACAATTTGGTTGCCACTGACTTCCAGTCGGCTTCAAGTTAACGAAATACCTATTCCGTCTGAAAGAGTACATGGCACTATATGAGGATAGGGTAATTGGTAACGGGCGTAGATAATGATAGGTAACGAACATAGCCATCATTAACTTTATGCATTACTAAAGACTCATCATCAATAACAGTCATTGGCAACATACATTATGTTGATGCATGCTAGAGTCATTGGTAATAGACACTATGTTGATGCCCGTTACAAATAACATATTCAAAATCATATTTTAAAAATACCAAATGACAGCAAAAAAAAGATAACAACCACAAGGCATGCAATGATTTCACGTGTAAATGCGCGTGCACGGTTCGCGGGATTCAAACCCATAACCTCTGGCCTCCAATGAGACTTCCCGACCATACCACCTACGCATCACTTGTGACTGTGTGGGAGATGATTTCTTTTGATGTAACTATGTAGCACCATATTGGTAACAGACATTGACAATGTTTATTACCAATGCACGTCACGTTGGTAACGGATGTTGTTAAAATCCTTTACCAATAATCCATTGAGCAACTCCAGTGGGGAGACCAAATTTGAGCCTCTATATTGTCTATATTGTTTTTAGGGGCCAACAAAAAATAGTTTAGGGGCTTCAAACTTTAGTGGGGTGACTAATTTTGGAGGGCCTCTAATTCTAGAGGCTTTGGACCAAAATTTGGTTGCCTCCCTAAAATGGGGGCTCATTTAGAGGCCCTGTTGGAGAGGTTTTTTCTAATGGAAGACTAAACCAAGAAATAGAGCCCATTTAAGGGCTCCTCTGGTAATGGGAACGTACGTTACCAATAACAAGTTAATGGCAGTAGATGTCAGTGTTGCCAGGTCGGGTGGACTAATTGAAAATGGACAATATTAAGGCCCGTTACCTTTAACCTTTCTTGTAATGGATAGTATATGCATGTTACCAACACCACGATACCAAAAAATATTTTTTACTTAGTGTGGTTAACCATGTAACAACATTCTAAACAGAAATTGTTTTTGTTTTATTAAATGAAGGGCGAAGTTTATTTGTGTTCGAATCATTGCACGATAGTTATGACATCATTAAATGTTGCACACATAACTTTGATTGGAAGTGTTTGTAATCACATAACTTTTTGCCCTGGCTTATGTGAGTATTAATTGTTGCCGAAAAGTGTTAGTTAAATTCCTATATAATCCATCTAATATTTTTGTAAACTAAGACAAACACCAATGGAATTATAGATAGATTATGACAATCCATAAGTTAAGCTACTCTTCTGTCTTCTGTGGCATACAGATCATAATCAGGATTATATAAGTTAGGTGGAAACACAAACACCCCATAGTTTGGTAAAAAAAAAATAGGACGTGCTTTGTGCTACTATCCCACAGCTGCATCTTTGAGCTAATTGTTGTTTGGGAAGCAAATCAAAGAAAAACAATTGAAATAAATATAAAAACATGTGTACCTTGTATCCATTCGTTCCACTCAAACTTGTAGTACTTTCAGTGTGATACCATTGCCCTCTTTTACTATCAAGGAAAGGAAGTAGTATTCCCCAAGACGTGATGGACCCAAAAAGCAACCCAAAATTCACAACGTGGGGGACAATCATTCCCAACCCAACAAACGACGCAGAGAAATCAAAAAAGAATCTGTAAGTACAAAAATAATACATTAGAAATTTGAATAATATAATATAGATAATTGTGCGCATCATAAAAGGGGGATGCAAATATTTTCTTGCATTTTTTGGTCCATAGGTAAAAGAGTTATGCTATGGTCATAAAAAAGGGGGATGCAAATATTTTCTTGCTTTTTTTTTTGGTATGAGGTACCAACGTTTAGTACCATCATGTTATGAATAGAAGTACATAGTACTTTTTAAAGGCATAGTTGTTCGAAACGGACCGGTCGAACCACAACAAAGATTTCGGTTCAAGGTTTGATCGGTTCGGTTAGACCACCGGTCCATAACTGTTTAAATAGATTAAGTTTCATAATAAAATCAACAACAGCCGTGTAGCCTCAGTGGCGTGGGTTCGGGCCCAGCTGCTCATATGACATTTCTTGGATCATTGGCTATCAATTCTAATATACCTTTCCCATTCTCAATCATTGGCTACCAATTCTAATATACCTAGCTTGGGCGAAGAGTATATGATATTTCTTCCAATTTGATCACACCCTATGATTTTTTTTCCAAACAAAATATATAAACTGAATGGTTTTCGTGGTCAAAGTTGTCCGATCTGATTTTGGTCAAGGTAGTAAATGATATGTGTTGGACACCTACTGAAATGTGTAGTATATATATGAGGACCAAAAATTTTCTAGGAAATAATTTGAAATAGACTTCCCACCTATGCTTATATAGGTCTAGTCCAAACATAGGAAAGGACTGAAATCCACAATTTTGGCCTCCAGCATAAAACCATTGGAACATAGACCAGGAAAAGCTTCCGAGAAACGTTTTGAATATAGCTGCAACCTGCAACCTGAACAGATGATGAGCGTTAATGCAATATCCAAAAACAAGATAAAAATTTTACATTAAGGACAGAACATTACTTTGCCACATAAGCACCTTGAGGGGTGTGAAAACTATTGATAAGATGAGCCACAACGGAACCTGTCGGAAAGGGCAATCTGTAATCGACAATCATAGCCTATATAGAGAAGAAATATCCCATCAGTGAGTAGCGCGTGTCTGAAATAGAGGGAAGATGGTCCCTCTTCTTTTGTCATCCCTTCGAATAAACTCAGCTTGCTATACTATGCTAGAGGGACAAATAAAAGAAGAATATCCATTTCAAATTTCCATGTTCCCTTATATTTTGTTGCTTCAAAGTGACCAATGCTAATACTATGGCCCTGTTTGGTACAGCGGTGGCGCGAAGCGATTCTTAGATAAGCCGCATAAACATGTAAAAATCACTTGTGAGAAGCAGGTTTAACTGAGCTTTTGCAGTTTAGTTCACATAGGTGCTGTCGGGAGAAGCGTGGCAATAAAAAAAAAAGCTGAAATAAAGCTGAGCGTTTGGGTACAGTTTCAGCTTATTTTGGCCAGAAGCAGGATATAAGGTGTTCCAAACATGGCCATACAAATAGAACAAATTGACTGTAATTTCCAAATTTCCATGACTTCAGTGCTGTAAGTTTCCAAAAATTCTAATACAAGCTTAATCAAATTAAACTTACATGATTGTAACATGGTCATGATGTGTATGTCCTTGATATACATGGGAAACATCAATGAAGTGAAAAGTGAAAGGACAGAGCATCATATATGTATAATATATGTCATTTTGTTGGATGCATGACTGATAGGCTGGACAGAGGAGGTAGCTGAGGAGGTAGGCAGCCACAATTTAGTAAAAATGTGACTTTAAGCAATAAAGGCTAGAATAATAACCATTGTGGAGATGCACCTTAATGAAAAGAACTTTAGAGTTAGCCTTAAGCTTGTGGTGTGACGATAAGAAATAAAGAATCTATTTCCCTTTCTCTCATTTGACTTTACTCTCTCAAGCAATTGATTGGCTTCATATACCAATCAATTGCTTTGTTGTGTGCACCGTGCACGCAGTATCTTGCCACGTCAACTAAAGGTGAAAAAGAGCACGATGATGCTCTGTGTTTTAAATACATGATACTTAGGACATACTAATTAATTCAATAACAAACTTATTATTAGGTTGTTCTAGTAAACTTCAAATATCGAAAAATGAAGTGCGTAGAGAATATATGAAAGATGTTGTGAAGCCTTACTCTTTTAAGAGGTTTATAACTATTAACTAGCGCCTGGACAAAGGGTGCATGGTAAAACAGTCGCTGTGACTGGTTGTAACTTGTAAGAGTTGGGAGTCCCATTCTTATATGTAGTTTTTGTTATGGGTGAAAATATGTGATTGTTTATGGTTAAATCTAAATCTGTCTTACATATATGTCCATCATACGTTTTGAAGCCGCTCAAAAACGACTTAAGAAACATTGCTATTTTGTTTTCTAGATGACGCGCCTATAAGGCCTCTGAAGGTGTCCACGGAATTTTTGCCAAACATCTCGACAAGTAAAGAAAAGGAACAGTGCATATTTTCCTATATATGATTTGTCAACGGAAAGTAAATTACCTGCAGCAGCGGCAGCATCGACGTTATTGCAACCAGGCCAGTAAGGAAGAGGAACAACGCATATTTTCCTATTGGTACGTGCTCAATAATGTCTGCTTTATCCGGATGATTACTGAGAGATTTCGCCACTTGAGAATTCATTGCAATAATGTAATTTGGCAAACCACCTTGTAGAAGAAAAGGTGAAAACTTGATCAAATCCCAATGCCCAAAAATAATCGGTACACGCGCGATGCCGAACAACCAAATAAATCCATAACAGGATAGGAAGGAAGATTAATTCCTCTAGTGTTATTACCTGAGATTGCCATGTTAACACAGGTCATGACACTGCTCTGGAGGAAGATGGTCTCCTGGCGCGTCAAGGGTGCCGCAGCGATGCCGTAGCGCCGCAGCAGGGTGACGAGGCTCTTCAGGGAGAAGTAGCTGAGGACGTTTGCAGGCATGTTGAGAGCGCCTACGACGCCGATTGTCATGTAGATCCGCAGCGTGACCAGAGAGAAGACGGTCGCGAGCACCACCGCGATGGCCATGGAACGCGGCGTCACCTGCTCCCAGAACCCAGGATATGGCTGCCCCTCGAACCCCCGCTCTACAGAAGGCGAGGAGTCTCCAGCTGCTGAATCCATGGTGACCTGCTGCGCATGCGCCTGTGCCTGCTTGCTCGAGCTCCTGTCCCTGATTCTTGATGGAGAAAGTTGCTCTTGGGCAGAGCGGTTGGGCGTGTTGTGAAGTGTGAGGTCCAGAGGATGTATAGCCAAGGAACAGTATAAAAATAGAATGCCTAGCAGATTTTAGTTGTTAGTCAAATCCAAAGTTTTCCAAAGTTGAAAAAACAAAGCAGACACAGAGCTGATAGAAGAGCATGGACGAACAGACCTGAGGGCCCAGCAACAAGGCAAGAGGTTAGATGAGGAACTCGAGTGCATGCAAGCACAAAGCTGGAAGGAAGTCGATGATGTCTATGACGTATGTGGATCTATTGATACGCAACCATTTATTTCTTGTGTCATCTTGTTGGAAACGGCAATGGTTGTTTGAGAGTTTGGGATAAACACGAGAAAGCTCACACGGGTGTTTTTGGTGCTGTAACAGAACAACGTTTTCTGACTCTATTGATTTGCTTAAATAGAAAAACTAACTCCTACGATCGTGGCCTTGATCAGGCCCGATATGCGCGACATGCAGCCAACGGCGTACATGCCGCGCGACGCGCTCATCGTGCGAACACCGCGCACGTCAGAGCACCACTCGTGCACGACCACAACTACCGGCCATGCACATATACTTAGCTACAAAGCAAAACGTACGAATACTAGAATACTAAGTATGTACACGAGCACACAAGGTTTATTCTAACATTTCTCCTCCTAAACCTTGTCGTGCAGACTACCAACATTGATCAGGCCAATCCTCGTGCGAAGCTCCTGAAACTTGACCCTGCCGAGCGCCTTCGTCAGAATATCGCCCAACTGATCTTCAGTTCTGATGAACTCCACTTCAATCAGCCCTTCCTCAGCGCTCTCTCGGACCAGATGATACTTCACTTCAATGTAAAACTCTGTCCACTAAGCACTGGATTCTTTGTCGCGCAATCGCCGACTTGTTATCAACCATCAGCTTGGGCACGCACGGTGCATTCCCTTGCACCTCAGAAAGCACCCGTGCAAGCCACAGGGCCTGGCAGGTAGCATTTGCAGCAGCAATATACTCAGCTTCACAACTTGATTGTGCCACTACCTTCTGCTTCATAGACTGCCAAGTGATCGGGCTGCCGGAGAGGGAGAAGACGACTCCAGTAGTGCTCTTCCGTGTATCAACATCACCAGCAAAGTCACTATCACTGAAGCCCGTCAGATTTGCTTGAACCTCCTCCTTTCTTCCATACCACAGCCCCCAATTGCTTGTCCCCGCCACATAGCGGAGAATGTGTTTCACCGCCACCAGATGGTCCTCGTGCGGCTCCGCCAAGAAACGACTCACATATCCAACAGCGAAAGCGAGATCTGGGCGGGTGTTTACCAAGTACCTGAGACTTCCAACGATGCTTCGGTACGCGGTCGCGTCCACCAGTGGCTCGGTGCTGGACTTGCTCAGCTTCAGGCGCTGCTCCATGGGCACGTGACAGGGATTGCACCCCGCCATGCCGCTCTTCTCCAAGATCTTCGCCGCGTAAGCCCCCTGGCTGAGGGAGATCCCCTCGGTGCTCTGCTTCACCTCAATGCCGAGGTAGTAGTGAAGCAGGCCGAGGTCGCTCATCCTGAACGCCCGCGCCATCTCCGCCTTGAACGAGTCGATGTCGTCGCTGCGGTTGCCGGTAATCACGAGATTGTCGACGTACACCCCGACCACCAGGCGCTTGCCGCTGTCGCCCCTGGTGTAGATGGCCGGCTCCGAGGCACTCCTGGTGAAGCCCAGCGACGCAAGCGTGGCGTCGAGCTTGGCGTACCAGGCTCTTGGCGCCTGGTGAAGACCGTAGAGAGCCTTGCGCAGCTTGAGGACCTTCCCTTCGTTGCCGGCGCTGATGAATCCCTCAGGTTGCTGTACATACACCACCTCCTGGAGATCGCCGTTGAGGAACGCGAACTTCACGTCCATGTGGTGCACCTGCCACCCCTCGTGCGCCGCGAGCGCGAGGAGGAGGCGCACCGAGTCCAGCCGCGCAACAGGTGCGAAGACCTCGTCGTAGTCGATCCCATGGCGCTGCGCATAGCCCTTCACGACCAGCCTCGCCTTGTGCTTCGCCATTGCTCCTCGCTCGTCCCGCTTGACCTTGAACACCCACTTGAGGCCGATTGCGCGGCGCCCATGTGGTAAGTCAGCGAGGGACCAGGTGTGGTTGTCCTCGATGCTCTGCATCTCCTCAAGCATGGCCTTCCTCCAGCTTGGATCACGCTCGGCATCAGCAAACGAAGCTGGTTCATCAGCAGAGCTCACCGCGTGGAGCTCCTCACCCAGCACGCGCGGCACCAGACCGCGTGGAGATGACGCGCCGAGGATGTTGTCGAGCTTGCGAAAGCGGATCGGCACGTCGTCGTCATGGTCGGCGTCCAGGGCGCCCTCCAGGTCGGCCGGTGGAGTGGCGTACTCCACTGGCTTGGCGCCGTCGTCGTTTGCCGCCGTAGTGGGGTGCTGAAGCGTATGAGGCGGCGTCGATCCTCCTGGCGCGGCATCCTCGGCCTCCTCCTCGACCTCGTCCGCTGGTGCTTGCTGTGTCACGGTGATGTACTCCTCCACCATGAACGTGTCGGTGTTGTCGTTCTGCTCGCCTTGCTCGCCATCGGCGTCCCACTTCCACTGCGCCTGCTCATCGAACACCAGATCGCGCGTCACGTGCACGCGCCCAGTGGTGGGATCGTAGGCGCGGTAGGCCTTTGAACCCCGCTCGTAGCCGATGAAGATCATGGGCTTGCTTCTATCATCCAGCTTCTTCATATTTGGGGTGTTCAGCTTGAGGTGGACGACACACCCGAACGTGCGGAGGTGATGCACCGCCGGCTTCTTCCCGTACCAGCTCTCGAACGGCGTCTTCCCCTGCACACTCTTCGTCGGCGAGCGGTTCAGCAAATACACCGCCGTCGACACAGCTTCGCCCCAGAACTTGCCCGGCAGGCCCTTGGCCTTGAGCATGCTGCGCGCCGTCGCCACCACGGTCTGATTGCGCCGCTCCACCACACCATTTTGTTGGGGCATGTATGGCGCGGTCAGTTGCCGCCGTACTCCGCGCTTTGCACAGTGCTCGGCGAAGTCAGCAGAGGTGAACTCGCCACCGTGGTCCGAGTGGAACGCCTGGAGCTTCCGCCCCGTCTCCGCCTCGGCTGCCTGCTGGTACTGCTTGATGGCGTCTGCTGCCCGATCCTTGGACGGCAGCAGCTGTATCCACATGAACCGGCTGCAGTCGTCGACGAGGAGGATGAAGTAGCGGTTCCCGCTCGGTGTCGTCGGCGTGATCGGCCCGCACAGGTCGCCATGTACGAGCTCCAGCGGCTGCTCCGCCCGATACTCTGCACGCTGCGGGAACGGGGTGCGGCGACGCTTGCCGGCAAGACATCCGCCACACAGCTGGTCGATGTGCTCGATCTCCGGCATGCCGCGGACCCAGCCGTCGCGCGCCAGCTTGCGCAGCGCCGGGAAGTTGAGATGGCCGAAACGCGCGTGCCAGAGCCACGCACTCTCCGCCCCCGCACCGTGAGACACACCGGCTGCGCAATGTTGAGGTCGAGGCAGTACAGCCGGTTGGGGGAGCGGGGAACCTTGCACAGGAGGCGGCGGTCGACGTCGCGAATCTTGATGACGCCGCCGTCGATGACGATTTGGTAGCCGATCTCGTCGAGTTGGCCGAGGCTGAGGATGTTCGTCGTCAGCTTGGGGATGAAGTAGACGCCGGCGAACGTGCGGTGCTCCCCGCTCTTGCAGCTGAACAGTAGGGTCCCAATCCCCTTGATCTCCACCACGGAGCCGTCGCCGAAACGCACGGTCCCCACTATGTTGGTGTCGAGGTCGGAGAAGGCGGATCGGGAGCCGGTCATATGGTTCGTGGTGCCCGTGTCGAGGATCCACCTCCGGTGATCCTTGTCGCCGTCGTCGCTGAACTGGGCGAACACCTTCTCCTCGACCAGGTGCACAGTCCCAACTGCTGGAGTAGAGGGGCTGCACACCGGGGTCGTCATCGCCGTCAGCGCAGGGGCCGGAGCGAGTTTCGCCGTTGGCGGAGGCGGCAGCGCTGGAGTAGGTGGGGGCGGCGGCGGCGGCACGAACTGAACCGAGTCCGCCTCCACCAGCATCAGGGTTGGCTCATCATCTTGGGCCACATGGGCCTGACCACCCTTCTTCTTGGACCTGCAATCCTTGACCCAATGGCCCTCCTTACCACAGTTGAGGCAAGCGTCGCCGTTGCGTCCTTCGTGCGCGGTCGAGTTCCTGCCGCCGCGACCTTTCCCCTTGCCGCGCTTCTTGCCGCGGCTGCCACTGCCCGACGACGACCCGCCGGAGCCCTCCTTCAGCTTGAGGCGCGCCATCCACTCCTCCTCAGTGAGAAGCAGGCGCTCGCCGGAGTCCTTGGGGGAGCTGGACGCCGGCTTCTTCCTCTGTTCCACCGCGCGCAGCCGCCCAGTGGCCTCCTCGATCGAGATGGTGCTCAGATCAAGGAGGGTTTTGATGGAGATGGCGACCTGCTCGAGATAGTCGGGTACCGTGTGCAGCATCTTCTTTACCACCTCCTTGTCGGTGACGTTGTCACCGAGGACGCGCAGCTGATTCGCCAGCGTCGTGATCCGCATGGCGAAGTCCTCCACCGTCTCGCCGGGCTTGAATGTGATCCCGGCGAAGTCCTGCCGCAGCCGCTCCGCGTTCGCCTCCTTCACGCGTTCCACCCCGACGCGGATGTCCTTGATGGACTCCCACGCCTCGAACGCCGATGCCTTCCGCGCGAGCCCCGCCTGCATCTCAAGGGGCACGGCGCGGAGGAGCGCGGCTAGCGCGTTCCTGTCCTCGCGGTAGTCGCCTTCGCCGGTGCTCATCACCTGCCACAGGCCCTGGGCCTGCAGGTTCACCATCATCACCGAGGACCACTCAGCGTAGTTGGTACGCGTGAGAGTGGGGTAGACGACGGCAGACAAAGTCCTCTCTACAACGCGCTCGACGACGATCTCGCGGGCGCCGTCGCGGCGCCGTGGTCGACGAGGCGGAGGGGACGGTGAGGTACGGCGCGGAGAGGGACGACGCGGAGAACGAGCACGAACGGGAGAGCCATCACCCTCCAACCGCCCGCTAGCCGACATTGCCGGCCTTGGAACGAACACTCGAGCTCTGATGTCCACTTGTTGGAAACGGCAATGGTTGTTTGAGAGTTTGGGATAAACACGAGAAAGCTCACACGGGTGTTTTTGGTGCTGTAACAGAACAACGTTTTCTGACTCTATTGATTTGCTTAAATAGAAAAACTAACTCCTACGATCGTGGCCTTGATCAGGCCCGATATGCGCGACATGCAGCCAACGGCGTACATGCCGCGCGACGCGCTCATCGTGCGAACACCGCGCACATCAGAGCACCACTCGTGCACGACCACAACTACTGGCCATGCACATATACTTAGCTACAAAGCAAAACGTACGAATACTAGAATACTAAGTATGTACACGAGCACACAAGGTTTATTCTAACATTATCTAAGGAGCTTACCTAAATCTGCAAAGACAGGATGCATACTAATTTATACGGATGTTGTTCCAATCTTAATAGCGCGGGATCTTGACAAAATAATTAGCTTGAATAAGCCGATAGCTAGTCGTAGGACAGCCAAGACAACTTTCTAGAAGCATTGATAACTATTTGCTCAGCGCATGGGAGAAGATTACTCATCAAAGTAATACTGAATCAACATACATCCATACTTTGCATGCTGCAAATGACAGAATCAAAATTAGCTTATGCTCTCTTGAAACAAATTCTTTTCTCATGTCCTTCTTCAAATCTTCCCAACACACTTGATAAAGCTCCAACATAGATATTGCTTCCACCAATCAGAAGCATAATCTTCAAACTCAAGTAGCACTACTATAGAATCGAGCATTCGTCCCTGGCACGTTAGTACCGGTTGCACTTTGAGCCGGTACTAACGTGCAAAAGAGCCATGCATCGACGTCACTAGACCAATTTAGTACTGGCTGGTGTCACCGGCCGGTACTAAATGGTGCGCACCGACACCTCTGGTGTCAGGGGCAATGGCTAGAACTCGTTAGTACCGGCTGGTGTTAGCACCGGCTGGTGACTCCAGCTGGTGTAGGGAATTTAGTACCGGCTGGAACCACCAGCCGGTACTAACCGTTCACGTTTAGTACCGGCTGGTGGTTCCAGCCGGTACTAACTACAACTCTATAAAAAGGGGCTTCTCCCTCCTCCCGATAGACACAGCCGCCCAAATTGTATCTACCCGAGAGGAGCTTGTTCTTCACATCTAAGAGCTCTAGGGGGGAGGTGCTGCACATTTTTTCAACTATTTGTGGAGATTTTACCCATCTAAGTGTTCTAAAGGTTAGTAACTTCATTGCCCCGCTCACCGAAGTTTAGTATGTTTCATTTAACGCTTCGTAGTTAGAGAAATTTGTGATTTCCTAAAATGAGGGACAGAGGAGAAAGATTTTGTAGTTGTTCATGATTGTTGTTAACAATTTCTATAGTTCTAGTGTTAATAATTTCTATAATCCTTTGCATTGTTTCATTTTTACTTTTTATATAAGAATTACCTTTTATCTCTTTTTTAGTTTAATTATGAACTAGCCCCTAGAATATTTATATTCATATAAGTTAGCACATGGATTTCAAGATAAATTATTATCTAGCCCCTAGATAATTAATTCTTTATATTTTCTTTATATAAAAGTTAAAAGTATTGTCGAAAGTACATGGCTTCTGCTACTGGAGGTAGCGGTGGTGGGCGAGATAACCGTCATTCGTCAGGTGGGAAGGAAAAAATTGAATTGACCCCTAGCAAAAGTTACACCCTGAGTAAAAGTTTGTGGAGAGCATAACTTCGTTATTTGGAAGCAACACATGCGGAATATATTGCAGCAGGAAAGGAACCTCCTTTTGATATTGAGGTTGTGAGGCGAGATTATTCGTCGGTTGTAGCACCACCAAACCCGGCGGTCATAGCTACACCATCCTCTCGTACGGAGGAAAAAAATAATCCTCAAGTGCATTCTAATGTCCCACCCAAGGAAGATTGAACATTGTCATGTTGGTTGTGAAATAAATTATGTATTGAATATTAAGATAATGATGTAATATTTTGTGTTAAGATTTATTTGCACGTCATGATTAAATAATTGTTTTTCTAGTAAATATTATAATCCGTTGCATGGTTTCTTTTTTATTTTTTATATAAGAATTACCTTTTTTCTCTTATTATATTATATTATATTATATTAAGCAGCCCTAGATTTTTAGTGTAACATTGAATTAGCCTCTAACGGAAGCTGTCTCCATCAAATTATTCAAGCGGTGAGCGGTGTCTGGAAGGATCCTCACGGCACGCCATGATCGACTATCCACGGATCAATACTTGAGGCTCCACTGTGTTGTGTCCTCTTCACTTCACTCCACGCCATAGAGGCATACTAGAGTTTTCTTCTTCGGAGCTCTCTCTCCAACATTGTTCATCTTGGCCACTCCAGTACATGTCCTTTGTTTCGTGAATCATTTCTGTTGCTCGGTTATATATTTTGTCAATTTATGTATTTTGTTTAAAAATTGAATAGACCATTATATTGTTGTACATATAACAAATGGCATAATTTGTATAATATGGTTTCAGATGGACCGGCGTTGGATGTATGGCGAACGAAGCACTGGCGCATGGGTTACTGGGCTGGATACATTTCTCGATGCTGCAGAGGCCAACCGGTCGGCAAAGGGGTTCATGTGTTGTCCATGTAGAGATTGCAAAAATGAAAAGGAATACTCCAAGCGAAGGACACTCCACGCGCACCTTGTCGTTGTCGGTTTCATGCCTAACTATTGTCTTTGGACCAAACATGGTGAACCTCGTGTCGTGATGGAAGAGGACGAAGAAGAAGATGACCTTCCTGAGTGGGTTCAATTCCAAGAAGCCCCATATGAGGATCCGATGGATGATGATGCTAATGACAATTCCCTAGACGAGTTAGGTCAGGTTTTGCTGGATGGATAGAAAGAAAGTGTGAGCGCATTAGAGCACAAAAAGTTTCAAAAGATGATCAAGGATCACAAGAAGCTGATGTACGCAGGCTGCAAAGAGAAACATAAGAAATTGCATACCACACTTGATATTCTTCAATGGAAGACCACAAATGGTGTTTCGGATAAGGGTTTTGATCATCTGTTGTTAATGTTAAAGGATTTGCTCCCTGTCAATAATGAGCTTCCCTCGTCAGCTTACTAGGCAAAAAAATATAGTGGGTCCTTTAGGATTGGAGATACAGAAGATACATGCGTGTCCTAACGATTGTATCCTATACCGCGGCGAGGAATATGAAAACTTGGATGCATGCCCTGTGTGTGAGGCATTGCGGTATAAGATAAGGCCAGATGATGCAGGGGAGGTTGAGGGAGAGGGTCGCCGTAAGAAAATTGCAGCTAAAGTGATGTGGTATTTCCCCATAATACCGCGTCTGAAGCGTTTGTTTAGAAGCAAGGAAAACGCTAAGTTGATGCGGTGGCACAAAGAGAAACGCAAGCAAGACGAGTTCATTCGACATCCCGCGGACGGGTCACAGTGGAGAAACATAAACAGGGAGTTTCCAGACTTCGATGAGGATGCAAGGAACATAAGGTTTGCCCTAAGTGCAGATGGAATGAATCCATTCGGTAACCAGAGAAGTAGTCATAGCACATGGCCTATGACTCTTAGTATTTTGAACCTTCCTCCCTGGATGTGTTTGAAGCGGAAGTTCAACATGATGCTGGTGCTTATCCCAGGTCCAAATCAGACAGGCAATGATATTGACGTGTACCTAAGGCCGTTGGTTGATGATCTTTTACTTCTGTGGAATGAAGGAGTAACGGTGTGGGACGAAGACACACAGAACGATTTCAACCTCCGAGCATTGCTTTTCGTAACCATCAACGATTGGCCTGCACTCAGTAATCTATCCGGACAGTCCAACAAGGGATATCGGGCATGTACCCACTGCCTTGATGATACGGACAATATTTACCTAAAATACTGTAAAAAGAATGTATATATGGGTCATCGTCGATTTCTTCCGGCTAATGACCCGTTACGGAAGCAAGGAAAGCATTTTGACGGGTTGCAAGAAATTCGTTCAAAGCCTTTGCACCGTGATGGCAAACACATGCATTCAATGTTACAGGTTGTTGATGTCATCCATGGGAAGGGCCCTGGTAGCAAACCAGCACCAAAAGGGGACGACGGACGCGCTCCCATGTGGAAGAAAAAGTCAATCTTTTGGGAGCTACCCTATTGGGAATTCTTAGATGTTCGCCACGCAATTGATGTTATGCACGTGATGAAATGTGCTTGTGTGAACTTGCTTGGCTTCCTAGGTGTATATGGGAAAGGAAGAGATACACTCCAAGCACGCCAGGACTTGAAACATATGGGGCAACGAAAGGACTTACATCCAGAAAAGAGGGATAACATACAACATTATTTACGTCTGGCCAGCTACACTCTTAGCACAGAGGAGAAGAAGAGCATGTTTGATTGCTTGAATAGTGTAAAAGTACCGAACGGGTACTCATCCAATGTTAAGGGAATAATACAGATGGCAAAAAAGAAATTCACAAATCTAAAGTCTCATGACTGCCATGTGTTGTTGACACAGTTGCTTCCGGTTGCATTAAGGGGTACTCTACCAGAGAATGTAAGATTGACAATCGTAAAGCTATGTGCGTTCCTGAATGAAATCTCACAGAAGATAATCGATCCAAGAAAACTTGAAAGGATGCAGCAGGATGTGGTCCAATGCCTTATCAGTTTTGAGATGGTCTTTCCACCTTCATTCTTCAACATTACGACCCATCTCCTTACTCACCTTGTAAAAGAGATCTCGATCTTGGGTCTAGTATTCCTACACAATATGTTCCCCTTCAAGAGATACATGGCAGTCTTAAAGAAGTACGTTCGCAATCATGCTCGCCCAGAAGGATCCATCGCTAATGGCTATGCAACAGAGGAGGTCATAGAATTCTGTGCTAATTTTGTTAATGACATTGATCCGATCGGCCACCCCGTGTGACGCCACGAGGGGCGGCTGAAGGGAAAGGGAACGCTAGGGGAGAAAGATAGTTTGACAATCCCTGAGTCTGATATGCGCATAGCAAACTTCACGGTTTTGCAGAACTCATCATCAGTTGCTCCATATATGCTTCAGCACAAGAATATTATCCGATCATCAAACCCTAATAAGAGTGAAGCCTGGATTACACGTAACCACAAAGAAACATTCGCTATTTGGCTCCGAAGACTTCTTATGGGTGACCAATCGATTGACAAACAACTTCAGTGGTTAGCTAGGGGGCCATCTCTCATCATCTTGTTATACGAAGGGTACGATATAAACGGAAATACATATTATACAAGGAAACAAGACCAGAAGAGTACTAACCAAAACAGTGGTGTTCGTATCGATGCAACAATAGACGATGAGGGAACAAAAGAGACATATTATGATGTCCTTGAAGAGATATGGGAACTGGAGTATGGACCTCTATTAAAGGTCCTTTTATTTCGTTGCCAATGGGTGAACCGTGCTCAAGGAGGCATTTTGGTGGACCGATATGGGATGACAACAGTCGACCTTAGTAAGATTGGATACAAAGATGAACCTTTCATTCTAGCAAAGGATGTTAGTCAGGTTTTTTATGTGATGGACATGTCAAGCAAACCGAAAAAGGGCCCTAACAAAGACCAACCTAAACGCCATATAGTACTATCTGGGAAGAGGAAAATCGTTGGAGTTGAGGACGTTTCAGATAATTCCGAAGAATTTAATCGGATTGATGACCTCCCTCCATTTTCAATTGATGTTGACCCCACCATCCTTTTGTCTTGAGAAGATGCTCCGTATTTACGTCGTGATCATAAAGATGGAGTCTTAGTTAAGAAGAAAAGTATCAATGTTCTATTAGTTCGGTGAAAATGTTGCATGTATGAACTGAAGTAATGATTTTATCAATGTTCCATGTATTAATTTTATCAATGTTGCATGTATGAACTGAAGTAATGATTTTATCAATTTATTTAGAAGAAAAGTATCAATGTTCCATTAGTTCGGTGAAAATGTTGCATGTATTAATTTTATAATAAGAATTAGTCAAGCTACATAGATTTAAAATAATTTTAAGTTAATTTATGTATTTTTTAAAAAAAATTAATAGATTTTCAAAGTATGATAATCTTAAATTAGTAACAAATAAAGTAAAGAATTTATTAACTAAAGTCAACACAGTATAGTATATTATATGAATTGTTGTAAACTATTTTGCATGTTAAAAAAATATATACATTTATATTTTATTGTCTTTCATTTAACTGAAATTCTATATTTTCTATTTTATAATAAGAATTAGTTAAGCTACATAGGTTTATAAGAATCCAAAATGTTGAATGAACACAAATATTTAAGAATGAGAATTTATTTAATTTAATGAACTCAATTTATGTATTTTCTATAATAGCCTTAAATATCAAAACTTTAAATGAGACATAAAGGAAGTAATCAATTTATTAACAGGTAACGACATATTAAAATATATTAAATATAATCTATCAACAATTCGTGCTGACGTCAGCCATTTTTTTAATTTAGGTTTTGTTTTAATTAGAATTACAGTAATTACGATTAATTATAAATTAGCCCCTTACTAGTTTAATTAGAAATTAGCCCTTGGATTACTTGTATTATTACAAATTAGCCCCTAGATTACTAATTCAATTAGAAATTAGCCCCTGAATTACTAGTATTATTACAAATTAGCCCCTCGATTACTAGTTTAATTAGAAATTAGCCCCTGGATTACTAGTATTATAACAAATTAGCCCCTGGATTACTAGTAATATTACAAATTAGCCCCTAGATTACTAGTATTATTACAAATTAGCCCCTGGATTACTAGTTTAATTAGAAATTAGCCCCTGGATCAGTAGTTAAATTAGAAATTAGCCCCTGGATTACTAGTTCATTAAATAAGCTCATTGTGTTACTCTTAGCATTCCAAATGGATGATGGACGTGAAAACCTCGATGAGTTCATGACTCATCTGATCAGAGGAGACAACTTCGAATTACCACCTGAACAAGATCTACCTGAAGGCGAGTATGATGGCAGTCAGTATCTTAACATCACAGGTGATGGTGATGAGGCTGCTCATTCTAACTCTGAGGAAGAAGATGTACCCGAGGTATATATACACAGACACATGCTATATACTTTTCGTTCATACTTAGGATCATTTATATATGAATGGATATCTTCTCAGGCTTCGACGTCTGGTCAGAAACGTAAACGAAGCACTAAAGCAAAGATAACGGGGAAAATCATCATTAGAGAGATCGACGAAGAAGGTGCTTCGAAAGCTCCAGAGGATGCAAGGACAAAGTTTGTCAATCAGGCAGGATACATTGTCAGGGAGAACATCCCCATCAGTTTCAAAGCTTGGAAAAAAGCTAAGGGGATTGAATCTGCAGATGTAGTACCTGAACAAGAGAAAGAGATGTGCTGGGAGCAGTTGTTGTCGCACTTCACACTTCCAGATGGAGAAAATATTAAGGAGCAAGTGAAGAAGTTCGCCTTGAAGAAAATGGCGATTGCTTTCCAAACATTCAAGAAGAACATAAAAAAAGATTATATCAAGAAAGGGACAACACCTGACTTTGAAAATAAGTTCCAGAAGCTTCGTTCACACTGGGATCAATTTGTCCAAAACTGTCTCTCAGAAGACAGAGCTGCATTGAGAGAGCAAAACAAAGCCAACGCTAGCAAAAAGATTCACTCCCACCATACTGGACAAGGTGGGTATAGGAAGGCAATTCCAAAGTGGGAGAAGATGGAAAAGGATTTTATCATGAAAGGATTCACCCCGCGGACTCTACATTGGCCTGAAAGAGCGAAGTGGTACTACTTTGCACATGGCGGGACTCTGGATATGACTACTGGAGATTTAATCCTGTCAGATTCAATGCGAGCAGCAGTAGATAGGCTCGAGGCAGTGCTAAAGGCTAAGGAAGAAGGAACTTTCACACCAAATCGGGAGAAATATGAGCTATCGTACGCCCTAGGGACTCCTGAACACACCGGGCGTGTGCGAGGCATGGGTGTAGTTCCATGGAAGCATGGCTTCTCCACAGATCTCGAGACTTACAGAAGCAGAAGCCGAAGCAAGGCTGAAAATGAAGCAAAATTACGTGCACTAGAACAACGAGTCTCTGCACTAGAAGAGCAAATCTCCCCCATCAGCCCCGCCTCCAATGTGTCGTCTAGTGTTGAATCCAGGGAGTTACCTCAAAGCTATTCCGTGGACTCTATCACCGAAAGGCAACCATGTGAGTTTCATACTCCCATAATCGGAAATAAGACGAAAGCAGTAGCACATGCTGTTGCTGAGGTCCCTGTTGATGGCGGGGTGATACACGGCGTTCCAATTCCCCGAGATATGCAAGGGTCAATGTCGATAGGGTCTTACCCAGGTGGGAGGACCTCGACCTCGAAATTGAAGGAGGCGATGGTGAGAAGGTGTTAGGTCAAGCGTTGCACAGTTGGATATGTTGGCAGAAGAAGTATATCATATTTCCACGTTTGACCATAACAGAATCATCGGGACATGACACTGGGATAAGATCACCACCGACTGCAGATGTAACGCCCCCTAGCAAAGATCCATAGACACCTCCAGATCAAATTCATCAGCAGCCTGCTCAAATAAAGCCTCCTCCACCTCCTACTAAAGACAAGGATGCGCAGCCTGCTGAAACAGATTCGAGCGTTAGCTCACCTGCGCCTCCTACAAAATCTACAAACGCAACAATACCTGCACCAAAGGATGCATGGAAAATTGGTGGTGGAAGCAGAATTAGGATCCAGCCACCTCTTGTGCCCCCACCTCCTAAGGAGAAGAAGGAGGCTTGGGAGAAAGCTCCTAAGAAACCGCCTCCCATGCCGCAGAAACCGACTTCACCGCCCAGTCAGAAGACCACGCCCGAGATGACTCGAAAGTAATTCACTTCGTGGCAGAAGCAACAACAGGCGAAGAAGCAACAAGAGACGAAAAGTCCCTTATCGGATTATGACCGTCAAATAAAAAGGGAAACTCAACATAAGAGAAAAGCGTCGAGCATTGCACAGCTTGGTATGCAGAAGAAGCAGTCAATCCCACCTCTCAAAGTGCTATCAGAGGAGGACCAAGCTCTCGTTGATTTTGTTTGCGACACAAGGCTCACCAAAGCACAACTACGAGGCGAGGACCATATCCAAATTCATCCTGGAGATGAAAGAACTCAATTTGAATTGAAGAAACCTCTAGTGTTTGAACACCAACTCAGGGATCTTCCAACAAGGATGCGTAATCTCCATAGTTGGTACATGAAACAATCTGCAGACGGCCAGTGCTACCTAACTCTTCGTATAAGAGACGAGCATTATTTTCGAGGGGTGGATGAGATAAATATTGAGTTTTTAGAATTCTGGTATCTGTTCAATCAGGACGCCCTCGACAAATCACTCATCAGTGCATGGGTTCTGTAAGTCTTTCATCTCATTTATGTTACATCCATCTATTCATTAATATTGTTCACCATCACATTTATAATTTGATTGTCTCGTGTAGAATGGAACAACAAGTTTGCCGGAGAAAAGGCTTTCAAAACATTGGCTTCATGGACCCAAATGTGATCCACGAATATAATGTCAAGAACACCCCAAACTCGACCACGAAGAATATATGGAAATTCTTGGATAGACAAAAAATATGATTTCATACTGTTGCCGTACAATGTACTTCAACTTTTACTTATCATAGTCCTTGACCTAAAGAAGCAACCAGTATATCTAACGTAGTATGCGTCTTTCACTGCATAGCTTCCATTGGATGCTTTTCGTTATAGAGCTACAGAGAAGCTTGGTCATAGTCCTTGACCCAAAGAAGAAGGGACAAGAAGAATTCCAAGACGTCATCGACCTAATGAACAAGGCATGGGCTCGCTTCCGGGAAGAAAATGAAGGTCCATTTAAGGAGCAACTTCATATCAAGCTAGACTTTCCGGTAACAACTTAATTATAACATTTTGACATATGTTTATACGCAATAACTATTTTTAATAACACTTTTGCATTCTACATAAGTGTATGAGACAGGAGCAAGGCAACAACCTATGTGACTACTATGTGTGTGAGTTTATTCACCGGTTTGTACGACTGACGGGCGCAATGAAGCCAGATGAATTCGAGGTATGTCACGCATATGATCATATTCAAACATAAGACCTGTATATCGATATATCTAATATTTTTTTGATGTGACAAAAATGGCGTATGGAAGAATGTCTCCTCCCGACGGACAGAATCAACACCGTACAAGAACAACTTTGTGGATTCCTGATAGACGAGGTCATTGACCCTAAAGGCGAATTCCACAACGATGAATCTTTCTACATACCGGACGTAGGCATCCAAGACGAAGACAAAGCATGGCCGTAATTTCAAACATAGAGATTGTAGACTTATGTATGTAATACTTCTGCTATTCGGTACCTGACCCCCTCGCTCCGCACGCCCGCACGCGGATCCCCGCTCCCCTGTCTGGTTTTCCTCCGATCCCCTCCTGCGTCCGGTTTTTTTTCCCACACACACGATGTCGCTCCTGGGTCATTCGTTTTCTTTTTTTATCCTGCGCATGGTCACGGTTCTCGTGCAGGTTTTGTTCACGTACGTAGACACGTAGTGCACGATTTTTTTTTTCTCACGGAATGGTAGCTACTTAGATGCTTTTTTTTTTGAGACGCTGGAGACCCTTTTGATCTATTCAGTCTTTGACGTCCATGGATGGATGGGAGAATGCATAAATTTTGATGCACATGGATAAAATAATTTAGACTTTTTATTGTTTGGTTTGAACTTACAAAGACTAGCAAAATTACAACACACCATCTAATTAAAAGAGCTAACAATGGCAATAAAACAAAAAAAAGCTCTAGCATCGAGGAAATCTTAACGAAGTATACATGAAAGATTTTACATATCTTGATTCAAGAATAATCTTGCCAGTGATTGATTGGCATACAAGTGAGGACTGTACCACTGCCTTTGCTGCGTCAGGCAAGATCATATGATTTCTTTGTGATCGTCATAACACCATACATAAGGACTAGGATGGATCATATTACAGGCATGCAAATCATCACGCTAACAAGATTTTTCGACACTTCCTATTTTGGCCTTTACCACCATTTGAGGTTGTTTGGATGTCTTCCATGCAAAATTGCAAACAAAACTCAAGATTCCGTTGTTCTGACCAATTTTCTATAGATCTTGGAGCTGCAGCCATACGTCCATGTTCAGAGCAACACATAGTTAATAAATATGGATTTGTCAGAATGCTGATGCACAAATTTGTGGGCATGCAAGAGTACATGTTAATAATTTTTTAGGATCAGTTTAATAATTTATTTAATTTATTCTTATTAGATCCCCTGATGTATGTCAGTTTGAAATAAGAGGCCAATATACATGTGATTAAAATGCTGCAATCTGAATGCAACTAGTCAAAATTCAAATGTCAGTAGAAGGTAACACAACCCAATGTAATGCAATCTAGAAACAGAATTTCACAGTAGGCAAGATCAATGGAAGTCTGGGTACATAAAATCATTGAACAAAATTGTATGGTAAATTTGATGAATGAAAGCAGAAGCACTCACTGTAATTTTGAAAAAAAAATTGATTGCCAACTTAAAGTAATACATACAGTTATAATGAAAGATTGATGGCTTGCAACCTGTGTGTCACCACCAGCCAGATTGATAGCTGCTTGTCACCAGAACCACAGCATTCCACGATGACCACTGCGGCTCAAGGGTTCCCAGTCGACACATTTGCCTGCATCAGCCACTCGTGCCTAACTAGGGCGCCAAGAACCCTACAAGCGGACAGCACAGTTATGCAACATACAACATGGACAACACAAGAAATCTACCTGATGAGCCATTGGTTGTATCAATTAACCTCATCATAGGGCTCTTCGTTGTACAGTAATAATCTTTTCCTGGTTAGAATGTCAGATTCACCGTGGTTTTCTCAGGTTGCATTCCGATATCTTCATACTTGCAGTTGCAGCGTAGGTGAAACACCAGTAAAGCTCCTGCAACAATTAAATTTTATAGATGGAGAAACCACCGTGGAATTGTCAATTTCATTAAATCCCAAAAGATAACCCACGATCTCCACCCAGCTTGCCAACAAATAATTGATAACTGAGCCGTAATCAGAAAAAACATTGGAAAAGAAAACCAAGTGGAGAGGTGCCAGGTAGGGGACTCCAGGAGTGGGACCGCAACTTGAACAATGTACAGAAGATTTGAACCAATGTTTAGTACAACTTATCTTCAAGTAACTCCACGGCAAATGAGATGCTCTACCTTGGCACTGATTCAGCAAAGCAAAAGACACAAATAGAGATGTGCCAAAAAAAAAAACCATGCCAGCAATTCGTCAAACACATGTTCTGCATCAACCATGGCCCTCCCGGCGTCAGAGGTGATGTCTATTATGCATGCTGGGGAAGGCTCCATGGATGGATGCGTGAAGCACGTTAGGCTCAATCAGATCGAGTTAGGACTGCAGGCAAGTTGGACAGGTGCTCTAGAAAATTGAGATCGAAAATCAAACAACTCAATCACAAAATCAACCACTGTTTGCAAATGCAACTACCGTTCTCTGCACTAACGGAGCAGGCGGCGCAAGGGGAGGACGAGGAGCACCTGGGGCGGAGGGGAGTCGGCACGTCAGCAGCTGGATGGAGCGGGGAAGAAGAAGATGGCAGCCCACTAGCCCCGAGGAGAGCATGCGCGTCGCCGGGGAACAGGTCGCCGTGGCGGAGGGGAGTCGACGCATCGCCAGAGGAGCAGCTCGCCGGGGCGGATATAGCCTGCGGCCTGCGCGTCGCCGAGGCGGAGAGTCTACGCGTAGCCGGGGGAGCAGCTCGACGGGGCAGAGAGGTGTCGGCGCGTCGCCAGGGAGCAGCGGCGGAGCGAACGAGGGTCGGCGGTGTCGCAGGGGTGGTTTGTCAGCCGGAGGATGGTATGGAGAAATCGAGAAATGGATCTAGCCCACGATGCCACGATCTATTTTTGCAACTGCACGCACGGGTGAGAAAAATCTGGAGAGATTCCGGGATAGAAAAAAAGACGAACCGGGCTGGGGTCACGGTTCACCCGGCGGGAGGGGAATTTAGGCTCGGGTACTGAATAATATTTAGCAGTCAGGGTATTATATAGAGTTACTATATCATATATACATATATATATACATATATATATATACACATAGGATAAATCATTTCTACACCCACGTGTAGCTACTCCCCCCTCTATATATATATATATATATATATATATATATATATATATATATATTGCTTCAATTATGTTAATCTTATGAGTACGAGAATACACGTAGAAACCACTGCTACTGCGTATAGGAACGTAACATGTAAAAAAACTAAAAATAAAAAAACAGCAAGCAACTTCTAAAAGAAAAAAAAAGGGCAGGCTCGAACAACACCAGCCGGTACTAAATGAACTGGGCCTAAAGCGCCCCTTTTGTTGACGCGTGGCATCACGGGCTGGTAACACCAGCCGGTACAAAACGCATGGTGCGTGGTCGTGCCGCGTGGCCCGCCATTTGTACCGGCTAGTGTTACCAGCCGATACTAAATGCATCCGTTAGTACCGGCTAGTGCAGCCGGTACTAATGGCTGCCCATTAGTACCGGGAGCTTGGTACCGGGCGCATAACCAGTATTAAACCAGCTTTGCGCCCAGTACTAAAGCTCTGTTCTCCAGCAGTGTAGAGCTTGCTTCAGGAAAATTTTCATGAGTGGTCTACGAGGACCAGTGGTGGTCACCCTAAGATGATGAGAGATTGACAACTGTCGTGTGTGATGCGCTCTTGGCTTTGATGTGCAGGTGTAGGGTGCGACGTGGCGGTCGACGGTGCGTGGTGAAGGCCAAGCGCGAAAGGTTACGCTGATGGACCATGGTGAAAGCTGAGCGTGAGTAGATTTGGGCCGTGGAGGACAAGCGAAAAGGTTCAGGCCGAAGGACCGAGACAGTGAAGGGTGACACGAGTAGGCTTGGGCCGAGGGACCCGAGGATACCGGGCGGAGTCACGGGCGGCTCGCATGGTGCACGGACGAGTAAGAGTGCATGGTGAAGATGGCATCGGTCAAGTCAAGAAGGATGGCGATGGCGAGTGTCGAGTAGGCTTGCTGTTGCGGCGGAGGCGTGAAAGAGCTCGAATGCGTCGTGGCACTTGGCGGAGGCCAAACACACATCTACACCGAGGGTTTGATTGGTTTCACCTCAAAACCGGGGCTTCGGCAAGTCGTGCGGCGACTAGCTGAGGGGTTTTGGGGGTTTTTCATAAAACCACCACGGAGCCAGGTTTGACCGGTTTGGGCCTCAAAACCGGGGATTCGTCACGGTGTGCGGCGTTGGACGGGAGGGTTTAGGTGGTTTGGCCACAAAACCACCGAGGCGGCGGGTTTTCCGGTTTGGGCCTCAAAACCAGGGGCGAGTCTGGTGCGGTCAGGCGGCGTCAGATCGGAGGACGCGTGGCATCGTCGCGAAGTTTGCGTCGAGGCGAAGTAAAGTCGTGAAGACGCCGGGTCCGTCCGATATACCGATAAAAAGTTGGACGATTTTACCCCTGAGGAGTATTTAGCAATTTTAATGTGATCCCCCTTCGAATCACTCATGGATTTGGCTTGAATTTGAGTTTTCTCCAAAGTTATTCTCCATGTTAGGGTTTTGAGTGCATCCAAAATTTGTGAGATTTACTTGAGTGTTTTCGAATCCACTTCTAGATCTGTAGGCTCTTGTGGTGGCGCATCTATAGCTCAAGTCTTGCTTCGAATCATCAAGTATTGAGAGAGTATTTTGGATTTGATGTTACACCGGTGTTCTCGTGTTGCCTCTGTTCTTCGTCTGTTCATCCAGGTCGGGGGCGAGCGACAGCCAGCTCACGTGCGGGCAGGCAGCCTTGCGCTGTGCGGGGGCCCGGGCTACGGCAACGGCCTGGTAGCTCGCGGGCGGAGCGTGCGGCCCGGCTCGGTAGCGCTGCAGCGCACGTGGCCTAGGCGGTGCAGGCGCTCGCGTGCGGACGGGAGGCAGGCCAGCCTGGTGTCTCGGCCCACGCAGCAGCAGGCACGCACGGCCGGCCCAGCACTAGCTCGTGCGCAGCAGCAGATCGGCGCCAGCAGCTTGTGCTCGATCGAGCACAGCCCAGGCTTTAGTCCATCCCTCCCACGCGCGCAGAGTTCAGCAGCAGGACAACCAACTCAGGTGTGTGCAATGCAGTCAAGTCAGCAGTGAGCTCAAGCTAATTTATTTCACTTGTGAAACATCACTTTCGTGCTACAGCATTTTGTTCATTGACTTAACCATTTTTCTTGCTGTGTCACGCTGAGCTAATTCATCTGTAAAACATTGATTCTTGCCGATCACTGTTAATCCTTGCCAGTGACTAGATATTGTTGAAATTAACTAACCCTTGCATGCTTTAGCTTCTGTCATTTGTCTCTTGTGCTATCAATGAGCAATAGCTGCTAGCTTGTTTTGGTCATAGATAATTATTTTATCAAGTATTGCATGCTTGTCATTGCCGACCAATCAAGTAATTAATTTACTTTTCATCCATGTTTGCTTGGTGGCTCTTTTGTGTCTCTCGGTTAGCACTTGAATTATCTGTTTCATAAGCTTTGATTAGAGCATGTGCTTTTCCAAGTGACAGAGCAGTTCTCTTTTTGTCTAATTCGAATCGCTTCCGCATTAAGTTGAGAATTTGCTCTGGCTTAAGATTTCCTAATCGTTCCTAGGGTGGACTTGTCACTAGTTGACTTGTGTCACCTTCGCGATTAGAAGAGAGCTGTGTTGGATGGCAATCGGGACAAAGGCAAAGTTCTTCATCGGAAGAATTTTTTAAGGGCTCCCATTCACCCCCCTCTGGTCGCCCAGTTCGGTCCCATAGTCTACCTACACACCGCTCCTACTCTATAAAACAATTTTAAGCTTGGTGTGAAAAGAGAATCGCCCCTGAAAATCAAGGCAAAAATTCGGGACCATGCAAACAAATTCCCTGAAAATCAAGGCAAAAATTTGGGACTATGCAAACAAACTGAAAAGGCAGGTTGCATCGTGGCCCTTTTCTTTATATCATCACTCTGTCATCTTTTCCTGTACCCCTCTTTCCTTGTAGCACGAGCATAACCAATCACCTAGTCCACTACCTCCCTCCGTTCCACTACTGCTGCCACCCATGGCGAAGCCGATGTGACAACCACTAGCCTTGCTTCCTTAGTCCTCTTGCTCCTAGTGCTGGCTGTCAGTAGGGCTGAACTGTGAGCCCAAAACTCGCGAGCTGGCTCGACTCGTTTGTAACTCGGCTCGGTTAAAAATTTAACAAGCCAAGCAGCAGTAACTCGTTTGTAACTCGTTTTGTTAACGAGCTGGCTTGAGCCAAATCGCGAGCCGCTGGTGAGCTAAACGAGCTAGAAGACATAATACAAAGGCTAAAGTGTAACCTTAGTTGTCTCCTTTTTTCAAATATATATAAATCTATTGCATATATATTCTTTTTTATTAATTATGATTAAGTAAATTACACACTTGGTCGATTTGAAAGTTTAAAACTTTATTATTGTAATATTTCCATGTGTTTGTATATGCTAAGTTGACATATGCTTCTGGCTCGCGAGCCTAACGAGCTGGCACGTGAGCTTAACGAGCCGAGCTGAGCCAAACTTTTTGCTCGTTCCGTTAACGATCCCGAACGAGTCGAGTCAAAACGAGCCAGAGTAAGAACGTGCCGAGTCGAGCCGAGCCGAGTTGGCTCGGTGTCCAGCCCTAGCTGTCAGGCACGGGCTTGGCATTGGCATCACCACGACGGTGGCGAGCGAGATCAGTCCCAGGCATGGAAGCACCGGTATCTTCTAGGGGTGAGGCAACCCTCCCTCCCTGCCAATCTAGTTTTACTTCTGTCAAGTAAGGTTCTTCGGTTCTTTATTTTTGGTAATTCTTGCTATCTTTATGGTGTAGTTATTGATTAAGTCCTCAAGTAGGAGTCTTGTCAGAAGTCCCTAGAAGATAATGCTCAGTTTGGAATCAGTTAATTTGGAGTTGGAGAATGAATATATTCACTGAATAGCACTTGATCCTGAGATCGCGGAGGGTGTTATTACACCCTGTGTGGGTGCTCCAGGGAGTACTAGTGGATTATATTTTGCAAGTTTTCATTTGACATTTCTTAGAATTTGTCCTGTTAATATAGTGTTGGACCTAAGGTGTAAAGCTTTATTTTGAATGGAATAAATCAGTTTAAAGAATTTAGGCAAGGCGGTTAGGATTGACGGATTTTATTTCTGCGAGGAAGTTTTCGTGAAAGCCTAATTCACCCTGCTATTGATCATCTTAGTCCTTTCATGCTAAGAGACATCGTGAATGTTGTAGGTCCCACCAATCATAATATGGTAAAAATTAATCTGTGTCGTCATTATCAAAACAATACAATATAGGTCTCCTAATTCACCAAGACGTGGTCCTATGCTTTGCTCGGGGATGAGCAAAGGCCCAAGCTCAGAGTATCTGTGGGCATTCAATAGTATCTCCATAGTTTTTTGACGAAATAATAGTATCTCCATAGTTGACTCTTGAATAATAAATGGAGCGTATGCTAAGTTTCATGATTATTTTATTAAATTAATGAAGTTTCACGAGTTTTTATGTACATTCTGTACCGGAACAAAAGATTCTAGAATGTTTTCTTTGTTAAATAAAATTCTGTTTCACCAAGCCCGTGATGATACTGGGAATTTTACAATGGAATTATGCTCATATATACACACATGCTCACCCCTATGCATGCACATATGTAAACCCTACCCTAAAGAGGACCTCCGAGAGACTCTGATAGAACATGGAATTGATGATGTCGCCAGATATAGGTCCCTTCCTATTGACGGGCATATATATTGCTTATCATTGAAAATATAGAACCATTAATTATAGAATAAATTCAGAAAAACATGAGTACTAAATTGGAGCCGAACAGAAACATCACTATATTGGTTGTGCTTGCATGTAAGTTCATGAACCTTCATATTTATCATGTATGCAACTCTTTTAACCTTTTACTTGTCCTGTGTTCTAAGGGCAGCAGTGATTTTTTTTGGAAGCATACCATACCATACATTCATACCTATGTGACTTCAACTCTTGTATGTTGCTTTGTGGTCAACAAAATCAACATCTTCATTAATTGTCCAAGCTAATGGATCCAAATCGTCTGACCAATTAATTACACAAAATAATCATACCATAACTATCTTAATGCCAATTTTGGGCGTCAACTCATATATGGACAATGCACTGTGAAACAATTGTATATACATACATCTGTGTTATGCAACTTATTATCTTGCACTAAAACGGTTATATCATCGATAATGCTCTATTCAATTGTTTTTCATATCATATAAAAATACTAGGAAATAAAATTAAGTTACATGATGATAAAAGAATATATGTGCATCCTTTACAATATTCCAAGACTCTATGTAAATTCGTAATTTTATGCCTATCGTGTCATTCCTTGTGTCCCTAAATTATTTAGGAAGGCATCTGCAACCTGAACTTGTTTTCCACTTGATAGGAACCGCATGCAGATCGGAGGCTCCACATTGAAGAGGCCTAGTAAAGACGATGGTAGATACCATATTCCATCTCCGCTTACCAAGCCTGCTGCTACGGCCGATGACAATAATTCTGCACTTTGTCTGTTTACTTTGGTCCAGAGGATTAGCAATATACTACCTAGGGCCACATCGACGGTAAAGGTTGGTCCAACCAGGAATGGTAGAGCGAATGCCGTCATACAAGGGATGTAAAATTGCACTTTCCAATCTTTTCTCTGAGACACCAATCTAAGTATCTCCAGGGATAATGTTATGAGGATGGTAATGAAACAAAACGTGAGACAATGTTTAGGGAGCTCCTTCACTCCTCCCATACCAAGCAGGCCAATGGCACGATATATTCCTGCGGAGGGGCATGGGTATTCTGATTTTTTTGTCCCAATGGGGGCAGTTTTCTTGGCATTTGCCTCAAATAAGAGTAAGAGTAATGGATTGATGATAGAACCAATTACTGCACCATATATATGCCCAGTAACAACAGCTCTTGGGGAAGTCAGTGTCATATAACATGTCTTGAAGTCTTGCACTGCCTGTGATGAAATATTAAGAGATATCAAGGTTACACCGCTAGCTGCAAGGCTAGCAACAACTGCACCAGGTTTGGCTATCCATGCCGCTACGATGAAAAGTGCGAACTTGGAATAAGTTGGTGCAACTGACCAATCTGTCAGACCTGTTCCATATGTATTGCTGAAGGTAACGAATGGAAGAACGATGTGTAATAAGGCTAAGTGGTGGAACTGAATTTCATGGAAGATCCAAGATGTAATGACTGAACATATTATTGCACATACAATGTATGCGACGGCTCCTCCAAGAACAGGGATACGTGTGCCAAAAAATACCTCAAGCCTTTTACGATCATCATAGTTCAGGCTGGGGTGTTTCAGGATATATTTAGTCACCCCTGTATCTTTTTCTTGCCTTTTCTTGTAGAAGTCAATTAACATTGCAGTAGTGAGTGTAATGAAGTTGAATATTCCCTCAGTAACAACCATTGTTAAGCCAATGAAAATCTACCACATAACATAGAAGAATTAGTCAGCCTATGTTTGAAATGATTAACAAATGTATCCTGATATTAGCATAATTGGATGCAAAGTTCACTATTTCCCTAAGTCCTTCTCGACACACCAAGGTCCAAATCCCTGGTGCCTACCAGTTTAGCAGTAAACAAAGGCCGTGTGCGTCATTGTTTTTTTTTTATATAAAATAATGTGGGTCCTTCATTGATGCAAAGGCTAGGACTTATCTTTGTATGAAAATAAAGTCCATGGCTTTGTGTAGTTTAGATGTCGAACTAATTTTTGTATGAAACATCAGTTTTTTCTACAAAGTGTTTCGAACACAATATTGATTACTCTGTCTTGTATAAACCATGTCTTAGGGAAGGAAACTAAAATAATGTGGTTCAAATAAAATTTCGTATGAATTATTCATTAGTACCTTGTATCCATTGATTCCATTCAAAGTTGAAGGACTCTCAGTGGTATACCATTGCCCTCTTTTAGTTTCAAGGAAAGGAAATATGATTGCTCCAGAGAGGATGCCCCCAAAAAGCAACCCAAAGTTTACAACATGTGGGATGATCATAGCAAGACCAACAAGTGAGGCAGAGAAATCAAAGTAGAATCTGCAAGTATAAAGCACAAGTTAGTACTTCAAATATTACAGTCAAATCTGAAAAGCTGGCATAGTATTTTTTTCGCCCACAAAATAAGGAAACCTGTTTTTAAAAAAACTGTTAGTTCTATGTTTTATCTAAGAACATTAGGGTGTATCTAGCCCAATAAAGGGTATGTATACGTTGCATGCTAATAATCTAGACCATCCGAGGTTGTATGGTATATTTGAATGATGATGGATCGTACTGTTGTTATGCTTCTACTACGGAGGGCTTTAAGCATAGCCCAAACGATCCATTTGAATCAAATGGGCATCCAGAAAAAACATTGATGTGATCAGGAGGAATATTTGTTGTTGTCTCCACCACTTGAGGATGCCCCAGTATGATAAAAAAACTCGACCTGCGGGGGGTAAGACCACCCCCGAAGCGTTTCATTACTAGAAGAAGACCTTCTCACGCAGGCCGAGAAACCCCCGAACCCCTCTCCGTCCCTTACACGAGGGCCACACGTTCCCTGTGAGAGTCGGGCCGGCGCTTAGCACCGTTACCTGCGACTGGGCTGGGTCTTAACCCGTGCTTTGGGATTACGGAGAGGCGAGGGGATTTTCATCTGTAACTGCAGAGTATCTCCTTGACATCATTTTTTTAGCTCCATGGATTCTCTCTACTATCCACCGCGATGGCCACCAAAATTCTGAGCTAGATCTTTGGCTCCACCAGGAAAGATGCTGACAAACCTACGAAGGCTCGAATCAATTTTGAGATGTGGCACGAAAAGGAGACAGGCATCTTGCTACAAAGGTGTGGGTAAGAGTCATGGGAGTTGGGAAAGCTCTGAAGTAGTTTCTGGAGCTTTGGGAATTTTCTTGACACAAATAGTTGCTGTGGAAACAACCAGGAAGAATGACTTTCGCCGTATCTTTATAGCAGTTCTTAATCCAAAAATTATCCCACCATATCCTGATGTGGTCATAGGTGACCACTATTTCGAACTGGAATTTGAGGTTGAGAAATTTGGAGTGGATGAGAATGGCGATGAGGTGGTGTTTGAATGCAACAGATAAGTAGAGGATAACGGGAAAGGAGAGAAGGAAGACAAGGATTTTCAGGACAGAGAAGGAGAGCAATAGAGTCAGAGGGAGACTAAAAGGCAGAAAAAGTCTAGCACTAGTGATGGACTGGATGGAGTATTTCCCAAAAGGCAAAATAGCCAATTCGCTCCCTCAACCTTAGCCCAAGGGTCAAGTTCGTCCCTCAACTTTTAAGTGAGCCAATCTAATCCCTCGACTTTCATCTTTTGGTCAAATCAGTTCTTATGCTGATGTATAGACTATATGCTTGTACAAGACTAGTATGAAAAGTCATTTTTACCCTTGGCTTATTCTTCTCAATTTTTACTGGACATTACTTGCCAAAATAACTATTTATATCTTCAATTGACTAATGCATGTAGACACATGCGTGATTAACTCAAACAAAAAACAATAATATTAGTGGCAGCACCTAATAGATGGACCTTCCGCAAACATTCTTGCACGGTGGCTGGCAGATTGGATAGAGAGTAGTAATCCCACTAAATGCTCTAAGGGTAAAAATGACTTTTTCATGTTAATGTTATGGCAACATAAACTATCACATCAGCACAAGGACTAGTATAGCCCAAAAATAAAAGTTGAGGGACCATATTAGCTGATTCAAAAGTTGAGGGACGAACTTGACACTTGTAACAAAGTTGAGGGACCAACTTGCCTATTTTGCCTTCCTAAAAATGGTTCAGACTATAGCACTCTTAAAGAGCAAGTGCAGAATATGACAACGGAAGAATTTGGGCTGTTCCTAAGGAAAAATGCTTAGGCCATTCTAGATGTGGGGGAGGAGGAGGAGGAGGAGGAGGTGGTGGTGGTGGTGGAACAGCTGTCAGCTGCCAAGTCAGAACTAAGGCAAATAACAATGCTACAAAGGTGGCTGAGGTGCAGTCGTTGTAGACACAGATAACCCAGTGGAAAATAAGAAGGTGCAAGCGGCGGCGATGATCTGGAAGCAACTATGGACCAGGTTCACACCATTCAAGGTTGCAGCCACTTAAAGATCATACCTTGGCTAGAGCTGAAGAAATGGCAGGAAATTAAGAAAACTTTGGAGCATTTGGGAGGTATGCCTTTGTCAAATTCCTTTTTCTTTGTAACCTGTGGTGTTGCAGTTAATCATATTCCAGCAGCTAGGGGTAAATTTTGGGTTGTACAACAGCTGGTGTTTCTGACCAGCCCTGGCAGGTTAGTGATCGTGTAGAGGAAGGTATTGAAGCTTTACAGGTTAATGCTCTAAAGAGCTTGTGTGGAGATTTGATGGAGGAAGTTTTTTATGAGGATAGTTATCCTCTAGGTTGTGAATTAAAAGGCATTTTAGGAAATGTAAGTCCCATACTAAGTCGTGTTTAAAAAATACTTATTAGATTAAATGGTCCAAAAAGTATAGTAGTAATACTAAATGAAGGGTATTTTCTGAAGTAGCAAAGGTCTAAGTGACTTGGCTAACTCTAGGTTCCTAAGTGACACATCTAGGGAGCATAACTTAGATTTTATAGCTCTTTTGGAAACATGTAAAAAGGTTCTCTCTCAATCTACACTAAATACTTTTAGTGCTGGGAGAAATTTTCTGTGGCATTGGTCCATCCCTCATGGGAGGTCTGGAGGTATTTTGCTGGGAATGCATTTACATGGTTTGACCTTGGTGGTATAGAAGAAGGTGATTTCTATGTAAAGTTTAGACTTAGTGAGGACCAGAGGTGGTCACTCAGGATTGATGAGACAACCAATGTGTGTGATGTGCTCTCGATTTTTTATGTGTAGGTGCAGAGTGTGACGTATCAGTCGATAGTGTGAGGTGAAGGTCAGATGAAAATTGAAAGATTCATGCTGACATATTTGTGGTGAAGGATGAGCGTGAGTAGGCATGGACCACATAGAACAAGAAAAAGGTTCATGCCGAAGGACTGAGACGTTGAAGGGTGGAACATGAGTAGGCATGGACCAAGGGCGAAGATCTCGGGAGGAGTCACAGGTGGCTCGCATGGTGTATGGACGAGCAATAGTACACGGTGAAGATGACGTTAGCCAAGTCAAGGAGGATTGCAACGACAAGCTCGAGTAGGTTTGCCATTGTGATAGAATCATGAAAGAAGCTTGAAGGCATCATGCAGTTGGCAGGATGTTGGGCACTCATCGACACTGATGTCCACCTAGTTTGGCCTCAAAACTAGGGAGTTAGCATCATTATGTAGTAGTGTACAGGAGGGTTTGGCTTGTTGGGCCTCAAAACCGAGGCTCCAGTCACATCGTGCAGCAATGACAGTAGGAGGGTTTAGTGGTTTGGGCCTCAAAACTGTAGTGGACTCGGTGCGTCGAAGGGCCAGATGGAGGGCATGTGGTGCCATTGTGAGGCTTGCGTCGAGTGAAGCAAAGGTGAGGAGATGACATGTCTATACGATGAAAAATCCCAAGTCATTTATTGTTTTGCCCTTCATGGGCATGTATTGTAGAAAATATCTAGGGGTAGTTTAGTCTTTAGATGGGGCTTATTTGTTTTTGGGGCTGAACTTTCAGCAACCACTTGGACCTCTTCCATTTCCTTAGTTTTCATTTTCCTCTTGTGTGACTAAGAAGAGCTTAATGATGGGTGATTAGGATTAGGAGGTGATTACCTAGATTTATTTTTCGAATGAAGAAGAGGGTAGAATGAAGGGTGGTACATTGCCTCAAACAATCTTGTAAGCACTTTCATATCATGCGAATCATTCTTGATTGTTTCGGACTAAGTTTTGTGTTCATCCTATTTTCGTGAGTTTTTCGTACGAAGGCTTGTTCTTCATTTTCCACTCAAATCTTTATGGTATTTGATGTGAAATCATACATAAGTTCTATGTGACCATATATCTCGTGAAAACCCACTAAGAAATCCATGGATTTGGGTTGAATCAAAGTTTTCCCATGTTCTTCGTGCTCTTCCCATTCGATCTTTAATTATTGATTTCGTAATATTCAATGGGTTTTGGGGCATGATTTTCTCATACCTATTTACCCTTGGGGTTCTCTATCTTCATCCGAAATCATGGATCAAACCATTAGATCAGCTGAGAGATCAATTGGATCAAAGTTTTTCTTGTGCTGCATGCGGACCATCCACTAATTTGGTGATGCCGTTCATCAGGCATCAAAATAGTTGGTGTTGTTGGCAATTCATTTTTTGTGTCTGCCTCCATGTATGCATCGATTGGTTCAGTGGTCAGATGTTGTGACTACCGAACTAGTCATAGGTTATACATAGAGAGCCTTTTCTATGCTTGGTCCACCGATTGGTTCGGTGAGGCCTTCACCGATTGATTCGGTGCGTTTCCTGTGCCCCTACAAATCAATCAATGCTACTGGGGTTTCAGCTGTGCATGACGTGCTACACTTTTGCTACCACCGAAATAGTCGGTGCTCACTATGTTTCAATGCTGAGTTTTGATTCAGTACGTTTAGTTTGGTTATTGCTTCCACTTACTTTGCTAACGTGATTCCTAGGGCTAGTAGGTTGTTCTTGCTATGTGACCTTGTTCAATTAGAAGAGGCTTGTGGGCTGAATCTGGGTCATAGGCTAAGTTCTTCATCGGAAAAGTTTTTATAGGCTCCCATTCCCCCGCCACCCCCACTGGACGCTATTTTCGGTCCCAGACTTAGAAACAGAAAGGATGATTTTAAAGAGTCCTTTTTGACAGAAATAGTCCATTCGTGTAGTAAAGAAAGACTTCCACTATGTGTGGAGCATACTTTAATACCATTCAAAATGCCAATGAAAAGAACAATGATAGATTAGAGAAGGCCATGAACTTAAAATTGGTACTATATAGAAGTTATCATGCCTCAGAATCGACTTCCGTAAAAATGAATTGTTCTATTTTGGAGAGGCAAAAGAAAGGGTATCTAAGTATGTTTCATTTTTGGGATGTAAGTAAGGAGCCATGCCTTTCACATACTTGGGTATCCCAATGAGTCTTCGCAAGCTTTGAAATAAAGACTCGGCTGTGACCGAGGACATATTTCAGAAGACACTAACTAGTTGGAAGGGCAAATTGTTGTCAGTAGGGGGTAGACTTTTCCTAATCAACTCTATGATCCAAAATTTTTGCTAATGTTTATGATGTCTTTCTTTATGATACCTAAAGTTGCTCTCAAGAAACTAGACCAGTCTTTAAAAGGCGTCACCTAGGCGTCGAGGCGACCAAACAGTCTGGGCGTCGCGTCCGCCTTGGTCCGTGGGCATAAGGCGTCCGCCTTGCATTTCTAGGCATCCACCTAGGCGGACAAGGCGTCGGTAAGTCGCCAAGGTGCTCAGGTCGGGCGACTTCGGCACAAAAAAACCAGGCGCGCAGAAAGACAGAAAGAACCGCGCGGGGGAGGAAAGAGCATCACGCACGCGTCTTCGTGCCCTCTGATGCTGCGTGCGGGAACGAATCGGTGAGTGCCCGCCGGCATAGTTCGTCTGCGAGGACGCACATCCTGTGCCCTCCTCCCCACACCCCCCCGCCCCGCAGGTCAGCGCATCACCTCCTCCAGTCCACGCAGCATGGCACACTTCTTCCAGCGCATCCTTGGTCATCCGCACCCAAGCCCCACCGTCCTGCCAGGTCAATGGAACCCAGCTGTCACCTCTGCTCTCCACCAGAAGCCAAGACCAAGCTCCAATTTGGCTTCCCTCGCAATCCCCAAGCTGCAGCTCTTCTCTGATTTGGCCTCCCGCCGGCCCCCAGCACCAACCTACCTCCTCACTGGGCACCTGCAAGGAAGGTACCCCTCTCTCTCTCTCTCCAAAAATTGAGGAAGAAGAAGGGAAAAACTTTGATCCTTTGGTTCTTAAAGAGAGTGATTGGGATGATGAGTGGGCTGACTCACTACATGTACACCCTCAAGGTGGTCGTGGTTGCGAGTGTGATGTAGCTACTGGAGCATCAGCATCACTTCGTGGCAGAAATTTACCAAGAAAAGTCCACTAAAAGTGTGCAAGAAATGTTGCACTTCTTGTTCAGGAAGAGTCGGGTTCAAAAATGAGAGGAGGAAGAAAATCTAGATCCTTTTGATGATGCAAATGTGACAGACTGTGAGGATGATCCCTGTGATGCCAATGGTGGTGGAGGAGAGGAGGAGGCAGCCAATGGAATCCTTGGAGACTTTGATGATGGCTATTGAGAGATGACAGATGTCTTTTTCCGTTTCATGTATGATGTGCACTAGCAATAGTGCAGCACTAGTTATTTCAGCCATAACATTAGACATTAGTTTTTGGCTACTACTAAGACAGCTTAGATTTTCTATTCTGCTACTTCATATTGTGCTCTAGACTCTAGTAGTCTAGTACTCTATTAACACTACTTATAATCCTTATTATGGTCTAAGACTCTATATCTACATATATGCTAAAAAATGGCAATATTATTGTCTAATATGCTCCTGAATTTTTATATTATTGTATTTATATGGCGTCGCCTAGGTGTCCGCCTTATTCACCTAGGCGTCCAGAAGGGGGTCACTCGCCTTGCCTCACCTTACCGTCTTTTAAAAACTAAACTGGACTATTGTAGATCAAAGAGTTTTTTTTGGCAACAGGATGGACACAAGAAAAATATAGACGTTTTAAGATGGTATATCCTATGTAAGCTCAAAAGTGAAGAGGGTTTAGGGATTATTGACCTTGACATCCAAAAGTAGTGTTTGCCGAGTAAATGGTTGGTCAATGAGAACGGTGTATGGTAGGATATTCTAAGGAAAAGTTTCTCAGAAACAAAACTTTGTCTCAAGTGTTAAACAAAAGGGGTGATTCACAGTTTTGGATAGGATTGATGGAGTTAAGGACGAAGTACTTGAAAGAGGCCTGTTCAATGTTCATGATTCTCTTGATGTTTCTTTTAATTAAATGGCCTTGAGTAGGGGACACACGTCACTGATAGGGAGTGTCTTGAATGTGCAGCTTAGTGGACACAAAGATTCTTTGTATGGACTAAAAACAAAATGTCCATGGTTCAGTCTTTGTACAATGATATATTGGGAATTGCAGGAGTGCCATCCAGTTGTTTTGTTTGGAAAATAAAGACTCCTCTAAAGATCAAAATTTTCCTTTGGTATCTAAAGCAACGGGCCATTCTAACCAATATAATTTTGCTAAAAGGCATTGGAAGGGGGTGCAATTATTGGTTTTGTTTTTGTGAGGCAGAATAGACCATTCAACACCTGTTTTTTGATTGACCTATGACGTGAATGGTGTGGAATTGTGTTGGTACTACTTTTAGTTTTCAACCAACAAACGAGCTCTTTTACAATGATTGGCAAGTACCATGGTACTATTAGGATATAGAATCCAACAAACGAGAAAATATGTTTCTCTCCCCTTAGGCCTTGTTTTTGTCTTGGATCTCAGGTTTGTGTCATCTAATCTTTAGCGGCCGAAGTGCAGCGATGTGTTTCTTTTCTTTGGTTGTAAGTAGTCAAACGTTTGATTGCTGAGACTGGATTTATGTCCTTAATCTAAAGAAATTTTGTGCTTAACCGAACACATGTAGTTCCTCCGGGAATGGTATGTAATGGCTTAGAATCATTCCCTTATCCATGTCTCGAGTCATTCTCGGTTCCGAATGAATCCTATATAACCAAACAAGGCCTAAGGGGAGGGAAACAGACTGAGGAATCAAGAGAGAGATATATGGCAGAACATTTCCTGCACTAGTGCTCTTTTCCTCTGGTTTCCTACAAACACTGTTGTTTGGTTTATGTGAAAAATGGTAGCGCCATTCATATGAGAATAGACGCCTCTGGAGTAGCCGACATAAATGCAGAGGATCCACGTCATGCCTGAACAGACTCCTTTTTATATGTTGCCATATTAATATAACTTAATTAACAACATTCCAAAACTATATAATTTTGTATGTTTTTATACAGTTTTCTTTGGAATATCGTGGAGTTGATATCTCAGCATATTAAAACTGATAAATGTTACTTCAATAAAAAGTGACAATGAGTATGGCAGGCAATATGTATACACAAGGTTGTGTATTAAAGGTAGCAGAAAAGACTTCTCCTATATGAGTATGACAAACTATTTGTACGCTCTACCGAATAGAGGAAATGAATTAGCCAAAAGCAATTCACGTTTTCTTTGGAATAGATGGTGTAGTGACTCATTGTGGTGGCCGATATCCTAATAAGTATTGCAGATGAAATATTTTTTAATAGATTTCTCACCTACGCTTGTATAGTTCTAGTCCAAATGTCGGAAAGACCTGAAATCCACAACTAGAACCTCCAGTGTAGAACCATTGGAACAAAGACCACATAAAGCTTCCAATAAATGCTTTCCGTAGAGCATAAGATTGTAACCTGAACTGAAGACGAAAATTATTTGAAAGAACTCAAAATAGCCAATAAATTCCAAGACCATTCATGTTTGAGAAAGGATAATCTTTACTTTGCTACATAGGCTCCTTGAGGGGTATGAAAACTAATGATAAGGTGAGCCACAACTGAGCCGGTTGGAAATAGAAGCCTGTAGTCGACAATCATGATCTACATGTGAGAACAGAATATCATCAGTCAACTGTTATTATGCTCTCTCTCTCTCTCTAGATGGGAGAGAAAACATTATACTACCAGGAGAAATGAAGGCATATGCATTTCACGTTTCCATCTTCCTTTTTTATTTCATTTAATAGATTATATGTGCTACTATTAGGTGCAACATATACAAACTATTTTGAAGCTTCTATGGTTCCGCTGCAAGTTTGTTGTAAAATATATAGTAGGTTTCATTGATTAATACAGTACCATGAGTTTTATGACGACTGCTAAGTAAGAGAATACTTAACTACCAGCTGTACAATATTTACAAGATCAATGACTTGTGCTAACAATTTTTTTTGAATCTGCTACTAGCTGAACTACAAGTTTAGCTATTTTTGTATTGAAGTCTAATGATCTAACGTGGATGTGGGTGGAAAATATGGAAAGTACAGTAAGACTAGTTTTACCCTTTATTCTGTCCATCTATCATCAGTTGGAAAATGGAAAAAAACATACGAGCAACATCTTATTTGTCTTGTTGATGCTTGATTTCGATGTATCTATGTTTGTTAAGCTTGTGTTTCCATATACATTATATATCGTCAGAATAATGAAGATTATTGTTAGTTTATTACAAAAGGATGTCCCAATTGCAATTTCCACATAGTCGCATGTATTATATTGATACAGTGACAATTTCGAGCATAAAAGAGATTCATAAATGGAGGATAAATTACCTTCACCAGCGGCAGCATGGACGTTATTCCCACCAGACCCGTGATGAGAAGGAAGACCCCATATTTCCCCATTGTCAAGTCGTAAAGAATGTCTCTTTCATCTGGGTTAGGACTAAGAGCTTTTGCCACCGCAGAAGTCATTGCAATAGTGTATGTTGCCAAACCAGCTAGAAGAAAGGCCAAAATTCGATCAACTCTTAGGGAAAGTAAGGATAAATTACTAAAAAAAAGGATAAACAACCAGGACTTGACATGGTTGATGATGCCCTGATCAAGAATAACAAGAAAATTTCCAACGTTACCAGCGTGTTACATGCTTACATGAGAGTGCAACGTTAACGCAGGTGATGGCACTGGTCTGGAGGAAGATATTTTCCTGGCGCGTGAAGGGAGATACATTTATTCCGCAGCGCCGCATCAGGGAGACGAGGCTCTTGACGGTGACGAAGCTGAGGATGTTCATAGGCATGTTGAATGCTCCCACGATCCCAACTTGCATGTAGATCCGGATGGTCATCAGCGAGAACATGGCCCCAAGAACCACCGCGACGAGCATGGATCGCAACGTCACCTGCCCCCAGTACCCAGGGTATGGCTGCCCCTCGAATGCCCTCTCCACGGAGGGCGCAGACTCCCCAATCGTCGCGTCCATGATGGTGAGGAGTGCCTACTTGCTGAAACTGAAGCGCCCCTTGTGATATTTTTCCTGTGTTTCTGATTCTTGTTGGGGTATGTTTCTTCAGGAGGGTATGCATGCATGGGGTTGGGAGTGTTGAGAGGCCGAGAGGTTGTATAGCCAGGCGAAGAGTAAAAATAGAATGTGCAGCAAACCTTGGTTGGACAAGTAGTGCCTGCCATTACGTGGAAAGCAGTGAGCAAATGGAAGAGTTCAAATACAGAGAAGAGTGATGTGAGGCTGATAAATTAGATATGCGATACAATATAATACGGCAACGCCCAAAATTCCTAGTAACAAACTGACAATGCTTTTTTTTTTCTTCCAAAGACATCTCTCCATTTTTAGACTTACTATACTTCTACTAGTTGAGTGGTTGAGACTCCAAATGATGAGCTCTTATGTTATATTCAATATTAAGTGATGGAGGATACAACAAAATTAAGGTACCGTAAAGCCAATAATAGTATATTAGAAATAACATGTTGGGTCTCTCATTTTGTAGCATTAGTTCCACAAATATTATGGCTCCCTCTTACTCTTACCCTTCTCTACAAATTTTAGTTATAGTATATTGTATATGAACTGGGAAAATTTGTACCCGACATGAAGCATTACAAACGGTTCCAACCACCAGCCGGCTGTAATATTGGGGCATTTGAACCGGCTGTGATGTCTCATGCCCTTATTACAACCAATTAGTGGTACAAACCGGCTGTAATGAGTATCATCATAGCTGGTTCAAATTGGAACTGGTTGTGATGACTTTGTAAAAGGGCGTCTGATTGGGTCCTTTTTGAAGTAGTGGATACTTCAGTATGCTCCTCGAGCATCTTAGCACGGTCCTGGTTATTGTTGAAGTTCTCAAGGATTCGATACCTACCATGTGACTCAACCCTTTCCACGTAAGATGAAAACATAGTTGGGAAAAATTAATATTAAAATATTATATTAAAAATGATAAAAATAAAAAAACATTTGTTATGGTGAAACTTTCGCGTGCCATAGCCCGTAGGACGCCTCGATGAGATCCCCTTGTCATCGATGCTTCATGGGGAATCGACATCCCGGTGAAATCCCTAAAATTGATGTGATGATCTTCAACATCTAGTAAGCCTTCAATTTTTCTCTGTTTTGATATAGGTTCCAATTAGTTTACTCTGCAATAGCTGTCCATATTTAATGGAATTGGAAGCACACACATTTATGTTCAAATTCAGATTTCTTTCTCTTTATAATTTCAGGGGTTCTTGTTTTTATTGGATTCATCATATTCTCATTCTCTGAAGCAATGTTGTCAATCAACCATCGAGGATGAAGACCATGTTGTTGTAAATTAATTACTTGGTTTGTGTCATCAATTTCATTCGTATCACTGTTATGAGGATATATATGATATGCATAAGATAAATTAGTGAAAATTATATTTAGTTTTAAAGACCCAGAACATCGAGCTTGCTCAAGGGCCCATGAAATCCTAGAGCCGGTCCTGATTGCATTCTAGGATTTTTTTTACTGGTTATATGCTAGATGGGGAAAGAAAATATCATACCTCTTCCTGGTGCCAGCAGGGAGGGGGACATGTTCCTGGGGCCAGAATCGCTGTCTGGGCTCAGCTTCCTCCCCTGCCCCCATAAGTTGCTCCCCTCATCAGGGTAATGGTGCTGCGATGGGACCCAGCCCAACTGGAGCAAGCGAATTACACAGGCTGTGAGGCTGTGGCTAGGACTTTGGGAGCTTCAATGATGATACTCCTAGATTGGTATGCTGCGTTCGTGAGAGGTTGAAGAAGATCGATGAGAAGAAATAAATCAAACCATTGGTTTATGTTGATGGAATGGCTGGAAATTCCGAGCTGTTATCAGCATATCTGAAACTGGTGATATGATTCCTAAATGGAGAAAATTAGAGCTCTTTTACAGCGCACAATACTAGTGTATACTAGCGGTTAAAAAGGACTAGTATATAAAGATCTGACGGTCAAGATTAATTGTATACTATACAAAATGGTCCTAGTGATATAGTAGTATTTAAGGGCAGTATAGTAGGCTAGGGGTAATCTAGGAAAATAATTTCATGGCATTAGTGTAATATATTAAACAACAAAATAAAATTTCTGTATTATGTTATTAATTAGTATTCTTTCATATTTTCATTATTTTGAATTGATATGATTATATTACAGATTAGAGAGTGTGAGAATTGTTACCAATTAAAATTATTAAAATGAATAGGTATAGGGTAAATTACTAAATTATCCTTAACCAATACTATATACTACTGGACACTAGTATTGTGCGTTGTAAAAGAGCTCGAAAAGTACTAATTGCTACTACCATGCAACATATATCTGAGCCTTTTTTTTTCAGACTATGCAAAATAAGAGAACTCGATTGGACAAAAAATCCATGGACCGGGGTTCTCAACTGCCCTCCTACTTTGCACTATGCAGAGCAAAAGAAAACTGTACACATGTGATCTCTTCTTGCTACCCGACGGGGCGCCGCAACACACGCCTCCGGAACTATGAAGCATAACATTCGCATTATGCCGAGCTGACAGTAATTACTCGGCTGCGTCGACAGTTTCTACTGCCACCACCTTCGCCGGCCCGAACCAGCCGAGCCCAGTGGTCGCCGGAACAAGCGCCTTTCTCGCCGTCACCGGACGGACGCCGACGTCAGTGTTCTTGCTCTTGACTTCAACTGCAGTTGTGTCGCATCCACCAACCGCAATCTTTACAGGAACGGCAGCAGCATCTTTCTTGGTGTCATGCTCCTTCTCTACTGGTTTGGAGTTGCAAGCTGGTACCATGTCTCTGGGAGGCAAGAAGCACTCGTTGGACAGGCCCATGATGTTGAAGTCCACCTCCTCGATGCTCCACGTCTCCTCCATGCGAGTGCACGTCCTCTTGCCGTGCGCCTCGGCATCTGAGCCCTCCTCATCGGCGGCGACGCCGCTGCCGAAACGGGACAGCGAGACGACGGTGCGGCCGGCGTGCGCGACGTTGATGCCGTCGACGTGGCGGTAGTCGCCGATGGACGACTCCATGGAGGTCTCCCAGTAGGCTGTCTCGGCTGCCTCGCCGTGCACGCGGATGCGCAGCAAGTGGCTGTCCTCGAGACGGGCCAGCAGCCCAGTCCTCTGGCTGAAGTACCCCCACATGGCGTGCCGGACGACCTCGACGTCGGCGCTGCTCCGGGCGCGGAGGGCCGACGTGTCGGCGTCGATGCGGAGCACGAAGCAGTCCTCGCCGTCGACGCACTTCTCGCCGACCCACGTGGCCGTCGAGAAGAGGTTCGCCGTCGATTTAGGATCCAGACCCTGCAGCACGCACATGCCATCGAGGAGTTAATTACGGATCATCAAGATATACTAATCCTTTTCTAAAAAAATCAAGATTTACTAATATGGCACATGGATGCACATGGACGCATGTTCGATGAATCTTCGATGTGGATTTTGTTCATAATAATTATCAATTCTCATCTATAATACTAGCTAGATATGCATATACGAGGCAGAAGAACAAATCGCCAATTGGTACGGTACCTGAACGCATCGGCGGAGAGGCCTCGGGGGACCACGGGAGGCTTGGGCCTGCTGCCACGGCGTCTGGCGCCAGGCGACCTTGCCGTCGCTGCCAGCGCTCATCTTGGTGCCACCGGCCACCACCATCTCCACGCACCACATCTCGGGCTTCTTCTGCCACACCACGAAGCCACCGGCAACCTCGCTTCCGCCATTGACGACGCCCATCCCGGTCTTGGCCTTGTGCCCCTTGTTGGTCTTCATCCGCACCTTCCCAATGGCGTACATGCTCGTCGCGGCACTCAGCGCCGGCTCGCCCCCCGCCGCCGCAACGTACTGCTCCACGATGTACTTCGCCTTCGACACCTCCTGGAAATTAAAAAAAGGAATATCAAAGATTTTATTAGCCATCGAGATCACAGATGAAAGGATGATGAACATGTGTCGGTGTTCATGGGTGTGTCGTGTTATACGTACGATGGGCTCATCCTTGATGTCCTTTCCGGCCATGGCCTTCCTCGCCTCGACGGGCTGCGGCACCATCGGCGCGCCGATGACGCCGAGCATGAGCTGCACGTCGGCGCGGGACGGCGGCGCTCCGTCTCGCCGGTGGCGCTGGTCCATGTGCGACCGCACCCACGCCTTGACCGTGCGGCGCCTGCGCCGGGCGGCGCGTCCCGACGAAGGCTCGTGCTGGGACTCCGGGACGGGCACCTCGAGCACGGTGTCGAGGCCGTGTTCACGGTCTAGGTTGGCGCACACCTTCCTCATGGTGATCCACAGTACACCGATCAATGCTAAGTTCTTGTTGTTGTTCTGAGTTTGTGACTGGCTAATGGAACAATGGAACAGAGAGAGCTGAAATGGTGACCACGACGGCGAAGACTGCAGGCGGCCATATATACGGATGGGCGACCATGAATGTGGCCGCACGTTCTGGTCCCTTTCCTTTTGGGCCCTCCCAATGAAATCGCGCATTATTTTATGGGTTCAACAAGATTATATCTTTTCCCATTCTTCCAGGGACCAACTGTGTTTTTTATACATTTCCATATAGAATATATTTATTTGCATATATATATAACCAAACAGCTAGCGATTGCCTAGAGTATATGGTTCTGATGGGCCCAATGATTTGCAAAGCATATAGGCGCATAGCCTTCTTTCATCGTTTCTTCGTGGGGGCAACTTGTAGGGTCGAATGGTGGCACTGCAGGGACATTCAGCGTGACAGGTGGATCGACGCCCAGCAAAAGGACAATTCGACAGTGACACAGAAGAAAGCAGCGCCGAATCTGCCCGCATGTGCACCGGCAACACCAATTTAATGTGTATTTCCAGCTAACCAAGTTGTTGATTTGCATTGTTAGCTAGCCCGACAACGAAATAAGAAGGGGGATGCGAAAGATCGGCGCTGATTTGGGAACCCAACAATGGGTATGATCGGATCACAATTAATTTGTCTGGTTCATGGTGACCATCGATATGATCGATCCGCATTGCATGAGAGAAAATCTTGGTGGACGGCATATACATTTCCAAAAAAAAAAAACATGTAGGTGCGCAGCACCACTAATCCATCCAGCTAGAACATAATCCGATCCAGTATTCAACCATAAACCACGTCCAAGGCCGGTGGTGGTCAGCAAGCAATGTGTACATAGTAACGCCGCCCGTGCACGCTCCCAGCACGAAATTGTTTCGGTCTAATAAAAATGCATGATTATTTTTTTTTGGCCAAAAACTAATGTGGCTCTAGCTAGTCTCTAGACCCTCTTGGGTCACAAAAAAAACAGAGGATATGGACATGGACATCACTAAAACAGGTAACCAAGAGCATTGACTTCAGTTTAATTTATAATTTTGACTAAATGATAATGTTTTCAGGGAAAAATGATCTATGCATACTATTATTTTTTTCTCACATTTATGTATATGGCGGTATGGAAGGTCAAGTGGTTTTGAATCAACGAGATAGAACAACTTCTTTGCATGCACTCTCCATCCTGAGAGTGGTACAGAAACACACTCTTTTTTAGGAGGAGAACAATATAGGTACAATTAGGTTTTTTTGTTTGTTTAAACATCTTAAATATTTTATATGAAGCAAAAATAATGATGATTAACAACATGAAAATGATGTTAGTATATGCATATTGTAGACAGTCGTTAAATACCAAATATGACCACCAATATACTCTAAAATAGAGGAGAATTTGCTTGACTTACTCGCATTTCACATTCAAATAATGTCATTCCACATGTCCTTTGAGAATATTTGGTTGCAGGTGAAAAGTGTAAAAAAGACGAAGAAAACCCATCTCAGAAAAAGCACAAAATGTGGGAGGACACCAAGGGTTCGGCCGAACCGCCGTTGCAACTTCTCACGACATGCTTCCACGTGCCAACTCCTAATTGCTTCCTAGAGTTGGTTGGGGATGTGAACCGACCTATCTTAGACTATAAACATGAGGACTTGGGCTAGTAAAGAAGACACACATCACACTTGATTCATTCTCTACCTTTTAGTTTTTGACCTAGTCTGAGTTAGGCTAGAATAGCTCTACTTCAGGTTCCATGTCTCCTTGGAGTCTAGGGTATAGCTCTTGTATCTTTCATGCTTAGGAAGACTTTATTCTACTTCAGTGATTTATCTTCTCAATATATTGTACTGCATGGTTTTCATATGATTGAGCTATGTTTACTTTCTATTCATGATCTCTTGCTTGGCTTATACAGCCATATGCTACGTGTATACCCTTACTCTCATAGAATAGGACCTTGTTCTCTCATAAATGGTTATAGACTCTGCCATAGTTTATACCATGAATGTGTGCAAGTCTTGCATGTTCTGTATGATCTTTACTACGGTACCGTTTCAATGTTCATTAACATGTTGGTTTCAATATGTAAATTTTCACTCAAGAAGGCTAGAGTGTTGTTAACAATGCAAGCATGGTGCCTAGGTTGTTCAATCTCATTGATTATTGGTGTGACCCATAGATTGTTCGGGGTAGGCCGCAAGTGGTGACCGCCCTTTCGGTCCCTTGTACTCCCCCTTGTTCCCATACATGGTAGGAGTATGAAAATGAGTAGTCACCTTACTGGGCGAAACTAGTAATGAGGGCTATCTCCCCATTGTATACCTGGGTGCTTAGGCTTCTTTCATGTTTAGACTTGCATAGCATGTTGGTATAGTTCTGTACGTGTATAAAATGTACATATGAACCTGGAGGTAACTCTTAGTCCTTTTCAATAGTTTTTTTTTATCTTTGAGATGAATGTGTGTGTCACACTATTATATCTTATCTATCTTACCCCCGTCCTGAAGAATGTTCTTTATCATCTCTTGATTCACATTCATAAGCAAACAATAAGTCTCTTAATATCCACCATGCCTTCGTTTTGGTAAAATACAATACCCTTGGGAATACTCTATGGTAAAATGCTATAGTGGTATATCCGTGCACTTGAAGATTTATTCGTGAACATTTCTGACACCATTGCTGAGGATACAAAACCGGGTAGCAACATCACTCATCCTGAAATCAACTATCTTATTTTTTTGTAAACAAATAATTTTTAGAAATATTATCAATCAAATAAAAAAATGACTTAGAGGCATTCGATTTGTTCACTCACCAAAGACCAAAGCATTAGAGTTCAAATCCTGCACATAATAATTCCACACACGAGTGGTTTATGTTATGTATTTGTGAGTGTGGATTGTTGAGGTATTTGATTGTATGGGCGAGCGTGGTACACAAGTGCACAACCGTGTAATCCAGCAAAGATATTTATATATACTTGACTGATTTTGGCTATATGTTCCTTGTGTAATTCAAGGATATTTTGAATGTAATTTGAAGTTTACTTGCACATGCAGTTCATATTGCAAAATTTGAAATTCTGAGAGAAATTAACATTCACTTGCACATTTGAATTCTTGATTATAGTGCTAAATACACTAGTGGCCTTTGAACTTGTTTTAGTGTGCCACTTAGGTGCACAAACTTTAAAACTCGGCATCTGGTACCCCAAACAAGTTAAGTTGTACCACTTAAGTCCATACCCCTTTGAAATATGACGTGGCATGGTGGCATTGCACCATAAGGGATGAGTATTCCCATCTCTCTCAAATCCCATCCCTCTCTTCCTCGTACTCTACCCGGTGGCTCCCACTGTTCCCACCAGGCAGTGACCGAACCCCCAATTTAATCGAGTGCACCATGCTTCTGAGGCCCAAGACCCAAGCGGCGGGCCGACACTCCTCCAAGCCTAGCATAGCGGACTAGGGAGCTGGGGGAACTTCTTCTCAAGCATGGCAGTGCAAACCAGGGTGATTCTGTGATTTCACTTCCTCTACATACTAATAGAGTTGTGGGTCCTCTGCTCTAGTAGCGGCTGTTCTTTCGTGACGTCTGCTTCCTCTTGTACAGCTCATCTCCAGCCATGTTTTTGTCACCTACCTCGAACGACACCTCTGCCTAGAGCACCATCATGTCCATGCCCGTAGTATAAATTGTTTTGGTGTAATAAAGATGCATGATTATTTGTTTGGCCCACAAATTTGGATCTAGCTAGTCTCTATATCGTCTTTAGTCACAAAAACTAATGATATAGACATCAACATCACTAAAACATGTAACCAAACACTTTGACTTTCCTTTAGTTTGGAATTTTAACTGAATGATGATAATGTTTTCATGGATAATGATTTATGCATACTATTTTTTTACAATGCAAAATTTATGTATTTGAAGGCATGGAAGGTCAAGTAGTTCTGAATCGATGACATAGAAGTATAGAACAACTTGTTTGCAAGCCAAACCTAGAAGTATGGAACAACTTGTTTGCAAGCCAAACCTACTACTCTCTCCGTCCTGACCATATATAAAAATTCTTTTTTAGGAGGAGAACAATTTAGGTACAATTAAGTTTGATGTCTATTAAACATTTTAAATTTTTACTATAAAGCAAAGAATAATAAATATTAACAACATAAAAATGATGTTTTCAAGCATATTCATTCTGAAATGAACTATCATAACCTGTAGTTGTTTAAAAAAAAATCATTTTTAGAGATATTATCGATCAAAGAAAAAAATGACTTAGAGGGGATATTCTTTAATTCTTGACCAAAGTTAGTAGAGGAATCTCTGACGGGTATAGAAACCCCGGGTTCCCTAAGCTAGACTCCTACTAGGACACCTTGTGCTACTAGGACTCCTCAATTGTAACCAACTAAGAGACTTACCATGTAAGCCTTACCCCTGGGATATATAAAGGAGGGCAGGGGTCCCTAGATTAGACCATCGAGCAACGCCGTCAGGCATTGCATCACACCAGATCAATACAAGATACACCATACAGATACACCATACAGGACGTAGGGTATTACGCATATTGCGGCCTGAACCTGTCTAAATCGTCTCTTGTCACCTTCGATTCTAGATTCTCGATGACTTCTCCTCAAACCCTTCTCTCGGGGCATCCCCTCGAGAGCCTAGTCAGCATAACTCGCCAACACTTTGGCGCCGTCCGTGGGATATGCGTCGAGAATTCGCTGTTAAACTCGTGCAGGACAAGATCAGCACCAAGGCCAGAACGTCCGTCCATGCACTTGTACGTGCAAGTCGATCAGGGCACTTGTGCAAAGTCATTGGTGGCTTGCTTATGACCTTGCACTTACATGTGCCAGACATGTTGCATGCACCCTCCTACGTGCAGGCATGCACTACCAGGGCCAAGCCAAGCAGCAGTTCCCATCCATGTCCGTTTGACATGCGCGTGCGTGAAGAGGATGCCGATCCTGATAACGTACGAGGCCGGGATTGTTGTTCGTCCGACTCCTGGCCGCAACGCCGACTCAGTTTCAGCAACCTGGGTCATCTGGAAAGAACTCGGAAACCAGTCCACGACTACTCGGAATCAACTCTGAGTAGTCAGCTTCATCAACAAATTGTCCATGAATCAAGCTACGCCACGATTTTCGGAGGCTACTGCCACAGTCGTTTGGAAGCTAATGCCATAAACTCTTTCGGAGGCTAGGCCACGACTTCTTTCAGATGCTAAGCCACGAGCTACTTATTTGGGGGCTAAGCTACAAGCCTCCAGGAGGTGTTTCTTTCGAGAACACGCTCTACTTTATCATGCGGTGTTCTTTCGAGAACATACTATACTTCACTATGAGGTGTTCTTTTGAGAACCCCCTTGAGTCTTTCCGGGTTCTTTCGAGGCCTTAACGGAATGTTCTCTTAAATCTTTAAAAGCTAAGGACAATCACAGTGATCTATTCGGGTTCTTTAAGGCCTTAACGGATTTGTTCCTCAAATTCTTGTTCTGCAAGACTTTTTTTTAGGCTTAATGTCGAGTTCTTTTTGGGTCTTTCCGGGTTCTTTCGAGGCCTTCACGGATTGTTCCTACTTCTCTCGCATTGCGAGAGTAATAGGCTTCAAGCCTTTCTTTCAGGGTCTTTCCGGGTTCTTTCGAGGCCTTAACGGATCGTTCCCTCTTATTTTACTCTCCTAAGAGTACTGTAGGCTCTAAGCCCTCCTAGGGAGTCTTTCCGGGTTCTTTCGAGGCCTCAATGGATCGTTCTCCACGTCAACTTTTAGTTAAAGTTTTGACCTAGTGCAATGCACTACTTTGTCGATTCGTCAACTACTTTGTTTTTTCTTAACAAGAGCTTGACATTTCGTGCGATCCGCACCTTCGTCGATGTTTTCTTGTGTTATTCGCGCTCTCGTTGATTTCTTTGGTGTTTTTTGTTTTGTACAGACACCAACTTGTTTTCATAATCTGAGATGCTTTGCGCAACTTGCACCTTTATTTTGTCGATTTGTCGGCTATACTGATTTATTTTCAGTGCTTCGAATATTCGTCGACTTCGGTTTTCAAGTTGCATTCTAAAAGTCTGCTCCAGCGGCAAGCTTTGTATTATGGATTTCATACAAGATTCATATTACGAGTTTTCATTCTAAAGTCGACTTCGGTTTTCAAGTCGCATTCTAAAAGTCCGCTCTGACAACAATATAAAGTCGACTTCGGTCGCATCTCAAGTCTGTTTCGATGGTACAAGTTGACTCTGGTTGCACTACTCATTTATGAGCACTCAAAAATATTGCTCGACATGAATCATACCGCTCACGGGCGTGCAATGCTCGAGGGCTGATGCTGCAGGAGTACTCGGATGTCAGCTTCGATCTAGATCAGTTCATACGTACGCAGCCGTGTCCGATTACATCAAGGATGAAAAGCAAGCAACAGGGGATTTGGCTACTACACGTGCACTCGGAAGTGTTCATGCCAACACCTCTAAAAATTTAATTGATTGATTCAGCTCTCTGCTATGTGCACACGAATGAAGCTAACAGCAAGGATGAAGTTACAACTACTTCGATTAGCTTCAACTAACTGGGGACTGCATCAATTACTCGTGTCAGATTCCCGCTTGCGCCGGCCACGCAGTAGTGACGACATCGAGTACTCTGGCTCGCTGCATCGCCAAGTATTTCGGCTACTCGTCAGTGACTACTTCAAACTTTGCTCGTCCCCAAATAATTCGGGAACAGGTTCCCAGTTTTATCAACAATCATTGCGGTGCCAGCATGGTTCTTTTTTTAACATAGAACCCAGACTAAGACACCAGTAGGGTTCTTGTTTACAAAGAACCCGTACTACTTCACTAGCATGGTTCTTTTTGAAAAAAGAACCCAGACCACGACGCTAGCTGGGTACTTTTTCCAACAAGTACTCAGACATCTTTGCTCCATCGGAGTTATTTCAGATCTTCTTCAAATCCTGGAGTCAAGATCCTTAATTCGATTTATTAAATTGGATCAAGGCTCGGGGGCTGCGGGTATATTGTCAAAGATTCTTCAGAATTTTTTGGTTAATACCGAATCTCGGAGGTTACGTCTAAGTTCAAAAGAACTCGGATTCTTCATTGAAGACCCTCGAATCACTTCTTCAAAGCAAAACGAGGCTCGGGGGCTACCCAATTGGGTGCACCTAACTGGTGCACACCAATACGATTCTCCAAGAAGTTTTTGAGCACCTCAAAGTATTCGTACAACCCAGCTGAGAGAACTCAGATGACTTCAGAAGAACTCGGATGACTTCAAAACAACTCGGCATTCTCCAAGACTCACAACAAGGTTGTACTTCAGGCAATGAAGCGCTCGGGGGCTTGACGGGTATAGAAACCCTGGGTTCCCTATGCTAGACTCCTACTAGGACACCTTGTCCTACTAGGACTCCTCAATTGTAACCAACTAGGAGACTCACCATGTACACTAGGCCCCCTGAGATATATAAAGGAGGGCAGGGGTCCCTAGATTAGACCATCGAGCAATGCCGTTAGGCATTGCATCACACCAGATCAATACAAGATACATCAGACGTAGGGTATTACGTATATTGCGGCCTGAACCTGTCTAAATTGTCTCTTGTCACATTCGATTCTAGATTCTCAACGACTTCTCCTCAAACCCTTCTCTCGGGGCATCCCCTCGAGAGCCTAGTCAGCACAACTCGTCAACAATCCCCAACCTATTTTTTGCACAGTTTTTTTTACTCCAAACCCAACTTCACTGCCTGGGAGTTGGACATGGGTCTAGTAGATGCCACTCAGATGCTTCACTCAGATGCTTCAACCACAATGCTAGAGGTCTTGTCGTGGCATTCCTTAATTCTATGACTCACTAGAGAGGAAAAGCATCTGAAATGTAATCCTCCTCATAATGATTACACACACGAGTGTTGTATGTGATTAATATGTGAGTACAGATTGTTGAGGTAATTGAGAGTATGGGCAAACACAACTCTATGTCTATACAAGTGGACCACTGTCTGATCGAGTAAAAGATATTGATTTACACTTCAATGATTTTGGCTATACGCTCCATGTGTAGTTCAAGAACATGATTTGAAGTTTACTTGCTCATCTTTATTCTATATTGCATATGTAACATTTGTGGAATGTTAATTTTATATTTATACATATTACATAAATCTGATAATACTCAAGAATATAAATTTACAAAACTATATATGAAGGCATCAATGATGATTCATAATATCTAAAAATTTAATGACAATTAGTGAATGGTTATTTCAAATTTTACATATTAGGTTTTAGTAAAAAAGCATCTAGAATCCAACTATAATAAAAGTTTAAACAAAGACCTTATTTGATAACTCTACCTATTTCAAATAGTTTTTAGCAAAAGAATCAAGGCCTATTAATAGTACAGTAATGGCCCATGCAATAACTTCAAAAATAACAACACATTCCGTTTGCCTAAGCATCATGTAAAATTTGGAACACAATCGATTGTAATTTGCGAACCGTTAGTAAAATTTTGTAAGCCAGAAGTTGACTATGGAAATGTATTTGTATAGCAAATTCTTCATTAGAATAAATATGTTCAAATAGAATCATTGTCACGCCAATTGAATAGAAGAACTCATCAATGCTTAATAGCATTATTGTAGTAGGTTATATCCATAACTGATCATGCTAATTACATTTTATAAAACGTGTTCTAACCTTAGAATCATCAAAAAAATGATTTAATCTAGATTTTTGGATTTACTTTGAAATTTTGAAACCTTTACATAAGAAGTCATGTAGAGAAAAAATTAAATTAGTAAAACTAAAGTTTTGGATGACATCTACAACATTATAATTGACAAGATTTTCGTTTGAAGTCATAATAATGATATAAAATTTTGCTTCATAACTAATACTTCATTCTTAGCATAAAGATCTGACATATATTTTTGTGGTTCACTTATGGCAACACATAACTCTCCTGAATTACATTGTACATGATACTGATAATGAAATATGGGAGTATGATATATGCCATGTGTCAGTAAAGTAATGATTAACATGTCAAATGTATTCATATATATGTGACTATATATAACTAGTCTTTTGGCACGTGCTATTAAAATAAAATAAAAACAACTAATTTGGAACAATAACATTCAATTCAATCATGTAGAGCTAGAATTTTTATTTTTAATATAAAGAAAAAAATGTATAAAATATATGAAAATTTGTTTTAAAACTTCTTTTAGATTCGTACTAAAAATGTCATATAAAGTACATGAAAATTTGTTTTTAAACTTATTTCAGATTCCTAGTTTGGGAAGACTTGAGATGTCTTCGAACTCTGGCAATTGTGTAACGAAGATGCTTTAAAGATATTCCATTCAGCATTCGCTTTGCGACATCAAGTTTAATGCTGTTATGGACACCATAGCAAGTGGTATACCATTTCTAATTTAGCCTAAAATATAAAAATATTTAATAATAATTTGATATTCTTATTAACCACCTTCGATTGATGATAGATATGGGTATATTCCAGCTTTTAAAAAAGTCATAGTAATAAGGATGGCATGCTATTGGCCTTCTATAAATATAGTAGAAGTGCATGTGCGACACACGTGTTTTAGCTCCTACTGTCTTGGTTGTACTCAAATCATTGAATTATACCATACTTTGTTCCTTAGACTTTTATGTCTAAAATAAAAAATTCAATCATTTTCTTGCATTTTTATGCGGGATAGTAAACAAGTAAATATATTCAAGGTAAACTTGATAAAAAAAGGGCTTTCATAATAGAGTTATCAATAATAATTCATGTCTAAATAATCATAATAAATCCTGGTCAATAGGGTGGTTAAAAGGAAAAAAATATCTAGTTGCTCCTATGAACAAACAATTAGAATGATTAGGGCACGTCATATCTGAGTGGGCCACTTGGGCCTTTAAGATGTAAAATTTGTGTTATTTTTCATAACCTTCTGTTTCAATTAATAATCATCAATAAAAACTCTTGTGTTTGCGAAACTTGCTTACATTATTTTCAAATTCAATAAAAAATCATTGAATTATACCATATTTTGTTCCTGATACTTTTATGTCTAAAATAGAAAATTTAATCATTTTCTTGCATTTTCATGCGGGGTAGTAAACAAATAAATATATTCAAGGTAAACTTGGATAAAAAAGGGATTTCATATGAAAATAGATTTATTTGTTTTGTGGAAAAGAATAGAGTTATTAATAATAATGTTTGTCTAAATAATCAGAATAAATCTTTGACAATAGGGTGGTTAACAGGAAAAAATATCTAGTTGCTGCTATGAACAAACAGTTAGAATAAACAACCAATTAGAATAAATCTTTCACAAATGTTTCAATTAATAGTCATCAATAAAAACTCTTTTTTTGTAACTTGCTTACATCATTTTCAATTTTCCTGCAATTATGAATTCAAATTTCCTTCAATGTAAGTCGACCTAGAATGAGTCCAACGAAATATACAACCTATTATAATAACGAGCTTTCATGCATGTGAGAGTACTCGGTTCCAGCAACACATGTGCACCTTGGCCACCTTCGGAGTATGTCCGTGTGTGAGTTATAGCTATTCCCTTAACGGAATAACTATCTTATTACGAATCTTGACGCAATTAGTAAGTGCGATGACCATGCATGCCATTCGTGAAAGAAGGAATCGAGCAAATGAGATGAGGTCAAAATATCAGCATATATGGATTACACCACGTGTAAAGAGATACGAGAAATCCGGCCGGTCCCTTGCTCCCAATCGAACAAATACATCTACCATGCCAGAGTGTTGTATGGAGACAAAACTAGCGTCCACAAGCCTGAGATTCACCTGTGAGAGCATATACATTATGAAGGCGTACAATTAAATGATTGGGAAGCAAGAAGACACCAGACAGCATGTTAGACCAATGCATGGAACCTTGATTCCGATCCGTGACGCAGATTGTGCCTCTGTGTATCATAACAAACAAAAAAGATGAAATTTCGATGTGGATACGTGTCATCGGTACATGCAGCTTGCACAATTGTACAGGATGGAATCGTTAGCACGGCCAGGCTGCTGTTCAATGAATTGAAAGTGTACTGCATATTACTTTGCCGTTTTTTTAATTACAATAGTGCAATACAAATAATGGTTCCGCCATGCAACAGCGCGACAAGTGTCTTTGTAACTGCACTGTACTCCTACTTTGATGTCCAACTACCTTATAACTTAGCATACCAGTACAATAAAAAACGATGAAGTTGTGTTCGTGCCACCACAATATATATTCACTGTTCTTATATTATCTATGTACAATGGTCGAATAATATACAATTTCGAACCACACTATAATATAGCGAATTGGTATACATGTAGCGACTAAAAACAAATCTATCTTCAGTATTATACACGTAACTATAAATGCAATAGCGTTTTCACATTTGACGGCCAAATCAATTGAAATTTGGTAACTAGAAGAAGAGGAGAAAAAATTTCGCCAAGACAAAAAAAAAAACGCTCTTAGGGCGTCATAGAATGCAGCGTCAATATATCGTTAAATTAGACATGACATCTGGTAGAGCAGGAAAAAGAGAACAAGCTAGGTCCACCTGAGAACGAATACATATATACGATCTATGATTGGAAGTTTGGAACGCAAGACGACGCTGCACATGTTAGATGATTACTTACACCAACGGATGCCCGAACCAGTTGAATCATCATTTCGAATCCTTTCGCACATAAAACAGAAACGAGATGATACGTACGTGTCAAGCTACACAGACGCCTCCAGCAGCTACTAGTCATTCGTGTAAAGATTCGTTCGCCACGACGGAAGCAGTGTTTCGACACGGCCACGTTGACGCCTCTCGCTTGTCTTTGTTGCTAGCGTACGTGCGGGTCCGTTCAGCTCTAATCATTCAAGCAATCCCCTCGTTTGTTTACGGTTACACATCGCTCCCGGCCGGTACTACGAATGTGAGCGCAGCTTATTCTTCGTGTTCACGGCGACGGGCAATCAAGGGCTAATGATTAGTGACGCCTGCACCGGCCAGTCGCGGGGGCAGCGGCCGCCGCGCGCACATGCATGCGCTGCGCGCGCGCGTGTGCGTGCGTGCGGACGAAGCGGCCGGCCGGACGACGAGAGGTCGCGACGTGTCCACCGCGCGCGCCCGGGCGTGCATGTGCTGTGTGTGCGTGGCGCCCAAACCTTATCGCGCGAGCTAGCGGCGCGTGCATGCATGTCGATCCACACGTCGTCGGCGCCGGAGCGGTGGCGTAGCTTAGATTGCTGCGACGGGGATGCAGCAGATTCGTTCTGGTTCCAATGGTTATCAGCAAGTGGCGTTTTTATTTTTGGAATTGTATGTGGTCATATTGAAAACCGGAATGGGGGTGACGGGTCGGTGAATGCTAACCGAGGAGGAGAGAATGAGAGATCGGAGGACACCTGATCCCCATGACCACATTGGATTAGCGCGCCACGTCTCGCACAAGTATCTGGCCGGCCTCCTTCAGTTTTCGAAAAGTCTACACCCCAAAACCTACGTAGCTCGGACTACATAACCTCTCAACCTATGAAACCGTCTGTATCACCTCCTAAACTTGTCAAAACCGATCAAATTACCTCTAAAGCAGTTTTAAAAAATAATATACACTACTCCAGAATACTCATCACAGCCGGTTCCATAATCCCCATCGCAGCCGGTTTTGGGAACCGTTTGATTCCCAGCGGCTGTATTGCTTCGGGCAATACAGCCGGTTCCCAACCGGCTGTGATACACCCTCATCACAGCCGGTTGGTAGCTATAACCGGCTGCGATGAGGTTGTCCAGGACGGCTTGCGAGAGCTCAAAAAATAGCAAAAACTTTTTTTAACTGGGGGAGGGACCCCACCGGACAGCCACTACTGCCCAACCCAGTCCAAGTCCCAAGATTTTTTGCGCGCTACGCGGTAGCTGGGATTCGAACCCACGACCTCCCCCTCGTTTGCGAAATTTGAATTTCAAATTTAAATAATTTCAAACTTAGTTTTCGTTGACAATACAAATTCAAATGAAAATATAAACTACAATGTTTCATAATTTTTCGAGTTTTACAACCTTTATTTTGGTCATTTGTTCATACGACATTGTGATACTAAAAGTGTTCACTAATTCTACATCTCTCTTCTAGTTTCATACCCTAAATCCTATATGAGAGATGTTGGATTTGTGAGCACTTTTACTACCACTTTGTCATTTGAACAAATGACCAATTGTGGGTGTAGAGTCCTAACAGACTAAACAACCCTGGCGGCCCATCCTATGAGCCGGCCCATGAACAAGACTTGACGCACAAGACAAGGATTAGTCCTAGTCAGTTTGGATAGACTGTATCAGGGAATTAGAGATAAACTTGTAAAAGTCTCCTAGTCCTATACGGTTCCCATGTAACCCTGCCCTCCGGACTATATAAGGGGAGGCAGGGACCCCCTCAAAACAATCTCATCAATACAAGATACACCATACAGGACGTAGGGTATTACGCTCCGGCGACCCGAACCTGTCTAAATCGTTTCTTGTCACCTTCGGCTCTAGATTCTCGACGACTTCTCCCTAAACCCTTCTCTCGGGGAACCCCCTCGAGAACCTAGTCAGCATAAATCGCCGACACTTTGGCGCCGTCCGTGGGGATCTACTCGTCGAGTCTTCATTAGAGAGTCGATGGCCTCCTTCAGCGCCTCCATCGTCATCAAGTTTGAGGCAGGCGCCTCCTTCGTCTTCGGCTCCTGGCTTTGCATCGCAAACCAGGAAGGCGAACTCCAACATCAACTGCGCGATGAGGTGGCTGCACCAGCTTCGCCACGCGCGCAAACCACTCCACGAGGATCTCGGAAAATCTCGAATTCCGACACGATCTCTGGATCGTATCCTACTCGGAGGAGTACATGGCGCCCGAAGCAGATTCAATCCCGGGCCGACCACGTCAACTCAACCCCTGTCAAGGGGCAGGATCAAGCCACGTGTCCACGACTCCCCGGCGGACTCCGGATCACTTCCGAGTCCCGCCAGGGTTCAACGATCAGGACCGTGACAGCAACCCCGCGGGTACCCAGGAACCCTGGTTCCAGCCCCCGCGGGACGAAGACTTCACCACGTGGATCGCGCGCACCTCAGTTTTCCTTCGGGTTAACAAACTCAGCCGCGATCCACCAGAAGCCCCTGAAGAAGAAGGTTCTCCAACCCCGCGGAGCAACCTCGGATCTTGTCATGACCTCAACTCCCTCGGGGGTTATCGTTCATTGGCCTGACATGGATCCTGAGGTGGCTCTCCTCGAAGCAAACGTACCTTCCACAGTACGGGATATTCTACCTCTGCTTCCTTTCCAAGAAGGCAGAGAACTCCCTGTTGCCACGAGTAATAGAAGAACCAGGCCTAGCAACCCCGGTCGCCAGTCCTGCGTGATCCTCAACGATCACAGCGACGAAGAAGTTGTCTCCGATGACGCTCCAACAGAGGAAGGAGAAACCGATGCGGACCGAGAACTCCGCGTCGAGCGCAACCGCAATCGTGCCCTCCGACGTCGCTTCATTAAGAGGAAAAATCTCAACTCTGAGTTCGACAAGGAAGGCATCTTCAACTCCCCTATGGCCAACATCCTGTTCGGGGTCAGCGTCTTCGAGGGGTTCCAAACTACCCCTGAGATCAACCTCGCCAAAGCCCGCCTAGAAGCCGTAGCGGTCATGGTTGATCGCCTGGACGGAGGCCGCTCCGCCTCCAAAATCAAGAGTTCTTCGCGCCACCAAGCACCGTCAGCCAGGCGTCAGAGCAGCCACTACGGCAGCTCCGCAGGACAAACAAAGGACAAGAACAGGCCTCGCGAAGAACCCCGCTGTCCTCGCGAGGAACCTCCCAGGTCCCAGCGTCGTGAAGAACCCCGTCCAGCCCGCTCTCACGTCACACCGAACGACGCCCGCAACGACATCATCCGGATCCGAGAGGGGAGAGCTACCTCCCACGTTGCGGATTCTGCAGGAAGATGCGACGCCCCCAACCCCGACGCTCTGCCATGCTACACACGTGCCATCCGCGTCAGCTCTTTCCCGCGAAAGTTCAAGCCGCCAGGCATCGCCAACTTCGATGGGAAGCAAGATCCAAACATCTGGCTGCGCAGATACTCTTCCGCAATTGAAGCATCGGGGGGCGACGACATCTCCAAGATGCTTTACTTCCCAGTTGCGATGGAGCAAGGTGGCACGCGCTGATACCCTTCATCCAGACTCCATCGACAGCTGGCACGCACTGAAGAAGGCTTTCGTCTCCAACTACCAGGGTTCTTTTGAGCGCCCTGGCAGCAAATATGAACTCCGCGCGTGCAAACAGAAGCCAGACGAGTCCCTGCGCGACTACAACAGGCGATTCTTCGCTATCAAGGCATCCCGCGTTCCAATCCCCGATTCAGAAGTCATCGACTACTTTCAAGAAGGGATGACCGACCGCAGCCTCTTCCGTGACTTCGGTCACAACCGTCCTCGTGACCTCGAGGAATTCCGCGCACTGGTGTCCAACTGGATGGATACCGATGATCAAGAACGGGAGCGCTATGGCAAGAGACCCAACAACCCTGGTCGCAAGAACCAGGAAGACAACAGGGATCAGCCGCGCGACTCCTTCCAGCGTAACGGCAACAACCTACGGAAGCGACCAAACAACACGGTCGCAACCGTCCAGACCGTCCGCGCCGCCAAATCTGCGCAACAACGAAGGGAAGAATTCAACAAACTTCTCAAGAAGCGCTGCCCCTACCACCCCGACAGCAGGCACACCATGGGCGAGTGCATGCTCCTCTGGGAGACGTTCAGCACGCCCAACAAGAAGCATAAGTCGGATGAAGACGGAGACGACGGGCACGACAAGGGAGACAGCGGTTTCCCAGACATCACCAACACTATCAACGTCATCTTCGGAGGCATGGCAGTCAGCGACACCTCGCGCAATCGCAAGAATGCGCGGCGCGAGGCCTACGCAGTAGAACCAGCGGTGGTTACACCACTACGGTGGTCGGACACTACCATCACCTGGTCCCGAGAAGATCAATGGACGGAGATCACCTCTCCTGGACGATATCCTCTCGTCCTCGAGACCGTGGTAGCAAATAGCAGGCTCACCAAGGTCCTGATCGACGGAGGCAACGGGCTCAACCTCATCTTCGCCAAGACACTGAAGTCCATGGGCCTCGACACAAGCACGCTGCAGCTGGCGGATACTCCTTTCTACGGCATCGTGCCTGGGAAGGCCGCCATCCCCCTCGGGCAAATCACCTTGCCCGTCACGTACGGTACGGCATCCAACTACCGTACAGAGTTCATCAAGTTCGAAGTCGCAGATTTCAAAACTTCCTACCACGCCATCCTCGGGCGACCAGCATTGGCCAAGTTCATGGCCATCCCCCACTACACCTACCTGGTGTTGAAGATGCCAGGGCCGCACGGCGTTCTCTCCCTTCGCGATGATATCAAGCGCTCCTACCTCTGCGACAAAGAGGCAGTGGAGTACGCCGTCAGAGCCGCGTCCACCATAGATCGCCAAGAGCTCCAACCCTTGGCCGCCGCCGTCGTCGCAGAGGACGATGACGCCCCGACGCAGAAGAAGACACGGGCCATCAAGCCTGTGGAGAATGTCGCCACAAAGACGATTGACCTCCAAACAGGAGATCCATCGAAGACAGCAGTGATTGGCTCCACCCTCACTCCTGCATAGGAAAGCGCGCTCGTCGACTTCCTGCGAGCCCAGGCCGACATCTTTGCTACAAAGCCTTCCGACATGCCTGGCGTCCCCAGAGAGTTGATGGAGCACAAGCTAGACCTCAACGAGAGCGCAAAACCCAAAAAGCAGCGCCTCCGAAGATTCACCACAGAGCGTCTGGAAGCCATCAAGAAAGAGCTAGCTAAGTTATTAGCAGCCGGCTTCATCAAAGAAGTCTTCTATCCGGATTGGTTAGACAATCCGGTTCTTGTAAGAAAAAAGAATTCAAATGAATGGAGAATGTGCGTTGATTATACTGATCTCAACAAACATTGCAAGAAGGATCCCTTTGGGCTTCCTCGCATCGATCAAGTCATCGGCAGCACCGCCGGGTGCACCCTACTCTGCTTCCTCGATTGTTACTCAGGATATCATCAGATATCGCTGAAAGAAGAGGATCAGATTAAAACTTCGTTCATCACGCCATATGGCGCATATTGTTATACAACCATGCCTTTTGACTTGAAAAATGCAGGTGCCACATATCAGCGGGCGATACAGGGTTGTCTTCAAGACCAACTTCACCAAAACGTTGAAGCCTATGTTGATGATGTGGTAGTCAAGACAAGAAATCCCGAGGATCTCATCGCTGACCTCACCGAGACGTTCGATAACTTACGCAAATGGCGATGGAAGCTCAATCCCGCCAAGTGTGTTTTCGGCGTTCCATCTGGAAAGCTCCTTGGGTTCATCATCAGCGAACGCGGCATCGAGGCTAATCCAGAGAAGATAGCAACTATCATGAATATGGAGCCGCCGCGCACCATCAAGGATGTCATGAAGCTTACGGGCTGCATGGCTGCACTCAACCGCTTTATCTCCAAACTGGGGGAACGCGGGACTGAGTTCTTCAAACTACTCAAGAAGCAAGACAGATTCCAGTGGTCTCAGGAAGCTCAAAACGCCTTCGACAAGCTCAAGCTGTTCCTGACTACACCACCTGTGCTTACTGCACCGCTCCCGGGCAAAGATCTCTTGCTCTACATTTCAGCAACCACTAATGTCGTCAGCGCCGCCATTATTGTTGAACGCGATGAGGAGGGTCATCTTCAGAAAATTCAACGACCTGTGTACTTTGTGAGTGAAGTCCTCTCGGACTCTAAATCCAGGTACCCTCAAGTTCAAAAAATTCTATATGCTGTCTTAATGACATCGAGAAAATTGCGGCATTACTTCGACACCTACAAGATCATCGTGGTTACTGGCTATCCCATTGGCGAAATTCTCCACAATCAAGACGCTACAGGGCGTATCGCCAAGTGGGCTATTGAGCTCGGAACATACAGCATCGAGTTCCGTTCTCGCACGGCCATGAAGTTTCAAGTCCTTACTGATTTCATATCGGAATGGACCGAGCACAATCTTCCAGTTGTCACCACCAAGCCCGAGCATTGGATCATGTATTTCGACGGGTCACTCAAGCTGGAAGGTGGAGGCGCTGGAGTTCTGTTGATCTCCCCCCGAGGAGATCAACTCAAGTATGTTCTGCAGATTTAGTTTGCTGTCACCAACAACGCTGCAGAATACGAAGCACTTCTTCACGGAATGAAGATGGCCATCACCCTCAGTATCAAGCGTCTGCTGGTGTATGGGGACTCAATGTTGGTCATCAAACAAGTCAATAAGGACTGGAATCGAAACCATGAAGGCATGGATGCGTACTGTGAAGAAGTTTGGAAATTGGAAAAACACTTTCTCGGCATTGAATTCCATCATGTCGAGCGAGATTACAATGTCGCTGCAGACGTCCTATCAAAGCTGGGTTCTTCCAGAGCAGAGGTGCCTAGTGGGGTGTTCGTCAATGAACTCTCCAAGCCATCAATTTCTGCAGCAGCAACTTCTGATGATACAACCTCAGCTCCCGAGGTTATGCTCATTGACGCCACTTGGAGCGCTCCGATTATAGACTACATCTTGCACGACAAACTTCCTGCCGAGAAGGCAGAAGCTCAACAAATTGCCCGTCGTAGCAAGTCCTATGTTATAATCGGCGAAACACTGTACCGACGTGGCGCACGCTCCGGCGCATTGATGAAATGTGTCACACAGCAAGAAGGAGTCAACATCCTGGAGGAAATTCACGCAGGAGAATGTGGCAATCATGCAGCTTCCCGCACTATGGTAGGCAAAGCCTTCCGTGCTGGGTTCTACTGGCCTACAGCTCTACACGACGCTGAGGAAATCGTTCGTCACTGCAAGGGTTGCCAATATTTCGCTCATCATTCACATCAGCCTGCTCACAAGATCAAATTGATACCTCCGTCATGGGCATTCGCATGCTGGGGGCTTGATATGATTGGGAAACTGCCCAGGGCGCCTGGTGGATTTGAATATTGTTTTGTCGCCATTGACAAATTTACAAAGTGGATAGAAGTCTTTCCGGTTGTTAAACCAACCTCTGAGAAAGCAGTCCAATTTCTCCAAGAGTTGATTCTTCGCTTTGGGATACCACACCAAATCATCACAGATTTCGGTACCACCTTCACAGGCAACAAGTTTTGGGACTACTGTGAAGATCGCAGCATCGAGGTATCCTATGCCTCTGTTGCTCATCCTCGTGCCAATGGACAAGTCGAAAGAGCCAATGGCATGCTCCTTGATGGACTTAAGGCTCGCATGGAACGAACCCTGAAGAAAGCAGAAGGCCGGTGGATGAAAGAACTCTTTCCAGTTGTCTGGGGCCTACGATCTCAACCCAGTAAAGCTACAGGGCAATCCCCCTTCTTCTTGGTGTATGGATCAGAGGCTGTTCTACCTGTTGACGTCATGCACGGGGCTCCTCGCGTTGAGGAATTCCAAGAAGCCATGGCGGACGAACAACGGATGCTGGAGGTTGATACAGCTGAAGAAGTACGACTGGCAGCTTTGTTACACAACGCTGCGTATCTTCTGGGACTCCGCAGGTTCCATGACAAAAATGTGAAGACAAGATCATTCCAGATTGGAGACTTGGTGTTACGACGAATCCAGAATACAGTCGGCCATTCCAAGCTTACTTCACCCTGGGATGGTCCATTTATTGTTTCCAAGGTCCTCAAACCAGGCACCTACAGACTTCAAACAGAAGATGGTGTGGAATTACCAAATCCTTGGAATATAGAACATCTACATAAATTCTATGCGTAAGTTCAATCATTGCAACAATGCTCCGGCATCACAAGAACCAATTGCTTTGGCATCCAGAGTTCTTCTGTACACATTGCTCTGGCAATATATGAACTAACTGCTTCGGCATTACATGTTCTCTTGTACCGTTGTTCCGGCAACGAGATATATTTTAATAAAGCTCCCTTTACTGGGTTGTTTATTTGTCTTCGCGACACCATCCAAAAACTTCCGTGTTCTTTCTAGACGTGGAAAGTTTCTCTTACGTGCATTCGGAGCCTATAAATGAGGTCTATCCGGGTTCTTTCGGGGCCAAGGACGGATTTGTTCATCCTATTACACTATTCTGTGATAGATTCAAGCTTAACGCTGCCGCTCCGTGGGTCTTACTGGGTTCTTGCTTCGGCAAACCATATACAGTTAGTTCCCAAGTATCCTCCCGGGGTACATTTTAATTGATAGCTTATGCTATAAGAAATCTCCCTGGGTTCCTTCGGGTCCTTTACAGGGCTGCTTTTCACAAGTTAAAATCTGCGCAACGTACATTTTGACTAAGTCTTGGTCAGCGACACAGAGACAACCCAGGAATTCATGGAAATTCTTGGTTTTTCTTCATAACATGGCAATAATATATTACATTGCATAATACATATTTTACAATAACATTTGTTCACAATTACAGCCTAAGGCTCTGAGCGATTGCTTCTGCAACTGGCTCGGCCTCTTGCTTCAGGTCCCTGAAGGCGGATTCAGTACAGTTCGGCTCTGCACCTTCTACTAGTCTGCCTATGTCTACTTCAGGGTACCTGGACTTAACTACGGCAAGGACATGCACAAGACACGCTTTTGAGGATCTCTTGATGTACGCCTTCAGTTGTCTTGGCATGGCCTTCAGGCGCTCCAGGAATGATAGTGGCGATGCAGGGTCTTCTGGGACCAAGGCTTTCACCACCGGGTTCGCTGCCTTCTCTAGCAGTGAGATCCGGTTTAAGGTTTCAGCCAGGTCGTCGTCAGACTTCTTCATCAGCCGCAAAGTCTCTTCCAGCTCTGACATCCTCCTGGTGGCCTGTTTCACTCTCTTCAAGAGTTGATTCACTCTCTTCTCTGACATGTTTCCGGTGGCATTCCTTGAGGGGTCTGCTTCCCCAGAGTACAAGTACCCTGGGTTACAGCGTTGTTTGCACGGTTGGATCCTCCTCAGTAGGAATGACCGATATACCATGGCTGCTGTCAGTCCTTGTGCCTTCAGATCTCTAATCATATTGAGCAGCTCAGGGATTTGCATTGCCTGGTTCATTCCAACTGTTTCGCTCCAGAATGGCTTCATTACTGGAGGATTCCCTAAGCGGCTCTGAAGCTGTGGCTGGTGGTTCCATGCGTAGAACCATTCCTTCTGCCAATCCTTGAGGCTTTCCTTGGTTGTATAATCCAAATACACTGGCCTCATGCCCTGGCGGAACTGGATGACTACCTTCCCCACCACCTGCAGTGGTCCGCTGGAGGTCTTCACCCTGAATAAATGGCGGAACAGGGCAAAATGGGGGTCTATCCCAAGGAATGCCTCGCACAGGTGGATGTAGATGGATAAATTCAGAATGGAGTTGGGATTCAGGTGACACAGTTCAATCCCATAAAATTGCAGCACACGGCGGAAAAAATCATAGGTTGGCATACCAAAACCAACTTCATAAAAGGCTTTCCATACCGTGATTTCCTCGGTTTCTTCGGTGGGGTATTCATGCCCGTGTGCGCTTCTCCACCGACTGATTTCTTGGGCTGCCAAGAATCCATCTGTCTCCAAGGCCTTGATATGCTTCTTCTTCAGAATACTGGTTGGCCAGTCACTGATTGGATCTTCAATGATCGGCATGTCTCCCGCGGACGATGCCTTCTCGGTCGTTACGACCTCCTTCATGGCCTCCGATTTTCTCTTCGAGCCCTTGCCTCGGCTGGATCCTTCACCACCGGCCATTGGGATTTCTTGCGATTTGGTGTGGATTGGATCTAAGATTGGGGGAGGCTGTGGATGCTTCTGCGCGGTCTCTGGATTGCGCGAACAGCAACTGTCGCAAACCCTAGATCTGTTTTGCGAAAGGCGTACGGATACAAAGGGTCGCGGGCGGTTTCTATGGCCTTTTCGAAGCATTACTTCGGTAATTTTCAATTTTGGTCCTTTCTTGATCCTATATTTGAATTCGTTCAAATTTAGGCTCGGGGGCTGTGGACATATTTTCAGGAAATATTTTTCTGAGAATTTTCGGCTTCAATTGATAATTTCATGAGGAATTCTAAAAGAATTCGGGTTTCTTCGGAAATTGATTCTCTTTTGGTTCGGACTTCGAAAGAGCCTCGAATTTCTTCTTCAAAGATAAACGAGGCTCGGGGGCTGCCCAATTGGGCGTACCTAGTCGGTGCGCACCAATCCGAACTTCGAGAAGACTTATGAGCACATCATTACCTATTGAACAGCATGGTTGCAACTTCCAAGATCAAAGAACCCTGTGGGTTTCAAAGAACCCTGGCGGATTTCAAAAGAACTCTGAAGGACCTCAAAGAACTCTGTATTTTTTACAACTATATCTAAAATTGTGACATCCCAGATTTTTGAAAGGAACGAAGTTTGACCAAAGTCAAAATTTGGTCAAAATTCGATATAAATTTGAAGTAAAAATTTCAAATAGATCAAAGAGATCTGTGGAGAATGTTTGAAACAAAATTGGGATGAAAAAGAGTATGGAAATAGCTCAATTAAGTTTCAGCTTTTACACGTGACTGAACAGCTATGTTGAGTATCGAATTATGAGCAAACTGTTCATCATATGATCAAGGTGTAAAAATCAAAGATGTTAAGCAAAGTACTATAAACAACTTTTATGTTTGGGTCATAGCAATATCGGGTCAGAATCAGGGAGAAAATCAAGCTCAAAATCGAATCAGAAAATATTTCAGCAAGTTCAGAGTTTTAAAAGCTGAGTTGAAATTTCTGCAATTGAGCTCAAACCATTGAGAAATTGACAGAGGTCCAAAAATAAGAAACGAAATTAAAGACAAGGCAAAGAACTTTTGTATTTCGGTCACGATCAAGTTCTATTCACATTTTGGGAGTAATTTCAGATTGAAGTTTGGGTTGTATCTAGGGTTTCAGGTTTTTATGAAGACCCTAACCCGACCAGCGATCGAGACTCAAATTCAAGCGATTGGCAGGGAAATTGAGAAAGGTCTGAAAAGATAAAATGCAATTAGATGTATGGCGAACAAGTTTCATTTGGGACTTGAGGAGAGTTTGAATGGAAATTCAAAAGTAATTTGAGAAATTCAGTTTCGGCGTCTGAAAATGGGGATAAATTTTCGACCGACAATGGAGCTTGGATTCGGAGCTGATTGTTGCTCGAATCGATCAAGGGTTAAAACAAAAGTTGTAGTGCTTGGATTACTCTACGAGTCCTATGTTTGGAGATCGATGAGTTGAGAAGAAGGATCGGGAGAAATCATGGCCGCAATCTCTCGGTTCAAGAGCTCGGAAGGCGGTAGTGGCGGTTCGACGTCGGTAACCCCGGCCACGCGTCGCTGTGCATGATATCGTCGTGGCGATGTGATCAGCAGGAGGTGGTGATCGTCCAGGGTCGGTTATCGTCGGTATATATCCGTCCTTTGCCTGCTTTCTTCTTCTTTTTTCTTCCTCATCGTTTCCGGCCACTTCTCGGTCGCCGGCAAGCTCACCGTCACGCGCCCTTGCCCAGCCACCTCCGTCCACTTCCTCTCGCTCACAGCTGCGCCTTGACCTCCTCTACCTTCCAGACCAACTCTCTTTGACCCTTGTCACCTCCAGAGCTGCCGCGCCGTCTTCTTCCTCAGTGGCTTCGTTGAGCTCGGCCGGGTAAGGCCGGCCACCGTCGAGAGAAGTTTTGCAGTGGTGTTTGTGGGGTTTGGAGAGCACGGTGAGGTTGAGCGTGGTCTGGTGGTGGTGTTAGGCTAGTTGTTGGCTAGGTTTGGGGCTTGGGTTTGCCAGTTGCACTGCTCGCCGCCGCGTTCGCCGCCGTGCGAGCTCCCGCCATGGCAGGCGCACGTGAGCAGGCCGTTTGGGGGCACCACAGCTCGCGTTAGGGGTTGCGTTGTGTTCGCCTCGCGTCGCTGGTGCTCTCAGTCGTGATCTCTTCGTGCGGGTCGCCGGGGCTTGGCCGGATGGTGAGTCGCCGTCACGCGCCGCCGCTGGGGTCGTCGCGAGGGGGTTGCTGTGTGGGTCGCCAGGGGGTTTTGGGGCTAGGCGTGAGCGCGGAGGCGAGGCGGTGCTGTAGGGCTCGGTGTCGGGGTCGGGGGACCTCGCCGCCGGCGAGTAGCCACCGGTCAAGGCCGGCGAGGCACGGTCAGCGTCGCCCTCTGTTTTAAACAGAGGGAAGGGCTGCGGGTTAGAAGCAGGAGAAAGCTCGGGGGGGGGGGGTTCTGCAAAATGTCCTTTTAGGTATTGAAAATAGATTTAATTTTTGGTTTTTCACCTTTTAATTCATAGAAAATCATAGAAAAGTCCAAAAATGCTGAAACCAATTTTGTTAATCTTGATTTAAAGTTTGTCATCCATTAAAAATGCTAGTAATCAAGTTTAGACAATTAATTTAATTCCTTTGTTTAGATTAAGTAAATAAATGTTTTATAATTACTAAAAATGTTAAAATTCTGAATAATCTTTTAATAATTAGAAATGACTTATGAAATTGGTTTCTTTATTTATTTAAATTCTTTATCCATTTATCAAATGATTTTAAATCATTAAAAATCAACTAAAAATGATTTAGGGCAAGTTTTATGAAAGGAAAAATATAGGCTTGTCTTTTAAAAATCTTGGGGTAGCTTGTGTTGGCTTGCAACTTTATCGAGAAGGGAAAGTTGCATAGTCTCTTTGAAAATCGTGGCATATCATATCTCACTAACTTGCATTACGCTTTAGCATCTCAAGTTCCAGAGTACGCGCTCGTTGGACTCTTGGAGGAGCAGCGGCAATTGAAGGAAGTGATCGTCGTCGCTTCGGAATCTCAACTCGCGGAAGGATCTAACTTGCTTGTGATTCCAGGCAAGCCCCGGAGCATCTTTGAATCACCTATTTATTTCATAATATTCATGAGTCCAAATCTTATGATTTTATGTTGCATTAAGTTAGGAATTGATTGAAACCTTTGATGCATAAAATAATCCTTGGTAGAACTACTCTTGTCTAGTTAAGAAACTGGATTAGCAATATCTACTTTGGCTATGCTTAGTAAGATTAAGTTAAAAGATGATGATCTAAGATATCACCAATCTTATATGAATCATGAAAGGCTTGATGTGGAAACATAGTGGGCAGAAGTTGGTAGGAGGGATTGAGGTAAGCTCGATCCTTAGTTCTGCCTACTTGCTTAAGTGACTAAGGACCGATCCGTTATTTAATTGATTGATCAAGTGATTCTACCTGGTTTCTTACTGGGTTGTGGGACCAGTAAAGCCAATTAGATTAGTTGGTTTAGTGATTGGAAATATCGCTTACCCGTGCTTGCTGGGTCGGAGAAAGGCGGGGCCGTAGCCTGTAACTCACGGGGTGGTCGCTAGACGTGGGGCCCATGTGGGGGTGCGTTCCCGGGTTCGAGTAAGGATATTTCCGGTTGTTGGCCCAGCTGATTGAAAGGTTGTTGCGTACAGTATGATCGACTGTGCGTGACTGGGGGCTAGGTATCTCCTACAGGATGTACATTGATCGGGATCGACACAACTCTTGGTTATGAGTGCACTTGATCAGGTGTTAAACATCGTAGAGGAAACAAGTTAAACAAGATCAGTTTGATTTATAAATGCTGGTTGAGCTTAGTACCACTTGTATGCAAAATATTTTATAACCTAGATGGATAAGTAACAACTCAACTGATCTAAAATTCCGAAAATATAAGGATCAAGCTTTAGTAACGTTTTTTGGCAAAAGAGTCGAGTCAGCCAAATCTACATAAAGTCCAATCATATTTCTTGAGAGTCTTTTCTTTGGTAAGGCGTGTAAGTCTTGCTGAGTACCTTCGTACTCAGGGGATCTTCGTTGTTGTTTTTCAGAAGCGGCTCCTGAAGAAGGCGCAAAGGAGTTTCCGAAGGCCTAGATCATCATGGTCCCGGTGATTCTAGGGTTGAGCCGGAGGTTGTAGATATTTGTGGAATAGAATTACCTAGTCTGGTTTGTATTAAACTCCTAGTAATGGCTTGACTTTGTATTTAAGTTCTCTTCAAAACTTGGCTTGTAATAAGTAAGAATCTTGGTATGTTATGTAAAAATAGTAATGCTCGTTGTGTTCTCCTTACCGAAAACGATCCTGTCGTATGGTAAAGATAAAAGTTAACGTGGTTTATCGAGGAGTCCGGGGGACACTCGACAGATCACCAGTTTAAATTGTTGGAAGTGCGTCCAATGACCGTAAAAGGTCGTTATGGCGCACTTGAGCCAGTTTAAATTGGGCGGTTCTGCCACAAAAATATACTAAAACATACCATATTATATGTTCAGTGTGTATATCTACTCATTTGGAGTCCAACACAATTTGATGTGATTTACTATAATTTCTCAAAATTAGTTTATGGGGTAATTTGATCGTTTTGAGAAGTTCAGGGGCTGATATAGACCGTCTCATAAGTTAGGGGTTATATAGTCCACCCTCCATAGATAAAGGGTGATATAGACTTTTTCCTTCGGTTTTTGGACGTCCAACTGTCCAAGGCACCAAATCGATGAGAGGACGCTACAAATGCATACAGGGTGCGAAGCTGCAATCAAAATTAAAACGACAGTGGTATAAAAAAACAAAATGAACGACCGTGGAAATTTCCTTATTACGACAAAATGTGATGCACTCTGGTGCGTGCGCACCCTTACTAATTTATGTATGTTTTCTTGCTCTGACCCGGGTGCTATGCACGACCCGTGACTATTTGGCTAGATACAAATTTTAAATCGACAGGGCACTTCAAATAGCGACAACTCGAGAGCCCCTCGATTGAGAAGCAGAGAGTACATCAGAAGAAGAAAAAGGAACAATTCTAAAGGGAAAAAAAGGTAGAAAATTGGATATGATTGTTTCTCAGATCGACGACCACCTCCGATCATGGTGTCAAATCAGGCGATATATGGTTTGGGTCAGGGTTTCGGAGCTTTAGATTGGAAAAGCGGATTTGTGTCTTTTAATAATTGAATGGAACATTTAAAGACTTATGTAGTGGCGGAGCCAGGATTAAAATCTACCTATGGTGCTACTACTTATTTTTCTATAAAAACCCATTAGTATAAGTCCATTTTACTTTCCCCGTCTAGCCAATTTGTCAATTTAACTCCTAAACAAAATTTTGGCTCATTTTATCTCACTAAACTATTTTATTTGGTCTAATCTACCCGTAATAATATATTTTTTAGTGAACCTAAATTTTCAATCAAATCTAAATGTTTGGTTTTGATGGTTATCTTTTCAAAATACGATCTGTCTCTTTACATGCTTCCAAGTGTGGGCTTGTGCGGTGGGGGATGGGCTGACGGCCCAATTATCTAATGGGCCAAAAATTCTAAAACATATTCAAGCGACCATAGTAGGCAGGTATGGCGGCCGGCTCTTCGTACCGGTGGCTCCGCCACTAAACTTACCGTATTGCATCAGCTAATAATTTTACAAATTGAATGGATGAACAAATTTCTAACCTATTGAACACTGGAAAAAGTTCATTTTACTATCCTCACCTATTCACTTTGTCCATCTAACTCCTCACCAAAATGTTGACTTAATTACTGCCTCCTACTTTTGATACCTGCTCAATTTACCACTTATGTCAGTTGTCCACCCTGATTTGCTGACACGGCATGGTTTTGACCGAGTCAAATCATGTTTAGATTCCAGTTATTTTGCATACGTGGACATGCATGCAAAGCCGAGTTGAGCCGGCAAGCACAGTTTTACTGCCAAAATCAGCCCCCACCTCGCTCCCAACTCTAGGTCGCGCGACTGTGGAGTGTGGACCTCTGGCTGCAGTTGTCAGCCTATTCATTTTATTTTTGAAAGTATTGTCAGCCTATTCATTTTTGTAGTGTACGTAGGAACAGTTTGACCATTTGGAACGCATGCGATCGGTGGTTCGTTGTGGGTTAGTTTTCATGCCGCAATTGAGAAGCCTCATCCTGCCAATTTTTTTTATTCGTATGCAGACAATGTTCAGACTTCAGTACGATGGAAGTGTAATCCGCCATTCTCTGCAGCACGCAAGCGTAGTGGTGTGCCGAATTGCGTTTGCGTTGGTTCATAACGAAAAAAATATGGCTGGAACAGCCTGCAAGCGTAGTGGTGATGAGCATGCACATAAACAATGTGGTGTGCCATGATGTACTAGGTGGCACACGACCGATTAGGCGCGCAGGCAGCAACAACAAACTAGACGCAAGGCGGGCGTGCAGTGGCTCAAGGTAAAGCTCAGCTATCCGCTCCATTGTCCGTGTCAAAAGATTAGTTGGTAGCGAAATATAATTTGACTCACAATCAAAATTGTGCCACGTAGGCAAATTAGAGTGGAAGTCTAGTCTAGGAGGTAAATTAATCAAGTATCAAAAAAAGAAGGGAGTAAACCTAAGCTAAAATCCCCACAAATTATTTAAGAAATGGGCAGCACCTCCCTTGAGCGCCATGGAAGTCAAGAATAGCTTGTTCTCGGTTGGGGTGGAAAATGAGGTGGCTATCAGCTTGGGGAGGAAAAAGAGCATTTTATAGGGTGAACACATTAGTACCGGTTGGCGGCTCCAGCTGATACTAATGGAGCTCACCAACCAATACTAAATGTATCGTACCGGCTGGAGCCGTCAAACAGTACGTACTAACAACATTTAGTACATACTAAACGGTACAAATGGCACATTAATGCCGGTTATACAGCAACCTATACTAGATGTATTATGGGCAGGACAGCGGGCAGCGAGTGTTGAAGAAGGCCAATGGAGACATGGTGGAGCGGATAGTGGAGGGCGGGGTACGAGGGGGCGGCGTGACGCCGACGGCTGCTGGAGGTGGTGGTCCATGGGGACTGCACTCAGGCCCCGTGAGGAAGATTGCACAGCGCTCGTGGGAGGCGAAGCGAGAGGAAGATGATTTGACGAGCGAGGAAGTGTGGAGAGGAGGGTTACATGTGAACTGTATTTAGAAGAGACCTCATCCGTGTGGGCCAGGCCAGGCCAGGCAGTTGGGCGAGAGATATCACAGGCCCTCCTCCCCGTGGGCCTGGTTCCACGATGAGTAGTTGCCTCCTTGTGAAAATTCCAAATTGGAGAAGTTTTATGTATGACAAAACAAAAACATCTTTGTACAAAAGCACAACACAAAGAAATTTGTTTCTCAAATTTTATAATTCCGATAAGGGGGTAGACATGATCTATCCAACTATATGAAGTGGTCCGTCATATCCACCTTCCGGTAGATTTGGGCTTCCACACATTCCAATGTTTGAGATTCATACAACCAATTTTCTGTCACCTTGCCTGCCGCCGCGACGTCCGCCCCCCAAGCCGTGCCGCACTGGCTGCTGCCGCCACCTGTTCGGTGTTGTCTCCACCCGGGTCGCTGTCTGCTTGGTGCCTCTGTTGCTTTCTTCGCGCCGCCACAACAACTGCCCCCGAGCCAAGTCGTGTCGCGTTGCCAAGCGCTGCCGCGACACTGCCTTGCTCGGTCGTTGTGCTACTTTGCTTCACTTCGGCCACCCCATGTGTTGTCACGCCACTTTGCTCGCCTGTTGCCGCTGCCTGCATTGCCACCACCGAGAATAAACTCCTTGGAGAATCTCGCCGGAGAAGAGGGTCCACCTGACCGTTCCTCGTTGAACATTTCGTTTACTCTGTATCAACATTTCTGTCTCCCAGCCACAACATTCAATATGTGCTATTTCAAGATTTAGAGTTCAAATGTTGAACATATTCACAATATTTTTTGAATCGGTTCTACCAAAATGTTGAAAATATTGAAAGAAATGATCTTTTAGTCTGGGCTGCTTTTTGATAATTGGGTCACTTTTCTTTCTTAAAATGGATAAGAAGCACCCAGAGGCAGCTACATGCCCACGGTGCTCAGGCGGCTCATAAAAATAAAAAGAGATAAGTTTGATTTTCAACCCTCAGCTATCACATTCGTCCGATTTTCAACCCTGACAAAACCAGATAACATACACCATCGAACTATCAAAACCAGAAACTTTACACCCCTGAAACTAAATAACCTGGTTTATGCTGCGACATGTCGGCAGTTTTGCCACGTTGCCTCTCCCTTCCCTCCCCCTCTCCCTCTCTGGCTCTTGGTTGCTTCCACTTGGTGTACATTTAGGTGTATATCCTATGCAGTATGGAGGAAATAAACAAAACTGTTAAGCGAGAAAGGTTCTACACTTAGAAATGGTGTGGTGAAATGCTCACCTCTTGAAAATATAATTTCAGGTACTACTAATTTATTTTTTTTCTTATATAAAATTATTTTCTATTTATATTTCACATTTTGTCATGTATCGTTCTTCCTTCCTAGGTTTGAGTGCAAGTTGTGTCTATTTTACATGTAAATTTGTATCTAAGAAATAATTTTATAGTCAATGCCATATTTGCACAATTTTGTAACCATGTAGTTTATGTTGAGCAGGTTTTATGGACAGTTGTCAAAGATATATGTCAAGATTATGTAATATCAAGAAGATTCAGTGCACACCAGCATAAAAATAGGGTGTGTTTTGATTCATGCTGGTATAGAGGACGGGAATTTTCTGCAAGTAATTAAATGACTTTTGCCCTATGAGGATGACTAAATGCAATTATGTGGGTCTGTGGATGGTCTACAAGTATATAGCCTTTTATCTTTCTTTCTTTAGTTTGGATTTTAAATTCATGTCAGATACCATATTCTCTTTTCCTTTTTCAAAGAAAACGATATATGATTAAAATTGCAAAGAAAATCGTGTTTGAAAAGTATTAAATATGTTTCAAATATATACTCATTCTGTTTGATTGATTTGCATCACAACTTCCCCCGTAACGTTAGCATGGGCATTACACTAGTAATAAGAAAAAGATGAATTATAATCACTAAAGTATTTAAGTCTATAGCAACAATTTCTTGTTGTACCACTTTTGCAACTAAAGTAGCCTTGCCTCGTTGGTAGTAAAGTCTACAACATGTCACAGTGTTCAACTTTCACCAATAAATTGGTAGCCATGAATTGTGTTGCCCGACATCACTTAATGGAGTTTGCTCCTATTTACATTGCATAACCTTGTTTGCAATTGCACAGTTAGTTGGGCTATTAGCAATACTAGTGCTACCACTCTTCATGAGCTTTATATTAGTTCGATATATTAATTGTTTGCACTCGAACTCGGTGTTGCATATGTTTCAGCAACATCTTCGGCAACTCCAACTCCAACTATTTCACCCTGTCCAACATCTCTTTGCCCAAAACCCTGTCCAAGAGCCCCTTCCTCGATACCCTGTCCAACAGCACATCCAAGTGCTTCACCAGCTGGAGCACAAGAGATGACCCATCAACAATACCAATTGTGTCAAAAATTTCCTGAAATAAGTCTACATGCCCCGATGCACCATACCTTAGCCTTTTCTAACCTGCATATCCCCAAAAAATAATAAAACACTTTGACACAAACCCATGAGTAAGGAGGAATTTTACAATGGTTCAAGTAAATGAGGATGTTCATCAAACTGAAATTGATGATTGAGATATACTCCCTCTGTCCATGAAAACAAGCAATTGTAAGATTTGAATTTTTTCCGAAAAAAGAAGCAACTATAGCTTGCTATGACAGCTTAGTATAGGACCCACATGCCTTGGATTCATAAAAAAATTACCAATAGAGGCCCGTGCTGTGGTTCTGGTGACCATCAGAGAGACAAATGTAATTAGTACTAGGGGTGCAATGGTCTTTTTACTTGTTCCTTGATCTGCGTGAGAAATCCTAGACTTGCATATATTCGCGGACGGAGGGAGTAAGAGGTCCCTATAAAAAGGAACCAAAATAGGTGAGACCTACTCCCTCCGTCCCATAAAGGATGTCGTTATGGGATGCTTGCACGTTATACTTTCTCAACTTTGACTCGATTTGTAGAAAATATATGCAATATTTATATCTCGAATAAATTTATTAAAAAACTAGATTTAAATATCTATCTAATGATACTAATGATGTATTATAAATATTAATATTATTTTATATATAATTGGCTAATGGTCAAAGTTGTTGTTTTTCTTGGGAAGTGAGAATGACATTTATTTTGGGACGGAGGGAGTATACCACAATAGGAAAGACACCTCTCGATACTTTCTGCTACTTTACCAAAATAGGAAAGGTACCTCTTGGTACTTCACAACCACCATAAAACACATCAAAAGTTAAAGGCAGAAAAGTAGATTAGTTGCAAATTAATTGGAGAAAGAAAAATAATTGATTTACTTGTGTGGGACCGAGATGGCGGCCAAAGGGCGGTTGAATAGGAGCTAGTAAAAATTCTTCGCAATGAAAAATTTGGTATATGTCCCAAAGATTGGACCCAAGAACCTCTCTTCTAATGAAGTCAAGTTCACGTAGCAAGCAACCGCTATTAGCCCTTGGAACTAAGTTTGGAAAGCAAGCGTAAGTGATTGCACCAAAACTCTAGGCGAAACAAACAAAGCAGTGAAACCCATTGGCATGGACGGTTCAGTGGTTGCTAGGCAGCAACACCGAATTAATCAGTGGTCACTAAACCATTGTACACCCAGTAGCACCGATTGATTTATTGGAGTGAACCGGGAAGCACCGGATGAGGCGATGGTCTCTGCACAGAGACGAAAACACAAGACTCAACTTGGTCAGAGGCCCGACTTGTTCTGTGTCAGTGATTGGGTACCACCAAACCAGTAGGTGAGGCAAAACATCCATAAGTTGAGGAAGCGCCAATTGATTCGGTCCTAGCTGGGGAGCACCACCGAATTAGTAACTGGCCTGAAAACAGCACTGAAAAATCACCCAAACTTTAATCGAATTGATCCAAACCTTGAGACATAGATGCAATACGCAAAGGGCAAATAGATATGAGAATCTCAACTCCTTGTCTCGATTAAATTGTGCGGGATCGAAAAACTATTGAACACGAGGAACATAAAGAGGAGAGGAAAACTTCAAATTCAACCCGAATCCATGGATGTCTATTGGGGATTTTATGAGATATATGGCCACAAAGAACCTATAGATGAATTCCACAAGAAAACCATGAAATATTTGTGCTAAAACATGAAGAACAAACCCTCAAATGAAAATCATCCGAGAACATATGAATGGAGAAAGTACCTGTAATACTAGAAAACTACTTTTTTCTTAACACATCGTATGGGTCAACCGAACTTATTATATCATGTTTCGACCATGCAATTAATAAGAAGCATGCATGACCTACATGAACAGATTGAGAAGCTGCAAGGAGGCAGAGCTGGGGCTTTCTTCCATGGTGACGTCTGTAACGCCCACATAGCCACTATCCTCCTCTGTAAAAGCACGGCGGTGCCTCCTCATGTGACCACCGAGGGCCTGGCCCGTCCAGAAGCCAAGCCCACAGGTGGCGCACTCGTGGGCCACCATTGGTGATTTCGGCTGGAGCTTCACCGCCGGGCGCCGGAAGTGGCTGGTCCGGTGGCCGCCCAGAGCCTGGAACGTCGCGAACTCCCGCCCGCACGTCCGGCACTCAAACACCTCCCGCCCCCGCCTGCCATGACGAGGACGCTTACTACGTGGTGGCGCCTCCGTGCTTGCGGCAGACTGTTCGCTGCTGGTGGCGTTGGATGGGCCGCACGACATAGAGAGGAGGACGTTGCATGCCGCTCGCTGATGATCGCCGTCGTCCTCTTCTTGGTAGCGGTTGCTGTTGCCTTCCGCGTCAATGTCGTCTTCCCTGGCACGTTTCATTTTTATCGAAATTCGTAGAACGATGTTATCAATATAATTGCCTATATGTGGCATAGATGACTGAAGTATCTGTATAGCTCGGTTATATATCGTCGCAGGCATGGGAGGAACGAAGTTGTGCGCAGTTGCTGCATGTACTTATAGAGCCAACCAGTAGTAGCCGAGTGTTCTTGGTGCGAATGAATTTGACATAAAAATGATCGAGAATATGTTCGGTCGGTTTAGCCTTGACGCACACGGTGCACGACGTACTATACGTGTCGTACGCGTCCATGACTCCACGAAGTGTTTTCCCGCATACTGCGGTGCTGCCTTGCCAAGTAAGGAATCCCCCTGCTTTAGAGTACTAGCAACTAGCAACGGGCAAGACTTGAACTTAGTGACCAATAAAGTTATTATATTATTCTTCTCTATGGAGAGAGAAGATCCTTACTGGCCAAATTTCATGTCGTAAGCAAATGTTCACTAATGTGGATATAGCCTTCCTAATATACATATCATCCATGTTACGTGTAGTGGCATGCAAACGATGGTTGCGTGCCTAGTGCACGTCCTTGACTTCATGCCCAAAGATAGCTAGGAATTGGAGCCATTACCATATACATATTCGAGCTACCCCAACGTACGGCTAGCATCCATATATGTTGCTTTCGTAAAAAAATACTAATAAAATGTTTGGACCTGCTAGTCGTGGTCGTATGAAACGAACAAATAAAAGTTAGTTTATGCTCTTACGCATATCCTTATCTTGTTCTTGTCCTGAATCTTAGAATCAAGAATCATTTATGAAATATCACTCATCTGGAAGTTGCTCAGAAACTTAATCGCGAAGTATATATACTTCTGTTCGGTGACTTGTACAGCGACAGACCTCTGAAGTTTCATGGAAATTCAACTGCCTTATCATCTATCAACACTACAACAAACTAGGTATAGCACCCCGCGCTTCGGTGCGGCTTGCACAGATAGACCCGTCACGGATGTATATATATATCAGAGCTTCTAAAGTTTTGTCGTTGATTAGGAAAAATTTGATTTGGATTGTTAAATATATGTGTGTGAGATGTAGGCTATTGAAATATGTGTCAATGATATAGTATATGCAGTGTGTAAATGTGCGAGGCAATTTAACCCGCCATTGATACACATTGAAGGTGTTGGTTCGCATAAGTCTTAGGGTTTTTTATTTGGATTTGTTTTTCATGGAGTGCATACTGATTTCGCTAAAGTTCAGAGGTTTTATGTGGAATCAACATATGCAGAGTCTGAATTGATCTGATCAAAGTTCAGTGTTATATTTAAAAAACAATAGTGGGCCCACATGTAAATGGTTTCATGATGCTCCTAGAGAGTGGGGCCCATGTTATCGAGTCGTATGGGTCTCGCGATGGAGCCTATTTGTGGGACCTGATGAGAACATCACTTCTACGGATATACACGAGGCTTCACCGCCGGACATCCAAACCATTGAAGGTCCAATTACAAGAGCTCGTGCGAGACAATTAAATTTAGAGGTGAGCTCGCTCCTAAATGTTCCTATTAATAGTTTTGAGAATGAGTTACTACCTATTATTTATAATGTTATTAGGAACCAAGGAGAAGATCAACAAACACATGGAGAATGGCTTGGAGGCGTGGAAGACCAGCGAGGGTCGGCCAAGCTACGTGGAGGCCCATTACAACTCGAGTTCGAGTCCACCTCGGAGTCCAGGAGCTTCCTTCGGTAAAACGGACGCCCAGATCACATACGGAGTCCTATTTTGACGATCCACATATGGCTGGAAAGAAGATTTTATAGAGCTTCCAATGGCTTTGGTTTGAGGCCCAAATTCGTCCGGAGTCGTCAGGAATCATCCAAACAAGATGACGTCCAGAATCTGTCCCGGTGCTGCGTCACCGTCTTTTGGCCTTTGGGCCTTGTACCGTCGTCGAGCCCGTTAGAGGGCGTGTCCAGGGGTCATCCACGATCCTAAGATCTATAATTCAGTAGCTGCCGCCTTCCTTAGGGTTTGGGTTTTGCTTTAGATTAATCTGTCTTTGAACAGGCGCCGTGTTCGGTTTGTAGAACCCCAACTTGTGTGCTTAATCATTCATCCGCAGATTGTCACCAATATTTGAGAGCTGCGTTCTTTCAAGTTCTTACTTGTGTTCTTTGTTTCGCTTGCAGGGATTAGCCTTCTTGGCGAGGTCAACTGGGTTCTGACACGGTTGATAACCAGAGGAGTCGTGGTGCTAAGATTGCAGGGTTCGAGTTGCTGACTTGAAGCCGGATTGGTGTGTTTCACTCCGCCCAAACGAGGGTTATCCTTACCTGACGGAAGATCGGCCACCGACGACTCATCAAGACCCATGTCAACGGGTCCCACACGGCTGTTTTGAAAGGGCCCAATGACGCTGGGACCCACTTGTGGCTCTCGTGATTCCATAGTGGGGCACACTTGTTGAAGCGTCTCCACTTTTGTAGAGACTAAATGTGATACAAATATCAGTCCCAGGAGGCTGATACACATTTATTCAACAGATAGTTTCAATCACGGTGCGCTTCCTCAGGAAACGCACGGTGGAGCCACACGATTACACAAAGCAGCATAAAGACGGTAAAACACCAGATAGCGACCATGACAGGGTCAAAGTCATCCCAAACACTATACTCCAGCGGAAGCATCTTCTAGGGACCACCCCACAGGCAGCGTCGGTTGCGGACACGACCACCTACTCAATGTCTTCGGTGACAAAGTCTGGATCTTCGTCTGAATAAACAACAACAGCAAGGGTGAGTACATACGTACTCAACAAGTCCAATCACACCCACAGAGGGGTTAACACAGAATATGCACATGATATATCAAGGATAAGGCTAAGGTTCATTTGCAAGAAAGCTATATTTTAGACATGCAAGGGTTCATTTCATAAAGGGGTTTTGGCAAAGCATTTCTTTAGTATCCAATTAATAGAGTGGGGTTGATCCACACAGGATCCAAGTTTTGATAGTTACCGGACTCCACAACCGCGGCAGCTCACGGCACACCTGCCGGACACTTCCAAATCAACTCACACCATAAAACCCAAGTGCTAGTTATGTGTCCAAGCCGTAACTCGCCCAATACCGTGGGTCACGGCTATTCGAATAGTTTTTAACTCTGCAGAGGTGTACACTTTACCCACAAGTAGGGTACCGCAACACGATCACCTTAGTGTCGGCCCGGATCCTATCGAAGCCATTACCCGACATATTAAGACCGACTAGCCACTACGGGCTCCATCAGGGGTTACGACCCACCACGGGGAGGTCTAACCAGGGCATAAGTCTCAAAGAGCATATCCCGTCTCCATGATCACCCGTTGCTCCCAGCTTTACTAATGGCCAGCGGACTAACTAGTGGGATTTATGCTAAGCCGTTGCCTCATACAACGGTCGAGTGGTTGTACGATAAAAGTGAGTTAGGCAAGATGGCACATCAACTCGGTCCTTAATTTGACAAGATGGACATCTTCCACATTGCTCAACCACAAAGGTACGAGCTCACAACACCTTGGCATTTCACACAAAAACACCCATCCATCTCATCTAGGCTTAACTTTATTTCTTATTCCTCAATTCACCATTATCCCTTTTTAAAACACACACACATTTTCCCTTTAAATAATCATATAGAAGTCATGATTGAGTATTGAGTGACTATGCCTAAGCATTCTTTCTAGCAACGATTATCGTCCAAACAGAGCAAGTCATATTTAGAGTTTAATCTAGGTCAATCAAGGAATAATCATAGCAATCAAGTGCTGGCTATCCAACCATGTCTTGCAATAAAATCATATGCAATTTATAAAGCAGGCCAATAGGTTGTGTTTATAAATCTGGGTTCAAAATGCATCAAAGGATGAGATTGGACTTGCCGTCGTCAAAGCCTTCCGGGAGCTCCTGCTCGCGGTACGCGTCTTCGGGCTCCGGCTCATGGTACTCGCCTCCAAACTCCTCTACGGGTCCTTCGTCGAGCGCAACGTGATCTACGGCACACACAGACAAGCATACAAACAAACACAATAAGAAAAGAAATAAAGTTTTTACCGTTGAGCTCGGGAGAGGGAAACTAAAAAAGAACAATGTAGAGATTATTTTGGAAGAACTTTGGGTTGAACGCGGCGGAAATACTATAAGATAGTGTGTGGTGGAGTCTGGGTATTTTTGGAGGATTTTCGGCGCATGAGATGATAAGCCGATCGGGTTTAGGGATTAAATCCCGGGCTTTGGAATTCAATCGGGAATTATTATTTGAAAGGAAAAGGACTTATTTGGAATTCGTGAAAATGTCTAGGTTTACTCTAAAAAGAGTAGGGGGCTGGTGGAAACATTTATTTCGACTCGGGGTTGATTTGTGAAATGGCAGGGACTTCTTTTTAAAAGAAAAGAGAGAGAGGGAATAGAGGTGGGGTTTCTTTTGCAAAGAAGGGAAAATGCAGGGGGTTATGGGCAAAACGCCCTTCTTCTTCCTCCTCTGGATCGAACCAGAGCAGGGAGGGGGCAGCGGCCAGGGAGGATGGGCGCCACCAAGCCCCTTCTCCCACGGGTCCGTAACGAGGACCCTACTCGACAGCTGCGGTCGTTTCCGTCCCGTGCTCGCGAAAATGCACGGACGCACAAGCAAAAAGGAGGAAGGGGAAGACGGGGAAAATGCTCCTTGCCACCTATTCGAATACTTCCGCCGGTGATTTGGGCCCATCCGCCCTCAAATCAAGGATCATCGTCGTTGAATCGAGCAGCGACAACATCAAATCGAGCAACGAAGCCATCAAATCGGAGAGAAGAGAAGGCAGCCACCTCAAATCAGAGCCAAGAGGAGTTGACGGGGGCTCGCCGGCCATTCATGGCGAGGTGGAGGCCGCACAGGCCGGCTGCAACCCAATGTTGCTGCGTCGCGCCGTGTCCTGCTCCGCCTCACGCGCGGGCGGCCATGCGAGCTCGTCGCGCCGCGTCGCGGGCAGGCCGCCACCCAAGCTCGCTGTGAGAGAGACACATCTACAGACTACGACCACCACGAGGAGCGTAGCCTGGGCGGCGGAGCGAGAATCACGCAAGAACAGAGATGCGATGCGGGAGATAGATGCGCTGGGAAGGATCAGATGGGTACAGTAGAAGGAAAAATAGAATAGAGAAAGATGAGTCTTTGACAGGTGGGTCCCATCTGTCATATAAGAGTAGGGGGCAGAATGTAGGGGCTTCTGCTGGAGTTGAGCATAAAATTCAAGCCCCAGAAAAGTAGGGAGAGCCCCTACTCGGTAAAGTAGGGGCCTGAAGTAGGGGCTATTACTGGAGATGCTCTCATGCACGCAATGCAGGGCAGCACAGCCCGCATCCCACCCAGTGCTACCTCTACAAGCCAGCGAACAGCAAAATTTGAATAAAAAGAGGGGTGACCGATGACGGTCCTTGAGTATCATATTTAACTATCAACACCTGCAGGAACTAGTACCAAATTTAGTGATAGCAGCTTGTGACTAATCACTTTCACAAGCTTTGGTGAATTGTTGATTTTAAGAGACTTGTATGGAAAATGGCTCTACGCCATTGTTTGTGATTTTTGGTGGTCAATTGACAACACAGCCACGGGGACTAATGTGTTTGTTAAGATGCACTTTTGTAGATATTTTTAGGTCCCAAGGATACGTTGGAAGTCATCCAAATGTTCAAATGATCAATATCCAAGTGATGGACATTCAAATTGAAACCATCCTGTCTCTTTAGAGCAGTGTCCTTAGCCATATTTTGATGCATCCAAAACACTTTGAAAAGCTGACTTAGTCATATTCAAGGACTTTCAGAAGATGGCAAACAAGATAGAAGAAAAGACCCCGATGAAGCAAAGGAGATTACAAGAAATGTAGAAGCACTGACTAATTCAATGGGGCGCCCGTCGAATCAGTCGACGGTCCATCGAATCAGTTCACGGTGTTGAAGGCTGGCAGTGCGCTCGTCTCTGGAAGGCGATGAATAATTCGATGTGCTGCCCGTCGAATCAGTCAAAGGTCCATCGAATCAGTCGATGGTGTAGAAGGAAAGAGGTGTGTTTGCCTCTGGAAGGCAACGATTATTTTGACGGGGTGCCCCTCAAATCAGTCAATGGTGCTAAGGTGATCGGAATCCAAACTGTTGAAACTAGATAGAAGAAATGTTGAATCAGTGGAACACAAAATGTTGAAGGTGTGACCATCAAATCAATCCACGGTGCCAATGGCGATCGGAAGGCAATTTGTTGAAACTACAGAAAAGAAATATTGAATCAGTGGAACAAGAATGTTGAATCAGTGGAAACAAAATTTGGATGGTGTGATCGTCGAATCAGTCGATGATGCTGGAGGTAGGAGGTGTGTTTGCCTCTGGAATGCGACGACTATTTCGACGGGGTGCTCGCCGAATAAGTCAACGGTTCTAAAGGCGATCGGAAAGCAAATTATTGAAATTGTACAAAAGAAATGTTGAAGCTGTGCAACACGAATGTTGAATCAGTGGAATAAAAATGTTGAACAAGTCCATTGAATCAGTCGATGGTATTGAAGGCCGGAAGAGCGTTCGTCTCTAGTTGGCGAAAACTATTTCGATGGGACCTGTTGAAAGAGTCGACGGTACATAGAAAATATGCAACGACTATATAACAGCTAGTTCCTTTGGTTCGAGCTATAAATATGGGTTTCCTCGGCCATTTGAAGTGTGTTTGAGCTCAGGGAAGATATTGACAAGTGTTCTACACATTCTTAAGTGCTCAATCTACCAAAGTGCTAAATAGATGATCTAGGCGATTAGCAAAGTGATTAGTGCTAGTCTAGACCATTTAGCACATCTCTTAGGTGTTTAGTCTAGAGTATAGAGAGGTTTGCATATGTCTTGCTCTATCCATGCTTGTGTGCACCATGTGTTGTAATCCGGGGCTTGTAGTCCTGCGAGACCCTCCAATCGAGTTTGTGGAGTGGCCACCGGTGGTTAAGGGAGCATAGACCCTTGACCTTTTGGCCAAAGCTCTACCAAGTGAAGACGGAAAGGAGAATCCAGGGAGGGACGAGCTGAGACCCACTTGCGCGTGGGAAAGTCATGTGGTCACCCACAGAGTTACTTGACCAGGAAGTTTATACCCTTGCGTTGGCATTAACTTTGACAGGGGCTCCAACAACAAGGACTAGTGGAAAGCTCACGAACTTTCCGATACCTCGGTACAAATCGCCATACCAAGAGTTTGCTATTTTCTACCTTTTTACCTTCCGCATTTCATACTTGCACTATATTCCGTTTTTACCTTTCCTAGACTTGCCATGCTAGTATAGGATTGGATCTTGGGGTACAAAACTTTGTAGCGGCAGAGATAGCAACACATAGAGAAAACCTAGAGCACATTTAGATAGAAATTGAAATAGGATTTCATATATACAATTGGAAGCCTTTGTTTTTAGAGACACTTAATTCACCCCCTCCCTCTTAGGGTATCATGGTTCTTTCAAGACTACACCTGCATACGAAGACAATGCCCACTCAAGAGCCTGAGAAATACCTCTCTAGGAATTCAGGAAACCTAAGATGGGTAAAGGTCCACAAAACCAAGGGAGGACTACATATCTTGACCCGTCGTGCATATATCCAATCAAGGCATCCTCAGAGGAGTCCAGCAGCTGAACATGAGCCCTAAAAGGCCCAGTAAGGGCCCAATAGACCTCAGGGGCTGGTTGGCGCACCACTATCCCAACCGAGCACCGACTTTACGAGGCGGTTCCTTATGGAGGTTCCATGTGCATTCCATACTAAAACCTTGGCAACCGACCTTGGAGGCCTATATAAGCAAACCAAATCTCTCTATTCATATCATTCTAGTTAGTTCAAGTTGGGATCAACAATTCAGCACAGAGACATCTAGGGGAGAAGGGATGAAGAGGGGAACATCATAGCAATTAGGGTAGGTAGTATGATTAGAGAGATTTTATTAGATGATTACAAAATATTAGAAGAAGATCTAGTTGGATTCTTTCTTTGTGCATATGATCCTTCTTCGATGTTGTCAGTAGTTCATATTAAGTTCATGGTTAAGTTATGACTTATTATTTGTTTGGGGGATCATCGTATTGTTAGTCTACCGAAGGGCCCCAGATATGGGTAGCTCTTGGTATCGCTAGGTTAAGTAGTCAATGGCACATGCGTAGTGCATAGGCCTTAGGTTACATTTGATGGCCTCGTGCTCCACATAGCAGAGAGGGTAGACTACAGGTGGTGACAACCCTGTCCGTTCAGGATGTTCTTTAAGACATGGTCTATTGTACAAATCCATGTCTGAACACAGCGTAGAGCTAATTGCCGAAGGTTCTTGACGAACCAAGATAAGATCGGTGCCACTATAAACAAAACCAGAATAAAGTCTATCTTATCGTTGACCTTCCTAGAACTACACTACCTGGACCTTCCTAGAACTACACTACCCTATCGTTGACGTTCCCTATGTATATATATGATGGAAGCGTGTCCTATGGAAACCAGATATTCTGTGGAAACTATATAAACTATGGAAACTCCAACCAAGGCCACAGGATGTCCATCCGATGGTTAGGGAAAGATGTGGGGTAATTTTGCACATAACATCCCACATTAGCCCACCTAAATTTTTTTCCCAAATAAATCCCTCCAAAAAAAGCTCTCATTCATGAGAATCTGTCGGTTCCGTTCCATTGTCCACTCGATTCCTCGATTGCGACCTGGCCTCGATAGAGCCACCACCCGGGACCTCTCCATGGAGTCTAATGTACTCGACCTCTCCATGGACGTCACCTCCTCTTGTTGATACCTTGCCGACCGCCCCGACGCTGCTACCAGCTCCTCAGCCGAATGGCTACAACAATGCGTGGACCAAACTTACAAACTTGGATACATACTACTGCAGCAGCATGTATACAAACTTACGAGCATTAAACCCCTGCATCATGGCATCATTGATATAACAAACTGATTCATGGATACAAAATTGTGCATGTGCCGTCGTCCATGGCGGTAAAGGCCGCATCATCCAAGTCGTCCCAGGCGGTGTCGTCCATGGCAGCAGTGGCATCCAAGCTGAGGTCAGGTTCGACGGCAAGTTCCTAGCGAGAGGAGGGAGTCATCCATGATGTCATGGCAAGGTCACGGGCGCCGAAGTCCATGGTGAGGTTGCAGCGAGAGGAAGCGTGGTCCATGGCTAGGTCACTAGCGGCATCGTCCAAGGTGAGGTCGCGGGTGGTAGCTCCGTTGACGCTAGGTCACGATGGAGGAATCACATGGGGTTTGATTTGCAAAAATAAACCATTTAGGTGGGTCATGGTGGGTTGTTAAGTGCAAAATTACTCCACCTCATTTCCTAGCCAGCAGCTGAGCATCTTATTGCCTTGGTTGGAGTTTCCATAGTTTCCACATGATACTTGGTTGCCATAGGATATGCTCCTATATATGATACCTTTCAATACTCACGGGTAAAGTACTATAATGGTACTTCTATGCGCTTGAAAATTTATCTATAAGAGATAAGAAACACCAACAAGCATTTCTGACGTCGCAGATGGGCAACTTAGTAGTGGCTTAGGAAATTTCAACAATCATTTCTGGCATCATTGCTGGGGAGTGGTTGCTATAATTGTCTTTGAACCTAGTCTATCATGCATCTATTCCATTTACCTTACTTTCTGCACTTACCCCTACTTCCCACAAAAGGCTATCCTTAACTACTGTTGATGTCATCCGATTCCGGTTATTTCTGTTCTCCCTTCTTGGCAAGGCAAAGACGTGGTGTGGAGGTCATGGATTAAGGGGGCCCATGCGGGTACTAAGGCAACTGACGGTGTCCAGGATCCAAGGGAGTTAAGGAAGGCAGGAAACGCAGTAATACGCAAAGGGTCAGCTGTCTTCGTCCCGCCCGACCTCCACCGGACCTGACAGACCCCGGGGATCGGAGACTTCCGTCCAGCCTAACCCTGGGCAGGCCCGGCAGACCCCGGGTCGGAGACTTACGTCTTACCCGACCCACGGGCCCCGTCAAGACCTGACAATCAGCACTTCTGATCTGCCCGACCCTACAGCAGGGTGGACGGCCATGAGACCAAGAAAAGGCCCGTGGGGGCTGGGCCCATCAGGGGAGGAAACGTGCACCCAACGCTTCCTCCCCCGACCATCAACAGACAACATGTACAGGCCCGCCAAACGTGCAGCAGCTCTGTGCGCAGGTAAAGGTGGTAGAAGGCTCTGCGTGACAAACAAGAAGGAAGCTGCCTCGAAGGTGCCTAGGAGCGCGGCGGGGATGCGTGGCGACCGACGAAGGGGTCGTCCGGACCCACTAAGCCGATAGCGAGCAACCGCCGGGAGTGTCAGTCTTCGAGGGTAGATAGGTAAATAACGATGTACAAAGCCCTACCCTTGGTCTATAAAAGGGGAGGCCTCCCCCCTACGTGGGAGATCTGATTTTTGAACTCTTAATCTCTAGAGCACTTAGTCCCCGGCACGCATCATAGACCCAAGGCTTGAACCGGCCTTCGTTGTAACTCGCCGCCAAGAGAGCAATACAACCTTGAGTCGACTCCACTGGATGTAGGGATTCATCTCGAACTAGTATAAACTCCTCGTCTTGCGTCTCTTTGAACCATTCTCCACCGTGACGTGCGTGTTCTATGATCGACACCCGCTGACAGTTGGCGCGCCAGGTAGGGGCCTGCGCACGTCTTTGTCCTCATCGACACCCAGCACGAGATGGCCGGTCTCTGTGACCACCAGCTGCGGCTTGGCGCAAACATCCGTTTCGGCAGCCTCGAGTCCATCATGGAGGCTCTGCCAACGATGCTAGGCGTCATGCCACGTCTCGCCCTCATCAACAACCCGGCCGTGTGGCCGCGCCCGCGGAGCAACCCCTGCAGGGCGGCAAGATGGAGCTTTCGGCCGGAAGCAGCGTCTCGACAGCTCCGCACGCCACGAGCACCCGCTCCCGGAGCCCGCCCGTGGTATCCCGGGTGGGATGCGAGCGAATCGTGCACCACCTCGGCAGCCATGTTGATTTCGTTCCCACGCTTCAGGTGAGGCGCCAAGGCTCGCCTCCATTGTGTAGCCCTGATTTCCCGTTGCCAGGAGAGGCTGGCACATGTGCTCTGAAAGGAGTGACGTCGGCGTTCCCTTTTGGCCTCAAGAACGCGTCACATGCTTTTTCGTGTACGGTGCAACACCGGATGTGGAATGGCCTCGAAAGGGCATCTGCAAAGGTGCATCTTTTGAGGTACGAGGGCATCCTGGGACACTACGCATGCCCAAATGCCGCTCTCAACTCATGCGACTCCCGTCAGGGACCGGATTCGGAGCTGGTATGCTCCCCAAGGGGTTTTGGGCACTGCCCCATGTAGGAATGCTTCACTGTCATCCCCCAAGAGGAGCCACCAACTGGGGCTCTCCCACTACCGGCAAACAGAGCAGGACCTCGTCTAACCCCCGAACAATTGGCGGCCAAATGACGGGAGCTGGAATATCCACGACTCACCTTCGAGCTTGAACAAGCCCTGCTAGACGCGGACGCGAAGTGAGCCACCGGATCGAGACCAACGCCGACGGCTACCCACTATTAGACCGGGCGAGCCAGTCTATCACCGCGGCAACGCTGCTCACTTGGCAGTTGCCTCAGCCCTCGACACCAGCAGAGCGTCGGATCCAGAATGGGCTGAAGACGGTCCTCGAGCGTGCGGCGACCCAACAGGAGGAGAGCACCACCGAGAGGAGGTGGTATTCGGGGATGGGCGTCAAAGACTCCCGGTCGCCTAGCCCTATCGACAACAAGAAGCCAGCTGACGGCTCGCGACAAAACATTCCAGCTGTGGACGAACCGCGGGGGCACAAAGCCCAGCAACTCCGAGAAGGTCCACGACTGGCTGGGCCCTGACCACGACATACGGCACACCCTCGAGGCGTGGCGGTGGGAATCGTCAGAGCAACCATAGGACCGTGTTCTGTGCGTTCGACATCGGATGCGTGAGGATCACACCGATACTGAGGAGGATTGGAATTCGAGCATTGATTTTGACTGCTTGGGCCCCGCCGCCTTCTCTTACGAGATCCACACCACATAGATTCCCCCACGGTTCCGCCTCCCCACCAACATCAACAAGTATGATGGGGAGACAGATCCGTTAGTCTGGCTCGATGACTTCCGACTCGCGTGCCAGGCGGGCGTGGCCTTCAACGACAAGGTCATCATTCGCAACCTCCCTCTACCTGGCAGAGCCAGCCCAAGCGTGGCTTGAGCGCCTTCCAGATGGGAAGATTCTGAGCTGGGAAGAATTGAGGAGTACCTTCGTCGGGAACTTCTAAGGCACGTGTGCCCGCCCAGGCAAGGTCTGGGACCTCAAATGTGTCGATAGAAGCCCAGAGAGACCCTGCGCGAGTACATACGAGTCCCATGAGTGCGGCCTCATGAGGAAGTTATTCATGGGGAAACTGGACAGGGTAAGCCTGACCCCTCAACCTCAGGGGAAAGGCACGTTGAACGACACGTTCACGGAACCTGATGAGTGCCTCATGATCTTCGGTGGACCTGAGGAACCTGCATCGAAATGGTGCACCAAGCTCATGGAGCGTGATGTTTTCGTGGCCAACCCGACCGTCCCGACCTACCTCCACTAGTTAGAAGCATCGATCACTTTCGATTGATCCGACCACCCAAAGTATGTTCCGCACCCAGGGAAACTACCTCTCGTCGTGGCCGCGATCATCAGCAAGAAGTGTGTCTCCAAGGTGCTGATGGATGGAGGGAGCGGCCTCAGCATCCTGTACGCAAGCATGCTTGACGCTCTCGGCATCCCGTTATCCGATGTTCGGCCAGAACGGGCTCCGTTCTACGGGGTCATCCCAGGAAAGGAGGTTGTTCCCTTGGGGAAAATTACCCTGCTCGTCACCTTCGAAGATCACGACAACTTCTAGAACAAGAACCTCTGCCTCGAGGTGATCGACTTCGACGTCTCCTACCATGCCATCCTGGGAAGGCCATGCTGTGCGAAGTTCATGGCCATCCCGAACTACGTCTATCTCAGGCTCAAGATGCCGGGTCCCAATGGCGTCATTGTGGTGGGCACGTCACATCAGGTGACGTACGAGTGTGAGAAGGAGAGCTGCACGCTCGCAGCGACGCTCGTTGCATATCAAGAGCCCACCAGGGCCAAGGCGGCCATTGAGGCCTCCAAGGAGCTCGCCGTGTCGCAGGCGGCGATTGACCTCGGGGGAGCTCGCCTCGGTTTGTGAAGACCAGGCAGGATGAGCTGCCTAGGACGAAGACGGTCTTGCGCACAAGAATACGGCACTCAAGCCGGAGGCTGTAAGGCAGTTCCAGCCGTCTAGCGATACCATGAAGGTGCTGCTGGACCCCCAAAGCTCAGGGAGCAAGACTGTCACCATCTTTTCCACCCTTACGGAAAAATAGGAAAGCACGCTCGTCGACTACCTCCGGGCAAACATTGGTATGTTCGCATGGGTTCCAGCGGACATGCCAGGCATACCTCGGGAAGTCGCCGAGCACACCGTGGACATTCGTCAAGGCGCGAAGCCAGTCAAGCAGCACATGAGGCGCTGCAACGAGTTCAAGCGGAAGGTCATCGTCGAAGAGGTGGCCAAGCTGTTAGATGCGGGATTCATCAAGGAGGTTTGCTACCCAGAATGGTTAGCAAACCCTGTACTTGTCAAGAAGAAGAATGGGAAGTGGTGGATTTGTATTGATTACACCAGTCTTAATAAAGCTTACGAAATGTTTCCCTATCCTCTTCCTCGCATTGATCAGGTGGTAGACTCCACAGCAGGGTGTGAAGCCCTATGCTTCCTTGACGCTTACTCTATGTATCACCAGATAGCGCTCAAAGAGTCCGACCAACTAGCCACCTCCTTCATTACCCCGTGCGGCATGTTTTGTTACACCACAATGGCATTCGGCCTAAAAAATGCTGGTGCCACTTTCCAACGCTGCATGAACCAGTGTTTGGGCGACCTTGTCGGGCGAACCGTCGAGGTCTATGTGGACGACATTGTGGTCAAGTCCAAGTGAGCCGTTGATCTTGTAACGGACTTAGAGGCAACATTCAGTCGTCTGCGGGCGAACCACGCCAAGCTCAATCCGGAGAACTGCATGTTCGGGGTCTCCAAAGGCCTCCTTCTGGAGTTTGTGGTCTCTACGAGGGGCATCAAGGCAAATCCCGAGAACATTGCCGCCATCGCCAAGATGGGACCCCTTAGCTCCATCAAGGATGTTCAGAAGCTTGCCGGCTGCCTCACTGCTGTATGGTGATTCATATCCCCCCTAGGCGACCAGGGACTCCACGTCAACAGGCTTCTGAAGAAAGCAGATCAGTTCGAGTGGACCGCAGAGGCCCAACAAGCGCTCGACCAGCTCAAGCATATGCTGACCAAGCCTCTAGTCCTGGTGCAACCACGAGAAGGAGAACGTCTTTTCCTGTACGTGGCATCAACCACCCAGGTAGTGAGCGTGAGGAAGAAGGCCACGCGCTGAAGGTCCAGCACCCGATCTACTACATCAGCGCGGTCCTGGTTGAGTCCAAGACATGCTACCTCAACATTCAGAAGATGATCTACGCTATCCTCATCGTCAAGTGGAAGCTCTAACACTATTTCGACGCCCACCCCGTCACCGTCTTCACCGAGCACGCATTGGGCGAGGTGATCAACAATAGGAAGGCGACAAGAAAGATTGCCAAATGGGCCCTCGAACTCATGGGTTACGTCATCACCTACACTCCAAGGTCAGCGATCAAGTCGCAAGTTCTCGTGGACTTCGTTGCCGAGTGGACGGAGACACAACTTCCCCTAGCCCCGGCCGACCTCAAGTATTGGGTTATCCATTTCGACGGAGCTCACAACCGGGTCGGGTCTAGGGTCCGGGTTGTCTTCATCTCCCCGGTGGGGGTGCAGATGCGTTACGCAATATGGCTGCACTTCCCTGCGTCAAACAACATGGCAGAGTACGAAGCTCTACTCGCCATGCTCCGGATAGCCAAGGAGCTTGGCATCCACAGGTTGGAAGCCTGCAGCGACTACCAGCTCGTGGTGGATCAGGTCAATTGTGACGCCAAGTGCCACAACCCGAAGCTTGCGGTCTACTATGAAGCTGCTCGGAGGGCTCAAGTTAAATTCTACGGCGTAGGCTTCGTTCATCTGCGGTGCGAGTATAACAAGGCAGCAGATGAACTGGCCAAGCTCGCGTCCTGGCGAGAGCCGGTCTCATCAGGAGTCTTTGCGGACGACCAACACCAGCCGTCAGCCGACTTTGGCGAGGAAGCATCCTCCACGGTACACAGACCTGAGAAAGTGCTCAGACCAGATGGCGGAAACAACCCCTCCAGGATGGTGGCCACAATCGCATCCGACCCCTACGAGGGGTCGGGCCCCGATGAGGGACCAGCCGCAGAAGACCCGCCCGAGCCAGGGCCATGGGGAGATTGGCGGATCTCCTTCCTAAGTTGGATCGTCGACGGGGCTCTCCCTACGGGGCGAATAGAAGCTCGGCGCCTCGTGCGGAGGGCCAAGCCCTATAGGGTGATCGAGGGCGACCTGTACCGACAAGGTTACAACCGGGTCCTCCAGCGGTGCATTCTCAACAGAGAGGGTCAGTCGCTGCTGGAAGACATCCATGGAGGAGTGTATGGTCACCATGCTACACCACACACCCTGGTAAGTTCAGCTTTCTGGTAGGGATTTTATTGGCCCACCGCCATTGCCAACGCCGAGCGGATCGTGCGAACATACGAGAGCTGTCAATTCTACGCCAAGAAGACCCATTTGCCAACTTAGACCCTTCAAACAATACCCATCACTTGACCGTTCGTGGTTTGAGGATTGCTTATGGTTGGGCCACTACCAATGGTGCCCGGGGGCTTCACCCACATTTTTGTCGTGGTGGACAAGTTCACAAAGTGGATCGAAGCCCGACCCCTAACAAAAATCATGTCGGAGAAAGCCGTGTGCTTCTTTCACGACATCCTCTGCTGGTTCGGTGTGCCAAACACCATCATCACTGACAACGGCACACAGTTCACCAGGAAGTAGTTCACTCGCTTCTGCGACGAATACGACATTGAGGTGGCGTGGGTGGCCGGAGCTGATCCACGCATGAACGGGAAGGTGGAGCTCACCAATGGCATGATCCTGCAAGGATTGAAGCCGAGGATCTCCGACCGCCTGGTCAAGCGCATTCTCAAGCTCGGCGCCAAGTGGGTGGAGGAGCTCCCCTTAGTCCTGTGGAGTCTGCAAACAACCCCCACCCATGGAACAAGTTTTTCCCCATTCTACATGGTCTACGGCACCGAGACAATCCTCCCAACTGACATCGACTATGGCTCTCCACGAGTCGAAGCCTTCAGGGAGGAGGGGAACAAAGCAAATGTCGAGGAACCATGGAGCAGCTTGAGGAGGCATGAGAGGTGTCCGTGGCGCACTCAGCAAGGTACCAGCAAGGGTTGAGATACTATCACGCGTAGAGAGTGGGAGGGCGATCGTTCCAAGTTGGCGACCTCGTCCTAAGGCTGGCCCAAGATCGACGCGGCTTCACCAAGCTCGTCCCTGGGAAGGCCCCTACACCGTAGTAACGGTCCTTCGTCTGGGGTCCTACAAGCTGGCTATGCCAAATGGGACCCCCCATATCCAATGCTTGGAAAAATCAAGCAGTTGCGACGCTTCTACCAGTGAGAAGCAGGTCCAAACACTTCCGGGTCGCGAAGACCACGAGAAGCAAAGCTCAGAGTCAAAAAGTCGCCCGCGAAGGGGACATTGTGATGCGGGCATCGACTACACTTCGAGTACGACGACAGCAGACACGGCGCCAAAAGATCAGGCACCTCTGGTCCAGGCGCCTCCCCTTCTAGCGCCAAAGGCCTAGGAGCTCCCTCCACTTGGGCCGATTGCGCGGGCTCACGCAAGAGAGTTGAACTACATCATGGTACTGAAGAATGAAGGCCTAGGAGAATAGATGACCAGCCCACTTGGAGGCCCGTGGTTGCGGTGGCCCAGCTAGTGGCGCCTACGGTTTCCCAACCCTAGGGCGCCCCCTTCTGTAGCCGCCAAGGGTTGCGCCCCCCTATTTAGTTAGACTATTGTTTTCATTTGCAACTTGAGTTTTGTTTTACGATTAGCGTCTGCTAAACGGATCACACGCAAATACGCGCTGACCTCGGTAATTCGAGACTCCACCTTCGAGTGATATTAAAATTGCTCGCCACTTGTTCTTGTTTGTTCTTCGATTGCAAACAGGAATTGATCTTCGTGATCAGGCCGACCTTGCATCCGCAAGTTCGGTAACCACAGGGAGTTGGTTCAGCGATTGCATTGGCACCTCGAGTTCGCTCGTCGTAGTCGGATCATGAGGGTCAATTCCGCCCAAGTCGAAATTACCTCCACTCACCGAAAGATCGGGCACTCCGCCTCTATCAAGTGGTATCAGGATTCTAGGTTGATCGGCGAGTTTATCGAGTGTTTTCACTCTCCTATCGTCCACAAAACCATATACATATTCAGGTTTAGACCTTTATCCTAGCACCTTTTGAGCCACGCACTTTCATTCGATAATTTGCGTTGTTGAATTTGTGTGCTTCACGTGTTCATTTTGTTGCTGTTCAGAGTTATCTTGTACACCGCCATCACCGTTTCGCCACCAGTACGCCGCCATCGCCGTTGCGCCGCCACCATCAAACCCTAGTTCTGCGCAACACCAGATCGACACCCCCCTTCGCACACCCCCCACCAGATCCACCGAGCCTTCCATATAGCAAACGCCCCACCAGTTCCAACGTGCAACCCACCAAGCACACCCCCCACCCCACCAGATTCCACCGCTGCGTTCGCCATCGAGTTGTGCCGCCGACACCCTAACTTGAGGTACCTTCGGTAAAACGGGCATAACTTTTCGGTCGTAACTCCGTTATGGCTCAGATTTTTACAGCAGATTCCCAACTCCGAGACAGGCCTCCCCACACCCACCAAGGGTCGGTGTGGTTTCTCAAAAAATGCAAAAAAAACGGGAGCATAATTAAAAAATTGATTACTATGTTTGGACCCTTTCCGGCAAACACGTTTGATTTTCTGTAGACCACATCCGATCACTGCTTCAGTTGAAACTTGCTGTGGTTCCTATTCTGGTGCTCCTAGTTGTGAGAAAAATATCAAAAAAATAGAAAAAAAAGAAAATCCAAATGAACTGTGATTCCTACTAGTGCCTTTTCGGCGAAATCTGCTGTACTATTTACAACACTGCCATTGTGCTAGTTCTCTGAGTTTCACCGTCGTACTTTGTTTCCTTCCGTGATCCTTGCAGCCACACTTACCCCCGTTCGTGATAGTTTGTTAAGCAACAAGTCGTACCATGTTAGCACTATAATTCAACTTTGCATTATTATTTTGATTGTGCTAACCCTTGGACTGAGTGCAGCCTACCCAGAACTCCACATATTTCTCCGACGAGCGGATTTCAGGGTCCCCAGGCAATCGCTCCTCCAATCTTTCACCGGTACTACTTGTTGGTTGCAGGTCCTCTCTGTGTGCTTGGTAAGAACGAATAAGAACTTGATAACAGCATGATAGTTGAGCGCCTTGTAAGCCTGTGATACACCTTGTTGTCTTTTGTTTGCTGCTCCGTTTTCTCTAACCATGGCAGGAGACGACGAGGCAAAGGATGCCAGATTGCTAACCATGCAGGCCCAGGTTGATGGCCTCACTACGGACATCCAGACGATGCACGAACGCCTGGATTCGATGGTCACTTCGTCCAACGAGCGGTTCGATCAGATTGACCTCGCTCAAGCTGCTACTCGGAACACCCTCGACGCCATCATGGCTCGCCTCAACGGCCTCACCGCGCCGAACCGGACTGTAATCGCCCTCCTCGTGCCCGTCGTATTCCCCGTCAGCATAATTCCTTTGCTAAAATTAAATTCAAGATTCCACCTTTTACTGGCAAATATGATCCTGCTGCATATCTTGATTGGGAACTAGAGGTCGATCAGAAATTTGAATGCCATGATATTCCTGCTACTTCGCAAGTTAAGGCTGCTATTAGTGAATTCCAAGAGTTTGCCCTGCTCTGGTGGCGTGAGTTTAAGCAAAAAAATCCTACTAACCTTCCGACCAACTGGACACAATTAAAAACTGCTATGCGACGTAGATTTGTGCCATCATATTATGCTCGCGATTTGCTTAACAAAATGCAGTGCTTCCAACAAGGCCAACAGTCTGTGGAGACTTATTACCAGGAGTTGCAAAAAGGTATGATTCGCTGCGGCCTTGAGTCGGACGACGCAGCCATGGCACGCTTTCGTGGTGGTTTGAACCGCGATATTCAGGATATCCTCGATTTTACAAACTATGATAATATCACCACCCTGTTTGAATTTGCTTGTAAAGTTGAACGGCAAGTGCAGGGGCTCCGCTCGAAGACCTATTCTAACCCTTTTGCAGGACGTCGCTCTTCCTCTAGCGCCACCCCTGCTGCCCCTGCGCCTGCATCGCCATTGACACCGGCACCTGCACCTGGCCACGACCGCGAGATGACGTTAACAGGACCTACAGCCACTGGCTCTACTACTTTGACTGGCCGTACACGCGACATCCAGTGCCACCGCTGCAAAGGTTTTGGACATGTCTTTCGGGACTGCCCTAGCAAGCGCACCCTGATCATTCGTGATAATGGTGAGTACTCTTCCGCTAGTGATTCAGATGAACCTACACATACCCTGCTTTCCACTGACCATGCAGCTAGGGAGGAGGTTCACGTCAACCTAGGCGATGCTGATCGCTACGAAAGTCTTGTGGCCCAGCATGTTTTGAGTACGCAGGTTGCCACGCTCGAGAAGAACCAGCGTCACACATTATTCCACACGAAGGGCGCTGTTCAGGATCGTTCCATTCGAATCATCTTCGATAGTGGCAGCTGCAACAACTTGGCAAGCACCGTGATGGTCGAGAAGTTGTCCCTGCCCACTCGTAAGCATCCGAACCCGTATCACATTCAGTGGCGTAATGATGGTGGCAAGATCAGGGTCACACAGTCGGTACGCGTTTTTCCATATGCACTTACTCTGATTTTGTGGATTGCGATGTTATACATATGGAAGCATGTTCGTTGTTACTTGGTAGACCTTGGCAATATGATACTGATAGCTTGCATCATGGTCGTTCAAATCATTATTCTCTCATGAGTAAAGGCTAGAAAATCATCATTCATCCCATGATGCCTGAACAAATTGTTAAAGATGATATTGCTCGCGCTGCTAAATTAAAACCACAGCATGCACCCACTCCGGCACCTTCTGCTAATTCTGAAATTAAGTTGCATGCTCCTGTCTTGCTGGCCACCAGATCTGAATTTGATGAGCTACTTGCGTCACAGTCACCCTGCTGCTATGCTCTCATGTGCGCTGGCTTGCTTGTTTCATTTGATGATGCACCACCTTCGGATATTCCCCCTTGGGTTACTCACCTTTTGCAGGAGTACACGGATGTTTTTCCGAAGGACTTGCCGCCAGGCCTTCCCCCGCTTCGAGGCATTGAGCACCAAATTGATCTCGTTCCGGGTGCACCGCTTCCGAACCGCGCACCGTACCGCACCAACCCGGAGGAGACGAAGGAAATTCAGCGCCAGGTACAAGCGCTGCTCGACAAGGGCTACATTCGTGAGTCTCTCAGCCCCTGTTCTGTTCCGGTATTACTTGTTCCTAAGAAAGATGGTTCCTGGCGCATGTGTGTCGATTGTCGTGCTATTAATAACATTACTATCCAATATCGATATCCTATTCCTCGCCTTGATGATATGCTAGATGAGCTTAGTGGTGCCATTATATTCACTAAGATTGATTTGCGTAGTGGCTACCACCAGATTCGTATGAAATTAGGTGATGAATGGAAAACGGCTTTTAAAACGAAATTTGGCTTGTATTAATGGTTAGTTATGCCGTTTGGATTGACTAATGCACCCAGCACATTTATGCGCTTGATGAATGAAGTTCTCAGACCCTTTATAGGCTTGTTTGTTGTTGTCTATTTCGATGATACCTTGATTTACAGCAAGTCTATGGATGAACATTTGGGTCATTTGCGTGCTGTTTTTGACACGTTACGTGCGGCTAACTTGTATGGCAACATTGAAAAATGTATGTTTTGCACACAACGTGTCCCGTTTCTTGGCTATGTTGTTACTCCACAGGGCATTGAGGTGGACAACAGCAAGATCGACGCCATCCAGGAATGGCCCACACCGACGACGGTCACGCAGATTCGGAGTTTCCTTGGTCTTGCAGGTTTCTACCGCAGATTTGTCCGTGATTTCAGCCCTATTGCAGCACCTTTGCACGAGCTTACAAAGAAAGACACGCCCTTCACTTGGAGTGATGCACAAGAGATCGCATTCTGCACACTCAAAGATAAGCTCACACATGCTCCTGTCTTACAATTGCCTGATTTTACTAAAATCTTTGAGCTTGAGTGTGATGCAAGTAGGATTGGTTTAGGTGCTATTTTGTTACAAGAGGGTAAACCTGTTGCTTACTTTAGTGAAAAATTAAGTGGTCCTAGCTTGCGCTATTCTACTTATGATAAAGAATTGTATGCTCTCGTGCACACTTTACAAACTTGGTAGCATTACCTGTGGCATCGTGAGTTTATTATCCACTCTGATCATGAAGCTTTAAAACATATTCGAACCCAAACAAATCTGAATCGTCGTCATGCTAAATGGGTTGAATTCATTGAGTCTTTTCCATACATTATTAAACACAAGAGTGGGAAGGAAAATGTCATTCCTGATGCTCTGTCTCACTGGTATACTATGCTTTCACAACTAGACTTCAAAATTTTTGGCTTGCACACTATGAAAGACCAATATGTTGATGATGCTGATTTCAGAGATCCTTTTGCTCATTGCTTGACTGGGAAACCATGGGGTCAATTTCATATGCAGGATGGGTTCCTGTTTCGAGCTAACAAGTTGTGTGTTCCAGCGACCTCGGTTCGTCTTTTGTTGTTGCAGGAAGCACATGGCGGCGGCCTCAAGGGTCACTTTGGCGTCTTCAAGACGCACGAGATACTGTCCACGCACTTCTTCTGGCCCTGGATGCGCCGCGATGTCGAGCGCCATGTTGCACGCTGTACTACGTGCCAGAAAGCTAAGTCCCGGTTTGTATATGCCTTTACCTGTCCCTTGGTCCCTGTGGCTTGATATTTCAATGGACTTTGTTTTAGAACTGCCTAGAACTAAGAAGGGGAGGAATAGCATTTTTGTGGTTGTTGATCGCTTCTCTAAAATGGCTCACTTTATACCTTGTCATAAAACTGATGATGCTAGCATGGTTGCTGAATTGTTCTTTCGAGAAATTGTTCGTTTGCATGGCATTCCAAATACAATTGTCTCTGATCGTGATGCTAAATTTCTCAGTCATTTTTGGAGATCACTGTGGAATAAATTGGACACTAAATTGCTGTTTAGTACAACATGTCATCCTCAGACTGATGGGCAGACTGAGGTGGTAATAGAACTTTGTCTACCATGCTTAAGGCTGTTTTAGATAAGAACTTAAAACGTTGGGAAGATTGTTTGCCTCATGTTGAGTTTGCTTATAAACGTGCTACGCATTCTTCGACTAAGATGTGTCCTTTTGAGGTGGTTTATGGTTGTGTTCCACGTGCGCCTATTGATTTATTTTCCGCCGATGCTACCGATGCTCCCCACTTAGATGCTGTTACACATGTTGAGCACATGATAACGTTGCATGATCAAACTCATCAAAATATTGCTGCTGCGAACGCTCGCTACCAGGTTGCGGGTAGTAAAGGTCGTAAACATGTTACTTTTGCACCTAGTGATTTGGTTTGGTTGCACTTGCGCAAAGATCGCTTTCCTACTTTACACCGTTCTAAATTGATGCCTCACGCCGCTGGTCCTTTTAAAGTGCTAACCAAGATTAATGATAATGCTTATATTCTTTACCTACCTGCGGAGTTTGGTGTTTCCACTAGTTTTAATGTTGCAGATTTGACACCACACACGGGCGAGGTTGAGGAGTTGCCGTCGAGGATGACTTTGTTTCAAGAAGGGGAGGATGATGCAGGCATCGACTACACTTCGAGTACGACGACAGCAGACACGGCGCCTCTGGTCTAGGCGCCTCCCCCTCCAGCACCAGAGGCCCAGGAGCTCCCTCCACTTGGGCCGATTACGCGGGCTCGCGCAAGAGAGTTGAACTACATCATGGTACTGAAGAATGAAGGCCTAGGAGAATAGATGACCAACCCACTTGGAGGCCCGTGGTTGCAGCGGCCCAGCTAGTGGCGCCTAGGGTTTCCCAACCCTTGGGCGCCCCCTTCTGTAGCCTCAAGGGGCTGCGCCCCCTATTTAGTTAGACTACTGTTTTCATTTGCAACTTGAGTTTTGTTTTACGATTAGCCTCTGCTAAACGGATCACGCGCAAATACGCGCTGACCTCTGTAATTCGAGACTCCACCTTCGAGTGATATTAAGATTGCTCGCCTCTTGTTCTTGTTTGTTCTTCGATTGCAAACAGGGATTGATCTTCGTGATCAGGCCGACCTTGCATCCGCAAGTTCGGTAACAACAGGGAGTTGGTTCAGCGATTGCATTGGCGCCTCAAGTTTGCTTGTCGTAGTCAGATCGTGAGGTCTACTTCCGCCCAAGTCGAAATTACCTCCACTCACCGAAAGATCGGGCACTCTACCTCTATCACATCTGGAAACTCCGTCCTACCCAACCCACCTAGACGTGGTTGGACGAGGTTTGCACCAAGATGCTGGGGGGATGGGCCAAAACCTTTGCGGTAAAAGGGCCCAGCAGGCCGGAGCAGGTGGCGCGCAGCCGGCCGAACCATAGTTGGGCTAAAGGAAACATAAGCCGATTCTTTCCTCTTTCGGACAGACAAGGGCAAAACAATATGCGTACTTTTAGTGCCACCTCGCCCTTGCTCAAGGGAGCCACCCAAAGTTATAAGCTTTTCACGGCGTGGCCAAGCCATCCGTCAGTGAACACCCCCAGAGATGGAACCCACCACACGAAGCTGGAACCCCGTCTCTGGGGGTGTCACTGACGGTGCACATCCTGGAAGCTACAGCAACTCCGGATCTCCACTTTCCCCACATCTGTGATCTATATCATCAGGTCTACAGTAACCTCGAGTCTCCACCAACTCTTCGCCTGCAAGAAGACCCGCTAGGGGGGGCGTGGAAGCCCCCCTGGCCTCAAGCTGGCCAAACAATTGAACTTTTTACGCTTTCTTTTCATTCATTACATTCGTACTTCGTGATTTCCTCTTCCCTCCCTCGATCCCACGGTTTTGAGAAAGCTCCGGTGTAGTTAAAGGGTGGGCAGGGACATTTGTTGCAGTTGCGTTGCGACAACCTATGCCCCCGCGGCCATGGCTCGCACAGCTGTCCAACCCGACAGTCGACCCTATCCCGAACCCAACCAAAAACTGCCGCGCCGAGCCTTTCCTTTCTTGAGAATCAGGCAGGGAGCATGCAAAAGGCGTTGCACAGAACGCAACTCAAAAAACGAGACTAACTATATTTAGGCCCACGGGGTCTGTCGTCTTGCAGGAGTAAGCGGTTAGGTGTTGGACAGCTCCCAAGCATGAGGCTTAAGGCCTCGCGCAGGGGCTCAGGGGCTCGAGGACACGCTAGCCAAAACCCTAGATGCTTGTAAGCTTCTGGGGGCGCGGAGTTTAGGAACCAGCTCAAGAGACTCGGGGGCTCAGGGGTCTCATCTCCTAGAGTCTCGGAGGCACTGCGCAGAGGCCGCGAGAACTGGAGGATCGAGAGCTCGAGCACTCAAAGATCCTCAGGGCTCGGGGGCTTGGCAGAACTTCAAGTTCCGCCTCGCCCATCGCATGCCAGGGCCTGGCGGGCTTGGGGGCTTGGAGCAAAGCTGACTAAGTCATCATCTAAAATAGAAACAACCCCACAAAGCTATTTCAGTGGCATCTCCCAACCAGTTTGCAAAGCTATTTCAGTGGCACCTCCCAACCATCGAACGGGGCTCCAGCCAAGTTCAAAGTTTTCTCCCTCCACGCGAGGGCACAACAGTCTCACCGGAAAGTAAGTTATGAAAAAATATTAGAGGGCCGAGTCGGGGCTAGCGCTGTCCATCAGGTTGCCTTGCGCATCGGAGGTGGGCACCAGACCATTGGCGAACCACTCTGCTGGTTCTTGGACCTCGGCAGCAAGCCGAAGACCATCCTATCGAAGCGGATCCCGTTGTAGTGGGAGCACATCAGCGTGAAGGCCTCCAGGACGCCGCGCACAAGCGCCTGCTTCGCAAGGGCCCCATGACGCTGCAGGATGCGATGTAGCTCCCCAGGCTGGTGTGAGGGGTTGCCGCTCATCGGCAGCTCGAGCTCCTCCATCACCACGACCGCCACTATGCGCAGTGCCTTGCAGGACTCCGCCGAGCGCTGAAGGTCTTCCGGGAGTTGCTCAGTGTCCTCCGCCAAGGGGAGCCCCAGTTGCGTTAGGACCTCCCCCGACGCATCACGCAGCATCCCGAAGCGCGACAACAACGTGTTCCGATGGGAGATCCCATCTTGCACGCGGGCCTTGAGCGCTGCCCAAGATAATGAAAATCAGCTCACAACGACGCCCGTAAGGGGGCAAAGAATCCTGAAGCAATGCGAGTGCAGGGAAAACGTACCGTCCACCTCCGCTGCCTTCTCCTCCGCGGACTTGCTTGAACTCTCGAGGGCATCCTCCAGTGCCCGAACTCACTGGGCGGTCACCCCAGCTGCCCCAGCTAAGCACTCGCTCCCTCGGCGTCCTACTTCGCTTGCTCAGCCAGGTCACAGGCCGCAAGGGCGTCGATGCATTCCCGGACTGCCGCGGCATTCTCCCTCTCAGCGCATCGACCTAGGCATGATACCCTAAGAACCAGCAAAGCGCATCATGATCAAATCAAAACGGACTAGGTGAAAGGGGAACGAGGATGGTGGAGGCTTACCATCACGGGACCTCAGTGATTTGGAAGCGGAGGCCGTCGAGCTCGATGGTCAGCGCGGCGAGCGCTGTCTGGTGCGCAGCGGCCTGGTTCGCCAGCGCACTCTCTAGCTCCGAGACCCAAAGGGCATTGCGGTCGGCCTTGTCACAAATGCATGCCTCGGCGTCCCTTGCGGCCCTAGCGCACTCTCAAACTTGGTGAGCCTGGTTGATGGCTTCTTCCTCAATGCTCCAAGTTTGGGAGAGCGCGAGCAACAGGTTCTGTAGCAGCCAAAACAGAGGATAGGTTATATGCAGGGGAGAGCCGGAAGCCCATGTAGGAGATACGAAGGAAACAAAACGTACCCGGCCGTAAGGAACCGCCACAGAGCTGAGCGTGTTGGCCATAGAAAGTAGAGTGATGGGGAAGGTGGTGATCTGGTGGAGCCTGTCAAGCCAAGCATTCACCTCTGCGGCGTTGGCCGTGTCAGCGTCAGGGTCGCTCCCTGAGGCAGGATCCGCACGAGGGCCATCCCCAGACCCCGTGAGCCTCCAACGTGGATTGGGCCCGCGCGTCCATCTCCCTGAAGAGATCATCCATGAGCACCTCATGGGCGACGCCCTCCTCAAGGCCCGTAGTAGTGGAACTGATGACGGCAGGCCCCCCGGTGAATCCGAGAACCCCCGGCTCCACATGCTCGATAGTGACCTCGGCCCCCGGCTCGGCATCCGCCACTGGCGCCGGCGATGCCACCAACTCGACCACGACCTCAGTGCCCGGGCAGGCTCCTGCTTCCGCAGTAGGCACGGCCGGTGGCATGGGTGCTGGGTCAACCACAACCTTGGGCCGCAACGCGGCGGCGACCACGTGGCCTTGCGACGCCTCCCTGGAGCGGTCCTGCTCCGGCGGCTCGGAAGCAGTAGGGGCTTCCCTACGACAGAGGTTGGGGCGGCCGCCTTGTCCGCAGTAGGCTCTGCGCCCGAACCGCTCGGTTCCCCCGGTTGGGGAGCCGTTACCCCTACTCTGGGAGTAGAGGGGAGTCTTGGGCAGCAGACAGCAGCGTCTCAAATGAGCCGGTCGTACCCACGGGTGGCGCGTCCAGGCGAGGGTGCTTCACCGGAGCCAAGTCGGGGGCGCATTACCCCCAAGTAGCCTATACCGTGAAGAAAGGTTAAAGAAAATTTTCCTAAAGAGAAGGAAAAAAGGATAGCGTAAGGAAACCAACTTACTTGCCCACCAAGCCAGGATGACGAACCGAGAAAAGGGGTGCGCCTGACCAGGCCGGTGGGGATGAGCGGATCGCCCCCACGGGCGGAGCGCCTGGGGGTGGGGGCGGCAGCGCGTTGACGTCGATAACCGCCACCTGGGATCGACCCATCACGAGGGGCTCGTCGGGGAGGGGAGAGTGACCACCGACGTTCCCCTCGTCGTCGGTCGTGGAGTCGAGGTCCGATCCGACCTCCTCCCCATTGCACCCCCGCCGATCCTGCTCCCGCCTCCGACCCCCCTTACAGAGGCGCTCATTCGTCTCCTTCCTCTTGCTCTTGCGGTGGGCATCCCCGGCCTGGCGGTTCCTCTGCGGGCCTCGTCGAGGGAAGCCTGCTCCTCCGGAACTGTCCCCCGTGATGCGTGGAGGCTGTCGGGGGCGAAGGAGATGAGGGACTTACGAGGTCTACCGCTCCTAGGTCAGGAAGCATAGGAGGCTAGCCTGGGGTCGGAATCTTGTGGACGTCGACCTTCTCCTTGCCCACGAGCTCCTCAAGCCGGGCCCGGATCTCTTCCTCAGAAGGGAACATGCGCGACACAAGGCAAGGGTACAACTCTGCCTCGGGGACCATGGGGCCCATCTCGGAGAGGCGCTACGGCCTGGCCATGAGCCGGGTGACGCGACGACGGTGGAAGGCCTTGGAAATGCCCATGCCGGTGAGGCCGCACGACCTCAGCATAGTGAGGCAGTCCAGTTACTGCCTCAGCCTTCTCTGGGCATCGGCGTCAGGGCCCTAAGGCTAGTGTGCCAGCTCCACCATAGGTGGCAAGCACGCGGGGTCGTAGCAGGGGAGCAGCGCCTGGGGATAGTTCCTCAGGTAGAACCACCCCATGTTCCAATCTTTGTTGGAGCCGCGAAGCTCCGCCCGAGGGTACATGTCCACGCGGGACTGCTTCATCTGAAGCGAGCAGTACCCCCACGGTGCTCGACCCGAACGCGACCACACTAGCGCCGCCTTGAAGAAGAGGAGGAAAAGATTGAAGTCAGGGTCAATACCGAGGTAGCCCTCACATCGGGCCACGAAGTTCGCCATCTATTGGATGCCATTCGGGGCCAAGGCGTGGAGTTCCAACCCTAGGTGGTGAAGCACCTCGCACAAAAAGCGGTGCGATGGCGCTGAGAAGCCACGAATGTGGTACGCCATGAAGCTCACCACATATCCCGTCTGCGATGACGGGACCTTGTGGGTGGATGGCGGCGAGATCCACTACTCGTTCACGGTGTGGGGGCAAAGGAGCCCGCAGGCGACGGATTCAAGCGCTCCCACTTGCGTAGCGGCAACGACGAGGAGGCTTGCGACATCACGACATCGGCGTCGAGCACAGAGGAAGAAGACGGCAACCTCGATGCGAATGAATGATGGCAGCAAAGGCAGCTCAAGAACGCACGTGAGAGGAAGGAGATGAAGATGGAAACGAGGAGCCGCCGCTGCTGCTGCACCCGCAGTTCCTTTATATAGGAACAACGGGACGCCTGACGGCTGGCCCGAGAAGGCGCATGGCCGTGGTTCCAGGGCCTTCGATTCCCATCTGACGGCCCAGGATCCACCAGTCGTGCGTTCGGGAAACGAGGCGAGGTGATGGGGTATTAACTGCACTTCACATCCCTGCGGGCAAATGGGCCCACCACGACCGTGATGTCAGATCGAAGCCTAACCGCCGCATCGCTTCGCACCCCCACAACTGGCCTGGAGAAGACAAAAAGGAGCGGGCCGCGGCACCGAGCGGCGACCCACACCCAAGGTTTGAAGGCTGGCCCACGGAGGGTGCGAACGGTTGCCTCGATAATGATGAGAGTGAGGGGCGGGGTCTGGCCATATGGATGTGAGTATGACCCGGACAAAGGCAGTCGAACCCACGTCTGAGCCCTGAAGCGCGACAGTGCGGATGACCCCCGGTAGTAGCATCGTAGCTAGGCAACGAGTCCTCAGTCGCATCGAACAGACCTAGGGACTACACAAGCAGAATCAACTCAGGGTTGACAAGGCCGGGTATGCAGACCCCTGAGCCGACACCTCGCGAAGGAGGTCGGGGCCTCGTTCAAACATCCTGTTAGCAGCTCACCGGGCACCAGGGTTCGGCCGTCGAGGCATTCCACTGGTCGCGCCGAAGCCTCGAAGCCCATGAATGGGCGATAAGGGGCAGTACGAAGAAGTCCCCTGAATCCATCTCCCTCGGAGGGCAGATATGACCTTGCAAACGAGTCCTTTACTCCTTCACAAGGTCGGGAGCTACTGTGGAGATCATGGATTAAGGGGGCCCACATGGGTACTAAGGCAATTGACGGCGTCAGGGATCAAAGGGAGTTAAGAAAGGCCGGAAACGCGGTAATATGCAAAGGGTGAGCTGTTTCCGTCCCGCACAACCTCCACCGGGCCTAGCAGTCCCCGAGGTCGAAGACTTCCATCCCGCCCGACCCTTGGTAGGCCCAGCAGACCCCCGGGTCAGAGACTTCCGTGTCGCATGTCCCAGGGGCCGCGTCGGTACCAAGGTCAAGCCTCGAAAATCAACACTTCTCACCCGCCCGACCCTGTAGCAGGGCGGACGGCCATGAGACCAAGCCAAGGCCTATGGGAGCTAGGCCCGTCAGGGGAGGAAGCATGCGCCCAACGCTTCCTCCCCCGACCGTCAACTGACAGCATGTATGTAACACCCAGATTTCCAAGAAATCCGAATGCTTCCATATGTGTGCCCAGGATGTCCACAGAACACATATAGATTACAAATATTGAATCACAGAGAACACAATGCTCGAATAAAATAGTTTATATCAGAGTTTAACACAAGACTTAGTCTTAAACAAATAACACAGCGGAAGACTTAATACTAACAAACGTCTTAACTAAGTAGAGCCTCAAATCCACAGGGACACCGACTGGTTGAACACAGCTTAGTAGTACGGCAGATCCTCCGGAAACTCAGCAAGCGTCTGATCATTCATTGCTCCATCTGTTACCCATCCGGGATTTTGTTGAATAGTTGCAAGTGTAAGTAAACCATCTTACTTAACAAGTATAACACGGGTTATGCAAGGACAAAAGGCTTGACACGGTTATACTGCATTAGCACTTTTAGTTGATTCATTTTATTTTCTTCCAACTTACTACAAATGAGTAGATCCCAAGTATAAACCCATTAATAAGGTATAAGTGATTATAGAACAAACCATCATCATCCACTAATACCATCTTCTAATCAAAAAGGATCCAGGCCGCTCGTATCCGTGAGCACGGCTATCATGATAGATCAACACTCTGCAGAGGTTTCGCCCTTTACCCGCCGGTCACATAAATCCAAAAGAACTTATGTTACGAGGACTTTCACAAAACACCCTAACAAGCACAGTAGCCGTTTTGGTTCAACATAGGCAGCATAACCCGAGGCATCGAGATTGACGTACGCTCAGGGCGCAACGTGAGGGGGTCAATGGCGTCCAGAGCGAGAGCGCAATCATCGCAACGTGTGAAGCTGCCGTACATCGGGCGCTTACATCACGGGACTTTGCCTAACGGGGCATAGCCAACGGATAAAACCGTCCTCGATGGATCAAACTATACTCTCACCCATGCACCCCACATACGCCTTTCGGTAACCACTGGCGAGCTAGAGACGTACAAGCTAGTTATCCAAGACCAGAGCCATTATAGTTCCAACGGCGGCGAACAAGTTCCTGGGTTGTCGCTTTAAGAACCGGACCTTATGGAGAGACATTAGAACAAAGCACGAAGCACATGCTCTAATTCCCAAGATTAAACCTTATAGAGACACTAGAACAAAGCACACAGCACATGCTCTAGTTCCCCGAACCATGTTGCTAAAAAGCATCTTTTAACCATCATTGAAGTGAACCATTAATTCAATATTGACATTAAAAATAAATGTTGGTTGCAGCGCGTAGCATAATCTAACCATAATGCATAAAACCCTGGGAAACAAGGAATAAGGTAAAGACTAGGAACATCCTTAGTGGTTAACAATTTTAGACACATGCATATGATTGATGTGATTAATCGGTGTATAGGTAACAAGGATGATCCGTGTTATACTTGCCTTCCTCAGAGAACTGCTGCTGCACCTGCTCTTCGGGAACGGGATCGTCGGCGAACTCGAACGGCTCGGCAACTACTCACATCAATCACCAACAAGCATCCACACATACATGCAAACAAGATTACTTAATTAGAACAGTACACCAAACATAAACAAAAGATGAAAAGAAGGTTTTAGAGCTACTCTACGCTTCACTACGAACACGTGAGCGCGAAAATCACTCAAATCGGAGTTAAAACGGAGAAACTACGCTTAAAACGGGCTCTAGGGCTTGCTGGTAAAGATTTTAGGCTTCCAGGGGTGTTTTTGAAAGAAACCAGGGACCTAAAACGTAATTTTGTATAAAAACACAAGGGCTGCGGCGTAAAAACAACTTTCAGGACGGCGGGCATGATTTTTCAAAAGAACAGGGGCTAAAACGAAAGAAAAAGGACTTGGTTGTAAATACTTTTGAACTGCGCTGGACCGCGGGTTGATTTTCAAAAACTGCAGGGGCTCTTTTGCAAAACAGGCGCGGCGGCGGCTGGTTGCTGACGTGGGCTGACGTCACCGTGGACCGAACCGTGGACCGGCTTGAACCGCGGTTCACGGAAACCGGCTCGGTTTAGATCGGTTTTCAGATCTGGCCGTCGGTTTCGAATCTAACGGCTCAGATTAGATCGGTCTCTCGGCTTCACCGGAAACGGCGGCTCGCGGCGGCGCGCGGCGGCGCTCTCGCCGGAGATGGCTCGGCTGGGGGCTACGGGGCTCCAAATCTTGCCGCGAAAGGTCCTAGAGAGAGAGGAGACAACGGGGAACTCGATTTGGGGGTTGTGGACGAGGATTGAGCGGCGGTGGCGGCTGGCGACGCACGGCGGCGGAGCGGGAACTCCGACGAGCTCGAGCAAGCGCGGGAGAGCGAGAGGAACGGGGTTTAGGGCCTCGGCGTGTTCCCTACCTCGCGACGAAGCTCTTGGTGCGGCTCTAGGGGTCAATGATGCGGTGAAGCGATGGATTGGCGGCGGCGGCTCGGAAAGAGGGCGGCGGCTAGGGTTTGGCGGCGTGGGGCACTGGTGGCGTAAGGGATAGGTGGCGGCGCTATTTATAGGGGCTAGGTGGTTGCCTTGGCGTGCGGACCAAGCCGAGATGGCGTGCGCGAAGCGGACTCGACGGCGACGCGGCGCGGCGCGGCGAAGAGCTCTGCTCGGCCACGGCTCAAGGAAGGAGACGGCTCTGACGCGTGGGACCAAGCCGTCAGCGACTGAGCGAGGGGGAAGCGCGCGCGCTGGGCCGAGCGGCTGCGGGCTGGCGCGATGGTGGGTCGAACTGGGCTGCAAGAAAAGAAGAAAAGGGAGAGAAAGAAAATGGGCCGCGCGAGAAGGGAAAGAGGAGATGGGCCGAGCGGAAAACTGGGCTGGCTGGGCTGAAAAGGAAAAGGAAAAAAGAGAGAGAAAAAGAAAAGGTTTTTCTTTTATTCAAACACTCACTTGAATTCAAATTCAAATTCAAATTTGAATTCAACAATCAAAAATAAATGCACCAGCATGTATGCAACAATAATGTTTCTATTTCCTATATTTGCTTTTAATTATTCAAAAATTTTATTTCCCTATATTATTTATGAGCACTTTAATATAAAAAGCCAATTAATTACTAAATTTTAAATTGGGCATTTTTAGGGTGTTACAAACCTACCCCCCTTAAGATGAATCTCGTCCCCGAGATTCGGACGTGGATTGGAAGAGATGTGGATATTCTGCCTTGAGTTCATCCTCCTGTTCCCAGGTTGCCTCATCCTCTGTATGACGATTCCACTGAACCTTGCACATACGTATCACTTTATTCCTGGTGACTCTCTCGGACTCCTCTAAGATCTTGACTGGATATTCCTCATAAGTAAGGTCCTCCTGCACATTCAATTCCTCTAACGGAATCTGTTCCTCTGGCACCCGTAAACACTTTTTCAGCTGGGACACGTGGAACACATCATGCACTCCTGCCAATTTCTCTGGTAACTCCAACTGATAAGCCACTTCACCCATTCGTTCTAAGATCTTGAAAGGTCCAATATAGCGAGGTGCTAGCTTGCCTTTGACGTTGAATCTCTTCACACCTCTCATTGGTGACACCTTAAGATACACAAAATCACCAATCCCGAAGCTGAGGTCTCGTCGCCTTACATCTGCATAACTTTTCTGCCGCGACTGAGCTGTTTTCAAATTCTGCCTGATAACCTGCACTTGTTCTTCTGCCTGCTTCAAGACCTCAGGTCCAAATACCTTACCTTCTCCGGTCTGATTCCAGAACAACGGTGTCCTGCACTTTCTTCCGTACAACGCCTCAAATGGTGACATCCTGAGACTCTGCTGGTAGCTGTTGTTGTACGAAAATTCTGCATAGCACAAACTCTTATCCCAGCTACTTCCATACTGCAATGCACATGCTCGCAACATGTCCTCCAGTATCTGATTCGTCCTCTCGGTCTGACCGTCTGTCTGCGGATGGTAAGCGGAACTGAAGTGAAGCTTAGTATCCATGGACTCATGTAACTTGTGCCAAAAGTGCGACGTAAACTGACTTCCTCGGTCTGATACTATCTTCTTAGGTACCCCATGCAAACATACAATCCGCTCCATATACAATTCTGCTAGTTTGGCACCGGAATATGTAGTCTTTACCGGAATAAAGTGAGCCACCTTCGTCAATCGGTCCACTATCACCCATATAGAGTCATAACCTTTCTGCGTGCGGGGCAATCCTGTTATAAAATCCATACCCACTTCTTCCCATTTCCACTCTGGTATCTTCATAGGCTGAAGCAATCCTGCCGGTCTCTGATGTTCGGCCTTAACTCTCTGGCATACGTCACAAAGAGCTACATGTGCTGCAACATCGCGCTTCAAACCGTACCACCAAAATCTTTCCTTGAGGTCCAAGTACATCTTGGTACTTCCCGGGTGAATGGAATATGCTGACTCGTGCGCTTCCCGTAAGATAACATCCTTGATATGCTGCTGATCTGGCACCACTATTCTGTTACCATACCACACTGTTCCTTGATCATCCAATCGGAATCCTGGCGCTTTATCTGTCCCGATCTTCTTAACCAACTCCTTGATTTCCTCATCCTCCAATTGACCTTTTCGGATTTCTTGTTCAAGAGTTGTCTCCACTTCTAGCTCAGCCACGTTAGCTGCCATACCCAAGTTTAAGCGTTCAAACTCCCTACTAAGCTCTTCCGGTAAATTCTGACCCGGTAGCACATTCGCAAAACTCTTTCTACTCAAAGCATCGGCCACCAAGTTAGCCTTCCCTGGATAGTAGTGAATTTCTAGTTCAAAGTCATTGATCTTCTCAAGCCAACGACGTTGCCTCATATTCAACTCGGATTGCGTGAACACATACTTAAGGCTCTTGTGGTCGGTATAGATGTCGCACTTGTGTCCAATCAAATAATGCCTCCAGATCTTCAATGCGTGTACCACGGCTGCCAATTCCAGATCATGTGTCGGATAATTCAGCTCATGTCTCCTCAACTGTCTGGACGCATATGCCACAACTCTACCTTCCTGCATGAGTACACATCCCAATCCTTGACGAGACGCATCGCAATACACTGAGAAACTTTTAGTAACATCTGGCAGTACCAATACTGGTGCAGTGGTCAGCCTTTTCTTCAACTCCTCAAAGCTAGCTTGACACTGCGGTGTCCACACAAACTTGGCATTCTTTTCTAGCAATGATGTCAAAGGCTTGGCAATCTTGGAGAATCCCTCAATAAAACGCCGATAGTAACCTGCCATTCCAAGAAAACTCCTGATCTCACTGACATTCTGCGGTGGAATCCAGTTGAGAACATCCCTGACCTTCTTCGGATCAACTGCGACACCTCCATTTGACAACACATGGCCCAAGAATGATACCTCCTTCAGCCAGAATTCACATTTACTCAACTTAGCATACAACTGATGTTCTCGGAGTCTCTGCATCACTAACCTCAAGTGTTCCTCATGCTCTTCCTCATTCTTGGAGAAAACCAGAATATCATCGATGAACACCACGACGAACTTGTCAAGATAATCCATGAACACACTGTTCATCAAATACATGAAGTAGGCCGGTGCATTAGTCAATCCAAAGGACATAACTGTGAACTCATACAAACCATACCGGGTAGTGAAAGCTGTCTTGGGGATATCTGTCACCCGGATTCTCATCTGATGATAGCCTGATCTGAGATCGATCTTCGAGAACACACAAGCTCCTCTCAATTGGTCAAAGAGATCATCGATCCTTGGCAGTGGGTACTTATTCTTGATAGTGACCTCATTGAGGGCTCGGTAGTCTATGCACATCCTCTGTGTCCCGTCTTTCTTATCAACAAACAACACTGGAGCTCCCCAAGGCGAACAACTAGGACGAATATACCCCTTAGCTAGTAGGGCCTTTAATTCTTCTTTAAGTTTCTTTAATTCTTTTACCCCCATTCTATATGGTCTTTTAGCTATGGGTGCTGTGCCAGGCATAAGTTCAATAACAAATTCAACTTCACGGTCCGGAGGCATACCTGGCAATTCATCTGGGAACACATCTGGATACTCGTTCACCACTCGAATGTCCTTCAACTCTGTGCCTTCAGCATGATTGACCTGACCGGGCTCTGTGGTTTTGGTTGCTTGATACTCAATCTTCTCCCCTGATGGAGTCACTAACTGAACAGCACGCTTGGAACACTGGATGACGGCATCGTACTTTGCTAGCCAGCTCATTCCCAAAATCAGATCCATCCCGATAGAGTTTAGAACTATAGGGTGTGCTAAAAAGTCTACCCCCCTTATGTTAACTGCTACATTAGGACAACGTAATGTGGCCCGAAGTTCTCCCCCCGGTGAGTTAACTAACATGGTGTTCCCCATAGGTTGCATAAGCATCAAGTTCTTTTTCACGAAATCAGCAGATATAAAAGCATGCGAAGCTCCAGAATCAAACAAAACTGTAGCAGGTTGTGAGTTGACCGAGAACGTACCGACTACCACATCTGTGGCTACTTCTGCAGTTTCTGCTCCCACATGGTTGAGCTTGCCCCTGGCGTAGTTCTGCTGGCCTCGGTTTCCCTGTGCCTGCTGCTGATTTCCATTCTGAGTTTGTTGTGGCCCTGCCTTCTGGTTGTTGTTCTGACCGGTGGAATTCTGGACCCTCCGGGGACAAAAGTTAGCATAATGTCCCTGTTCACCACAGTGATAGCATACCCTTGGGCCGACAGGAGTGGTGTTAGCCTGGGTAGTGCGTGAAGCCTGAGTGTTCTGCTGCACGTTCTGGTAGCGCTGCTGTTGCTGCTGGGGTGGTGCATACTGGGGACGTTGCTGGTTCTGGCTGCGGTTCTGAAGGCTTGATTGTCCCTGAGTGCGCTGCTGATTCACCTGCTGGGGGTTGTAGCGGGGGCGGATGTTGCTGCCAGATTGCTGGTTCATGAACTTTCTCTTCTTGTCCTCAATCTCACGACGCTTGTGCTCCACCATCAGGGCACCATCAACCAATGCACCGAAGGTTGGGAAGGTGATGCACATCAACTGTAGCTGCAAAACATCCTGGAGTCCATTCCGGAAGCGAGTTTGCCTCTTCTCATCTGTCGACACCTCATCTGGTGCATAGCGGGCCAGCTCAAGGAACTTGTCACGATAGGCAGTGACGCTCATTCCCTCCTGCGTCAGGGCTAGGAACTCCCTCTTCTTTAGGACCGTCAGTCCCTCAGGCACATGGTGAGCACGGAAGGCATCACTGAACTGCTGCCAGGTGATCTGGTTGCGATCGGGTTGCGCATATTGGTATGCTACCCACCAGTCGAGAGCGGCTCCTTCAAATTGTCCAGAGGCGTAGAGCACCTTCTCCCTGTCATCACACTGAGCAATGTCGAGCTGTCTCTCCACTGCCTTGATCCAGTCTTCAGCTTCCATCGGGTCCTTGGCGCGGGAGAACTTTGGCGGGCGCCCCTTCAAGAATTCTCCCCTCCTGTCCCGGATGGGCTGGGGAGGTGGCTGAACAGGTGGATTCTGCAGGTTCTGCTGCATCAAAGCTATGGCCTGAGTCAACTGTTGCATCGTCTGTGTCTGCAAGCGGACTAGATCTTCCATGGTGGGCGGCTGGTTCTGGTTCTGATTCGGGTTCTGGTTCTGGTTCTGGTTGCCACCACCCATCGATCCTCTTGTCCCAACCATCTGTCATAAAACAAAACCCCAACATTCATAATCACTGTCATGTCTGACCCAGTGTCAAGAACAGAAGCAATCCGTTGACAAGATAGGGTTCTCAGGTGATAGGAAAGATGATAGATGATATGCAAAGGAGAGATTAGGAACCCATCTATCTATCCACTAAATTCCTTATACCTTAATCCAATACTAGATGACTGCAGACTTTCGTCCACGCTCATCACAAACATTACAAAGATCCAAATCACACATAAGCATAATGACAATTCATTCAAGCATTTAAAGTCAAGGTTCACACAAGACTCGGCACTATTCGACTAGTTTTGGACCCGAAAACGTTCTATTGATCTCCACTAGCATTTAGGGTCGATAGTGGTGCGGCGAGCTAGGGTGCTGTATCAAGTCCTTCTGCGTGGTGGCGACTGTGCACCTAACTCTGGACTACATGGCGCAGGTCCTTCCGACTGATGCTGCAGCTCCTCAGGGTTCCCTTCTTCGGCCTCCTGCCTAAGAAGCTCCTTGTAGGCGTCCAGGTTGCGTGCCTCCGACGGGTACTCATCGATGCGGGGTGGAAGGTAGACACCAGTGCTCTTACGGACTATCTATCTCTATCGAGCTATCTATGGAAGTGAAAACTAGAGGAGGGCCTTAGTTTTAAAGCTTAGAAAGTTTTCAAAAAGAACAGAGGTAGAATAGAACACCATTTTTCAACAGAAACTCAACTCTAGGATGTAAAATAATTTTTAGAGCAAGAATTAAGCAAGTTCTAATCGACCGTTCTATCTAGGCTGTGATCCTACAGTCAGCCTGGCTCTGATACCAACTCTGTAACACCCAGATTTCCAAGAAATCCGAATGCTTCCATATGTGTGCCCAGGATGTCCACAGAACACATATAGATTACAAATATTGAATCACAGAGAACACAATGCTCGAATAAAATAGTTTATATCAGAGTTTAACACAAGACTTAGTCTTAAACAAATAACACAGCGGAAGACTTAATACTAACAAACGTCTTAACTAAGTAGAGCCTCAAATCCACAGGGACACCGACTGGTTGAACACAGCTTAGTAGTACGGCAGATCCTCCGGAAACTCAGCAAGCGTCTGATCATTCATTGCTCCATCTGTTACCCATCCGGGATTTTGTTGAATAGTTGCAAGTGTAAGTAAACCATCTTACTTAACAAGTATAACACGGGTTATGCAAGGACAAAAGGCTTGACACGGTTATACTGCATTAGCACTTTTAGTTGATTCATTTTATTTTCTTCCAACTTACTACAAATGAGTAGATCCCAAGTATAAACCCATTAATAAGGTATAAGTGATTATAGAACAAACCATCATCATCCACTAATACCATCTTCTAATCAAAAAGGATCCAGGCCGCTCGTATCCGTGAGCACGGCTATCATGATAGATCAACACTCTGCAGAGGTTTCGCCCTTTACCCGCCGGTCACATAAATCCAAAAGAACTTATGTTACGAGGACTTTCACAAAACACCCTAACAAGCACAGTAGCCGTTTTGGTTCAACATAGGCAGCATAACCCGAGGCATCGAGATTGACGTACGCTCAGGGCGCAACGTGAGGGGGTCAATGGCGTCCAGAGTGAGAGCGCAATCATCGCAACGTGTGAAGCTGCCGTACATCGGGCGCTTACATCACGGGACTTTGCCTAACGGGGCATAGCCAACGGATAAAACCGTCCTCGATGGATCAAACTATACTCTCACCCATGCACCCCACATACGCCTTTCGGTAACCACTGGCGAGCTAGAGACGTACAAGCTAGTTATCCAAGACCAGAGCCATTATAGTTCCAACGGCGGCGAACAAGTTCCTGGGTTGTCGCTTTAAGAACCGGACCTTATGGAGAGACATTAGAACAAAGCACGAAGCACATGCTCTAATTCCCAAGATTAAACCTTATAGAGACACTAGAACAAAGCACACAGCACATGCTCTAGTTCCCCGAACCATGTTGCTAAAAAGCATCTTTTAACCATCATTGAAGTGAACCATTAATTCAATATTGACATTAAAAATAAATGTTGGTTGCAGCGCGTAGCATAATCTAACCATAATGCATAAAACCCTGGGAAACAAGGAATAAGGTAAAGACTAGGAACATCCTTAGTGGTTAACAATTTTAGACACATGCATATGATTGATGTGATTAATCGGTGTATAGGTAACAAGGATGGTCCGTGTTATACTTGCCTTCCTCAGAGAACTGCTGCTGCACCTGCTCTTCGGGAACGGGATCGTCGGCGAACTCGAACGGCTCGGCAACTACTCACATCAATCACCAACAAGCATCCACACATACATGCAAACAAGATTACTTAATTAGAACAGTACACCAAACATAAACAAAAGATGAAAAGAAGGTTTTAGAGCTACTCTACGCTTCACTACGAACACGTGAGCGCGAAAATCACTCAAATCGGAGTTAAAACGGAGAAACTACGCTTAAAACGGGCTCTAGGGGCTTGCTGGTAAAGATTTTAGGCTTCCAGGGGTGTTTTTGAAAGAAACCAGGGACCTAAAACGTAATTTTGTATAAAAACACAAGGGCTGCGGCGTAAAAACAACTTTCAGGACGGCGGGCATGATTTTTCAAAAGAACAGGGGCTAAAACGAAAGAAAAAGGACTTGGTTGTAAATACTTTTGAACTGCGCTGGACCGCGGGTTGATTTTCAAAAACTGCAGGGGCTCTTTTGCAAAACAGGCGCGGCGGCGGCTGGTTGCTGACGTGGGCTGACGTCACCGTGGACCGAACCGTGGACCGGCTTGAACCGCGGTTCACGGAAACCGGCTCGGTTTAGATCGGTTTTCAGATCTGGCCGTCGGTTTCGAATCTAACGGCTCAGATTAGATCGGTCTCTCGGCTTCACCGGAAACGGCGGCTCGCGGCGGCGCGCGGCGGCGCTCTCGCCGGAGATGGCTCGGCTGGGGGCTACGGGGCTCCAAATCTTGCCGCGAAAGGTCCTAGAGAGAGAGGAGACAACGGGGAACTCGATTTGGGGGTTGTGGACGAGGATTGAGCGGCGGTGGCGGCTGGCGACGCACGGCGGCGGAGCGGGAACTCCGACGAGCTCGAGCAAGCGCGGGAGAGCGAGAGGAACAGGGTTTAGGGCCTCGGCGTGTTCCCTACCTCGCGACGAAGCTCTTGGTGCGGCTCTAGGGGTCAATGATGCGGTGAAGCGATGGATTGGCGGCGGCGGCTCGGAAAGAGGGCGGCGGCTAGGGTTTGGCGGCGTGGGGCACTGGTGGCGTAAGGGATAGGTGGCGGCGCTATTTATAGGGGCTAGGTGGTTGCCTTGGCGTGCGGACCAAGCCGAGATGGCGTGCGCGAAGCGGACTCGACGGCGACGCGGCGCGGCGCGGCGAAGAGCTCTGCTCGGCCACGGCTCAAGGAAGGAGACGGCTCTGACGCGTGGGACCAAGCCGTCAGCGACTGAGCGAGGGGGAAGCGCGCGCGCTGGGCCGAGCGGCTGCGGGCTGGCGCGATGGTGGGCCGAACTGGGCTGCAAGAAAAGAAGAAAAGGGAGAGAAAGAAAATGGGCCGCGCGAGAAGGGAAAGAGGAGATGGGCCGAGCGGAAAACTGGGCTGGCTGGGCTGAAAAGGAAAAGGAAAAAAGAGAGAGAAAAAGAAAAGGTTTTTCTTTTATTCAAACACTCACTTGAATTCAAATTCAAATTCAAATTTGAATTCAACAATCAAAAATAAATGCACCAGCATGTATGCAACAATAATGTTTCTATTTCCTATATTTGCTTTTAATTATTCAAAAATTTTATTTCCCTATATTATTTATGAGCACTTTAATATAAAAAGCCAATTAATTACTAAATTTTAAATTGGGCATTTTTAGGGTGTTACAATGTACATGCCTGCCACCTGCAAAAGGCATGCAACAGCTCTGTGCGCAGGTAAAGGTGGTAGAAGGTGTCGTGTGACAGATAAGAAGGATGCTTCCTGGAAGCTACCTAGGAGTGAGGCGGGGATGCGTGGCGACCAACGAGGGGTCATTCGAACGCACTAAGCCGACAGCGAGCAATCGTCGGGGGGCCCAGTCTTCAGGGGTAGATATGCAAAATACCAATGTACAATGCCCTCCTCTTGGCCTATAAAAGGGGATGCTCCCACCTGCGTGGGGGATCCGATTTTTGGACTCTCGATCTCTAGAGCACTAAGTCCCCTACATGCATCATACACCCAAGGCTTGAACCGGCTTTCGTTGTAACTCGCCGCCAAGAGAGCAATACAGCCTTGGGTCGACTCCACTGGACGTAGGGATGCATCCCAAACTAGTATAAACTCCTCTCCTTGCGTCTCTTGAACCATTCTCCACCGTGACGTGCGTGTTCTATGATCGACACTCACCGGCGTGAGGTACCCCGTGTGCCACCTGCCGACTATATGCCAACACATCATTCAACAATTGGTAGGCTTGTGCTGATGCAATCCTGACCATGTACTTTCCAGTGGGCAAGACCAATGCCCTTCGAGGGAGAATATCAAGCTTTTAGCAAAAAGATGATGAATATGTCCCGAAAGCCTAGGAGCACTTGCAAGATGGGTGCCCATTGGAGTGTGTCCACATCATGGCATGGGGTAATGGGTGACCATTCAGAATTTCTTCCATGGCGTGACATCTTGATCTCAGGAGCATTTGGATATGGGATCAGGGGGAGCATTTATGTCTCTTGATGTTGCCAGAGCTAATGCACTGGTTGACAAGATAGCCTCCCACCAGAGTCGGAAGGGTAAGAGGCAGCTAGCATGCACTAAAGGAGTTCATCAAGTTCACTCCATTGGTATGTTGGCAACCAAAAAGGACCTACTTATGAAGAAGATGGAGTCTCCAAACATGGAGCTGAATTAGATCGTTGAGTCCCGCATCACATGTGAAGCATGCGGTGATGCTGGGCATTCAGGCAATACTTGCCCGACTACTCAAGAATAAGTGAACTTTATCGAAAATAAGTTTGATAATTCAGGTTTTCGTCCTCAGCAAGGTTAGAACTCCAAGTCCAACCTCCCCTTCAGCCATCAGCTAGGTAACAATTTTAATGGTAATTTTTAGCCTCCACTTAAGGATATTTGGTATGGTCAAAAACAAATTAATGATAATATTAGTAAGAATTTCTCTCTACTGATAAATTTATTGAATTTATGGCTGGTTTCAACTCTGTTATTAAGAACCAACTGAGCTTCAAAAAAATGAGTGAAACTCAAGTAGCTCAGTTGGCTGCATCTTGTCAAAACCATAATTCGGAAAAACTACCAGAGCAACCGGAGGTACCCCTGAAAGGAAATGTGAGTGTGGTAACCAGCAAAAGACCAATACCGATAGTGAAACCGAGCCTGAGACTGAAGAATTGGAAGAGGTGCAAGAGGACTCCCCCACATCTGTCATGGAAGATACCACAGAAGTCTCACGGGCCTCTGCTAACTACCATGACACCACAGTCATGTCGTTTCCAGAACGACAAAGGAAGCCGGTGGCCGATGAGCATTTTAGCAAGTTCATTAAGGTAATCAAAAAAATTTATGTCAATATACCCCTACTTGTGCAATGCAAGTACCCACCTATGCCAAATATCTTAAGGATATACTTGGCAATAAGAGGGGACTCCCAACCATCAAGACAACCTAGCTAATAGAAGAGTGTAGTGCTGCTAAACTCATTCGTCTACCAGAGAAGAAAAAGGACAAAGGATCACCTAGAATCACATGCTCCATTAGGAAGCAACAATATGAGAATGCTCTATGTGATCTTGGGGTCAACGGCGAGGTTGCGGCTAGAGGTTGGCATCATCCATGGCATCATGGCAAGGTCACGGGCACTAGAGTGCATGGCAAGGTTGTGGCGAGAGGAAGCGTGGTCCATGGCTAGGTCACTAGCGGCATCGTCCATGGCGAGGTCATGGTGGTAGCTCTGTGGAGGCTAGGTCGTGATGAAGGAATCACATGGGTGATGGAACAATGGAAGTTACGGAACGACAGAATCTCGTGGACGAGAGAGTGTAGGTGGGCTAATGGTGGGATGTTAAGTGCAGAATCACCCCACCTCTTAACCTAGCCATCGGATGAGCATCATGTGGCCTTGGTTGGAGTTTCCATAGTTTCCACATGATACATTGTTCCATAGGATACACTCCCGTATATGATTCCTTTGAATACTCAAGGGTAAAGTGCTATAATGGTATTTCCATGCACTTGCAAATTTGTCTATAAGAGTTAAGAAACACCAACAAGCATTTCTAACGTTGCTGCTGGGGAAACTTATTAGTGACTTAGGAAATGTCAACAAGCATTTCTAGCGTCGTTGCTGGGGACGATTGCTATAATTGTCTTTGAACCTAATCTATCATGTATCTGTTCTTTTTACCTCACTTTCTACAGTTACCCCCGCTACCCACGAAAGGCTATCCTTAACCACTATTGAAGGTTGACTCGATATATTTTACGATCAACATCTTGAGAATAAAATGAGAAAACCACACTATGTTGCATGCATAAATTTGCTTATCACTAATAAATTCCACACCATGTTTGCATGTACATACTGATGAAAATCTGGCCAAATTGGAGAAAGGGCAGGCCGGTCGGCCACAACCAGGTTGTCCGGCCTAAAAGCGGTCGACCAGCCACCCCCTAAAGCCTATTGCCATGTCCTTGATCCGGCCGGTTGGCCACCGCCTTTGGGAGCTATATAAGCAAGCCCTCATCCTCCTTCTAGGACACACACCAAGGAGTTAAAGTTCTATCTTCCCTTTTCCACTTTGTAGTTTAGATTGAAGTTAGGAGTTAGGGTTGAGTCAAGCTTGTCTCGGGGTTTTGAAAAGCTTCGAAGTTTCGGTAAAGCTCTTGTATCCTTTACTTATTTTCCGAATATCATATCAATATATTTATTTATCTTCTATAGTCTTGAGTAAGCTTTACTTTCTGCTTTACCTTCTATTCCTTTTGATCTTTAATCTTAAGTGAAGTGAAAGAGTTTTTTTTCTCCTCTAGCTCAGTGTTAGAATTTAGTTAGCTCTGTCGGGAGCTATGCTTGCGGGTCTTTCTCAGTTGGACTAGGAGCTTGTAAACTCCTGATGGTGAAGAGATTTTCTTCTGTCAAGGCCTCAGAGGGATTTCTAGCCCTAAGTGCAGACGTGGTGTCTGACTTGGTGCTAGCTAGGGAGTGTGTTCCACCCCACGGTACCATTGTGGTAGGTAGCAGGTGCTGACAACCCAATCCATCCTTTGTAATCCACCATATTCTGGTGCTTTCATAATAGTAGTTGTGGAGCCCAGATGACCCCCTTCTCATCCCACTCTGGGTCCACGATCTAGCTGTCGAAGAAAGTTAAGTTTCGCGACATCTAAGTAGAGCTCTAGGCCAAGTCTAGGGAGGCTTCTCAGCCTCAAGGGGGGTCATAGGTTCCCTTTCGCATGTTGTTCTCCCAGTTACTTTCCTCTACTCTTTTGGTGAGTCTCATGTGTTGCTGGACATTCCAGGCCTTCTACTCGGTCATTTATTTTACCATTATCCTGCTACCATGTTATTTAACCATATTGCTTTCCTTAGGAAATAAATACGATACCCTAGAATAATCCAAGGTGAAATGTAAAAGCGAGTTATTCTATACACTTGCGGAATCTAATTCTATAGCCTAAGAAATACCAACAACCACACCTTTTGAAACCTTTTTATTTTATTTACCTCTACCTCTATCCCCACAATCCAATGAAAGTTATCCCATCAATACCTTTCGACCACCTTAGGGAGAATTCTTACAGTCATTATCCTTCTCTAAGCCTCACAAGCTTTTGGCTATGAACTTCATCCTGAACCCATCTCCAAGGTCTGGGAACAAAACTTCTCCGGTTTTGACGCTGCAATCCCACCCACAATCAGCGATAGTTCAAGCACTTGTGCTCATGCCTGACATTTCAGAGACGGAATGGGAAACATTCTGGTGGAAATTGTTTGAACGAAACAATAGTATTTCTCATACCATATGGAAGGTAAGTAGACGTTGGGATGAACGTTGAGGCATTTTATCTTGCTTTCATCCCTATATCTCGCATCACTTCCCTATGTGATTCTTGACCCTCGGCAGCACAAAAAGGAAATCATATATGCAGCCTAGGATAGAGCTTTAAGACTATCCAAATTAGCCTATACTTGTGTTTACCTGTCCGTGATTCATGACAACCCCTAAATACTCATAGGTGAAGTGCTACGATGGTATTTCCATGCGCGTGGACTATTCTTTATGAATTCAGAAACAACAACAAACATTTCTACTGTTGCTGTTGGGGAAACAAAGTAGTGACTTAAGAAATGTTAACAGTGATGTCGAATCAAACCTGCAATTTCTTCATTGTGAGGATGTACATTTGCCATTAGATTGCTAGCATTGTGTTGAAAACTGTAGGAACCAATACTAATGGGAGGTGGGTGAATGCCCTTTCTCCAATCATGAATTGAAGTCCACAAGTTTTATTACTAACTATTTCCACAAGTTTTAGTGATTTGTGATATGCAGGCCTCGACAGGTGAAAATACAAACAAAAGAGCAAAGAGAAGCAGAGAAAAGGTCACTTTACACTACACGCTTCTCACAGAATTTAAAGGATGGGCTAACCGAACTCAACAAAGGTAATTGTCAACATAAATATAAAAAATCCCAGCCCAAGCCCAGCCACGCAAAGGCGGTGGTTGAGACGCTGCAATAGGGACCCGACCGTCCCCCTAGACCGATCAACCCGCTACTTGCGCCGTTCGCGCCAAGCTTTCTCAAGGTAGTTCATATGCTCAGAAACATCATTAACATATTTGGATCTTCAGATATAAGAGTGGTTACCCCTTGTAACCAGCAAACGGTGTAATCATTCTACAGAAAAAGATAGTTCCAAGAGGGAAGGAGGAGAAGAGAAGTTCATTGATGTATTAGGACTAGAAGTGTGTGAGGGAAAGGTTAGAAGGAGATTAGATGGTAATTAGAGCATGGTTAGTATAGGATCCAAGTTTTATTGGATTGCTCTTCAACTCCTTAGGTGCCTCATTGGATTTGCGCACATGAGTGAGTATTCAAGTTCGTCTTTTGGTGAATTTGTTGGTATGTAATTTCTTGATAATGGTTGCTTGTGGGAACGCATGTTCACTATTCTGGTGTATGTGTCCCTAGGATATGGGCAACTCCACACACACTAAGAATAAGTATTTCAAATGTAGGTGTGGTGTTTGAGCTTAGAAATTCCAATCATTTGTTGATGATCTCACAAGAATTAGAGGTAGGTGTTTGGGAGTGACAGTCCTTTGCATTCGACTTGGCTTTATGAGTTTTGAGTATCCTCTCTGATGAGACTTGAATAGTAGTGTTTTGATATACCCTACGGGCCTTTCAAGAAAGATCATACTAGGTCACCGAAGCAAGCAAGAGATAGATATAAATTCCTGATCTTTGAAATTTCATTAGAAATAACCATACTATCTTAAGCCATTCTCTCTTTCCCATCTAATAAAGGCAATTTAGTTAGAACATAATTATACTATGTTCCTGTGGAAAATACGACACCTTGCATACTTCCAGGTGAAGTGCTATATTATTGTTTCCATGTGCTTACAGATATCTATAAAAGTTAAAAAACACCAACAAGCATTTCTGGCATAGTTACTCAGGAACAGTTGTCAAAGTTATCTTCAAACCTAGTTTCTGTGACCATCTCTTCTATTTCTACATTTTTATTCTAGCTTTAAACCCCAGCTATCCTAGGAAGATTCTCTTTTACAAACTTTCCATTTTTCTTTTGAACTACCCTCACTCCCCCTACCTTTAGATGTTGTCTGATTCTATTAGATATCTTTCGTCCCAAAGGGTGAGCTCTTGGAACCACCAAAATCATCAAAACTGATTGTAGCCAATGGTTATGAGCTCCACCCTGGCTTCATTGCCATGGTTCGGGACCAACCCTTTTCAGGCTTTGACATGCAAATCCATACCATCATCTGTGGGACTTTGAGAAGTTGTGTTCATGCTTGTGCATACTAGGCATAGCACAAGAATCTATGAAGTGGCTATTATTCCCTTTCTCACTTAGGGAGAGAGTGGAACAATGGTACACCCATAACTTAGGAAAGCTAGATGGAGATTGGTAGAAATTGAGGGGAAAATTCTGCATTACATTTTTTCCTATAATCCATATTTCCTCCCTATGATGAGAAGGCATCGATTTCCAGCAATATGAGAGGGAATCGATAGGAGAAGCTTGGGCTAGGTATACATGTTTAATATGTGCTGGTCTAGACTCGTCTCTTCCTGACAAAGTATTGTTACCACACTTTTGGCTTGGACTAGATAAGGAATCTTCCCTTTTATTGGATATCACCGCTAGAGGATCATTTATGCACAAAACTACAAAAGAAGAGAAGCCCTTTTAGATAAGATTCTAGATAACACCTCCTTCACCACATACCTTCAAGTCATAATTCCACCCATGATAGATGAAGTTCTTGACAATGAAGACTCAATCCCAGATAACATCTCCTCCAAACTTTCCCCCGAACCAAGCATCTCTGATAATGAGGAAGAAGACATCCCCATAGAGGCTATCGTCGACTTTGAGGATGGTATATTTGAAGACAATGGAACAACCTTGGAGTATCCTTTGTTACATAAGAACTTCAGTCCAAAGCTAATCCTTGAACCTCTCAACAAGAACCATTGGAGATAAATCATTCAAGGATTAACTTATGAGCTATCAGTGGCTACATGAAGGGGAACTTTCGTCTGAACCACTTCAGATTTGTGGTCGCTCTTCACCCACTAAATGCGTTATTCGTGGAGCACCGGTCATGGTTCTATACAATCCTACACCTGGTGCCAATATAATATCAGTTATGTGCTTAGAAGAAGAAGTCTTAACATCAACTATCAAAACCTTGAAGAATGGACCAAGATCCACAAAACTAGGGATTGTTATTTTACTCAACGTGCCTATTTGTCACAATGACGTGGAAAATATTTTAGGCTTTCACATCTTCAATGACATTAAGTTCAATCTTGTAATAGGGCATCATAGAAAAGTTTTCCTGGACAAAACTATGTTAGGTAAACTTTCTCTATGCCAATCATTCAAATAATGAACACTTAGGCCGCAAAAGTACCCCAAGCATAACCATTTGAACCAGCAGAATCACCCTTAGAAAAAGGTGTGGAACTTTTCATTCAAGAAGAACATGGTCCTGTAAAGACATTTGAACTTCCCATTTATTAAAAGCCAACACATTCTCCCGTTGAGCTAAAATGCCTACCCATAGTCCTTAAATATGCCTTTCTAAATGGTGATTTGGAGTCTCCTATCATCATCAACAATAATCTCTTCGATAAAGAGACATCCAAAGTAGTCACCATTATAGAAAAGCACGTGTTTATTTTCGGCTAGTCACTCAGAGACCTCAAGGGAATTAGTTCTAACCTCTACACCCACAAAATCCTTATGGATACAACTAGTATATATACCTTCTCGGGAGCCTCGGTGTAGGCTTAATCATGAGATGAGAGATGTGGTTAAAAAGGTCGTCTTCAAACTTTTGCATGCTAGGATTATATATCATGTGCCCCTTAGTGAGTGGGTAAGCCCTGTTCAGGTAGTCCGAAAGGATGAAGGATGGTTGAGGAGAATAATAAGAATGAACTCATTGACCGACAGAAACGCAACTTAGCAATGAGAAAGGATTAAGTCCCACAACCTTTCATTGATGATGTTGGAGCGGTTAGCAAAGCATTCCTTCTTTTACTCCTCTGATGAGTATTCTGGTTAGCATCAAATTCTCATCCATCTCGATGACCACATGAAGGCCACATTTACGTTGCCACTAAGACAACTACGCTTATCATAGAATGCCTTTCAGGTTTTTTAATGCAACAGCATTTTTGAAAGGTGTACGGTGTCTATTTTCTCAAACATGATTGAAGAAATCATTGAAGTTTTCATGGATGATTTTACCGTCTATGGAAAACCCCTTTGATGATTGTCTAGAGAATTTAGACAGGGTCTTGCAACGATGCCAAGAAAAAGACATTGTACTAAATTGGGAAAACTGCCACTTCATGGTCTGTGAAGGCATTGTTCTAGGTCATCTTGTCTCCAAAAGGCGAATAGAGATGCACATGGCCAAGATTGAAGTTTTAGTGATTTGTGATATGGTGGCTCCACAAGTGAAAATATAAACACAAGAGCAAAGAGATGCAGAGAAAAGGTCGCCTTACATGCACACTTCTCAAAGAATTTAAAGGACGGGCTAACCAAACTCAACAAAGGCTATCATCAAAATAAATAGCAAAAATACAAGTCCAAGGCCTGCCACACAAAGGCGGTGGCTGAGATGCTTCTGTAGGGACTCGACCACCCCTCCTGGACTGATTAGCCCACCACTGGCGCCGTTCGTGACAATTTTGTCAAGGTGGATCATTGGGGGTTCCTAGGTCGGCAACATCAACTACCATATTTGGATTTTCTCTAACCAACCTATAGGTTTATATAAGAGTGGGTGTCCACTATAATCAGCAGACAATGTAATCATTCTACATAAAAGATAGTTCTAAAAGGGAAAAGTGCCACTTCATGGTCCGTGAAGGCATTGTTCTAGGACATCTTGTGTCCGAAATGGGAATACAAGTGGACAAGGCCAAGAATGAAGTTATAAAGAATGACTTTGAAATTATTCTGTAAGAGTTAATAAACACCAACAAAAGTGTGAACGGTTGCTTCACATCGTCCCGCAACATATCTTTCTCTGTCTCCGGCAGAGCATATGGATCGTTGGGTTTACCCTTCCATTCTCGGATGTCGATAGGGACGTGCACCCTTACATTAGCCCCACACTGATTCACGAACTCTGTAGCTACATGTGCTGGAGCAACTGGCCTACCTTCTGAAGTCACTTTTGAAGCTGATTTCCTTTCATTAGCTTTGTTCGACCTTGCACCTTCTTTTGTTTCTTCCATCCATAATCTTCTCCAGTATTGTCCTCACCACTTTATTTTGGATCACTATGTTGGTCCTCATCCCCATTGTCATCAGCAGCCATGTTGAGGAACATGTCTGTCCCGCTATTCTCATCCTCGGTAAAAGTTCTTTGAACATTTGGGGCACTAGCATTGCAAGCAATAAACTCATTCATGAATTCCTCATTTAATTCGTCGCCCGTTTCAACTAATATTTACATGAAATGCAAACAAAACTTAAATGATGTCAAATTTCATAAACAATGGTATATACTATGTTGAGTAAACATTTGTACAAATTTTCTTATTAACTATTGATATATGCTAATGAATAAACATTTGTACAAATTTCATGAACACTTGTAAAAAATTCATAAGCACTTGTAGAAATTTCTTAATATTTCTACTAATTTCCAATATACTAATCTAGCATTTATAAACACAAGTGATGGGGGAGCTAATATTTAATATTCTAATTGACCATTGATATATTCAAATGAGTAAACATTTGTACAATTTTATAACACATGTAAATTTCGTAAGCATTTGTACAAATTTCTTAATATCTCTAATAAAGTCCTAATATTTTTACTAATTTCCAATATACTTATCTAGTATTTATAAACACAAGTGATTGGGAAGATAATATATAATTTTCTAATTAACCATTGATATATACTAATGAGTTAACATTTGTACAATTTCTTAAGATTTGTCAATTTCATAAGCATTTGTATAAATTTTATAATATTTACTAATTTCCTATATACTAATTTCCAATATACTAATCTAGCATTTTATAAACACAAGTGATGGGGAGATCATAAATAACTTTCTAATATTTATTCTAATTTCCTAATATTTCTATTTATTTCCAAAATTTATACTAATTTCCTAAACATTTATATACCACCCATAGAGTACATGTGATTGTAGGAGATATGCTATCCTTTTGAAGTATGCCGCGGCAGACCATTTAGTAATAGATTTTAACATCAGCTGGTACTAAATACTACCATTTAGTACAAAATGATCCCGAAAGACATTGTGCTTACGAATCAGTCCCAAATGACATTAGTGCCGATTTTAATGGAACAGATACTAGGGGAATGCCCCTTTTCCGAGTCAGGAATTCAAGTCCACTACACCTTTAAGCATACCCACATTATATTGGATATTAAAGGAAACACAAAGAATTCAAGGAAAATGTCTCAGTTTTCAGGATTCGTGAGACCATTAACAAGCTACCCTCTTCCACATCGGCAGTGCATCCAACAAGGTAGGTTTTATATTATTATGAATTTTTTATTTCTTATATTATGTTCCGGTAGTGTTACAACTTCACGCTCATAGTTATTGTCCTTAAGCTACTTCATCAGATCTACCTTCCATGGCTCAGTACATGCAAGAAAAAAATCAAGGTTCCATTTTTCTTCGTATAGTTTCGCTGAGCAGTCTTAAGAAGGGAATCGATCTTATTCCTGGTTAGGAGATGAGATGTTGTCATTTATGTTCTTCTTGGAAGCTCCCCTTAACTGATCTCGTCTTCTCATTCTCTCAGCATACTTTATAATATCAAGGCTAGCTGTGTTTCTCCCACCAAATGCAGACTCTAGCTTGTCCATGTCAAACATATCAGCCATTATCCTCTGGCTCTCTGAATTGTCGCTGTAAACAAATTTCAATTTCTCTTGTAATGTTGGCTCGATGATATGCTTTACCATCTGAAAAGCGAAATTTGTCAATTATATTGTACTAACATACTCACCTAATAATTGTCTACTCTATCGATTCGGAAAAAAAGGTTATTAGAAGGCATACTTCAAAATCATGTTCAGTCCTAACTATGAACTCCTACCGTATGGTCACCACAACGAGTCTAAAAAAACTTATTATGGTCACCATATCGAGACTGTGGTCACAATTTTAAATAGTTTGATGAGAATTATTGTACAAAAGTTACAGATTTGAATAACATGACAAAAGTTGCACATGGTTTGAAAACCTATATTCTTAATTGACTGTCATGGTTTTGGAATAGGAATTTATTTTTTAGTTAGTTTTATATCCAGATAAGTTGATAACAGTTCGCAAATACCTTCCAGAAGGATTCAAATATCTTCGGCGGGTTGCTGAGAATCGCGGTTCTAATCAGCCCTGGATAATAATTCTGAATTATGTGAAGTGATTCACGGGTCTCCCACAATGGCGTAGATGATAGAGTCCAACCACGAAAATTACACATCCAAATAACATTCTCTTCTTGTGCATCTTCTGAGTCCATGGCCATATTTTCCAGGTTATACACTAACTGTTTTATGCGTTCCTTTGTTGAAGTAAAGCTCTGTAACAGCAGTCAAGTTTAGAAAGTAAGATGAAACAACGATGTTTACAACACAAGTCCATGAAAGTATGAAACAGAGTCGAAGTTTTATTCTTTCTGAACTATATTTGTGCTTAGTTACTAGAACCCTCTTCATAAAAAATATCTAAAGAAGTGTGCTAGAAATACTTGTTCTTCTAGGATGGGACCACAGGAAGTAAAAACTTATAATTTCTTGAGAAGAATAGGGGCTAAAATAATTTATTGAAACAAGGTTCTTGTATTAAGGGAAACAGTGCTAAAAAGATGAAACAGACCATATAATCTATTAGAGTTATGGAGTTGGTAATCCAAATGTTGCACTACTTTTATCTATGCTCTTGAAATCATGCATGGTCATACAGAGAAAGCATGTCTCACAATATTAGGACTGCATTAAGGGGAAAATGTGCATACATAACAATGGGTTTTGGGAACACTACAGCGAACATATTCCATTTCTTTGGTAGATTCAGGATATATGATTTCCTGAAGTGTGTAAGGAAAATATATGGTCTCCAAGACATCATTATAACTATTGTACATAAGTTTCTTAACATATTGGACACAGTCATATCTTATATAGAAACTTCTTCCCAACTCGATCTAGAAAAACAATTTGAAATTGCTAGTATAGACAATCGGGATTTAATAATCAAGAAAAAACTATTTGACATATGGCATTTTAGAAGAGCAGTTGTGCTTTTATTGGGTCTGTAGAATTTAACTACGTATATTTGAGGACAAAGCTGTTGTGTTAGCTAGATTAAGGAGCAATGAGACATGATAGATCCTAAGTTCCAAACTCAAACTGACCTTTAATGATGTCATTACCACGAACACCGTATGCCCATTTTTGTCAAGATAGTCCGGTATATATGCTCTCCGAGCCTCGTTCTCGATGCCAGGAAGGTCGTCCTAACATTGATTCCAAGCAGAACCATGTTCAATGTAAGTATAACATAAAAAAAAAGATCTGGTTAAGAGTAGATCAAGCACATATAGACATTGGTCAAAAGATCCCCAATAAAAATATCTTGTTTACTTCCAAATTCGGTAACGGAAGGTTCACTTACCCAATGAATCTTTTCAGGCTTGAACTGACGCCTCCACTTTACAGCTTCTTTCAGAGCCTTGGCCGCTTGCTCTGTGCTCCAGCTCTTTGTCCAGAGGAACCGGCGGATGGTGCCGTCCGACAAGAAGCTCGGCATCTCCGTCGGCAGGTCGCCCAGCAGCTGCCGGACATCGTCTATCTGCGGATTCAGATCAACATAATTGAGACTGCTTAGACGGATCCAAGTCACATCATCAACAGTGTATAGGAACTATAGGAAATTAAGTGGCATCAATTGTTTCACAGCTTGAGCTTATTGGTGTACCTTTCGCTGCTGTTCTTCAGGAGACGCTGGTTTCAGTTGCGTTGCTTCACTCCTGGTCTTGAACAGGTAACTCATGGCTGTGTGTGGAAGCTGACTCCCTGCAGAGTGCGAGACAGATGATCGAAGATGTCAAGCGAGAAACATTGATATAGTTGTCCATGGATTTATAGAGTTATCTCGCTCCAATCGAGTGGTATTTGGAGGTCCGGAAGCATCGGCAGAGAATCGTACACGACACGATCAAATACGCAGGGTAGTTGGCTAGCATGCAGTTGCTGCGGCCATAATGGAGAGACCAAGACTGGCGGAAGCAGTTAGAGTACAGCATTCTGCACATGTTCCGCTATGGTGAGCAACTAACTGCAGGCCTGTGTGTACTCTGGAGTTTGGACCTAAGATGTTAGTGGGGAGACTTCTCTGCAGTTAATGAACTGCCTCCCTGACATCTGGGCCCCACAGCCAACTGGGCCACGTCATTCGCACCGTCTCACAACGGTGGAACTGCTTCCAGATGGGATACACCTATTAGTACGGCTACAGTAAGTTGTTTTCATTGATAGGGATGGTCATCATAATATTTAATTATCAAAGATATATATGAGGAAAAAATTCATCTGTACTAAGAGCAAGTTTAGTAACAGATCGTAAGCGGACGGAGTCCAATGAGAGCAGGAGTGAGAACGCTCGCAGGCGTCTCACGACGCGCCTGCTCGGCGTCGGCGCAGACGCGAGCGTCTCACGACGCGCCCGCTCGGCGTCGGCGCAGACGTACGAGCACATCGCTGAAGGAGCTGCAAAGTATTAAACTTCGATGGGACCCAGCATCAAGACACGCACTTCACAGCAAGTCCCAGGCCGGCTGCCGGCAAAACCATTAGACCTGCTCTAAAGAAATTCTACAACGATGAATCTGCACCGACCTTCCCAACACCTGTGAGGGGTCGATGGGGCAGCGCACCCCGTGGCGGGGCCCCATACCCCATCTGCTCTTTTTTCTCCTTCGCCTCTACGCCCCATCCCTTCCTCTTTCGTCGTTATCTATTTCTCTCTTCCTCTCCAGTTCCCCTGCCCCAGATCCCGGCGGCCTCAAGAGGCTCCATGCCTCCACCGCTCCGACGTCGTGGCGGCGACAACGAGCAGGTCTAATGGTGAGCCTACTTTTTTGTTAAACTTTTTTTAAAAAATTACCTCTATTTTTATTCAAAAAACGACAAAACAACGGGTGAGCCTACTTTCCCAAAAGGAAAAAAAACACCGGTTGGAAATTGACTGCAAATTGACTGCCAACGCCCTCCCTAGTGGGTGACCGCTATCCTGCAGAATTGGTTTCAGATGGGAGATATAGCCATTAGTCCACAGTAAAACTTTTTTATTGATAGGGATAGTCATGAGAATATTTAATTATCAGTGATATACATGAGATATGTTAAAGAAAGTGGCAACTGCTGAGAAATAATGTGCACCCCTGCTGAAAATCAGGGCATCAACATTAGTAATAACTCTCGAATCCAACCCAAACATAGCACAAATCGGGTCGGTTTACTTTAAACCGATAGTTTCAATTCGAGCAGAACTTTTTATTAACCTGTCTTTGACATAATCATACAAGGTTACAAAGCATATCTCGAACAATATATCACGTAGATCTTTAAAGTTAAAATCCTTTATGTTCATATCAGTTACGACTTATTTTATCAGCTGACCAAGCTGGCGTACCATAGAGCTTGTTGGATTAAATTAAAGTTCCAATATAATCTTCATCTAGTTAAATTAACTACTGACACCGGTGCTCATGTGCTAGATTTTTGCATCGAACAGGAACTGATTCAAGAGCAGGATGAAGAGGCGTTGCTATTGGCATATGTCGAGGCTCCTCTTATCAGATCTCGTGTTCTCATTTTGTCTGCATACTTGTTCATGTCCAGGCCAGCTGTGTTTCTTCCTCCAAATATAGACTCCAGTTTGTCCAGATCAAACATATCACTCATTATCCTCTGTGTTGGGTATAGAAACCCCAGGTTCCCTAATCAAGCTAGACTCCTACTAGGACACCTTGTCCTACTAGGACTCTTCAATTGTAACTGACTAGGAGACTTACCATGTAAACCTCGCCCCCTGGGATATATAAAGGAGGGCAGGGGTCCCTAGATTAGACCATGGGGCAACGCCGCCAGGCATTGCAACATCTCATCAATACAAGATACACCATACAGGACGTAGGGTATTACGCACATTGCGGCCCGAACCTGTCTAAATTGTCTCTTGTCACCTTCGGCTCTAGATTCTCGACGACTTCTCCCTAAACCCTTCTCTCGGGGCACCCCCTCGAGAACGTTGTTAGCATAATTCGCCGACACTTTGGCGCCGTCCGTGGGGATTCTACTCGTCGAGTCTTTATTAAAGAGTCGATGGCATCCTTCAGCGCCTCCGTCAACGTCAAGTTCGAGGAAGGCGCGACCTTCATCTTCGGTTCCTGGCTTTGCACTGCAAACGAGGACGGAAAGCTTCGGCATGAACTGCGCGACGTGACGATTGCGTCAGCTCCGCCGCCCGCGCAGACTACGCCGCGAATTGTGCGGCGAGACAATGGCGTCTCCGCCACCACCCGCGCGGGTCACCGTGCGCAGATCGTCAAGGGTCTCCGACTCCAACACGATCTTCGGATCGTATCCAACTCGGAGGAGTACCTGGAGGCAGAAGCCGAGTTCGACTCGGACAAACGATGACTCCTGCCTCGTTGCCCTCAAGTATCAAGACCAAGCAGATAGTCGTCGTACAAGACTACTTGGCGGCCTGAGGATCATCTCCAGCATGTGCCAGGGTACTTCAATAAGGACCGTGACCTCTGTCATCCAGGAGGCCAGGCCAAGATCAACCCTGCGACTCGTAGGAAGTGTCGCCAGGATTCTTTTCCTATCCGAGCAGGGTTCTTTTTTCGACAAGAACCCAGACTACGGCAACCAAAAGGGTTCTTTTTTCGACACGAACCCGGACTATGATGACCAACCGAGTTCTTTTTCAACCAAGAACTCGGACTCGGCGCGACTTCATCAACGAATCATCCACGAATCAAGCTAAGTCATATGTTTCAATTATCTATTCGTATCTACAAGTGGATACCTTCGCGGTCCATGCTTTCGTCGATTTCTTCATGCGCCTTTTGCGTTTTCGCTGACTTCTTCAGTATGTTCGGTTTTATACCTAAAAGTCGAGTGTCTTGAGAAGTTTTTGTCTGACGATGCAAACCGTGCTTTTTCCAAGCCGATGTGTTCTTGACCGGGGTATCGTGGGGGGCACGGCTAGCGGGACAAACTACTTAAGCATGCGATCTTGCCGGGTTGTTTTCGCAAATTGCATGTGCTTTATATCGATTTTATATGCTCGTGTCTTGCACGTTTTCTCTTAACGGTTGCTAAAGTACTCGGGTAGCACACGCCTTAATCCGTGAAACCTCGACTCTTGCGTGCCGCCTACATATAAGCCTCCCTGCTGAGCAATGTAGTCTGTGGTAAGCCGTCCTCTCCGTGAGCAGTGGTTAGCAAGATAGGTGCTTAAACGTAACAGGCTAACTACCCAGAGAAAATATGCGGCCTAACAAGATCAAGACGCCCAAGAACTTTTTGTCTTTGCGCAATGCGCAATATCTTGTCGATTCGTCGACAAGACTGAATAAATTTTAGTTTTTCAAATATTCTTCAACATTTGCTACATAATATTTTTATTTTTGCAGACCAAGCTTCGGCACACCATCGCAGTTCCGCGCACTTTTGTGCTAGGGGGCTGATGCAAGCCGGGTTCTTTTTTCAACAAAGAACTCGGACCACTACACCAGCTGAGTTCTTTTTCCATAAAGAACTCGGACCACCACGCCAGCCGGGTTCTTTTTCCAACAAAGAACTCGGACCATGATGCTCGCCGAGTATGTTTTCAGCAAAGTACTCGGACATCTTCGCTCCATCGGAGTTACATCAGATCTTCTACAAATCCTGGAGTCCAGATCCTTAATCCGATTTATTAAATCGGATCAAGGCTCGGGGGCTGCGGGTACGTCATCAAAGATTTTTCGGAATTTTTCGGTTAATACCGAATCTCGGAGGCAACGCTAGGGTTCAAAAGAACTCGGATTCTTCGGAAATTGAAGCTCTTCGGGAAATATTCATTGAAGACCCTCGAATTCCATCTTCAAAGCAAAACGAGGCTCGGGGGCTGCCCAATTGGGCGCACCTTTACGGTGCGCACCAATGAGATTCTCCAAGAAGTTTTTGAGCACCTCAAAGTCTTCATACAACTAAGCTGAGAGAACTCGGATGACTTCAGAAGAACTCGAGTTAGCAAACAACTCAGCAATATTCCAAGACTCACAGCAGGGTTGTACTTCAGGCAATGAAGCGCTCGGGGGCTTGTTGGGTATAGAAACCCCAGGTTCCCTAATCAAGCTAGACTCCTACTAGGACACCTTGTCCTACTAGGACTCTTCAATTATAACTGACTAGGAGACTTACCATGTAAACCTCGCCCCCTGGGATATATAAAGGAGGGCAGGGGTCCCTAGATTAGACCATGGGGCAACGCCGCCAGGCATTGCAACATCTCATCAATACAAGATACACCATACAGGACGTAGGGTATTACGCACATTGCGGCCCGAACCTGTCTAAATCATCTCTTGTCACCTTCGGCTCTAGATTCTCGACGACTTCTCCCTAAACCCTGCTCTCTGCACTGTTGCTATACACAAATTTCACTTTCTCATTCATTTTTGGTTCTAGGAAGTGCTTCACTATCTGCAAAAAAGGCAAAGTGGTTACTTTTCCCAAAAATCCACTATTCATCCCAACTTTTCCCTATTCATCTTATCCCTCATATATTATGTATAAGTACTTATTCTGGAGAAATGATCAACTCAAAAATAATAAAGTATTTGAAGATTATCTACCATACAGCGAGTTCAATAGTAGATTAGCTAATTAAATTATTTGTAGGAAAAAGTCTATTTTTCACCCTCCAACTATTATAAAAGTCTGATTTTCAACCCACAACTACAAAACCAGACACTGGAGACCCTCCAACTATCCAAACCGTGCAAAATTGGCCCTTTGGGTGGTTTTGAAGGTGGTTTTTATTTTTCATATTAAAAATATTTATGTATTAAAAAATTCATATCTAATTTATTTTGAAATAGAAAAATATAAAACTGGTGCCAATGTTTTTCTAAAAATGTCACCTATATGTTGGTGCACTATTAGAAGTTATTTGCATATTATTTATTTTTATTCTAATTATTTTTAGAAAAAAACAATAAGACACTAGTAATATAAACATATAATACCCAAATAACATTTAATAGTGTGCCAATAGGTTGGTTACATTTTAGGGGAATTTTTTGCACTGATTTCATATTTTTTGGGTTCAAAACGAATTAGTTATGGTTTTTTAGAGTTTAAATAACATTTTTGCTATTTCTACAAAATCCAAAACCACCCTCAAAACCACCCAAAGGGCCAATTTTGCATGGTTTGGATAGTTGGATGGCCTTTTGTATCTGATTTTGTAGTTTAAGGTTGAAAATCGGACTTTTGTAATAGTTGTAGGGTGAAAAACAAACTTTTCCCTTATTTGTAATACACTAACTACTAGTCAAGATATATATGTTTAGTATTTTCTAAGGTAAAGTGTGTTCACTGATTGCTAATACCTTCCAAAAGGATTCAAAAATCCTTGGTGCGTTGGTCATAATTGCAACTGCTATCAATCCTGGATAGTATTTTTGAACTATATGTAATGATTCTCGGGTCAATGAAAATGGTGTGCTTGATATTGTCCAACCTCGCAAGTCACTCATCCAGACAACATTCTCTTCTTGCGCATCTTCTGAACTGAGGGCCAGGTTTTCAAGGTTATACACAAAATATTTTATATATTCCTCCTCTGAAGTTTTCGTCTGTTACACAAATGTTGAGTAGTAAATAAAAAAGATAAAAAGCAATTAAAGAGAGTAAGAGACTGGTCTAAAATAACGACGTCTCTAGTTTCATACAACAAATTAGATCTATCAAAACCACATAATTTCAAATTTGTTTGGACATTTACCACTCTCCACAATAAATAAAGATTCTTACAATCAAACTTATTATTGTAAGATATAAAGAAAATGAAATGGACTGATAACATTATATAAGTGTCTTTTTTTATTTTACTCATACATTTATAGTCCTAGCTAAAATTTTTAATTTTGATGCATCCAGGAGTGCTCTTCTTTTTTATTTTTTAAAGTGAATACAGCTCCCGGCTGAACTGTCAGCTGCAGTTTTTTTTTCCTTAGTGAGTACTATATCAGGGGTAAGCTGGAAAATGTATTATCTTCCATGACTATTTTAATATATAGGAGATATAATTTAAAGTAAGTTTGATAATATATGGGCGATATGTAGCTTATCCAACAGAATTGACCTTTATTGTTGGCAGTGTTACGAAGACCATTCTTCCATTATTGTCGAGGTAGTCAGGTATGTAGGCTCTCTTAGCCTCATTCTCACTATTCGCAATGTTTTCCTAAAATTGGTTCCAAACATACAGATGCACGGGTGGTTCAGGATAAGATGGAACGATTAATATAAATGTGTTTACAATAACAAAATAAAGTATTATATATTTATATGTATGCACTAAGAAAAGTTATTCACCCAGTGAATTTTCTGTGGCTCGTACTGACGCCGCCATCTGGCAGCTTCTTTCAGACTCTTGGCTGCTTGTACTGTACTCCAGTTTCTTGCTCGGAGGAACCGGCGGATAGTGGCGTCCGAAAGGAAGTTCGGCATCTCTGATGGAAGATCTCCAAGAAGCTCCCGGACCTCATTTATCTGCATGCTCATATGAACACACTTGCAAGGTCGCAAATCCGATGATGGAATAAGGTCTTGATGACCTTTAATATATACAAATGGCTCTTTTTCTTTATAAAGTTCGTCATAAGTTTAAGGTATTCTATCCGCAAAGAAAAAGAAAAATTTAAGGTATTCCTTCTATTTTTCAAATCTGGAAGGTATTAATTTACAATTTTGCATTAATGCCTGTTATAGTTTTGTGAAACTAATTAACTTACATATAACTCTGATTGTTTACATACACAGCATATTTTATCCAACATCTGGAATATCCTTATCTCCTTTTAATTTGTATGCCACTCATGCTCATCATATGTGTGCTAATTAATGAACTCATTTACACTAATATTAGCAGATAAACATTTGTGCATACACATATGCGTATATAAAAAATATCAGTAGACAAACACTCACAAAAAATTGTTAGTGCTTGAAAAGTTTGTGATAACGTCCTTCTACAATCCAAAGACAATAAATTGTTTGCTTCTAGTCTTGCTCTTTCCTTGTGTTTGTATCATCGAATTATGGTCATGGTTTTGTGCAAATTCTGCCCATGCAGATTTAAATATTTCGTTTGCATATTTTTGAATTTTTTACCACTCCCTCCTCCATCCGTAAGTAGTTTATCCTAAATGTCATGCGTGGGCATATGAACCTAACCGCAGAAAATCGGAGTAACACATTAGTGTTTGCTGGATTAAAATAAACGGTAATGATACCATTAATTTTTCTTGAGAATTGTTTCTGCTTAATTGAAATAACCAAGGAGAGGCAATAATTAGAAACCAAAAACACCAAATGTTGACAGAAATTTAGGTAGAAATAACACGCCAAAACTTGCTAAATAATTGATCCTAGTTGTTGCCTTGCCTTACCTTTCGCCGCTGTTCTTCGGGAGATGCTGGTATCAGCTGCGTTGGTTCACTCCTCCTCCCGAGCAAAAAACTCATAGCATCCGAATTACGACGAATGGGCTCGGGTGCAATATCAATCACCCAGACCAAACATAATGTTCCAGCCTTCTAATGTTTTATAGACTTCATCAAGTATTACATGTTGCCCTGTCCCATCACCATTATAAGTACGCACGGTACTAAGGCCAGTCTCAGGTGTAGTACGTATCATTGTGGAGTTACCTGCATTAAAAACTAGGTAACAATATATACCACATATTATAAAACTTCTATTCGCTGTCCACATAATCAAATCAGCAAAATTAATGATGTAACATTGAAATTAATGCTTATGAAAATCTCCATCAAACTCACATTGAGACTGGCCTGACACAAGACGCAACTCCTTCAATACCCAAGAAACATATTTAGTTCTACAACAAAGCTGTTTATTCACTTAATACTTACCCCCCGCCCCTATAAAGAATACAATTTTGGGTTTAGACTGAGTCAAACTTTCTTATGTTCCACTACGATTGTAGAAAATATTATTAATGTTTATGTAAAAATATATTTCATGATAAATTTAATTATAACTATTTGATATTTTAATAAATAATATTTGTATATGCATTTAATCAAAGTTAAGATGGATTGACATCTAGAAATGTGAGAATCACATCTTTTTGTGATGGAAGGAGTAGAACTTTAGAAAAAAAAAATGGTTATGTATGATCAGAGGGAGAGAGTAGATCGAAGCAGAAGTAGCTGGCGGTTGCACCAATGCGGCCGCAATAATGGATAAAGCGACGTGACGTTAGTAGTGAATGCAGTCTCGCCGACACGCCCATGTCCGTGGCTCCAGGTTGAAAATGAGATGGGTTGGTTGAGTTTAGATTGGGAGAAAAAACACTGTAGATCCAGAAACACACTGTAGATCGTGCTGGGAAGCGTGTTCTGTGAGTGGGAGAGATGGGATGAATAAGAAAAAATTGGATGAATAGTGTTTTTTTGGAGAAGTTGGGTGAACTAAACGGGGCCTTACTGGTTAGCCCCTGGTTATAATTGGTCCGTACAGTACGTGGACGCGATCTCATTCAGGCAAGGTTAGCACTGGTCCGTCCAGTTCGTGTGGATTCTGTAGAGTATGGCAGTTGGCTGGTGAACGTTTAAGACTAGAGGGAAATAAAGAGCAGAGAAGGAGTGTCGATAAGGTAAACAATTTGGCATTGGCCATTGGTATCATTAGGTCATGTCTCCAGCAAGGAATTTCAGGAAAAGTCAGTAAACATTGTTGTCTAGGGTACAGAAGAAGCGATCATGGGATCATGCTAGGACAATTCTGTTCTAATTGACAGGGATGTTCATAAATGAGACCAATGATCATGGATACATGTGTTACATATGTTTTGGTATTTGCTAACACAAAAGACTTGTCCCGAGAAACAACAACAACAACAACATAGCCTTTAGTCATAAGCAAGTTGGGGTAGGTTAGGGATGAAACCCAAGAAACAAAGCTCAAGGCTCAGGCACGTTGATAGCTAGTGTCCAAGCGCTCCTATCAAAAGCTACTATCTTAGAAATATTCCACTCCTTAAGTTCCTTCTGAGAAATAAATATGGCATATTTTGTCAGAATAGTATATGTAGTGATACCTTAGATCAAAACTAGATATTGTTGATGGCCCAAATTGACAGATACATAGAGTAAATTTTACAGAAAATGAACTGTGGGAATTCTTTTATGGAATGGGCAGCACATATTTTTTTATCCAAAATGGTAACTACAACTGATGCTTCAGTTCAATGCTGAGAGCCTTTATCTAGCTAATCCGAGGCAGATATTTGCTGTTTTATACCCCAAAGGGTAATTACTACGGCCTTGTTTGGATGCAATGTATTTTTCCAAGATTTAGAAAAAAAATAACTATGGTTTTATAAAATACTCCAGTTTTGGAGAGCCATGAAGTGTCATGATAGAAGATATTCTATAGTTTTGAAACCAAGTATTGCTAAAACTGTCGTTTTTTAGCTTAAAAAACTCCCCACTCTAGACTTTTTTGTTTGTAAACCTTGTTTTGCATGTCTATGGGTTCTAAAACTGCAGTTTCTGAATACCGTAGTTTCTTAATACTACAACTCCCAAACCCGTCCTACATAATTTACATATGGGCGGAAGTGAATAAAGGCTGAGGAGTCGACAGATAATGTGGACACATTCACATCATGAACAAGACCACTGGTGGAGGATCCTGTTCCTGTTGCTGGATTTGGAAAGATGACAAACACCTGTCGATCGTCTTTTGCTTGCTCTATGCCTCTCCATCTCAAGGGCAATTTCGTTGTCCTTGCTGCGATTACCCTTATGCTCTCCCAATTGAAGGCCACAGGGTGCTATCTCATAATGCAGCCATCTTTCATCACAATACCCTGTCATCGCATCTCCAAGTGCCGTGAAGTCATTACCATGCTATGGGTTATCTACAACGGGCGGCACAGTGTTGCAGACAGCCTTACACTACTACGTAATACTCGTTACAGCCGGTTGGGAAACCCCATCGCAGCCGGTTTTGGGAACCGTTTGATTCCCAGCGGAACACTGTCATCACAGCCGGTTGGTGGCTAGAACCGGCTGTGATGGGGGTGAGGTTGGGAAACCCCATCGCAGCCGGTTTTGGGAACCGTTTGATTCCCAGCGGAACACCGTCATCACAGCCGGTTGGTGGCTAGAACCGGCTGTGATGGGGTGTCCAGGACGGCTTATGGGGCTCGAAAAAATAGCAAAAACTTTTTTTTAATTAGTGGAGGGACCTCACCGGACAGCCACCCAAGCCCTGCCCAGTCCCAAGTCAACTTTTCAACTTGTCAACTGCAAAGATTCGTAACTTTTCAAACACTACAACTTTCATGTTGTCCATTTTTCCATCCGAGGTGGTTTGCGAAATTTGAATTTCAAATTTGAATAATTTCAAACTTGGTTTTCGTTGACAATACGAACTCAAATGAAAATGTTGTCAACTACAATGTTTCATAACTTTTCGAGTTTTACAACTTTTATTTTGGTCATTTGTTCATACGACATTGAAGGGACCATGACACCCTAAGAGGTGGGTGAATTAGGTGTCTCTAAAAACTAAGGCTCTAACCACATATAAAAACCTATTTCAATTTCTATCTAAATGTGCTCTAGGTTTTCTCTATGTGTTTCTATCTCTACCGCTATAAAGTTTTGCACCCTAGGTCCAATCCTATACTAGCATGGCAAGTCTAGGAAAGGTAAAAGCGGAAAGTAGTGCAAGTATGAAATGCGGAAACTTAAAGGGTAGAGAAGAGCAAACTTCCGGCACGGTGATTTTTACCGAGGTATCAGAAAGCTCACGATCTTTGCACTAGTCCTCGTTGTTGGAGCCCCTCTCAAAGGGAATGCCCACGCAAGGACATAAACTCTCCGGTCGAGTAACTCCGTGGGTGACCACAGGACTTCCCCACGCGCAAGTGGGTCTCCGCTCGTCCCTCCCCGGATGCTATTCGCCGCCTTCACTTGGTAGAGCTTTGGCCAAAACGCCAAGGGCCTCTCCTCCCTTGCACAACCACCAGCGACCACTCCACAAACTCGGTTGGAGGGTCTCGCAAGACTACAAGCCCTAGATTTACAACACTTGGTGCGTGCAAGCACCGGTAAGAAAAGAGGTATGCAAACCTCGCTAAACTCTAGGCTAAATACCTAAGAGATGCGCTAAAGGGTCTAGACTAGCACTAAGCACTTTGCTAATCACCTAGATCTTCTATTTAGCACTTTGGTGGATTGAGCACTTAAGAATGTGTAGAACACTTGCCATTAGTTTCTCCCAGCTCAAGCACACTTCAAATGGCCGGGGCACCTCTTATTTATAGCCCAACCAAAGAAACTAGCCATTGCTGGCTGTTGCCAGTTTTCTGCGTACCGTCGACTAATTCGATGGGTGCAAATGAGGGACCATCGAATTAGTCGTCGCCTCCTTTTCTCTTTGAATCTTTGAACTCCAACGGCTACTTGCACCATCGACTAATTCGACGGGCACTCCGTCGAAATAGTCGTCGCCTACCAGAGACGAACGCACGCCGGTCTTCAGTCACCATCGACTAATTCGATGGACCATCGACTAATTCAACGGGCACACCATCGATTTAGTCGTTGCCCATCAGAGACGAACGTACGCCGGTCTTCAGTGACCATCGACTAATTCGACGGGCACACCATCGATTTAGTCGACGCCTGTGCGTTTTGCAATTCTTTATTGCTTCTTCGTGGGTATTTTCTTCTATCTTCATTGCCATCTTTTGGATGTCCTTGAATATGACTAAGGACACTTTTCCACATATTTTGGATGGCTTCAATTTGGATAACCATCATTTGGATATTTGTTATATAGGCATTTGGATGGCTTCCAAAATATCCTTGGGACCTAGAAATATCTACAAATATCATCTTCACAAATTATTAGTCCCAATGATTATGTTGTCAATCAATCGCCAAAATCACAAACTATGGCCTAGGGCCATTTTCCTTACAGACATAGTGATAATAGAAGTGTTCACTAATCCTACATCTCTCTTCTAGTTTCATACCCTACACCCTATATGAGAGATGTAGGATTTGTGAATACTTTTACTATCACTTTGTCATATGAACAAATGACCAATATAAAAGTTTTACATCTTGAGAAATTATACAACTTTGTAGTTCAACACTTTTCAATCTGACAGCGTTTAGGGCTTCAAAAATTATATTTGCCAAGTGCCTATGCATATAGAACCGGCTGCATTGATCAACACAAACGGTTTATAGCTCCAACCGGCTACGATGAGTAGCAACGCAGCCGGTTCGTAGCTAGAACCGGCTGTGTTGATGAGCCCTCAACGCAGCCGGTTCCAGCTACGAACCGGCTGCGTTGCTACTCAACGCAGCCGGTTGGTGGTTGGAACCGGCTGCGTTGCCCTCACGTCTCATCACAGCCGGTTGGTAATACAAACCGGCTGTGATAAGAGCAACGCAGCCGGTTTGTAATCCAACCGGCTGTGATGCCCCTTCACAGCCGGTTGCAACAAAACCGGCTGTGATGAGGCGTTTGATTTAGGTGATTCTGTAGTAGTGTTAAGGCACGATCAGTCGCGCATAAAATCAATTGTGCGCCCCCTGTTATCTTATATCATGTGCCTATGCTCAAATAGCCACGCTAGAGTTACCATAAAAGAAAAGACCAGTTGTTTGTACCAAGTACACCATCACTGACATCATCCATTGTTTTTCTTTAATCACACAACTCTCACACAAGATATCAGTTTTGAATCGTGTACTATGTACCCGGGGCTTGACGGATACACGGGTCGATTCTACAAATCTTGTTGGCACTTGATTAAAGCCGATATGATGGCAGCGATCATTACGTTGCAGCAAGGCAATGCTAGAAAGCTCTGGTTACTAAATTCAGCCTATCTCACCTTGATTCCGAAAAAGGATGAATCAGTCTTAACCTCGGATTATAGAACAATCATTTTGGTCCACAGTTTTGCAAAACTAGTTACTAAAGTAATGGCAAACCCATTGGCTCCACTCCTAAAAGACTTGGTTGCTACTTACCAAAGTGCTTTTATTCAGGGGAGATGATTGCACAATAATTATATGCTTGTCCAGCATTCTATCAAGCTGCTGCATAGGAAAAGAATACCAGGCATTTTCCTGAAGTTGGAGATATCAAAGGCGTTTGATTCGGTCTCACGGTCGTTTATGCTGGAAGTTTTGAAACATTTGGGATTTGGTGACAATTGGTGTAACATCATATCCAGTCTACTTGCCACAGCCTCGACAAGGATATTGGTCAATGGAGAGCCTGGGGAGCCAATTCGGCATAAGTGAATTCTGCGTCAAAGCGATCTCCTATCCCCCATGCTCTTCCTTCTTGTGATGGATGTCCTTAATAGTCTATTCGGCAAGGCAGCAGAGTTTGGGCTTTTGCAGCCACTTGCACAAGGTGTGATAAGGCAGAGGATATCACTTTATGCAGATGATGTAGCAATCTTCATTCAACCAAACCAAGATGAGATGCTCTTGACTACTAGACTAATGGACTGCTTTGGGGAAGCCTCGGGTCTCATGACCAATTTTCAGAAAAGTTGTGCTATCCCAATCCGGTGTACACAACCAGACTACTCTGAAATCACCTTATCAATGGCTTGCACTTCAGCTGAGTTTCCTTGCAAGTATCTAGGATTGCCAATTTCAGATAAAACGCTAAGGAAAGCTGGCTGTTATGGTCCATAGGAGCCAGCCATGGGCTAAGGCCACCAGCATGAGCGGTAGCAGTTGGCAAGGGCAACAAATAATAGTTTCTTAGATATTTTATTAGTTTCCATAAATCTAGAATTCAGTTATGGTAGGATTGTTTTAGGGGGGATAAATACCTCCAAACTCTTTGGAAAATAATCAAGCAGAGGCAAATATTATTTTGCCGGCCTCAAGGGGCCATCGACATCTCTCTCTGTCACTCTCCTCCTCCCGTGAACAGTAGTGCGACTCCTATAGCGTGTTATTGTAGTACCGCCTCCTTCCACCACGCACAGCAGCCCGAGTGACGGCGCCCCTGTGTCGTCGCCGGTGCTCGCGTCCCCCTCCTTCCAGTCACCCGTACAGGTTGAGGGAGATCCCCGGTAGGACTAGGAATCCTACCAATCTGGTATCAGGGATGCCAGGTGACGATAAGAACAAGGGCCCCCCACCCAGCCTGCCGCCTACCATGGAGGATCTCGCCAAGATGATGAAGGAGATGCTGCTACGCATGGACACATGCTTCGATTTCGTCGACAAATGCCTTGCGCCGCTTGAGGATCTCGCCGCCCAAGTGACAACGCTGGAGAACCCCATGCCGCCGGGCTACTCCTACAGGATGCCTGGTTATGGGGGCATCCCATCCACCGGCGCCCCATCTATGGTGGCGAGTCCATCGGCAACGGCCGCTAGTGCTTCGTCGAAGGCCACCACCATCTCGGGGGTCCCGATGTTCGCAACGGCAACGACGGCGCCACTCCCGATCACCAGCATCTCGTTCCCGCCTTCATCCTCCAGGATTCCGCCGTTCTTTGGCGACGGCCTAACCTATTGCTTTCCGGCTCTGGCGGTGGCCGCGCCAATCCTACGCTCCACGGCACTGGTGATGACCGTGCGGGAGGGTTCCAGCCATCACCCCCCTTTGGTGCGGTAGGGGAATCCTTCCAAGATTGCCTTGGCGTTCCGTGCTTCAGCAATTTGGACTTTCCCACCTTTGATGGTGCTGACGATCCTTTGAATTGGCTCAATTGCTGCGAGCAATTCTTCCGCGGTCAATGCACGCTCGTGGCTGACCATGTCTGGCTCACCTCCTATCATCTGACGCGGGTCGCCCAGGCGTGGTACTACGTCCTTGAGCAGGATGAGGGTATGCCATCATGGGAGTGCTTCATCGACCTCTGCCACCAGCGCTTTGTACCAAAGATTCGCAACAATTGCTTGTCTGAACTGGCACGCCTTCCGTTCACCTCCAGCGTGCAAGACTACCAGGAACGCTTCAACATGCTCCTCTGCCACACCGTAAGCCTCCAGCCATGCCAGAAGGCCTTCCTCTTCGTCGGTGGCCTCCCCAAACACATCAAAGTCAATGTTGAACTCCAACCGCTGCAGGACCTTCAGACGGCCATGCATCTGGCTCGGGCTTACGAGCATCGGGCGGCCGCTTCTCTGCAATTGTTTCCTCAATGTCAGGCTCCACCGCCTCTATGTCTGCCCCTGCCTCCACCATCGCGGCCACGCACACCACTAGCAGACGCACCCTTGGTGTTGCCGGCACCAACCCCAATGCCGGGCGCAGCGCCAAACCGTCAATTTCGTCATTTGACTCCGGACCAGATGATGGAACACCGTCGTGAGGGGCTTTGCTTCAACTGCGACGAGCCCTTCGTCCGCGGTCATCAATGTAAGCAACTTTTCTTCTTGGTGGCCACTAATGAACCTGGCGACACCCCAGAAGACGCTGCTCTCCTCACAGCACTGCTAGCCGAGCAACCCTAGTCTGCTGCCATTGCCCCCTAATTTTCAGCTCGAGGACGAGCTGGTTGTCGAGGATGGGAGAGATATTATGGCCCATAGGACCAGCCGTGGGCTAAGCCCACCAGAATGAGCGGCAGTTGGCATGGGCAACAAATAATAGTTTCCTAGATATTTTAATTAGTTTCCATAAATCTAGAATTCAGTTATGGTAGGGTTGTGTTAGGGGAGGATAAATACCTCCAAACTCTTTGGAAATTAATCAAGGATGCAAATATTATTTTGCCAGCCTCAAGAAGCCATCGGCATCTCTCTCTGTCGCTCTCCACCTCCCGTGAACAGTAGCGTGACTCCTGTAGTGTGTTAATGTAGCACCGCCTCCTTCGTCCATGCACAATAGCCATAGCGACGGCGCCTCTGTGTCGTCGCCGCCTCTCGCCTTCCCCTCCTTCCAGTCATCCGTACAGGTTGAGGTAGATCCCCGGTAGGACTAGGAATCCTACCACTGACCTTCTTCCCTGGATTGAAAAGGTTGGTGACAAGCTACCAGGTTGGAAAGCAAACCTTTTGAATATGGCAGGGCGTGCGGTTTGGGTGAGGTTCGTGATGTTGACATTACCAATACATGTGCTTATTTCCATCAATGTCCCAAAATGGTTTACTAAAGCTAGTTTACAAATACATGAGAGGATTTCTATGGAAAGGTCAGCAACAAGTTAATGGAACCTGTTTAGTTTTCTTGGGACTTTTCTTGGGAGAAGGTGCAAAGGCCCCTGGACCTGGGCGGCCTAGGAATTCCTAATCTCCAAATTATGGGGTGGGCATTGCAATCCCGTTGGCTTTGGTTTAGAAAAACAGACAAGGACATACCATGGAGTGGCTTGGATATCCCTGTACATCAACATGCAACTGCTATATTTCAGATTGCCGTTGAAACTATAGTTGGTAATGGCAGAGATACTATATTCTGGAAAAACAGATGGATTATGGGTTGTTAAGTCAATGACTTCGCACCTCTGGTAGTAGCGGCAGTACCAAAAGGAACTCAGAATCAATGATTTGTGGCAATTGCCTTACCAAACCAGAATTGGACAAGGCATATACAAAGTGGACTCTCAATGATTGGTATATTTGAACTATTCCATTCGGCAAATACTTTGGTGGAGATTGAATTTGGCGAAGAGGAAGATGGCCATATCTGGAGATTTGACATGTCTAGTCAGTACACAGCAAAATCAACCTATAGAGCTTTCTTTAATGGGGCCATCTCCTTTAAACCATGTCGGCGCATCTGGAAGACTTGGGCCCCAGCAAAGTGCAAAATCTTCTTCTGGTTAGTAGTGCGTAACAGATGTTGGACGGTGGATAGATTAGCCAAAAGTAATTTACCACACCCTAATCTCTGCCCCCTCTGTGATCAGGAAGATGAGATACAACACATCCTTACCAATTGTGTGTTTGCAAGGGAATTCTGGTTCAGGGTGTTTTCCCCTTTCAGCCTGCAGGGATGTACACCAGGACAGGAAGAAATTTCTTTTGCTGAGTGGTGGAGAAAGAGTGCTAAGAAAGTTGAAAAGATCAAGCGAAAAGGTTTCAATTCTTTGGTTATTTTGGGAGCCTGGGTACTCTGGAAGCACCGCAACATATGTGTGTTCGAGGATGCTAACCCTTGCATAGATGAACTGTTAAGGGCTTTTAGGGATGAACACCACCTTTGGTGCATGGATGGTGCTTGGAGGCTAGCCTCTTTGAGTATTGGTCAGGCTAAGGCTGCTGGATAGATTGTTAGAAGGTAGTGTGTGAGGTCAGGTCTGTCCCTAGGGTTTTCTGTAAAGTCACACCGGTGTCTTTGTAAACCAGCCCCTCACAGCTCGATCCGGAGTGACTGGGTGCCTGTAAGGGATCATTTTTTCCTCTCTACTAATACAATGATACGCAACTCTCATGCGTATTCGAGAAAAAGAAATAAAACAAGAAAAAAGTTATTATTATTTATTATTATTAAAACTTGTGGACAAAGGTGTAATGATGTGTAGAGCCGATCCCTTCAATTCAAGCAACGCATCCACTCATGCACCTTTAAAGATAAGGGGTGTGGAAATAAATTTCAGCAAGAAAATTACGTTAACGAGACTTTTAAACTACAAGTTCATTAGAAAATAATTTAATAAAAGTTACGAAATATTTAAGGCATCCACCTTCATATGAATAAATAAACAAACAAGAACCACTTCTAAAATATACAACCTCATAATAAGCCACACTGAATGCAAGTGCAATGCAAGTGTTGTGTCCACTATCCATACCCAACAAGGTATGAAGCTAAATCATACCCCTACATGAAACAATGTGATGTTGTACCAGTTGTTGACGGTGAATAATTCCAATCGACCGTCAACATCTCATGAATAAATGGAGTTTTTGCATAAGGTTCCATATATATTTTACTTTTAACATAACAAGTTCCATGAGTTTTGTGAAAGTTGTGCTGCAGGTAAAAAATAGAAGAAGACCGAAGAAAAACCAGGCTCAGGCCCAGCCGGCCGGCCCCACGGCCGGCCGGCCGGCCACTTCGGGCTCCCCTGCCACGACTTTGATCCGAGTGACACAAACACACATGCAAAGCATCCTGTCTTGGAATTTGCAGTCGGTTCATCCGACGGATACCGGTAGGCCTTGCCACGGATCGAGAGGCCTGCCTGTCGGTCCAAACCAACTCCACTCGAGCAACAGTCAAAGCAATCGTCACCAGGGCGTGATCCAGAGCGTTCACAACAAAAGGCGGTGTTCTTGGAGTTCTAGGGTCGAGTCGAGCTTCTGCTCAGAGGTTTCTGAGTTCTTGGAGTTCTAGGAAAGCTCTTGTATCTTTTCCTTTACTTTGAATATTCAATATAATATTATCTTCTTTACCTTTTGATTCAAGCTCTAGTTATTTACCACTTTCCTTTCGCATTCAAGTCCTTGTGACTTAGTAGAGGTATAACTTCCCTCTAGATTAGTTTAGAGTCTATCTTGTTTATCGGGATTCTTCCTTGCGGGTTTTCTTGCCCGAACTAGGGGGCTCAAGTCAGTTCCCTAGGTTGAGGGGGATTTCTTTCGTAGGCCACGAGAGAAATCCTAGCATCGAGTGTAGACATGGTGCCTGGCTTGATTCTAGGTGGTGCAGCCCTGTCCGCCCCTCATAGTCCACCACGTTCGGGTGTCCTCATAACAGTAGTGTAGGTTGTCGTTGGATCCCCCTCTCATCCCTTTCTGAGATCCTTCCCTTCCAGTCGTCAAAGTTCTGGTCTCCCGATAACTAGGTAGTATTCTAGGCTAAGGCTAGGGTGCATTTGCTTGAGAGTGTAGAAGTGTCATTAGGAACAGAGTTACCTTATACTCCCAAAATTTTACCTTTTTCCTATTTTATTGAGTCTCCTGTGTCGTTCGCGACCTTCTAACGGCTTGTCTTTCCGACTCGCCAGTATCGATCAAGCTTTGCTTGGTCACCCTTATTGGTTAACCCATTTACCTCCACTATAGATAGTGTTTGATATTACTAGAAGGAGTTACCATTCATTTCAATCGATATACATTATACCATTGTTTCCCTGAGGAAAATTACGATACCCTGGAATACTCTAAGGTGAAATGCTACAGCGGGTTATTCTGTGCGTTTGTAGAATATAATTCTAGAGCCTATGATATACCTTCACGCATTCCTAACGTCATCTAATAGTGACGCTAAGAGTGCCAACACCAGTATAACCACAAATGAAGTACAATGCAATATGATGCAATGGTAGGATGCAACTGCATGTATGCTCATCATTTGTTCCATACACAACCACATATATGAAGATAACTTACCTCCCACAGTTCTTATCATATAACAACATAATTATATTAAAAACAATTTAATATTCACTTAATGTGACATATTGCTTGGAGAAATGTTTAATTTTAAAGCATAGTAGAATAAATAACAAGTCAAAGATGAAAGCAACATCACTAAGTAATAAACGAAGATGTGCCACCTATTGACAAACAAGCTCAACAACAGCACATACATACTTGCAAAATAAATATATCATTCCAAGCAAAACTACACCAGAACCCAATGTCCTCACATCAACATACACAATTATAGTTAAAATACGGTTGCTTTTCTTTTCTGTACACTCCAATTTTAATGACCAAAAATTCTTATGTTCTACCATCTAAATCTTGGCTTGAAATACTACAACTTCCTAGTTGTCCAATACCTGAGTAAAATTATTAACATGACCAAATCTCCTGATGATCCTTAATCTGAAAATAGGATAGCCACTACACAATAAGCCCAATAAAAGAAACATAACCGGAGCTCCAAGTTCATCTGAAAGTTAGCTTTAACAGATCGAAAACCTTGTGAAATTTTCAAAAACTTCTGTCATTTAATTTGCCTAAACTTCTAGAAAACATATAATGCAGAGAATTGTGAGACTTGAAAACTATCTGAATACAACTTTGGTATCCCTATGACCTGAAATCCAATTGAGAGAGTTATTCACTAATATGGATGGAGCTACAAATTATCTACAACTCGTATAAAGATCACAGAAAACTGCCACCAACAGAAACTGCACAGATCTACAACTGGAGGTGCTAAAAGATCTAAGACCTCAGGGGAAATATGATTAGTGCAGGCAAATGGCTCGCCTAGGGGAACCATTTGAAAGAAGTAAAGGCAACGACGATGATTCACAATCGTTTTGCAAGCAGCAAGGGCACGACAACCATCGATTACTTCCAAGATGCACCACACATGACAACACCATCAAGAGCAGTGAGGAAAAGACCCATAAGGAGAGCAAAGGAAGCCAACTGATATCTAGTGAGGAAGGAAAATCAGGAGAGCAAAGGAAGCCCAACTGATTTCTAGACAGGAACAACAACATATGGTAGCATACCCTAATTCCCTTCTCTTCTCTCTTCTCTCGTCTCTTCACCTCCCTATTCTCCCTTTTAGTTTAGGGGCAAAGATGGGTGGTGGCATAAGGGAAAATTATAGGATTTAGCAGGGAAGGGTCGCCCAGGAGGACGAAATAAAAAAAGCCCAGTCATGTTAATGTACCACACATGGTAGTGTTCCCTCGGTTATTATACCAATGGATCCTGAAACTTGCGACTCCAATTACTTCTAGATATGAACTCCAAATGATACATATGAGTAGTCAAACAGAATGTATTCGATGAGATCAATCTTGGTCTCGAATCAAGCATATGAGCAATGATTCTAGAAGTCATTTTTTTCCTCTCTTCGAAAGACCCTATCAATGGCTATATAAAACAATTTCTTGAGTGTTACAATAACCCTCAAGGCCTCAGCTGAATGATACCTATCAATGGCTATATAAAATAATTCGAAAGTCATGTTGGAATTTAACTATAGGATCACTCACAGTCCCTCGATGAATGGAGGTCGAAAAAACCGAATAGTAGATTGCACCAATCTTGGTTGTTCTATTGCTAAAAGTACTTAGGGGTTTGATACACATAAGGATTACATAGCTTAATCGCCTCTCGGTGAATGGTGATGCAGCTCCCATGCACACACTTTGTCGATATTCATGCGTAGCACATAGATACACTTGGTTCCATTGACAAAAAAAAAATCAAAGCTATCAATTTCTTAAGACCCCAAGAATGTCAACAAGATAGCACATAGATAGATTAGCTTAACAAAGATGGTTAGTTGATGTCCCAACCATGTCACTCCCATGCTCGCATGGTACTCAAAACTACTAAAAACACTAACAGTCATTGGGGTAAATGTACCCTCTTAGCAGTATGTTTTTATTAACCCTCTTAGCCTAGGTGGTTTTGACGCCCAAACCACCAAACCCTAAGAGGTTCTTGTTTTCAACTGTTTTCATGTGATTTTTGGGTGAGACCATTTTCTTCTTGTTTAAGCTCAAATCTTTTGCAGGGAGAGTAATTCATATGTTCTTGGTGACCGTATATCTTGCGAAACCACTCTAAGAAATCCATAGATTTGGCTCAAATTCAAAGTTTTCCTCTCTTTCTCATGTCCTTCATGTTATTTGGTTGACTCTAGGTTCTACATGATTCTTTGGGGATGACGTGTTGAGACTCCTAGATCTTTTAGCCCTTTGAGTTGTGCATCTACAATCTCAATCCATTGCATGAAGAGGGAGATTGATTCATAGTATGTTTTTGCGAGTTGTTGTGTTTCTGGACATTGATTCATTCGGTGGTGGCATTGTACCCATGGAACCAGATGGTGCCTGGCTGGATAGTAGTCTCACCAATTGATTCGGTATTGACTTGTTTCACCCACCAAACTAGTCGTCGATATTTGCACAACGATGATGTTTAGGTCTCAATATACCCAATGCCAAATAGCTACCAGAAAACACAATATGCACACCTTCATAACTCCAAATACCCAGATTTGTTATAGTTTCCCCTAAAATACTCTGACCGCCACATGAATTTGTTATTCTATACGAGTCATGAAGGGTGTGATGAACATACATTGTCTCCACATTGGATGTAGAACATGATCAAAGGGATAAAAAACCGCTAATTCGATAAAGCCATCGAGCCAGCTCAACTAGAAACTATATGTAACACCCCGAAATCCACCAACACCTTGGGATGCTACTAAAACACACCAAAAGCTGCTAAACTTAAATAAACAAAAAATTCAGCAGCACATCCTTTGTATGTATAAGCAACGCGGAAGCAATAACAAGGGTATAAATTGTATAAGCACCAAACTAGCATAATCGACATTCTAGATAATATGAGTCAACTATAACAAGAGTTTAACAACCACACTATGGTTTAAGCATAAGTCTCGCAAACATAACAAGAGTCTCGCAAACATAACATTCGCTAAGATTAAAACAACGGTTTTCCATAAAAGATGAAGTGTGATGTGCAGCTAATCCCTCTTTCCCTTCAAGCAAACATCAAGAACCTGAAATGAGTAAGGCAAGAGTGAGATAAAAATTTCAGCAAGTGAACTTGTTCTGACCAACTACTTAAACCACAAGTTAAATTAATCGTCATTTTAAAATACCAAGAAGTAAAGCATATACAATGCTGCATATAAGACCACTTAACCTCTAATATAACATATCATGTTATTCCCTTCCATGCAAAAGAATGCATATGAATGCAATGCCATGACCACTTTTACATCGCACCCCTCCTCGGGCAACGCACGATGTGTACCGGTACAATTACAACCATAGGATTGCAACAAACTTCAATGCGAATGAGATGCCATGCTCATGATATGCCTCATATGTCTCATAATGAGAAATAAAACCTCCACGACCTCAACTTCAATTATAACCTCAACCTCCACTTCGGTTACAACCACAACCTCAACTTCAATTGTGATGGAGATATGACAACAAACCTCGAGTGTGTAAATAAGGAACAATAACATAAATATCCTCTATTTAATACAAGTATTCAGATTATAATTAAAGTGGTATGGTTATGAATATTAAAGTTTAGGTGATAAAAATAGCAAGCCAAAACGGTAGCAAACCTCCGCTACATTCACTTGCCTTTGATGAAGATCAAAAGAAAGCGAGTTAAGCACGATCCGAAGGTGCACCACCTGACACCAAATATATTTCATCACCTCACAAACATACATGTAAAATAAATACATCAATCAAAGCGTTCCTACGCCCGAACCCAACGTCCTCACATTAACACACACAATTCTAGTCAAAACAGCAGCACTATTACTTATCTTTTTTGCACACATTAATTCTAACCACAAAAAATTATCATCTTCTACCATTTGAAAGTTAACTTCAAATAATGAATCTTTGTAATTGTACTCAAACACAGATACCATCATTAACATAGGCAATCTTCAGGTTAACCTTAGACTGAAAATCTGACAGCCGCTGCACAACATCCCCAAACAAACAGATATAATTGGAGCTCAAAAATTCATATTAAAGTGCTCTTTAACAATATGCAAACCTTATCAAATTTATGATAAATTTAATTTAGATCCAAAATTCTAATTATGTCGTTAGGTTTCCTAATCTTCAAAGGAGTGTAAACTGCACAGAATTACGGGACTGAAAAAGTGCCTGAATAAAACATTGATATCCCCCTGACCACAAATCCGATTGGGGAGTTCTTTATGGCTATGGAGCGGGCTCTAAATCTCCTACGACTCATAGAAAGACTTGTTATTTTTTTGAGGCCACAAAGATCACGTAAAATGGCTAAAACTGAAAACTGTACTGATGAACAACGTGCTGAGAACAACGACGTGGGTAGAACCTAAACTAGCCTTCAATTGCGACGAACACCATTACACGCAGTTGCTAAAACATCCAAAACCTTAGGGGAACCATGATTAGAGCAGGGGTATGGCATACCCAGGGTTTCCCCTTTGAAAAGAATAGGGCAACGACGAAGATCCCCACGGCGGCGGCGATCGACGGCGACGAACCCTAGTTCTCTACTCTTTCTTCTCTTCTGCTTCTCCTTCTCCTTCTCCTTCTCCTTCTCCTTTCAGATCAGGGGCAAGCAGAGCGGGGACTTCACGGACAGAAGAGAGGGGGCAACACAGGAGGGTGGGAAAATTACAGAGGGAGTAGAAGGGCGACTTAGGGGGGAATCACGGAGGAAGGGGGCCGACACAGGGGGAAAAGAAATCACGGATGGGAGGGGTGGGTCTGCGGGTTGGGTACTGTATCCGTGTTTACTGCTCATTCAACGGTTCAATCTTGCACCGCTGATTACTTCGCGTTTTGAACTCCGAATAACGCATATAAGTAGTCAAACGGGATGCATTCGATGAACTCTATGCATCTGTGATCTCTGATTATCCATAAAAGCATCGGATCTAAAAGTCAACTTTTTACCCTCTTTTATGTATGGTCAACACCCATAATTTTACGTTTTTCCTGATAAGACACGTAGTTTACCCTTTTGCATATACTGGGTGTTACATTCTACCCCCCTTAAAAGAATTCGTCCTCGAATTCTGCCGTTTCTACGACTTAGCAAAAATCAAAGAAAGATGGAATGTACATAAAACTTATCTGCCTCGAAAAGATATGGATGCGTCTTGCGCATCCGCTCGCACATCTGCTCCTTAAGCTCTGAAGTAACTTCTCGCTCAGACTAATTAGCCCATATTACCCTCATATATTTGATAGTCCTCCTCATAACACCCTCTGACGATTCTATGATACGCACAGGGCGACACTTGATAGTCAAGTCCTGCTTTATCGTGATCGGCTCCAACTCGACCTTCTACTATGGATCCCACAAATATTTTCTGAAGACATTATGTATCCCCTTCATAGACTCAGGTAACTACAACCGATAAGCCAAACTACTGACTCAGGTTATGATATCGAAAGGCACGATAATTCCAGGATATAACAACACCTTTAGTAGGTGACACCTTGAGTAGAACTTCGGTACCTACAGAGAACTCTAGGTTTCACCTCCTCCTATTAGCAAGCTCTTCTAGTGGCTCTAAGCAGTCGAAATATTCTGACGTATCTATTCTACCTTCCGAGTTGTCTATTCAATCAATTTCGGACCAACCAAGGACCTCTCTTCCGAATTTTCCCAACATAATGAGAAGATACTCAACCTATCGTGCAAAGCTTCATAAACCTCTATAGCCGTTAAATGTAAAGTTAGGCACTAATAGATTATCCTCACAACAATGGTATCAAAGGATACTGGGCTGAAAATAAAAATTATGTACTGAAGATAGTCCACTTTGATTGACCATTGGTATAATGGTGGAAAACAACTCTAAGAGAAGGTTTTGTATCTCAAACACTTGCAAGACATAGCTAAATATGGAAACAGACTTGGCCTCTCTATCTAAATAATAAAGTAAGGCACACCTGATGCCACACGACCTCCACATATGAATGATCTGCGTCAGCTAAGCGAATCGATCAACCACAACCAATACAACGTCCATACCCTAAGAAGAATGAGGTAAATCCAACCACAAAATACATAGTGATATGCTCACACTTTCACTCAGGAACCACTAAAGGCTTTAATAAACATATGTCTCCTAGACTCATCCTTCACCCAAGTAGCACAACTTAAAGTTGCCATATTTCAAAAAATATATCCATCAAACTCGAATACTAATTCTATACCTCTTTGTATCACTATGCATCAAGTTCAATGAACATCTCCTATTATATTAATCTTAATCTAAGATTTGTACCTCATGTAAAGACGCCTCTAAAATTAAACACTCCATTCCAAAAAAAAACTATACTATGAAAGTTTACCACTGAAAATTCTCTTGTGCACAACTTGAATTCAAGATTGTATCATTGTGCATCAGACACCCACAAGACAGAGAACCTTAATAGCTGTCTATGTTTCCTCACTAGTAGGGCTTACACAACACAAGAACATCCATACAATCCAAATTGGCAATTGTAGACTTTTAAACTTAGGAATATAGTTCCTAACAAGCATCTGCAACTGTATTTACCACCAATAGGTTTTGGGATCAATAAATAAAAAAACAAATCTCATAAATATAAAGTGTTCAATACTACACGACAAATACTATTTCAACAGTCTTCTCATGAAGGCAAATTCAATAGTCCACACCACTATAAAAAATATCTCTCACAATTCCCCATAAGAATGACTACGCCTAACGCAATAAAAGCAAATGTACCTCATAAGCACACATCAATCTCTTTTTTAGTAATTTAAAAAAATATATCTATATATATATATATATCTTAACTATTAGGTATTCGAATAACAGGAAAACCTCTTTCGATAACTCTATTTAGGAGCTTACAGTCATTAACAAATTGTATGTAATTTGGTAATAGAAATTAGACAAAAAAAAATGTGAAACTTCATTACACAAATACTATCCAACTGCGCTCATAAACCTCGTGATAGAAAACTATCACAGAAAATTGAACATTTCTTGTTTGGAAATCTAAGACACAGGAAATGTCTAGATCAAGGAAGATGATATCTAATTTTTGCTCTCCGAATTCTAATAGGTCAATGTTTTATCATTTTAATTTATTATGGTAGCTAGGAAAAGCTGGAACACACTAAAAATCGATAAACTAGCAGGAACAAACCCGATCCACAAAAATGCTACTTGCCACATGACACGATAAAAGAAAAGTAAAGTTCATTAAATCATCCTAAACTATTAGGACTAAACTCATATTACGCCTTATAGATCTGGCATCAAGTATAAGGTAATAAAACAGTCTACTTTGCTTCACACAACAAGAGAAGAAAAATATTATATTACTTGACATCTGCGTACTAGAACTTCATGAATAAGAGCACATCATTGAAGCATATACCAATTTAGGTCAATTTAAAGAAGAAAAGAAAACATACTCCCTAACATAGAGTTAAGGATGTGAAGCATGACACAAAGACCACAATTCAATCAATGAAAACGACACGTCACCTCATGTCAACCAATATATAAGACCACTAGGTGAAGCAGAATCAAAGAACTATATAAATATATACTAAAGGAAAGAAACGATCATTGCGACCCATAAGGAAGCTGCAAACAAAACCTCAACAACAATAAATAAACATTCTAGCAATGGCAAGGACTACAATGTGAAAAAATATATTTTGATTTCCTAGTTACGTAGGCTCATTCCATCAATGACACCACCCATGACATAAAGAGAACTAGTATTACAGCAACAATGCAACAAACATCATTATTGTTCAAATGAAATTGTCTTTAAATAACGTTGTTGACCCATTGGCAGAATACAACCTTAAATCCTCCATTATAATGAATATATCTATGGCTAATAGACATGAAAATTAATAACCTAAGTGATATTAGGACCACTAACACTGCAATGAAAAAAAATGCCACCACATCCCAACTATTCAACTAGTTGCTATTCCAATTTGTCACTCCAAATAACTTAGAGCCAAGACAGATCCTTCAAAGCCAATAGAATTCAAAATTAGAATCTCAAACGGAGTAGAAAACCTCTAGGTTCAAGAAAATATAGGCAACTAATTGAAAACATAAGCTCTAGAGCTTGGATAGTATGTGATTATAAACAATTAACCAACAATTCTCCGCAATAGCGCCACAACCCCTTTACAATAACCCAAAGAATATATCCATTAAAGTCATCATTTGTACCATTATTCGTATGAGGTTATCTTTGAGAGAGAAAACTAAATTCATGTCTAAAGTTAGTTTAAGACATCTTCACTAGAATAGGACAAGGCATATAATGACCCCACCAATCTAATATGTCGAGAGCATATAGTTAGGGTGTATGGTATGGTGGCCAATCCATCCATCACTCAACGATATGCTTCGAATATCATTAGTTGGGGCATACTTCTAACACTCAAGAACCTTCACTAGCCAATGCCAGTCCAAAACAATGTGGGGACCCTCCACTTGCTCTGCCTGCATTGCTCGACTATTATTGTCATAAATCTTCTAAGTTCTTAGGAAAAAAATCAATAACCTTCGACCATAACAATTAAAACACCCAGAGAGTATTGATTCATAAACACGATTGTAGAAAGTCAAACAAGCTCTTGCTACAAAATATACATGCATGTATCAGCTATCCTATAGTTCTAAGGCATACACATACCCCCAAAACAATTCTCACATCAATAATAAATGACCTCATAATAATAATAATAATAATAATAATAATCATGTATAGAGTATAGACTAATTGACATCAGAAGCATATTACATATGCAAACCCATACCCATCCTATAAGTGCAAGTGTGTCAATTTCAACTTCTTTTGAACTAGAATCTATAACCAAGGCTCTGATTGCCAACTGTAACACCCCGAAATCCACCAACACCTTGGGATGCTACTAAAACACACCAAAAGCTGCTAAACTTAAATAAATGAAAAATTCAGCAGCACATCCTTTGTATGTATAAGTAACGTGGAAGCAACAACAAGGGTATAAATTGTATAAGCACCAAACTAGCATAATCGACATTCTAGATAATATGAGTCAACTGTAACAAGAGTTTAACAACCACACTATGGTTTAAGCATAAGTCTCGAGTCTCGCAACATAACATTCGCTAAGATTAAAACAACGGGTTTCCATAAAAGATGAAGTGTGATGTGCAGCTAATCCCTCTTTCCCTTCAAGCAAACATCAATAACCTGAAATGAGTAAAGCAAGAGTGAGATAAAAATTTCAGCAAGTGAACTTGTTCTGACCAACTACTTAAACCACAAGTTAAATTAATCATCAGTTTAAAATACCAAAAAGTAAAGCATATACAATGCTACATCCCCAAACAAACAGATATAATTGGAGCTCAAAAATTCATATTAAAGTGATCTTTAAAAATATGCAAAGCTTATCAAATTTATGATAAATTTAATTTAGATCCAAAATTCTAGTTGTGTCGTTTAGGTTTCCTAATCTTCAAAGGAGTGTAAACTGAACTGAATTACGGGACTGAAAAAGTGCCTGAATAAAACATTGATATCCCCCTGACCACAAATCCGATTGGGGAGTTCTTTATTGCTATCGAACGGGATCTAAATCTCCTACAACTCATAGAAAGACTTTTTATTTTTTTGAGGCCACGAAGATCACGTAAAACGGCTAAAACTGAAAACTGTACTGATGAACAACGTGCTGAGAACAGCGACGTGGGTAGAACCTAAACCCTAGCCCTCAATTGCGACGAACACCATTACACGCAGTTGCTAAAACATCCAAAACTTAGGGGAACCATGATTAGAGCAGGGGTATGGCATACCTAGGGTTTCCCCTTTGAAAAGAATAGGGCAACGACGAAGATCCCCACGGCGGCGGCGATCGACGGCGACGAACCCTAGTTCTCTACTCCTTTCTTCTCTTCTCCTTCTCCTTCAACTTTCAGATCAGGGGCAAGCAGAGCGGGGACTTCACGGACAGAAGAGAGGGGGCGACACAGGAGGGTGGGAAAAATTACAGAGGGAGTAGGAGGGCGACTTAGGGGGGAATCACGGAGGAAGGGGGCCGACGCAGGGGGAAAAGAAATCACGGATGGGAGGGGTGGGTCCGCGGGTTGGGTACTGTAGCCCTGTTTACTGTTCATCCAACGGTTCAATCTTGCACCGCTGATTACTTCGCGTTTCGAACTCCGAATAACGCATATAAGTAGTCAATCGGAATGCACATCTATGATCTCTGATTATCCGTAAAAGCATCGGATCTAAAAGTCAACTTTTTACCCTCTTTTATGTATGGTCAACACCCATAATTTTACGTTTCTCCTGATAAGACACGTAGTTTACCCTTTTGCATATACTGGGTGTTACACTAGAGGTGTGTGCATTATACGCACTGAAAGAAATCAATCCGGATCATTCAATACGGTAGTATGAACATTATACCAAGGAAAACCCATGGAAAATACCCCTTTAACAAAGAAAAATAGACATGATGTCACTTTATTTTATCGCATTGGAAACAAACTATCCATACATATCCTATGTGCCTAGCCCTAGGGTATTCTATGATAGAAATCATAAATAATTTATTTCATTTGTGGTCGTATCTCTTGTGAAATCCTTCTAAGAAAACCCTAGATTTGGATCGAATTCAAAGTTTTCCTCTCGTCTCCATGTTCTTCGGCTGACACTCGATTCCACACGATTCTTCAGGGATCTTGTTCCTACATGTAATTGCCCTTTGGTAGTGCATCACCGCCTCAAGTTTCATCTTAATCCATTGTGAAGAGGAAGATCTATTCGCATGAAGTTTTGATGTTTTTCCAAGCTGCTCTTTCTGACAACCATTCACCTGGCGAGATACTGATCTCACTGATTGATTCGGTGCTGACTTGTTTCACCCACTAAACCAATCATCGGTCTCTACATGGAGACATTTTGTGCTGCTGGTTCCACTAATTGTTTCAGTGTACCCCTCACCAATTGATTCAATGCCTTTGATGATCGCCCCAGCGAACCAGTCAGTGCTACTGGGAGTTCAACAGAGCAATGATTAATTCAGTGTCACACTATTACTACTACCTATTGAGTCAATGCTTCGTGTGCTTCCACTTGCTTTCTTGGTTTGGTTCCTAGTGTTAGAAGCACCTGTTGCTTCATAATCATTGCCTCTCTAGTAGAGAGATACGTTGGGCTGAAATTTAGGATATAGGCCAATTTCTCATCAAAGATTTTTTATCAGCTCCCATTTACCCCCACCTCCTTTTGCCATCTCAGTCCCACATATTGATATTTGAGTCTAAAAAAATTGTGGATGATTCCTCAGCTGGTAAGTACAATTTAGTTTGAAAAAACACACATAATAAAATAATAAGATGCAACTACCACACCATTGTCGGACATAATTAGTATGGGTAAAGCGCTTGGAACACCCTCCCCCTCCAAATCTTCTTATGTCGCAGGTCCTCATCTTTAACAGATCCATGGATACACATATCATCTCTCTTACACTCTTGGCATTGCTTTATGTAAAAGAGTTATCCTGGATGTCATATGTTTGAAACATGAACGTTCGTAAGCTGTCTCCAACCTATTTGGCCTATCAAAGTGGAACTAAATCCACCAAAATATGACACAAAGGCTACAGACCGGGATAAAAACACTAATGGGTTGTGGTATTACATTGTCCCCTTCTTTGGGACTGTCACAATAGACAAACACTCATAATCTCTACTCAATGTGTGCACCTGTGCACCGAGACTTCTGGCCCTGAAAACACCACGACAACCATGGCCGTAGGCACCCACATGAGCATGTCTTTTTGATGGCATGATTATAACCCAACAAATAGAAAAAATAAAGATGCAATCAATAATATCTTACCATATGCAATCCTGAAAAATAGAAATAAAAAGGCAAAAGTATAAATGCAATGGAACCATCCAGTTTTCAACAATGTATATTTTTTAGTAATTTTAATCTATGTCCCAATTTAAATTATTTAAAAAATCTATAGCTACCAAGAAAACTTTAACTTGGCTGTGAATACCAAATGTAATAACCCACTTCAAAATCTTCTTATATGAGCTAGGCTGCGTTCAGATTGGAAGTGAAAAGTACTTTTGCTAGATGAATAGTGCATTGGGAAGCGTGTTCTGTGAGTGGGATGAATAGAAAAAACTAGTTGGAGAAGTACTTTTTTGTGAATCTGAACACAGCCCTAACTCCACTCATGGAACCTACTCCTTTTAAACGACCACAAATAGATATCGAAGTCCCAAGACTCCGCATATACCCCTCTAGCGACTACTTTGGAACTTACTGTTTTAAAATTTACTTCTTGTTTTTTTTCACTCGATCTTCTGATTTTGCTATTTCTATATTTCTCCTTGCCGAAATTGGACGCCAGTATTAGTCCGGCTGGGTTTGGAGGATCTGATGAGACTGAGGCAATTTTCCCCTACTTCGGGTTTTGGGGCCATTGTAGGAATGCAAGATTTGGGACCAGACAGGACCACTCACCTGGCTTCACCCCGTCCTGCTGCCACCCAAACTATTTTTTACCCAAGCCACCCTAACTATTACTAGGTTGAGTTGCATGTTAGCATTGTGACATTGTCGACCAAGTTGAGCCATGCAACTATCTTTTGTCATGCAGTTACCTTTCTGTATGGAGATTATTATTATCACGGGGAATTTGAAATGTGAGAATTGGGAACCCTAAATCGATATAGAAATTATTCAACTCTGACATCAATTCTCATATGATGCATTAGAAAAAAAAATGTAAATAACAAATAGTCTCATAAAAATGCAATATCTATGGCACTTGATTTTTTGTAGATAACAACATTGGATGTTTCGATTGACATCACAATTTCTTTTGAATCAACTAAATTTTCTATTAATGAATTCACTTCCCCATGTTCTTTACACATTCAATCTGAAAAGAAGAAAATTGTGAATGATCCTCCGGCCTGAACCTCCTCAAGTCCAACCTCCCCCCCCCCCCCTCGGCAACACACACACACTAACTACAATGTAGCCCCAGCACCGGCTCCCTGTAGTCAATAATAAATACACTCAATGGGACTCTACCAGTGATCAACAATTCAATGGTATCTTCAAACTTGTGCGCTTATTTGCTGTCAGGTGTAGATGTCGGGTTGGGGTTGTTACTTGTTAGTCAGGGAGGAAACTCTGTATGAATAGGATGGCTCATCCTTTGGCATGATGTGAATGGAATCATGCATGGATAATCCCAATGCACGTTCCTAATTTTGAGCAGCTAGATTTAATTACTCGAAAGTTCAAGCACAAAATTTTCATTACTTATTTCCTTCAATGAATGAATGTTATTTAACTTATTCTTGTATAATATTTACTTATCAAGTAGTATCCACCTACAAGCATATGGAATGTATGCACAACATTACAAGTCCACAAGAGCATATAATAATCTAAAATATTTTGGGTGACTATGTTAACGTCTTTTATGGTCAACACACGAGAGCGCTAGATCGCGCGAATCGCATACGGATCAAACTGCTGCTGGGCGACAGGAGGATAGACCACCTATATAGGGAGTCACACCACCAGTCACAAAGGGGGTCAGACCACCTGTTACAGGGAGTCAAACCGCCCATAGCTGAGATGCTGCGACATCGATCGTTCGATGGATAACTACCACAGTTACGTGGTGTTGGACGACTAGGTTTACGAGCAGACCAACAAAGATATAACCAACGTACTTTCGTGGTGAAGAACGACTAGTTTACGAGCAAACTAGCAAAGGCCGTCGATATTCACGCCCGGGAGAGATCCCGTCAGGGCGTGGACGTCGCCGGACGTGCCCTAGGTTGACCACCAAGCCTTAGGACGCCATCAATGGCCATGGATATCACGATGGACAGCAAGAGAGGTTTGAAAAGTCTAGGGTTTGAAGGGAAAAGGTAAAAGTGTTTGTCGATTGGATTGGATACCTCTCAATCGGCCATAGCCTTTTATATTTATAGGGTGGAGAGGTCTGTAACCGTGGGGATTCAATTACATAAGAAAATCCCGTCAAATACAACTCTAATTCGGATTAGGATTGTCACAGGTGGTCTAACCTCCTGTACAGGCGGTCTAACTGGCTGGGTAGTCTTGCCAGAGCCATAACTCCCTCATCCGGACTCCAAATCGGGCGATCCATATATGCATTTTGATCATCTCGACAAGGCCCACGCAATGATGGAGTCCAATTAAAATTTCAAGCACTTTCATATAGTCGGTCAGACCACGTGACGTTTTGCCGGATCGGCTTCAGGGCCCAACCGGCCTAGCCTGATTGGCTAGCTGCAACTTTTGGTCGTCAACATATGCCCCCCTGTTTTTTGGTAAAGCTTTGCGTATCAAGAAACATTTGTCATAATTCAAATTGCATAGGAGCAATGTCGAGTACAAGCACAGCAAACATGCTTCTCTCATCTTGTGTGAGTCAAATAAGCCTGAGTACACATTGTCTCGGCTGCGTTTTCTGAATATACTAGAAGATCATTCTCACTCATGTAATCTATTGTGAAAGTATAAAGCGACCAAATTGCAATAATGCCAATTGGTCTTTGCAACACAACTAAAATTGAGCATGAAGAAAGACATAACATCTCAATAGCATTCACAAATCACTTTAACCATATGTAGTGAAATGAATAATCAGCAAAAAAGTAAATATGACAAAATTACCTTGAGACCGGTAAAGGTCATATTACTCTTGCATCCCTCTTTGCTTGTCTCCATCTTGTATTTCGATGCATCCTGGATTATGCAGATATTCAACAAACTTTTCTAGCTACTCCCTTCAGACTCACCAAGTTATGAAACTTCAATAGCTGAGGTAGTAGACATATTGGACAAACCTGCCCAATGACAGTTAGACTGGCCGTAAATGGCGGTCGGACCGACCTATACAGAATATGCCCTCTGATTTTTGCTTAAACATCAGTCTTTTCATATGAAAATATCTATTTGTATACGATGACTCGATGCTCATTGTTCAAGAATAGCAATCCTGAATTTGAAGTCTAGAGACATGATAAATAATGAAGTTGAAATCATTCACTAGACATTTATGATGAAAACATCTAATGACTCATTTAAATATAAACACTTGCTACACCACTAACAATGAGTCATTATGTAATCAGATATGCTTTTTACTCACAGATGCAAAATCTTTAGCCCGAATATGAAATTTCACGTTCGGCTTGATCATTGATGCAATATACTTCAATCGGCTAACTATTTCAAAACATCACTATTTAGTGAAATAAAAACAACTCCAGTGTTTTGAAAACACTTTACAAGCCGATTTAGTAAATATAAACTCCTTGGTGAAAAGCTACTCCTTTTTCTAATGTCATGCCCCTCGAGCATTGAAGACATACAAGTAATAGCTCATTGGGGAGCTTTTCACTTTAGGACGATGACCAAAGGCGCTCATCGGCCGTATACGTTGCCATGGATGATATAAAATGTTATCCATATGAATTCATCCATAAAAGTATGCACAACCGAAATAAAGTGTAGAGAAAGATACAAATAACAGAATTAAAATCTTCTCTCGATGATATAAAGACTCATATGGCAACCAAGGATCAAAATAAGAACATGAGGGATAACCATGCATACCATAGGAGGAATTCCATGACGTAGGCATATATGGCATTTGAAAATCATTTGGATGATGATGACCAATAATTTCGATGATTTGGTGCAAACCTTGTATTTGAAGATCGTCTCTCGGACCTCCTCTTCTCCTTCAATTGTGTTGCACCTTTTGCTTGAACATCATCCTTGTCTTGAGTGCGAATGCTTCTTTTAGGAACCCATGCCATACCCTTCTTTCTCAACTCTTGAGCACTAAGCTTTTGAAGGTTCTTCCTTTGCCAATTCGATAAATGAAGTGAACGTCCCGATTTTGTTTTAATTTTGGATAGAAGCACCTCAATCTTACTTTTTGGCTTCTTCACCTTCTTTTGTTCAGAATTGGCACTTGGAGGATCAATTTCAATTTTCTCCTGTCGTTTACCATCACTAGCAGAAGTGCCTGTCACATTAATTGGCTCTTCACTAACTGGATTCAAATCTGAACTTTCATCCTTGCGGCCATTCTTTTTCACCACATAAACTTGCTTGACAACCTTTTTCTTATTTTGAACGCTAGACCGATCTTTTTGATCAAAACGATCATTTTCAACATACGATTGCTTTGCACATGATGCTCCTCTTGGAGTTGCATACTCTACATGACATGGTTTGAAATATGAAGGAGTATGTGCCCATGAATTATCCCACTCCCATGATGAGTAAGGATAAAAATTGGTGGGATGTGAGGCATATGGAATTGACATTAATGGCCATGAAGAAGAATTTGATGCTGCTGAATGGAAACTTCTTCTTTGCCAATTTCAATTCTCATAAGTATGTTTAGGAGGCAATCTTGATGATTTAACATCACTTGACCGTTTAGCATGCTTGGCCTCATTATTTTTAAGATATCTAGCCAGAAGTTCATGGAAAGTGAGCTTCGGCCTTTCGCCCTTGCGCTGAACATGGTCTTTACCGCCACCCACCATAAGTTGTTCAGATTTAGACATAGGTGGATTTCTTAGACCTGAACCGACCTGATCAACTTTGGAGATCGGTCTTCCCTGTTGGTGACAGGCGGTTAGACCCCCTGTAGCAGGCGGTCTAACCTTACAGCCGGTCAGACCCCTGTCGCAGGCGGTCTGACCTCCTGTTTCAGCACAGCTGAAGTAACAAGATCTTGATCCAATGGAAAAAAATTCATTTGCACCAGTATCCTCTGAGATTTTAATAGGTTCATCGTCCTCAATAGTTGCTTGAAATTTCAAATCATGGATGATGTCCTTTTTATCACTTGGGAGTTTTGAATCTTTCTCTTTGGCAATTGAAATAGGATCTTCATATAAATCAGCTAACTTCAACCGATTTACTGGCCCTTTGCCATCAAGACCAGTTGAAGCCAACTGGTCATCCTCTCGTGTTGGAGAAAATCTCAATTTTCCAATGTTAATGGCCGATTGTATGAATTGATGAAACATATTGCAATCACTAGTATTATGACCAAAAGAATTATACAACTTGCAATATTTTCGATCCTCTAACTCAAGAGGTGATGGAATAACTTTGTGATCAACTAGCTTAATAAGATGGTTCTCTAGCAAGATATCAAATAAATCATCACACAAAGTTAAATCAAAGGTATACTTCATTTTTTCTACATGATGCTTTTCTGGAGAAGGTTTTAAGGCCAAGCAAACGAACAGCTCAGATTTACTATCGACCCATTCGGCTATACCTTTCTTTGCACTTCTCATAGCTGATGCTTTGGAGTTAATTGACAAATCAGCATCGGCCTTCACAATGCTTTTTGGTTTTGGTCTCTTGTTTTTAATTCCAGAATGACCACAAATAAGCCATGTAGAGAAAAACTTTGGCAGTGATAATGGAGAAAATTTAAATGCCAAAACATTGCTATTATCGGCCTTTTTAACTTTTACAATGCGTTGGCCGATATAATTTTGAAGATATACAATTATTAACAAGTAAATTACTATCCTCAATCGATCTCTTGGAAATATTCATGATAGAATCACTAATAGAAGAATTAATTAAAGAGACATGATCTTATTGGGAATTACTTGTAAAGCATACCATGTCAATTATGTTGGAGAGGCATGGAACCTTGATATAGATATTGTCATACTTCACATTTTAATGACTCCCTGCAACAACACTCCGTGACACTCGTTCAGACCGGATGACACAACTGGTTAGACTGGCTCTTCCAGGACGGCTAGACATAATTGACGAATTGCCTTTTGAGCTTTCTCTCTGTTTCTTTAGTGCAGTAGAAAACTTCATGACGTATTTAATCTTGAGATGAGGAAGATTTTCATGACAATAATTCTCCATATTAATCTTCATGAATTCCTCATACTCCCGGCGAACCTCCTCAGGAGGATCCTACACTTCAAAATTATCATCTTCAAAATCAGATTTCTTGGTCTTAAGAACCGAATATCCAGATTTTGCAATTGGTACACTATTATGTGCGCGTGGAGGTGAATTCATGCTTGCTGAAATTTCATTAATTCGGCCATTGTTACTTGAAACCTTTGAAGCCAAATTATGATTGAAAACCATTGTCTGCAATGCCGAATCTGTGGATGCAACTACAATATCCTGATGTGCAACATGTAAGGGCTGAGAACAACTGGTCGGATAACTAAAATTAGTTTGACTAATTCTCTAATTCATCATTTGGATTTCTTGTGCGTAGGCTATTGCCTGTACCACATCAATAGAAGGAAAACTTGAACTAGTATCCATTCTATCTCTAATAGAGGACTTTAACCCTTTGAAACATATATCGGCAATATTCCTATCAGAATTTGAATAAAAGTAACGTTCCATAGTTATTTTGAGATGTTCTATATAGGAATTAACAGATTCATCTCTACCTTGTTGAATATTATAAAGATCGATAACATATGATGTTTAAGAATAACTGGCCGGATAGCTAGAATTAGCATGGGCAATCTTCTAGATCACCGGCAAGTATTGTGGTGAAATCTTACTGTGGATTTGCAGCCGATGAACAAATAGATGAAACACCTTGCCGAACATTGCCAAAATTGTCAATATGCGGCGTTCCATAAAAACTAGCTGAAGTCACCATGTTAGTTTGGCCTTGATAATCACTCACCGGCCTTTGAACTTGTTGCATGGCCGATGCGTGAGGATAAGTAGATACATGTTGTATGTTGCTAGTAGCATTGAAATTTAAATCATGCATATTATTTGACAACGATTTTTGCATATAACATTCAGAATTATAATTTGCATAAGTAGAACAATTTGAATAATTATTAGCCGATGCAATATGCCTACTAGTATCATATCTAGCAACATCAACATGAGAATTTATGGTACTTGCAAAATAACTATTAGACATAGGCGATGTATTTGCAATTTGTACCTAGGGCTGGTCGTAGTAATGTTGGTGTGCAACATAAGAATAACCCGCCATAGTAAGCCTTGACGCTCCTGATCTTGTAATAAATAAATCCGGATATTTTTATGATCCAAGCAACCAATGACCAATACTTCGCTTCTCTTCTAATCGTCAATCCACAGTAAGAAACAAAGAAAACACAATGCAATCGGCTAGGACAGCCAGATCCAAAGTTAGTGACTATAGATGCAATCGGTCCAAAAAGACGCGATCCAACTATAACGGTGAATCAAAGTAGTAGATCAATTAAGTATATGGCTAGGAATTGATAGAACGGTTTGGGCAACCTGATCTTTCTTCCCCAGCGGAGTCGCCAAAATATGTTGATGCCTTTTATGGTCAACACACGAGAGCGCTAGATCACGAGGATCGCAAACGGATCAAATTGCTGCTGGGCGACAGGAGGTTAGATCGCGGAGTCAGACAGCTTGTCACAGGGGGTCAGATCGGCCGGTACAGGTAGTCAGACTACCCGTAGCTGAGACGCCGTGAGATCGATCGTTCGATGGATAACTACCACACTTACGTGGTGGAGGACGACTAGGTTTACGAGCAAACCAACAAAGATATAACCAACGTACTTTCATGGCAAAGAACGACTAGTTTACGAGCAAACTAGTAAAGGTCGTCGATGCTCACGCCCATCAGGGCGTGGACGTCGCCGGACATGCCCTAGGTTGACTAGCAAGCCTTAGGACGCCATCAATGGCCATGGATATCACGATGGACAGCAAGGGAGGTTGGAAAAGTCTAGGGTTTGAAGGGAAAAGATAAAAGTGTTTATTGATTGGATTGGATACCTCTTAATCGGTCATAGCCCTTTATCTTTATAAAGTGGGGAGGTCTGTACCCGTGGGGAGTAAATTACAAAAGAAAATCCCGTCAAATACAACTCTAATTCGGATTAGGACTGACACAGGCGGTCTAACCTCCTGTACAAGCGGTCTAACCGGCTGGGTGCAGCACTGATTCTTGCCAGAGCCATAACTCCCTCATCCGGACTCCAAAGCGGGCGATCCACATATGCATTTTGATCATCTCGATGAGGCCCACGCTATGGTGGAGTAAAATTCATATTTTGAACACTTTCATACAGTCGGTCAGACCACCTCGTTTTGCCAGATTGACTGCAGGGCCCAACCGGCCTAGCCTGATTGGCTTGCTACAACTTTTGGTCGTCAACGGACTAGAAATCATATAAACTGCTAACCATATACACTTTTTCATATACATGACATTTCTATATTATTTGTTTAATTGAGCCCTTTGTTGGAGAATCTGATGCGATGCATTACAGAACGAAAGGTTCAACTGCAGAAATTCCTACATTGGAGTCCATAGCTTTAACCATCATAATAATTCTGTAAATTATGTTTCGTAAACAAATTACCCACCACCTCTATCATAACGGAAGTAATCAAAAGTAATCTTGCAAATATATATATCTAAATTATTCAGCTCCTCAATCAATTAGAACTAAAGTAACCCCATCAATTAGAACTAAGTAATCCCCTAATCTTCTAAATTACCAACCTATGCCATTACAAAAATATTTTTAAAAAATACACATATGTCATTATTAAAAACAAATCTAAATAACCCCTAAATTTGAATAAAAACTATGTTGTTGTTAATTACCTATTTTCATTTTTAATGAGGAATATTAACTGAAGATATATGTATATATGCATGATGTGGATCACTTTGTTGGATATGTATAAAGAAAGCACTAAGAATACTGATTTGCATATCAAAAACATTGCACAAACAAAGGGTTGAATTAAACACATAGACCAAATACATATTTACTAATTATTAGCCTATGCGCAAACACGGGTTGATGGACTAGCCTAATCTATTGATTATCCTCGTAAGCTTTCATGGTAATGAAGTTTATTAAATTATTTGAATAATTTTCCGAGCTTCAGCGCTCAGCACCACATATAAAGTAAAGACTGGGCTTCAGTCACTTCATTGTTTGTCTTCACTGTTGAGATTGTTGTTCATCTAGACTTTACAGGACGTATTCTGCTATGGTAAGGAAGTGGAGGCGTTGCCATTTTCCTCTTCCAAACCTCCCCTAATCCGATCTCTTCTTTGCATTCTTGCAGAATACTCAACGATGTCGATGCCTGATGTGTTTCGTCCGCCAAATTCAGACTCTAGCTTGTCCAGATCAAACATGTCAGCCATTATTCTCAGGCTCTCAGAATTGTTGGCGTACACAAACTTCACTTTATCTTTCATCCCTGGTTCGATGAAATAATTTATTATCTACAAAAGAAAGTTTGTTAGACCTAGGCATGTAGAATTTTGTGGAAAGAAGGATTTAGGGTTGCAAGGGTTTTTATGTGGGTTAGGGGCACTGTTCTTGTATGCCAAAAAGATCTCTTCAATATGCAATGTTTTATGTTTTGGACATTCATCGTTGACATGTATTTCTATTCTACTATGCTATAAAAGTATGTAAAACAATTATACATGGATGCTACATTTAAGAAAGTGAACTGTTGTATTTAAATAATGTTCCTGGTTGAAGAAAACCTATTTCTCGAATGTTTAGATAATCTTAAGGACAGGAGAGTTAATAGGTTATTTTTCGTCAGTACCTTCCAAAAGGATTGAAATATCTTTGGTGGGTTGCAAAGAATTACAACTGATACCAATCCTGGATAATAGTTCTGAATTATGTTCATTGATTGACGGGTCATTGCCAATGGTGTACTTGATAGTGTCCATCCTCGAAAGTCAATTACCCAAACAACATTTTCTGAGGCATTCTCTGCGTTCATGGTCAAATTTTCCAGGTTGTAAACTAGTTGTTTGATCTGCTCCTTCTCTGAAGTTACACTCTGCATAAACATAAAAATTAGAAAACATGATGGACAAAAAAGAAAAATTTCAAGGCACATTAAACAGAGCACACTAGTACAAAATTATTGACTTCTTTTCTAGAGATGAAAAGTTAGTATCAAAATTGTTTCCCATGCTGCTTGACAACAAAACAATGTTGAAATATTTCCTTGACTTCGTGGAGATAAATCCCAAGTCTCACCTTAGGTGGTTGTAACCAGAAGTTGCATTATTTTCTGTTTTTTGTTGAAATATTTTCTGGTATGACATTTACTGATTGTATGATAACAACCACACATGTGTTGCGTGTGTCATTTCCATTTTGGAGGCATTTCTTTTGGACTGTGTTACTCATGGTCCTTGCTATGCTGGTGTAGAAAATGGAAGGTGATATGTACATTCTAGCTCACTGTGGTATGACGCCATATTGTGAGTCCTCAATAATCATAGGTTGTGTGCATCATACCGACGGAGGTTAGGAGTAGTTATCGAAGCAACTTTCAGTGCAATAATTATTGTCAGAATCAATAAAGCTTCCTTTATTGAAAAATTAGCTATAATATTGTGGCCCTATCATAAAAAAAAACTTCCATAGCATATTAGTATACATTGTAACACACAGGTATTTTGTTGAAACAAGTATTAAAATCTTTTTTTGCAAATTTCAGGATTATTTTTTGGAGAACTAGATTAATTAGGGAGACATTACTGCTCTGTATATATACTAAAACTCACCTTTAGTGATGGTCGTCCTATCAACACAGTACGCCCATTATTGTCGAGGTAGTCAGGTATATACGCTCTCTTCACCTCATTCTCTTTTTCAGAAATGTCTTCCTATCATAAACCCAATCAAGAAGCATGATTTTTCATGAATAACAGAACTGTAAGATCAACAACAAAGAGACTTAATATTCCAATGTTAAAGGGGCCTGTATGGATTGAGCATATACATTTTCCCATTCAGTTCAGATTGCATTATAAGTTTATAACGTTTACTGAGAAATACATCTTCCTCCAGTCACCCCCGATAGGCAATTACACTACTTACCCAACGAATATTCTCTGGCTTGTATTGTCGCCTCCATTTAACTGCTTCTTTTAGAGTCTTGGTGGCCTGAACCGAACTCCAATTTCTTGCATGGAGAAAGCGGCGAATGGTGGAATCTGACAAGAAGCCCGGCATCTCTGTCGGCAGGTCTCCCAGGAGTTCCCGGACCTCATTTATCTGTAGCATGTCCATATCGATGTAATTAATGAAGGCTCGTTTAGAAACTCCCTATGTTTAATATACAACATTTCTGTATAAATTCTACATGTGTACCCTAATGAATTTCCCATGGACAACAAATTCATATAATATTTTCTGCAGCAATTCTTACCTTTGCCTGCTGTTCTTCTAACGATACATGTTTCTGCATCGTTGGTTCACTCCTGCTCTCGAGTAGGTAACTCATTGCTTCTGATCAGTTCTTGGTTTCTAGGTACCTGCTTGCTCATATCCGCGGGAGTTTCTTCAGGATTTATAGAGTTTCTCGTGAACTATTTCTAGATCCAGCACAAGGACGAAGATACGGGAAGATCCACGGCATAGCAAGGGAGGAGCTAGTGGTTGGGCAATGGATAAACACGAGCATTGAATGTGTTCAAACATGTACTACTTCAGGAGACTACTACTGGATGGATGTGCTAGTGCAGTTGGCTGGTGACCGTTCAAGGAAACAAAATGCAAGTCAATATCATCCTCATTTAGATGCGCATGGGAATCAATCGGTGAGGATAAACATTCCTCTGGTTGGCAGCGACGATCATATGATGAAATTAAATATGACGACAACTAGAGAATTTTATTGGCTGAGACACTCGTCCTAGGAAATAAATATTCATGGTTAGTGAGTACCTCCAATCACAATTAAATTCTTTGAAGTTTTCGTCCTAGGATCATTAAACTTCTTTGAAGTCTAATTTTTAAGCTGGCTCTCGATCTAGTCCAAACACTTTCCTAATGGTGGAAAATGGAAACATTACGACACGTTGGACACCACCATAGATTTATACATTTAGAGCAAGTAATAATCTGCTTCTGATCTTCACTGCATATCTTCCTTCAGCCTTCATTTTTTTTATTGAGGGCTGCAGCCACCAAACTTTTACCCGCCCTTCACCATTATCACCTTTGTTCGGTGCCAAGTCCTTTCTTACTGTTCATACCCTTGACACTGGCCATCATGTTTCCATAAACATACACGTCATTAGAGAAGAGACATGTTTGTCCATTGGTCCTGATCAGTCTTCTCTTGCCGTCATAGGCTTCCCATTGACTGCCACGTAGAATGTATATGTCATCTAAGAGACGTATTTCTCTATCTCTACTCATCTCTCCACTACACATCAGGAAACTGTATGGTTGATCACGAAGGCAAAACCAAATGATCAACAATATGAAGTTGAATTTGTATGACAAGTTCAAGTTGAACTTGTATGAGAAGTTCATATTGAACCTTTGCCCTTGACTGGAGCGTCCTAAAACTAGCTAGGTTGTCTCCCTGTGCAGTTGTAAGGAGAGGTCGTCCCTAGGACCACTTTAGCCATCCAAGAGGGTAACCAGTTAGCTAGGGCATTGCAGCACATGGAAGTGCATCCCCACCACCTAGAGCTACTGCATCAAAGTAGTCGCGTGGAATTTAGCGTTCTATTTTCATGAATTTGTTTCAGTTTTTGTTGTTTTGGCTAGACTTAGTGATCCTGTCAATCTAAGAGAAACAACTCAAATGAGCTTATGCAACAACTGAGGCTTCAAGCTTCAAAGCATTTCATATATACCATGCCTATAACTCATCACTTCAAGGTAGGTCGCGACAGATCCGAACTCGATCATCTCTAAAATTCGATTTCCATGGGCCTAGATTAAACAATACTTTGGCCTCAATTACAGCCATAGCCACTCAGCGCCGCAAAGGTCAGACTTGTGGGGAGATTAGGTTGGGCAGCCCAACCAAATGCTCTAACTGGGCCGACCCATTAGGGCACTCCAATGGTATACATTACATAGTAGACCCATTACCATTAGTCATTACTGTAGTTACAGATGCTATGGCGGAAGGTTTTTGGAATCTGCTAGCATGTTTCATCAAGTATCCCTGTATTGCTTTGTTCACTAATGGCAAATAACTCTAATAACAATTTTGGTTCAAGTGCCTGAACAACTTTTCCTCCCATAGAAATCCTACAAATATTCATGTACCTTTTTTTCATGGAGATCATAATATGTTTTGTTTAGTTAACCATCTAGATGACATGGAATGACTACGTTCTAAATAAATAACACCTAGCTGGAAGCAGTTGAAACAAAAGAAGTATGAATTTGCCTTGGTTATCCTTGGAGCAAAGAGAGCTAGCAGAGAAGAGCTTGTCCCAGCACACTTAGTCTCGGTAGGAATAGAACCAGGATTAACAAGTCACTAGTCCTAATTCTAAAAGTGGGGACCTTTCGAGACATTTTTTATCTCGATTGGTAACACCAATCAGAACTAAAAGGGCGACATTATTAGCCCCGGTTGGTGTTACCATTTGAGGCTAAAGCTTTAGTCCCGGTTATAAAAAAGTGGGGACCTCTCAAAGGCTTTTTAGTCCTAGTTGATGCCGGGACTAAATAACCCTTTAGTTTCAGTTGTTCTCATCAACCATTGCTAGTGCACTCCATGTTAGTGCGCTCCGAGTGGCTTCAATAGTTCCATTCTTAGGCATTGATTTCCCATGCATGGAGTGTTGAAATAGTATGAGGGGCCTGTCGCGGCGGTGGAGAGGAACCTCGTGCCCTGCCCCTCGGACAAGGTCAGCCATTGTACACTTTTATTGTTTTGGGAAATAGCCCCTTGTACACTTGGCTCCATGACAAGGTAATAAATAGCGGTGGTAGCGGCCGCTATAGCGCACTCTATAGCGGTAGCGGCCAGAGGTAACGACCATGGAATAGTGGATTGGAACTTAGCGGCCGCTATTGGCCGCTATTTGGTGTTAGTGGCCGCTATAGCGGTCCGCAATAGCACGTTTAGACCGCTATTGCAGGTTTATGATTATATAATGATATTTATAGATGATTTATAAATGACCAACCATATAAATGTTTACATATATATCTACTCTTTGAGTACAAATACATGCATATTTTTACTCTTAAGTTATATAGGTATATAATTTTATTTTTAATAGGTTTTTAACAAGTTAAAAAGTTCTATTTTAGGCATATATAATTTAAAATAATGAGTGATATTTGTGTCCCGCTATTGAAACTTAGCGTCCGCTATAGCCTATTTATTACCTAGGCTCCATCCACCTACCTATTCAAAGCAATCACGCAAAGAACAACACAAGCTGAGCTTGTTAACTAGTTGTGTGATGTTATCATGTATAAGATATACACAGCGTATATGATTGGCAAATTGATTAAGCGCAACTGACCAATTTGCTAATCCTTCATTGTGACTAGATAACTAATTTAGAAATACTTTAATATCTCCACAGGTTTCATTATTTATACTATGGTAGAATGTTGGGGGGAATGAACGAATCTGACCTCTTTGGTATCATAACACGGGTACCAGCTAACAACATGGGAAGGCCCAGAGCATCGACGGAGTATCCTGTTGCTGCCAGAGGGCCGGGAGTACTGAGTCTGTATCTCCACATATTATACTAGTGTATACTAGTGCTCAAAAACGACTAGTATAGAAACATCCGACCGTCAAAATTAATTGTATACTACTAAAAACTTCATCAGTAGTATGGGTACTATGCATGAGTAGTATGGGTAGTATAAGGGTATTATGAGAAAAAAATAATATCACAAAAATATATTTTTGAAACTAAAAAATCCACCCATTTACGAAAAGTAATTAATACATAAGTAATTATTACTAAATTACCCTTAACAATGGATGGTTTGATCTTATCTATACTCTATACTACTGCATAGTAGTATAAGGCACCGTAAAAACGCTAGTAAGCAAAAGACTACTCATTTTACTAGACAGTCAGCCTAATCATGTAGTAGTATTCTATGGGATTGATGACGGAAAGAAAATTTCCTGCCATTATATTATATATGCCATTGTATTACGTCACTCTCCAATTTTTTAAATTTCCCGCAGAACAATTCTTCGTGATTACAGTTCGATTGTGGCACTCAGTCCTGTCAATGAAAACGTGCATCCAACTGTGACCGGCTACTGGATTATGTGACCACAAGTTGCAAGAAGTCCATTTGTGGCCTGCCGGTACTGAACAAGTATTCCGCTCGAGAAAATGACTGTTGACATGACACATTGCATCTTTATATTGTTATAGAACACATGAGAATAATCATTCAGTCAAAGACCTCTCTGGACGAGATTCATAAAGTGACTTCAATCCATGGAGGCATGGATGCTTTGCGTGCACATCTCAATCTCATGTAGTATACGTTTAGGCAGAGAAGCCTAATCTCATCAAAGACCATATAAAACGAGGGACGACCCAATAACAACGATCCTCTCAATAGTATCAAGATAAGTAAATGAATTGTGATTACGTTGCAATCATATCGGTGGTATGTCAGTGACTATGGGTATCGATGATCTCATATATAGTTTGAACATTGAATAGGTTTTTCCCCAAAAAAAAGAAATTAATGGTTCCAAACTTACAGCAACATATTTAACCTAAATGTTAAATTTAGGGGCACATATATATTCTTCATAACAGGTCGTATTAGCAAGGAGTACTGAAAGTTTTGTCATGAACTTCGGAACAATGAAGGAATCAATTGGGTGAGACGAACGGACCTGAAGACCCATATCCTCAAGCCAACAGCAGTATAATTATTTTAAAATGACCTAATAGGCCCCGCGCCACCCCTCCCCTTGCTCAGGCGACTTGGGGAGATGAACCTATCTGCCACCGCCGCAGCCACCTCGTTTATCCTCCCTCCCACACTGTCACCGGAGGGGTGGCCGGAAATCCGCGGGGCCCCTATGATGGTCCCTCCCACACTGTCACCGGAGGGGTGGCCGGAAATCCACGGGGCCCGTATGATGGTAGAGGCGAGGCCCCTCGCTGAGTGGGCTGGCTCCTTATGCTGGATCTAGGCGGGACTCGAGCTGGAAGGTGGTACCAAGATGTGCTGATACGTGGTCGGGCACGGATGATAGCTTTGATCAAGGTGCTAGGGACGTCATGACCGAGTGCGCACTTCCACGGTGATAGAGGCCACGAGGCCGTGGGTTCGCTGACAGGATGTGGCATGCGTGCGCTGAACGGATAGGGCAGTGAGGCCCTGGGGGAATAGTGCGGCCTCAACCTGTTGGGGATTGAAATTTTACCCACGGGTGTGGTTTGGCTGTTTTATCAGGATCATGGAAAACGAGGCAACATTATTCGTTATCCTAACAGCGATATAAGGAACGGGTCTGTGACACGGAGTGTTGTGGCGGGCGTGGCGAGACCCCACGTGCGGGGTCTTCTTCGTGGCGACAAAAGCGAGGAGGGGTCCAGCGAATTGTTAAAAAAAATATGACACCCTTTTGCAATATATACTACACGCAGCTTCGGAATTGAAATGTCACAATATACTACACGCAGCTTCGGAATTGAAATGTCACAATCAGAGAACCCACTCAATACGTTTAGGTTTGAACGCGTTGCTAGTTGCAATCAGCTCTGTATATGAAAATTGTCAGACATGCCAATAAACAACTTTCTTTGATTAAAAAATGAATAATCTCAATTAGACCAGTCTATATATTATGAAAGTTGGAGCATTTGTTTCGTGTAGTTTATGCCGGTGACGTTGGCATGGACAGCCTGGCCCGTTGCACCTCAGGGCGGTTGTAATACACCGTGGAGTGCCTTGCGGTGCACAGGTAGGGATGCAAGTGGGTCGATAATGGGTCAACTGGTGACCAACCCAACTGACCCAATAGGAAAAGTAAGTAACAATGGGTCAACCCAGAAAAACAGAGCAGCAGTTAACCAAAATCCACTGGGTTACCAAAAACACAACGTTGCTATGCGATCTGCTAGTACTCCGTAACTGATCCTGGCCCGCTACCCTGTTCGTCGCAAAGATTCCGAAGCTGCTCCCACGCAGCGAGCGAGAAACCCGGCGCCCGCGTATCTGCTGGTGCGGCACACCATGAACTGCGTTGAGCTGCTGGAGCCGCGCCTCTGCTTGGGAACGAGTGGGCCATGTCGCGCCGGAGCAGGCACGAGCAGCATGCGGTTGGCTACCTCTAGGCCACATGGGGTCTGGTCGTCGCTTGCTTGGAGACAGTCGTGGGTGGCGCCGGTAAGCCGTCGCCGGCAGGATGGTCAGCTAGATGGACGGTCCCGAGGCGCCGGTTCCGGCTGCCCGTCATGCTCCGGCGCTGCCACACCCCACCGCCGCGTCTCCCCTCCTGCTGCGCGTCATGCCGCGCCCTTCCGCTATCTCCTCGTCCGCTGCCTGCCGCCGTCGCCGCGTGCTGCCGGACCACCGTTGCGCCGCCACACCCCGCCGCCGCGCGCTCCCCTCCTCTTGCTGCACGCTACACCGCACCCCTTCCGCTATCTCGTAACCCGCTGTCGCCGCCGCGCGGCGCTGCTGGTGCGCGATGTCGGCCCACCGTCGAACGCCGATTGGGTACCCAATTGGCCCAGTAGGCTTGGTACTAGAACACACCAAATCTAGAATGGGTCAATCTAATGGGTTATTATACCACTTTTTTTTTTTTGGGTAGTGGGTCATTGGGTTGACCCATAAATTTCTGCACCCCTATGCACAGGTCATAGGATCCTCTCATCCTGGCCTGCGTGTGTACGCAGCCGAGAAAATCGATCACCGGCAGACATAATCAAACGGGGAAAACTAAAGGCGTACGTTGCAAACTTTGCTAGGAGCCCAAAGGGCATTTGGATTGCAAAAACAGCGTTTCTTTACGGGAACACGACGAAAGATGAGAATTAGCTACCGTATATTGTTTTCATTAATAAAATAAATAAATTTCCTAGCCACCACTATATTTATACTTACGCAATGGCGGCCCTTGAGCTCCCGGTTCCTCCCCGCCGTCGACGGTGATGGTGACGTCAGCTGGTTGCACGTGGCCGTGTAGATGTTGTTGTAGGGGTCGATGTCTCCCTGCTATGCTGCTGCCGCTGCGTCGTACGCGACGTCACACGCCGGAGACGCGTGCTCGATGCAGTCGTGCACGCAGGTGACCTCCAGCAGCCGCTTCATGGCGTCGGTGATGAGCCCGTGGTTCCGCCACGAGTACAACGTGGTAGTCATCCGCCACCGCGTTCTCGACCTGAAATGGGGCTTCAAGCGGGTCACGATTTAATTTCCTTGTATAAAATCACTGGCAGTTTGGTACCATGGATCAATGAACGAAATCATTTATTACCATGAAGCCTTTCAAGTTTATGTAGAGCTTCCTGACGCCTATGTTGTTCCGTAGACGAGCTGCCCTGCAGATTTTACAAACACTTACTTGAAATGTAACTGCGGTGAATGTAATATAAACAATAACATAAGTAATATAAAAATGATCACAGAAATAATATCCTACCATTTTATATTAGTGTGCACTTTTAGATTTTTCTATAATTATATAACTTAGATTCTTTTAATTATTTTGTATGAGCATTTATAGTGTTATTTGATTATTTTTTTAATTGGAAAGATGCTTCCCTTAATCATGTGCCCCAAGATCGTCGGCAATAAGAACAAGAATACAGTTTGGAAGAACGTCCACAACTGGACTGTCTTTCACAGAGCTCTAGCAGCCCCAAGCTGCAAGAGCATGAGCTATTCTATTACAATTTCTCGAGAATAAATTATATTATAGTCGTAAAAGTTGAAACGCAATGCATCCTTTCTTTCAATTCATGCACTAGCCCTCCAGCCCTTTCTAGGTTATAGTTGTTTGTTAGCACCGCCTGCCTTACCATTAGTCACTCCTGGACATTGTTGCAGAAAGGAGGAAGAAAGACCCCAATTCCATTGGGGGTGCCGTGTGCTTGAAACCATGGCTGTCGGTTTAGTAATAGAATTTTGTTTTTAATTGGAAGACATGGTTGTATGGTGTCTCTCTTTTATCAGCTAATTGGGTGGTATTTTGCTCACTGAATTTGTGCACAAATCAGTCCACGTTTTCTAGCAGTCTCCATCTTTGTTTTGACAACATGGCCATGTTGAACCCATATATGTCTTGAATCCCATGCCCCCTTGCTCTTCTCGGTAAGAGCATCTTCTCCCAGCTCAACCAATGAATCTTATGTCGTCCCTGCTGATTCTACCAATATCAACAAATCATCATAAGCGAAGGTGATAGACACTTGGTGCAGCAGGATAAATTTTAACTCCTGAAATCCGGCCATCCCTTTTGGCCTTGTTTATTAGCACCCCAGAAAAACCCTCAGCACATAATAAGAACATATAAGAGACAGCAAGTCCCCTTGCCTTAATCCCCACTCCAGTTGGAACTATGGTGACCAAACTCCATTAATCTTGATGCTATATGAGACTGTTGTCACACATTCCATGATCACACATTCTATTAATCTGAGTTTGTAATGTACACGAATGGCGTGTGATCATGGATTTACATTGATTTTACAAATTTGCTAAAATGCCCTGATTTTTCCTAAAATGCAGATCCAAGAATCCGAGCTTGTAATGAATACAAAATAGAGAATTTTTTAAATTTAACATGCTTTTGTAATTAACTTATAAAAAATATTTATGCCATCACATGCAAAAAAGAACCCACTGTAATATCGGTACATCCACAAGCCTTCCGTGGCAACGCTGCGGGCTTTTCTAGTTATTATCATAATGATTTTATGATAATCACAGTAAGCTGTCCAAGAGAAGAAATGATGACACATATGTAGTGTAGATCCTTGATCATATATAGAAAGACCCAAACCCGTATCGACAAATTTCACCACAGTAAACCTAGTCAGCTGAGTCAAAGACCTAAACCCGGATCCGAATAAACCTAATTTCATTTTGCGTCAAGGCTCCTATGGTTTCAATAAATAGCTACATAAGATTTTGTATCATAACAGATGGTGCTTATTCATGAACTTCCTTTTGAGTGTTTAGGCTACTTATGATTTTGTATCATAACAGATGGTGCTTATATCTAGCGGTTTGAATGTTTAGGCTATGTATACTATAGTTATGGCAAATGTATTTGCTCCATCATTTGGAGTATCCCATTGGTATTTACCATTTTCCACGTAGTGTATTTCTCCTCTCTTTGTGTAAAAGAATCCATTCGGAGGTGTTATATCACAGAAGCCACAAATTTCATCTTCATCCTCCTAGTGGAAGCCGTTTGGGGCTTCATCTCTAGCTTTAACCTTTAAGTTGTTTTGTAATGCACCATTTGGTAGGGCATCATATGAAGCCGATTGAGAAGCTCCTTTTGAGGCCCTACCAAAGAGGGCTCTAGTTTCCACTTTGACCAATACATGGGTCAGAAGGTGGCTCAGAACACTAATGTGTTGCGGTATTGTAAACCCATAGCATAACAAGAGGGCCGTATATGCACCCGGCCCCAAAAACAATTTGTGAATACCAGCTTTTTGGGCAGCAATCTCCTTTATATCTCATTCTGTTGGTATTGAGAAGAACAACAATAAAAACAGTGAATGGATTTGTTTTTCCGTATTTTGCCTGTGTATAGTACATACATTGAAACGTATAACTACATGAACGACAAGTGTATGACACGGACGTGTTTATCGTGTTATTCACCTTATTTGTCCACAAAAGAATGAATAATAGCTACGATACTGTTCCATTTGGGGGCATGGCTTTCCCCTGCAAGAAATGCCGAAACAATATGAGTGCCTGTCGCGGGCGATGCAGAGGAACCTCATGCCCCGCACCACGAACTGTGACTAAGGTCAGGCCCTTGTACACTTGGCTCCAGCCGCCAACAACCTATTTAAAAATTGTCAGAAAATGATTAAACAAAGCGTCTGATGTTAACTTGTGGTATATCTATGTGGATACTTGGGTGATTTGAACAATGACCGTCAATGTGGCAATGATTGAGAAATTTCTATCATGGGGTTCATCTGAAGAAGTCGAGCTTTTTTATCGAAAATGATGAAGGCAACTTGAATGGAATGAAGCTGACCTGGTTGTTCTCATACCACGGATACCAGCTTGTGGTAGTTGGTAGACCCAGAGCATCGATGGAGTATCTTGTTGATGTCAAAGGGATTACTGCATCCGTATCTCCGCTGCCAAATTAATTGAAGACCAAATCATTCTATTAGTTTTGCAGGTAATTAAGACAGCTTAGCAAACTCGTCATGTTAGCACAGGAGATGACTTGTCGTCGCAATTTTTCTGCGATCTCTGGTTGCGAGGACTAAAGCCTATCCACGCCTCGAGAGAGAAAATAAATTGTCCGGGTAGTTGAATTGCAATGCAGTACAGTACTGTTTCGCTTTCCAGCATATTTTTCTCGCATTAATCTTCTGTGTGACAGGTTGACAGGGACACTCAGTTGAATATCACTGGAAATTTCTTAATAGTTGGACAAATTTTCTGCAAACAATTTCGCAAACGTCACAGCGCGGCGGACAACTGAGTTGTCGAGTTGTGACCTGCTGCTAATGAAGACAAGGATTGGTCAACAAAGGAATATTCTGCAGATGATGCAATGCAGGAGACGCACCTTCTAAAGTGGCTACTCAGCACAATCATTTGCCCTGACATAAGAATACTTAGAGGAATCTCTTGCACAAAACATAGTTCACACCGTTTGGAAACTATTAAATTCATGCACGAATTGCAAGAAAAAAAAAGAATGTATTTTTCTGACTCGGAACATTGCATCTCATCGAGAAGGAAAAAGCGTGGCTAAATTCAAGCACATCAAGGTGCAGTAAGGTACTAACCTCAAGACCCATACCCTAAGGCCAGCTGCAATAAGTTCCTTGTAGATTGGAAGCATGGTTATTGGTGAATCTCCCCAGTAATCGTATATAGGGTCGCTGCCAATCAAAGATCAAAACAGAATAAGCATAGACAACCACTACTTAGCACCCTTTTTTCACATCTCATATTTTTCTAAGAGCATTCTCCCTGCAAGCATATTAGTTCAAGTACGAACCTGCAGGTCACCCATGGGTAGTTTATGCCAGTGACATTGGCGTGGAGGGCCCTCTGCACCTCCGGCCGGTTGTAGTATACTAGTGAGTGGCTTTCGGTGCACGGGTCATACGAGCCCTTCATCCATCGCTAGACGAGCACATAGCATCCACATGATCAGTAACTCCAAACACTCGAAACAGCAGTTCACGTAAGCGAATGAAGATACTCGTGACTCACGTGTCGTCGCTGTATCGGCCTCCCTTTTCCACTCGCCGAGGATGATGTCTGGTTGCACAGGGGTGTGTAGATGCTGTACATGTCGATGTTGCCCTGCTCCACGGCGGCGACGTCCTGGGAATTGTTGCACGCCGTGGACGGGTGCATGAGGGAGTCGTTCAGGCAGGTGGCCTTTAGCTGCTGGTAGGTGTCGTCGGAGATGAGCCCGTGGTTCCACCACGACTCGAACATGCCCTTGTAGTCCGTGTGGTCGTTGGTCACCGCGTTGCCGACCTGCCAAACGGTTTCAGTTTCAGCAGGCCACCGTATGGGAGCTTTCAGGTGGTGTGGTTCGTTCGGGTGGAAAAATTAATAAGACATAGGCATCATGGAGTTGGGAGAGCAAGTACTACCATGAAGCCTTTGAAGTTTATGATGGGTTTCTTGATGCCGATATTGTTCCGGTACACAAGTTGGGACAGCTCCGGAACGTAATGCCCTGCCCATTTATTCATTTTTTTTTATTTCAGTGGAACTGGTTGGTAATAAAGAACACGTACATGGTAGGAAAAAAATAAAGCAAGTAGTAGAATTTACTCTACCTGCGTAGCTCTCCCCAGTGATGTAGAAATCCCGGTACTTGTACTGCGGGAACCTCTCGAACCATTTCACCAGGAAAGCATACGAATCATGAGCTGCGACAACATTTTCGATCGATTATTGCTGATGAAGCCACGCAGAGCAAACACTGCAACAGAGTATGGAAGCAAGGCCTCGTCATGAAGACGTACCTGTTTTGTTGTCGCCGGCGGTGTAGAGGTCGGAGGTGGTGTTGGTGTACGAGAACCCCACGCCGGCCGGTGAGTCCAGGAACAGGATGTTCGCAGCTGCATCCATCCATCACATTCACAATTCAATCGCATCAGGATCATCAGGAACAAGCAGGCAAGATCATATTCATGGCAGTAATCATACATACATACCCTTGTTCCACCGGTACTCGTTGAGGAACAGCGTCGCGCCGTCGGGCCGGATGCGGAACGCGCCGAGCTCCTCGGACGCGCCGTACGCTACCGACGAGCACCCGGGCCCACCGTTCAGCCACAGCACGAGCGGCGCTGGCTGGGCCTCCGGGGGCACCTCCTGGAGCCAGTAGAACAGTGCACGCCCGGCGAGCTCGTTGACGGTGACATACCCTGAGTACATAGGGAAGTCCACGACCGGCTGGCCCGGTAGCCGGTCGATGAGATCGGCAGCACTACTGCTCTCCGCCGCCGCCGCCACCGCTCGCCATGCCGATGCTACGAGCACGGCAAGGAGTACCGGAGCTACAGCGAAACTGCGACCGGCCATCACACCGCACTATTGGATTAGAATTTTCTGAGCTACAAAATCGTGTTGGGATTTTCGTGACACGCTTAGCGTAGACGAAGTGGAGAAGTAGGGTGAGTTTAAATAGATCGGGAGCGAGCGAGCGAGCTTCTTGTCATGTTTGGTTTGGACCGCACGCTCTCCTGATGTTATCTTCTTGTCTCAATTTCAGTGTATATAATGGTCAAATCTGAGTAGGAGGAGAAGAAATAGGAGCGAGATTGTGACAACATTGGAGCAGTTACAGGATGGCTGGTGTGGTCAGAGCTAGCAATCCACCAAAGGAAGGAAAAAGAAATGTATAGCGTGCTTGCAAAGGTTGGACGCCTTGCGAGCCAGCTTGTTTTTCTACAACGCTAGCGTAGGGTGGGGTCAAAAAAGGGAGTCTAATGAGGTTGAGTAAGTTGAACAGCCAGCCTTCTTGCATATACTAAAGTAGATTCTATGTTTCGAATGGGTACGATCTTGTGTTCATCGCGAGTGTTACTTTCTCAGCGAAAATCGTCACACATATATATTAAGTGATGTCTTCTTCTAGTAATTTCGCAGCTGATGCGTACTTCTTGCAAATTTTCCTTTTTCCTTTTTAGAACCTGACTAAACAATACATGCCCGGCAAAGAGGATGAGCAAAGCCAATAGCCCTTTGTTTTACTTTCAATAGCATCGTAGTAGTACAGTTACAATCTCATCCCTAGCTTTAAAACATGTGAAACTATGCCGGTAATTAGTTTCAATAATTTGTAGAAATGCTTGTAAATTGAAATTTATATTGATTTTCAAATTAATCATATAATGTTTCTCAATGAGATATGCCTATTTTCCTTTTTCTCCATTTGGAGTCAAACTTTACCCTGACAAATAGGCAACGGCTCATCGCTTTGGAGAGGGCTTTCGTGCGAGTAGCTGCAGCAGCAATTGGAGGGGTCACGTTCAACGGGAAGAGAATTAGAGGGAAATCGCATACAACACCAATTTTAGAGTAGCTGTAGCAGCAACTCCCTTTGGATCCTTAAGATTGTGTTTGAAAGCATCTCTAAACTGGATATAGAGCACCAGTTTTACAGCAGGGTTGCTCTAATGTGGTTACCAGCCCATCGGAGTCTAACAACAGTAATTGGTATCTTGCATATCTTTATTGTTCATGTAGGTGTGGAAGTGACGAGATGGTTTTTGCTCCGATACTGGATTTTGTTGCCAGATGCCAGCTTTTGTTAGACAAAGTTGGTTTATTTGGAGTCAGCATCACAAAACAAGCCGTGAAAGAATATTACTAAAGCGCGTTGTTAGAGATTTTGGGTTTCTATGTTTTGTTTAAGTTTCCTGTTTACGATTTTGATGTCGTGATGTTCAGACAACATACTTTTAGAATGTGTCTATTTTTATAATATTTTTTTTCTCCGAACAACTTCGAGGGGGGATCCCAACGACTTGATTTCATTGATCAAAATAAGGACAACTCAATAGAAGTCTGAGTCCTGACATACCAACAAGAGAGTAAATGAGTTCTCAGCAATGCGGTGAGAGACGGAGAGAAACTATAGGCACAAGCTCAACTAACAGGTACAGAGAGAAAACAAATAGCATAGAGAAAAATGAAAAATTATAACTCCCATACAGCTAGACAACATGTGGTGACTGTCTATGTCGGAGGAGCCACAACCCAGCAACTTGCTTGCCAGGTTCACCCGAGCCAAAGTGCCCACGCCACCCCTTGCTATGACGTCCCATTGCCACCCTCCAACGACTTGGGAGGGCTTGCAAACCGGAAATGAGGCTACACCAAAAGAGGCACATACGGAGCGCCACTAACCGTCATCTAACGCCCTTCAGGGGGACGAAGCCCCAAATGAGGGATGGCCAGTAATGGCGGTGTTTAGCATAGGAAAGTATCTCCATCAGCAAGGAGAGTATCGACGAAATAAAGGCGCCAGCATAGCACCTATGACCAATAGCCAAGAAATAGAACTTCCCGTTAAGCCGCATAGCAATCTATCAATCGTCAGAGATAACCACGGCTGAACAACATGCTTGCTAGGTTCACTGAAGCCCAATAGCCCACACCACCCATCGCAGCTACGCCGCCCCGTTGCCATTCTCCAACGATTTGGAAGGGTTTGCAAACAAGATATGGGCTAATGGTGGGTGAAACGTTTTGGGCCAAAGTATCCCCGGAAATAACGACATCCCTTCAAATCAGGTCCAACACTAAATGAAAGCACATCCAGACGCTGCCTACTTTCATCCAATGCCCTTTGAGGGGAGAAAGCCTCAAAAGCGGGATGGTCGGCAAAGCGGCACCCAACATTTGATTGATATCTTCACCAATAAAGAGAGCGTCCAAGAAATAGAGGCGCCAGGAGTGACATTCAAGCTTCACTATGAGTTGGGTTAACAGTTCAATCTCACCATTGGTGAGTTCGCTGGCTCAAAAACATCCCACCGGTGCGCCAAAACGGTGGCTAGGCATGCAGCAGAGTGTCGAAATGGCCTCCTGGCCCAATACTACTTGTAAAAAACTTAGTCTGGTTTCCCTCTCACTCTCAATCTCTGATTTCCTCAAAAAAAAAAAACTCTCAATCTCTCATGTGCTTGTCTGTTGCTTCTCAGCAGTCGATTTTTAAATGTTGATGAATCTTTTTTTCAGTCCGGCAGATGAGGTGTCTTTGCGCCGCGTATCATGGCGGCCAATACCAGCGCGCGTCCGCCAGTACCTCTCAACCAGGAGGCCAAGCAGGATATGTACTGCATTTTTACCATAAACCCCATAAAATTAGATATGTATTTTTGTGGATGAGGTTTATTTAATTTTTTAGTTGGTTCTAAAGAATAAATTGTACTGCATTTGCTGTCGTTATTCAAATTGGTTTGTATTTTTGGTTAGATTCGTAATTTCATATTGTTTTGTATTAAATTTCATATTATTGTCCAAGTCATGTGGCAAAATGTAATATATTTGTCCTTTTTATTTCTTGTATTTGAAATAATAATATTCTGATTATTATTTTGTCAATATTTATTTGTTGTATTTTTTGTGTGGCTGTAACTTTTTTGCAAATCAAATTAATAAAAGAATATGTATTTGTTTTTATAAAACCTGTTTGGTGAAATGCAGCATCAAGGTCTTAGTCTTTTGTTATTTTTGCTTTATTAATCAATTTCCTTCGTCCCAGCGTTTTGTTGTGGTAAAAATGTTTATTTCTTTTTGACTAAAGCTTTAGAAAAGTATCATCGGTGGTAGATCCTGCCCAGAATATTAGCCAGGATGGACTCAAAATAACAAACTTCTGTTGGAACTAGCCCTCACACTCGCGCACAAACACGAGGAAGAAGCACAGTGGTTTCCGGCGACGAACGCCGCGGCCGCAAAACGGCCAGTATCTTGGCTTTCTTATTCAATTCAAAGGACTTGACTCAGAAGAATACACAGAAATTACATGGACTCTTATAAACCCTCTACGATGCAGCGCCCACGCATGCATCAAGCTCGCACGCACGAACGTGCTCTCCTAGTGACCCGGACGTCTCCACGCTCTGCACTACAGGCTCCTCCGTGAGACTTGGTCTCCAGTACTGATCCATGCAGCATCTCCGCTGCTGCCGCCGCCGACCTCTGTCCATCCCTGCAACTACCAGCACACGCCAACACGTCATGCTCGATCTGATCCGGTCACACGACGCGAGCACACACACGCACCATGCCGCCGTCCTAGCTAACTTGCTGGAACCAAACTACACACGTACACGGTCAGGTAGCACGCATACTCCCTGGACTGTACTCGTCGCACATACGACGGACTTAACACTAGACGCAATACGCACGTACTCGTGCAGCAACACGACTCGACGTAGACGATGGACACGAACGCGAGCTCGAACACGCGCGCCATCGACGACAGAACCTAACACACGCCATGCACGTACATGACGTGGTTTATTTCCTAACAACTGCACTGGCCATGACGTATGATCAATGTGCACACATATATTCGAAAGTGATTCAAGCTTTAGCTTTAATGATGAAGAAGCTTTTTTTTAAGCTAAAGATATTTTTAGCTGCGAGGTGGCAATTGTAAAAACATTTAGGTTTTGGGACCAAGTAGGGTGGGGTTGTTTCGAACCCAATTTTTAGGTTTAGTTGGACCCATCTCGTATTCGGATAGGAGGGTTAGGTCCGACCTAGTTTTTTATTTTTGTTTGGTTGTATAGTTTAGAGAGATGAGATAGATGTCATCTTCATACCATTAGGAATCGTTATTCAAGCGACCCACCTATCATTGCCTTCTTTTTTCTGTTTTTTCTCCCTTACCTTCTTACCCATCGCATAGCCTCCACCGCTGCTCCTTTCGTCGCCGCCACCCCCGCTCTGAGCTTGCCGCCACGGGCCGCCTCCATTGCCTTTTGAGGTCATCAGCATGCACATCCTCTAGCCTCCTCCCCTGAGCTCACTAGGGAGGGTGCTTCCACTAGCCGCCTCCCCGGCCAGTGTGAGGGCTGTTTATGGCCTTCACTCTGTCCTTTCGCCGGTGAGGGCCGCTTCTGACCTTCGCTTTGTCCTTTCACCAGCAAGGGCCGCTTCTAAGAACTCCATTCGAGACCCAAACAATGCTGCCCTTCGTTCTCTGCTAGCCACCGCGAGCTCTATCGTGCCAAGCACCTCCAGCAAAGGCCACTTCTGTCCCATCCTAGGTACGCAAGAGGTGCTCATAGGAGAAATGGTGAGCGGATGGGGATGAAGTGGGTTCGTCCTCTCAATTTGGAGGAATAGAGAGAATCTGCATCTAGGAGAAATATTCTTTACTTAGTTGGAGGAATATTCTTTAGTGGGTTATACTCAATCCACATGAACTTCCATCTAAACATGGGCCGATCTAGGTTCGACATGCCCCAACCATCAATCCAAACACATGGTTAATACTCGACGATGGAAAAGTCGGTGAAGCCATGCTTCACGTGAGGGCTTTGGGTGAGCCATTTTATTTTACCCATTTGACGTTGTTTCACCATAAACTGATGGAGAAACGCAATACGAACTCCGGGCTCTCAATTAAATGGCATAGATAAACTATACATAGTGTTGTGATTTATAGAAAATTCATTAATGATGTGTTTAGCGCATGAGAAAAAATTATACCAATTCATGTGTTTATGAAAATTTGAAAGGTATTAATTCGTTATGGCTATCTGTAGTTCTGTACACTGGATCAGGAATAACAAAATGTGGTTCCTGACTTTTGATACCAGATATGTAAAAATGAGCTAATATTTTTCCTCATTAGTCAACTCCTAGCATGCGCACTGAATTGAAGCACTGAGCGGGTTACAGAGACTTGATTATTGGGTCATATGCCAAGCAGTACAATTATTCGGTTGATCCTGTTTCACATTTTCAGCCGATTTATTATGGCTACTTAAAGGTTAATTGGGTTGGTCATATTCAGTGCCTCCGGTTCATGTGGTCCACGAAGCTGGAAACGTTTTTTGACAGGGGCCCGTGCCATCGGTCTCTGCCCGCCGGATCTGCAGCAGATGCGACGGGACAGATGCACACTTCACAGACACATCCTGGCCACATCTTGTGAGAACATCTCCTATCAAACACGGTAGTACTGGTGCATCTAAAATTCATCCACAAATATATATAGATAGAGCATATACTGATCTATCATGCAAAATTTGAGGTTACAAGGAGATATATATATAAAAAGAGAGAAATCAGCCCATGAATAGCAGTATGTTTGTAAACAGTAAAACCTGCAAGTATTTATGTGCTGATTTCTCTTTTTTATATTTCTTTACACAAATTTTTGTTCAACTTCAAATTATGCATGATGATAGATGTCTGCATGCACCGTCCATTTATATTTGTTGATGAATTTTAGATACACAGGTTTAGGTGTTACCGTGTTTTATAGCACGGAGCACCTAAAGGGGTGACAGCATAGGAGATGTTCTCCCCATCTCCCTTCCGCCACGATACGGATGACGTTGGGTGACTTCCATCGCTGATGGTGGTTGGGTTGGTGATTGATATCGTGGGACGCCTAATTGTACCGGCACCAAGTCTTACTCATGGCATTGACATGTGAACAGATCACGCGGAAATCAGGAACACAAGAACAAGGGAAAATATAGCAACAAGAAGCTCTACACATTTCGACTAATCTCTGCACAAATCTTCTCTCACCATCAATGTCTGATTGCCATTTCACAGATATATGGAACCACTTTGATGCAAGCCGAAAACGAAACTCCAGTCAATTGAGGTTGCCAACTTAATCCGTTCCACCAGCACCCTTTGAACATGTCGGTCGACTCTTTACTCTGAACTCTGAAGTTAGGTTAGGTGGACTGATCCCTTTTATTTACTGTTCACCTACATGGTTGTTTAGCCCGTGTACATGTTACACAATGTCAAGTCATGTTCGTTTAATAGGCCATTTAGCTCGTTTAATGGCTGTTTCACCTGAAAAAAAAAAGCTAAAAGTTTAACATTTAGTGTTTAGGCTAACACAGTAACACTGCCTTTACCCTACAGGAAGGTACCATTCCAGGCATGCCGATATATTCAAACCTAAACTGCCGTTGGTTTTAATCAAACCAGAAATATAGTATGTATGTGTGTCAAATGTATACTATATAGTGTAAACTCTTTTATACAGCTCAGCAGATCTCATGCTCCTTTCTTTTCATAAAAAAAGGATAAGAGTAGTAGACTAGCCGAAACTATATATACTTACAAGATGTATTTCCGTTCACACCAATTTTACAATCAGCCAGGCTTTTTTCAATCTCAAGAAATAAGGAATAGTTGCAATAGCCATTTTCGGCAAAGCAAAAAAAAAAAAAAAAAAAAAATTAGTCAATCAAAAACTCAGAAATGTGTCTAGTACGATCAATCAATAAAAACCTATCAATGAATCCTTCAATCCTCAAAAGAAATAAAAACAACCCTTCCAGTCCTTCTCTTCAGGATCAATATCCAAAAGGCAAAGGCCAAAATCTTCCAAAAAATCAAGAAAAAACCCAAACAGTCAAAGCCATAGCACTGAACACAGCAGTGCGGAGGGGCGAGGGCGAAGGAAGCTAAAGAAAAAACAATCTCAAGTCATGAGACATATTGTCAATAGCAAAATGCATTGATGTTAAAATATCTTGAGTTTCAGCAGACCTAATGCCTCCCTGATGACCTCTGAAAATCTGCAAAAAAATTGGTAACATATAAGGATCTGAGACAAAAAAAAAAAAGCAATGTGGATGCAAGATGATTAAAAAACTGACACTAAAGAAGCTCAATGTATAGTTATTAGAAGTCAAATTAAATGCAATCACCTAAAATTATATGTCGAGAAATGGCAAGGACAAGTGTGAGATGAGAACAGTGAATAAAATGGATTAGTTTGGAGTAATTTATTCCTCAGCTTCCAACATATTCTGCAATCATCACATGACCAACAAAAAGGGTACTAAACTGACTATGTTCAAACGCGTGCCATATGACTTTTGAAATTTTCACACAACTAAACAAAATGTGTTTTATACTATGCTAGTTCCAACACAGTTACTCACGTGCAAAAAAAATATACGTAGAAAAAAGAAAGGAACACAACAAATGTGGGGAGCCTGACAAAGGATGAATGACCACAGAAGCCAGAGGGGACCAGCTTCTCACCCTAATTTAGTGTTCACCTCCAGCAAACGCATCAAGGACTCCACATAAATTCCACCACTGTGTCGGGGACCTCCTAAGGAGAGGCAATCTACTGGAAGCTCCCTTTCAAATTCAGTTGAGACATGAGCCCGGGAAAATTCAGCAGTAATTATAAGAAAATAAAGTAAATGTCCTTTCGTACTCACCGTGGAGGTACAGTTTTCATCTCTGACCTCATCCTCAGCTGTTTCAAGAGCTAAATTTTCTGGTGAACCCTCCTGGTGAATACTTTCTCCACTTGCAAAGCTATCAAGTTGTTCTATTATTCGCCAATGGTTATATGCAAAATCACGAACAGCAGATGCAGAAGCTGATGACTCTACTCTCTTGTTCTTACTAAGCTCTTCTTCAAGTTCACTATCTTGGTCACTAGTAGCTTGGTAGAAGGGAGTGCTTGAAGCTGCTAAAGTTTTAGGTTCCATTTCACAGACAGAATCTAGTGGCCACACGGTTGGGTCACATAGAGAATCTTGAACTTCATCTGAAATACCAACAGCATGCTTTCCATCCTCTTCTATTGAGATATCTTCAGGAAGATTCTTGTTGTGCTCAGTGACTAGATTTTGTGTTTCTTGCCATTCTTGAAGGATGCCTTCAGGTAGCCTGTCAACAACATTGTTATGTGATAATGCTGTTGTGCTCTGTTCTTGTTCGATCTCCTCTCTGTGTACGTTTCCAATATCATGGTGAACTGAATCATCCAAAGAAGGTGCCTCTGGAGTCTCAAAATCACTAGCAGCACCATTCGCTACTATTTCCGTAGCATCATGCTTGTCAATAAATTCCAAAATCTCCAATGAACTTAAAACTTCCATTTCTTTTTTGTTTCCAACAAATTCTTCATCATATGGCACATCGAATAAGTTTTTACTAGTAAGTGAGGCGCCGAGCTCTCTGGTGTTAAGCTCTTCGACAAAACAATCAATTGAAGTTTCCATCAACTGCTGATACTTCTCTGAAGAACCATCCAATTCAACAAATGTTTCTACTTCCTTCTTGTCTGATTCAAACATCATCACCTCTTTTACAATTTCCTCCTCATCGGCATGCTCTTTGTTGTCTATGTAGACTCCGGGTGACGCCATCCTAGTTATGTACCGAGATTCTTCAGAGAACCAATCTTCAAACAACTCTTTTATCTCCTGACTTTTGACACAAACTTCTGACAGGCGAGAACCACCAGCACGCTCTGCCACACGCTTCACGGCTCTGTCCTCCCCTTCTTCTTCTTCCCCGCGAGGTTCAGCGGCATCGCTGGCGCGGTCAGAGCTGCTCAACCCTAACTCATGACCATTTCTTTTGCTCCACAGAGACGACACAAAATATACCAGGGTGAACCAGCCGAAACACACGAGAAAAGCAAGCATGGCGAAGAAAAACACCGGAATGATCAGCAGATAAGGCAACAGCGAGAAGCGAGCCGGCAACCGGAGAGGCAAGAATGGCCAAACCTGCCGCGGAACGTGGTAGTGGAAGTGGAAATGGCGGCAGCCTGCCCCTGCCTTCCCTCCTCTGTGCGCTGCTCGGCACGCCCATTTCCTCCTACCGCTGCTCAGGCTCAAAGCCATGACAGATGCCAGAGAAGGCCCGAGCAAAGGGAGAAGATTATATGAATATGATTGGCCTGAATTCTTTCTATCCCCTAATTGCTTGCTTTTGTCCAACCCTGAATACCGGAAAATCGAACTGGGTAAAGGGCCAGACGGCTTCTTTTCGTGTTTGATAATAGAATAGTTTGAAATTTTGGGGTGTTGGGGTCGTGCAGGTGAAGGTGGAGGTGGAGCCCGCCAAGAAGTGTTCTAGCTGTTTACCGGTGGCATGGCTAGAGGATGATGAGTTGTCGACTTGTCGTGAAAAGCTAGCACATCAATTCAGTCTTTGGTTAGATAAAGTTGGGTCGGAATGGATGCTTATGGGCCCCCCATTGCCTACAGGCTAAAACAGCTCTGGAGACTGGAGCTCGGCTTCATTTTTGGAGTCGCTGACTTGAAACCACAGATCGAAGTTTGAACGCAGTGAACAAAGAAAGCATCGAACGGAAGTTGCCAAAAAAAAGTTTCGAAATGCCAATGTTGGAGCATCCGGTTGCCGGGCTCGGGAGCAGAACATTTTAGCCTGCGCACGGCGTTTGGAGCTCTGAACTGAACAACTCAGCCACATCTCCTGAAATGTCATGTAGCCTGATTGTATCGAAGACATAACTCGTGTTGTTCGTGCAGACATGGATATTCACACTCCGATCCTTACAACTTCCATATAGATGGGGAAACATCATATCTACATAGTGATTTAGTGATCATGTGAAGAAGCACCTGGTTTAAGGAACAGGTTCACTGCCAGCAAACCCGACCAGCAGTTAAAGAATGATCCAGCACTACAAGCACTTGAGCTCCGCAGCTGGAGCTCAGCTCCAAACGTTACAGGCAGCATGCAGATTATGTCATTTAAATAGCTTTCTGGATCGTATGCAGGAGGTAAAAGATCAGTTCCCTTATCTTTTCAAATTTCTGAGGCTCGGGGAGGACTAAACATTCATGTATTTAACTCGCCGTCAACAACTTTATTGAAAACCTTGGAGGTAAAAGTCGCCAATGCTTGGGTACCATACCAACAGCAACAGGGAAGTAGTTTATCTACATGACCATCAACAAACTGACACCATATAGCAGTAGATATCTATATATCAATGTAACAGACAAACAGCATGTTGCATGTCGATCATAAAAACAGTTTTCCACGCAAAAGTGGAAAAATATAATAATTTCTTCACGTTATGAATTGAAATGGCATTTCCTTTTATTTGAAACAATCGAATAACGGCAGGTGAAGCATAAATTGTATACACTGATCAAAGAACATGTACGACCATTGTACTGCAAGGTTCATCTTCCTGTTGTACAACATGTGACACTGACACTAACACAGGTACAATTAGAATGGCTGGACTATGCACTATGGTTTTTTCATTTGCTATATTGAATTTCAGCAGTAAAGAATGTGGTTTGGCAAGAACAGCTAGGCTGTTACCAAAGATGGAATTTAATTTAAAGGGTCATGTCGCCTCATAACATCAGCAACGCAGGTTTGCAAGGTACTACAGATGCAAGTCATTCTGTTAGAATGATCCGGCGACTTATTGGGTCAGCACCTCATTTTGGGCAATCCATCCTCTGCTAGTCTGGTTAGCTCCTCTATATTTCTTCAATGTACTATTATTCTTCCTCTCTTGCTGCTCCAGGCTTTTTGCCTCTAACAACCTTACTGGCAGGAAAATGCAGCCTTGCATAGAGCGGCCTTGGTGCCCTCACTGTCCTGTCAAAGCCCCTGACACACACAAATCCTGCAGGCATTTTCAGACAGAAGACAACTAAGCATAAGCAAGATGTAGCTTATAAAACAAAGTTTGTCGTTGATAAACATTAACCTTGCACAGTTGCTGTAAGACCTGTTCGATTTGCAGAAAAGATATGAAAAGAACACACAATATACATGAATAATAAATGCAGTTGTGTTCTCAAATTCAGAAGTGTCTCATATCCACTGTTGCCTATACCTTAATCTTCCATTCATTAGTGCTGGTTTCCATTAGTGTAATCCTCTTATGGTGCTAAATAATCTAAATTTTTCACTTAACCTCCAATTTGGACTCCTCCATAAATTGAGGTCAACCATTCACTCCTTAATATACACTTTTCTGTTCCCCACTAGATACAGAAAAGCCATACAATTTGAGCTCATGTCCCAACAAACTAAGACGACAATGTGCACATTGAACAGATGGAGGACCACATGGTGAAGTTAGAGTTCTTCAAGTCAAGAACCAAGGGAATATGAGACTTAACAGCCATAGTGGCTGACAAAGTCGGCGCCAGAGGTGTCTCTACTGAGGGGAGAAGCAGAGAGACCCGCCTAGCGCGGAGGTGGAGTCGACATGGTGCCGCAGAGGAAGGAGCCCGATCATGTAACAGATGGGATCGATGGGGAGGGGGCTTAGGGCACAGAGGGAATAGCGCTCTCAGAACGGGGTAGGCGATGCGGCTTGGGGGAGCAGCGCCGTCGGGGTGGTTGCGCTCGGCGGCTAGGGCAGCAGCTTCTGTGTCTATCCATACACTGGAAGGCAATGGTCAACTGGATGCAAGTGTTACGTATGCACATTGAGATCACCATCACGCTAATCTGCCTCCTGCCTAAGCAGAACCTGTTGAGACTAGTGGTAATAGTCTACCAAGTCAAACAATTGGACTAGCGGTGACTTAGTTGACTTATGACTTAATGACCTTACTGGTACTATGATGTCTGCTATTTAACAGTATGCCAGTATGAATAGCATTCTAATTAGAAAATGATGTTGATACTAAAAGGCGACGGCACAGACAAGAACCCCAATCCACACACATCATGGTAGGCTAATCCCTATGGGGGGTTTCATATTGATGTTTCCAAGATAGCCACATTAGCAACAAGATGATGAAATGGTGTTTGAAACTACCACCAAATGTAAAATTTCATGTAGTTTCATAGGCTCCAAATGGCAGTTAATTTCATGACTGTAAAGATGGTTTTATCTCTCTCTTAGTAAAGATGACGCCATGTCATCGTGATATCCTATGTGGTATGCTAATTAATGACTTGAACCCCATGAAACTCCCCATTGGGAGTAGCCTTAGTGTGTAATTTGACACTACATTTCTTATTGTGTTCGTACATCATCAAATAAAGGAGATAAAGTGGGTACCTCTCCAAAAGCATTGTTGTATCTCTTCAGTCGTCAAACCTGTTGGCAAAAACATATAATATATAGTTAGTGCTTGGTGGGCACAACAGAAAAAAAACTTGCACAACAAATATTGCTATATAAACCACAATGACAGTTGATGATTTAATCACGAACATAAAACTTTGTTAGTAATTTATTCTATTTTTAATTTGCATATGGCTCAATGTTACAAAAATCTCATAACCATCATTAAGGAACAAACTTTGTTTTAAAGGGGGCAGGGGACTAAAATGTTTACGCAAGGTCCAACTCTTGGTTATCATCAGGAGGTGCAATACCTCTAAATATTGTAGGAACTGAGGTTCCAAAGTAAACGGTTCGTCTTGGAAGGTCCCATATCCAACTTCGTGGAACATCCATTGGATTTTGGCTTGAGTAATGATCAGCAAATACCTGCATAATGACATTCGTAGTACTGATAAACCTGATGGCCAAGAGAAGCTCTTCTACTGTTTTAGCAAAGAAATCATTACATATGGACCTAATATTCACCTCATTAACTTGAAAATATGTCCCATTAAGTGGGAAGCTTCCTCTCATTGCTGTGCGGCAAGGTATCTGCTTAAATTTTGCCAAAGAATGAACACTTTTGGTTTATCAATACATACAATATTACAACACCCAAAGATTAATGGGACTCGAGGAAACTTGCCAGAAGTGTTCCTCTGACTTTCTGAGCCTGCATTTCTCGTACACTGTTGCAGCTAAAGCATGTTGAGCTTCCACATAGTCTACCAGTCTCCCCCGAGTTGCAGAATGTCTTGGGTGCATCAGTTGATTGTGCCGTTTCACCTGTTAAGTGCGCTTAAACATTAGAAGAATGGCAGACACATTAATGTTTCAAGCAAATAATCTTGCCTTTATATCGGGCCTTTATATCTCTCTATTAATATAAAGATAAGCAGCTCTCATGCGTATTCGAGAAAAAAAAATAATCTTGCCTGGGGTCCATATAGAAAGAAGATACGGGCAGGGGTCATCTGGCTCTCTCTGTTCGAACTGGAAAGATACAAACAAACCTAAGTTTGTGATAAATATTAAATAAAGAAGCAGCAGTTATTTGATATCTGCTGAGAACTTACTCCTTCCAGAAGAGGGTGTGAATCCGGCAGTTCATAACTGCAAGCAGATGAAAGTAAAGAAGTCAAAAACACAGGTGTTAACAAACATCAGCGATATAGATGGTACAAGCAATGAAGGAACTAAGTTATTCTTAATAGCAATAATTTTTTTTCAAGGCCAATGTCATACACTTGGTGTTCTGTCCTCAGGCGACTAACATTCTTGAGCTTTGGAGTTGGAATGGAAGCAGCTTCAGGGGTAATAGCAACCAATGCCTTTGACATGTCAGCATCTTCAATCTCCATATTGTTTGCTTGCATATAACTCTTCAAGTTTTGTGTAAACTCCTCAATGTTAAGATTAATGGTAGGAATTTCATCAGGATCTTCACAAAAGAAATCCTCTATTGCACCCTCCTTCGTCTCCGTATTTTCAGGTTCAGGTTCTGGGCTCAGTGGTTCCTCGATGATAGGCTGATGGTTACCGGAAACAGCAGGCTTAGGATAATTTGCATTCCAATCAAGTTCGCCTATATTCCTTGAGTTTATATATGCTTGGTGCAAAAACTCTACAACATTTGGATCTTCCGATGTAGCCAAACGCTTTTCTTCAGGTGCAGGAAGAGCAAGCCTAGCACTGTATTTATAGAGTGTTATCAATTGTCTCTCAATGTACAGTATTAGATTACAGCCCCCAAAAAAATTAAACTGACAAAAAACATTTTTTTTACCCCTACACTTGGTGGAAATTGGCATTTCACAGGACAGAAAATACAACGAAAATGCAACAAGACAACAACTCTGAAATTTTCCATTTGATAGCTACATGACATTCTCATGATGGCTAGGGATGAAGCACAATTATGGAACATGGCAGGAGCTCAGGGCCTCTCTAGGATCTGGGTCACGGGAGCTGGCTATGATTAGAGCGTGTTTGGTCAGGGCACTGATCCTCCAGGCCATGTCCTGGAGTGGAAGATGTGCTGGCAGTAAGTGTGGGTGAGTTTTGGGTGCGTGCGTGAGTGTGTGCGGGTTGTATGTGTGAGTCTATGTAAGACTCTTCTCCTTCTATTAATACAAAGATACACAGTTCTCCTGCGTATTCGAGAAAAAAAAAATACTAGAACACTGCAAAAACAGAGTAAATAACTTTCCTGTGAAGGAAGTCCATTCTCTTTTATCAAAGGTCAGATCAGAGAGAATCGAATCATTTACAACAATGTAATAACTTTGATAGCTAAAAGATTATCTGGTAGGTACACTCTGTCATGCAATTCATTGTGTGAAACTACATATATGTATTCACTGCAATAAACAAAGAACGGTAATCCATACATGTACATAAAGTCTAAAAAGCATATCTCAGCATGTCCATTAGCTGAGTAACAAGGATTTTGCATTTCAAGAAATTACCTTGCAAATGCACTAGCAAAGTGCTTACATTCAGCTCTCATTGGACATGAATTGCAATTAGGCTTACTTTTTGTGCAAAAAACCTAAAGTGGAACAAAGTGAAAAGATAAGTCAGTTCACACTTAAAAGTAAACCAGGCCCATGTTGGATAACTAGATATGTAGGTTTCATGTCTATCACCTTTCCAAAAGTAATCATTTGGTAGTGAAGCTCATACCTGCATAAATGAAAGGCGTCATTGAATCTAGCCAACTAAATATATGTTAGTGTCCTGCAGCTAATTTCACAAAGTCAGAGTGTCCTGCAGCAAATTTTTCCCTAAATATATTACCAAAAGTACTGATTGAACCAAGCTTACAATGTTCGTTGATCGAGCTTGCATAATCGAGGCCAAAGGTATTTCTGTATGTGCTCCAACATGGGATACCTTGAGTGGTAGAAGATCAGGCTCGTAATGGGTAATCATACATTGATAAAGATCGACTACATAGATAAAGATACGTACATTTCCAATAGGTGCAACTGAAGAGACTCCGGCAGAGGTTGAAGAGGCACCCATCCAAGCCTCACGCATATCCGACCAACATTTGTGTCCACCTAGGGAATCAGCATACAGAGCTTCAGAATAAGGAATATACTTGAAAAGTCTTTAGGAGATTGATGGGAAAAAAATATACCGGAAAAGCCATATGGTGTAGCGTCAAGAGACGAACGCACTCGACACTTTTGAGTCCAAGCCCTCTAATGCTTAGAAGGTAGTCCCTGAAAGAATAAAAGGAAATGTGTATGACAGATTCTAGAATGGCAATAACACCTTGTTAAAATGAAATGTTTAACTACTGCTACGATGACAATTGTGATGTGCATGCGCTTCTCCGATTTTCGCTGTCCATTTTCTAATTCATATTGGGACATGACCAGATAAAGATTTTGCATTGGTGATAAATTTGGGGAAGTTTACTGAATAAATTTTCTTCTCTGATGATTTTATAATCTTCAGTAAACCTAAACACTTTATGCAGTAAACTTGTTAGACGCTTACAATCTTCTAAACTATATGAATACTACGAAGTGGCTTATAAAATTAGCAACACAGCAGTTCTTATGATTTTTTTCAGTGTATTCCACTAGACTTACTTTGCTTTGTCCGGTTGAACATCTCTTAGCCATTCGAGATCAATGCTTCCATGGTCTGTCACCAAACGGTCAAGGAATTCCTGCGCAAAAGATAGTCAAAATATGGTACATGCTTGAACGAATAAACTTTTTCGAGATCTTTCCTTCTACCACCACTTACCTTTATCCGTTCTGCTAGCATGTTATTCATTCCTCTCTCTCTGATAGTTTCAGATATTTCCCGCACTTCTGCTTGCCTAACTGCCTCCCAATCAACAGTATCCCTTGCATTATGGCTTCGTTGTTTATCCTCACTATTGGAAAGGACTTCTTTTCGTAAACTGTCCCAGTCATAAGTATTCTTTTTGGGCCGGCCCCTTACCTTCTTGGCCTTTGTTCCATCTTGAGAGACTTCTGATGGCCCCTTTTGAGTATCACTGAACTTCTGAGTGGAGTCTGAAGCAACTCCTTGCAAGACCTCTGAATGAGAGTTCTGGTTTTCACACAAGGTTGAAGTCTGAGGCTTTTCATATGATGTTGTCTGCACTCTGACATCATTACCATGTTGGCTGCATCCTGATTGAATTTGCGCTACTGTGGCAGTGTATACCTCTTGAAGATTTGAATAGACTTGTGATTCCACAAAAGAAGCTTCATTTTTGTTCCTAAAAAAATTGTTTCCACAGGAAGAATGGCCCTTGGAAAATGGTATTTTATCTGAACTATGTAGATCTTGGAGGTTTTGTTTACTTATTGGTGATAAGTCACCTTGTTGCGTAGGATCAGAAGGGCAATTGCTCCTCTCCTGACTTGGTGCGTCATTTACACTGTACAAAGAATGCCTTGATGAATCAGTCAATTTGGTTTTATTATTGTTGACCATGGCAGAAGCAGGTGGAAGATGATAAAGGCTAGCCTCAGGTTGTGTAACACTGGAAAGATTCAGTCCATCAGGGCCTGTGCAGAATGATTTATCCATATGGCTGAAACATGGCACACCTGTGAAATCAGACTCACCATTCTGAACATAGGACACAGAAGTATGTAATGGCTGATATGATCTGTTTAGATCGAGCAATACACCCTTGCTCGTACCTGAGACTGGTCCGGGCATGCCTTTTGGATCTTGCATTGGTGTTACTGCTGTATACTCAGTTGAGCTGTCAATCCTATTGGACATATTTCTCATGATATAGCTCTCTTCTATGAAATTTTGCAATGAAGTGGAACCTATTGGGTCAGTTCTGTGAAAGAGGTAATCTGGGGAATGCTGAGAAGAAATGGCAGAAACTTGTGAAGAAATAACACCCTCAAATGACCCATCTTCAGCTTCTACCACAGCTGAAAAGCCGGCAGTTGGAAAAATAGAACCTGATGGCCTGTTTTCATGGGACTTTCTATAAGAGGCATGGCATCCTCCAGCAGCATGGTTTACTCCATATCCAGAAGAACTTCCAATTATGTCGTTACTATTACTTTCTTCATTCTCTTCAGTCGTAACTAATGATCTAACATCACTTATCTCTTCAATGGATAACTTCCCCTGCAACGTGATAGAATCACCAAACAGTCCAGAACAACTATCCTTCAGTTCAGGTGTGTGAGACATCTCAGCCACAGGTTTTACAGGGACTTCTATCTTCGCAGGAAATTTGGCAGCAACTGCCATGAAAGCAGAACTGAAAACAGAAAAAGACTAAAATTGGTATATGAATACGCTAAATTGCACTGTATTCTTACTTCAGTTAGGCTAGAAGTTTATATTTCACCTAGAAAGATGATCTGACACATTCTGGGTAAGAAATACACCCACAACGGAGTCCACGACTGATCCTTTCCATCGAGAGAAACGCCTGTCCCCTGTAAATACATTAGATTATAGAAAAAAAAAAGTAAGTTTTGTTGTGGAAAAAAACACGTCCTCTGTAATACAAGACATATGATGTATGGAAGATTCACATCTTATGAACTATTGCAGTGTCCCATGGTACAATGTGAATCACTGCTCAAATGGAATCCGATTAATCCCCCTATGATGACAAACCATCAGTGATTTCTACTTTCCAGGGACTCCAAAATGCCAACTGAGGTAATCAATCATCTATAACTATACAATTTAGTGGGACATAATAATATAATTTTTCATGGACCAATCTGAATATTTGCAGAATATAGGTCAAAGGCTAAAAGAAGGGTTGACTGAAAACACCCCATGAAAACAAGAACTTGAGATAGTGAAAACTACTAAATATAAGATTGAATTGGTGTTCATACCTTGAACTAGATGCATACGAGCAATGAATGAATCAACCCTTCCTTTGAACACTCTTCTTTCTTCATCAAGCCATTTCTCTTTATCCTTGTCCAACCCTACAGAACCATCACCCATATCTGGCCCCATTAATAAGTTCCACATCATAGTGGTGACCGGATCAATGTTCACTTTGGCCCGAGAACGACTTTTCTTTGCCTTCCCCTCAAATGCAACCAGTGCACCAAATTCGCCTTCATAAGGGACAAGAGCATTTTTGGGTACCTCTGCCACAATCTCGTCTGGTCTGTCTATGCTTAATAGCTTAATCTTTTGAATTATTGCATCTAAAGGATCAACTGGTGCGGCAGCTTGAGGAATGATTCCACTATGAGTTGCCTTGGAGGTTGTGGCACTATACTTATAATGGTCAGAGCTTTTTGACTCTACAGTTGCCATCCTAGGAGTAATTCCAGTGGAAGGTTCAGAAGCATAAGTAATAACATCAGTTTTTAAGTCAGTACCGACACCTTTTGGCGATGAATTTTTTGCACGACCAACATTTTGCTTTCCTTTAGTGCCTCTTTCTTTTGGTTCCCCGTTGGGTTTTGCCTCTTTTCTTGGACGACCCCTTTTTCTTGGCTTCCCAGTGGAATTTTCTTCTGCAGTCAATCTAGATGAGTCCAGATTGCAGTTCCCACTTCTAGTTGATTGGTTTATTGGTTGGGAAAGGGACCTCACATATTCATCACTTGTAGTTCTGATTTGCTCATTGGTAGCAGCAGCAATGCAGTAGTTCTGGGCCTCTTGCCTGGAAGTGTTGTGTGTTTCAGACAACAAAACTGGCTCCTTAGTCATAACATTTTCTAAGGATTGATGCTGATGAATAGCATTACTCTGAATATAGTTTTCTACAGATGGGTTCACTACGCTGCTAGACAATTTTGTGTGCCCTGGTGTCACGTATCCAGACCATTTATCCGGTAGATCAAAATTGTTGCTAAAGAGATCCTGCCTAGATGTGATTTCCCAAGACTGAATTTGATGCATTCCATTCATCAGGATATTGCTTTCTCCCTGTGGGCTCACTGTACTGCCAGGCAATGTTATGTTCTGCGCAGTGAAGTCTCGGAACTGTTTATCAGGTAAAGCAACAAAATCTTCGCCAAGGGTATTTTGCAGAGCAGGTTCGACTTGTTGCTGAACCATGCTGTTTCCTAATGTCCCAAAGTCAATCAATTGTCGGGAAGCTCGTGATTTCTCAAGGACCATCAACCTCTGTATGTCAGCTAAGGTACAAATTCCAGAATTTACAGCTGAAATTTTATTTGCATTCTGACTATGTGAAAATGTTGATGGGGAACAAAAGTTTCCTGTGGCTCCATTAAGGCGATTGCATTGATTTTCTGCTCTCATCCTTTTGCATGTTTCAGAATAATAAGATGTTTCAGAGCTAGTGGAAACAGGGTCATCACTGCAGAACTGCCTTGTTCTATTTGAGTTGTTGAAATCAATTCTAAAAGAAATTTGATGACCATTGATAGCATTGTGTTCTCTTTTTTTACCCATGGAAAGAACATCTGAATATCCTGGAGGATCATGAAAACCAAAAGCTGCTCCAGTTTGGTAGTTATCATTGGTAGCAACCTCCAAGTGATCGTTCTTCACAGAAAATTCATTCAGATCTCCATTCATCGAGTTCCTTCCACTACTATGCCTGGAAGGTACAAGTGGACTTTCTGGGAGTCTGTAATATTGGGCCATTTGTTTTATTATCACACCTTCCCTTACACAAGTCTCAGGATTGAAACTGCCCCCCATTGAAACCTTTTCAGTATGCTGAGAAGCTGCCTTCATATTTTCAGGCATTTTATAACTATGAAGCATCTGATAATTTCTGGATGCTTTTTCTGTACAAGCTTGAGATGTGTATGTGTACTGATCAAAATTGGCTGGTGCGTGCTGCATATGATCTACTGATTTGGTGAGATGAGAGGCACATCTAACTGGGACAGTAGAATGACAATCCAGTAACGGATTTTTTTGAACTTTATCTCTTAAACCAAACTGAAAAATTTGTTCAGAGCTGTTCATTAGATTAGAATAATTGGTTGGCATCTGATTTACTGTAGAATTGTTCAGATCAAAATTAACTCTCTTAGGCATGCTCTCTACCCGCAATTCTTGCAAATCAGCCATCGGGTCAACTGAGCAAATAGTGCTGCTTGTAGCATCCCAATGGCATGGAACCTGGACATCACTTCTTTCAACTCCAGACATTGATAGCTGAGTTTCCCCAGGACCAGTATGTATGCCTGCCACCTGGGTTTGCGGTACCAGATCCAAATCTCCATGTTGGTCTTCTGCATCGAAGTTCAAACACCTTTGGACTACTGTTTCAGCTCTAGTTTGTGTATCAGCACCTCCTGATGGAGGTTGTTCAGTTGGTGTACTTAGCCCCTTCCTTCGAACGTACTTTCTCTTCTCGGTAGCCTGATTCCCTTTTTCCTTGGGAGGCTTTGGAGTTTTAGGCTTCTGCAACTTAGCAGATTGTCCTTCTTTAATGACCTTTGGCCTGTGTTTTTTCCTCTTAGGTTTTTGAACTGATTTTCCATTCATGTCAATAACTTCAACCCCTCCAGCCTCATCTCCAGCAGGATGTGGGTTAGCAGATAACGTCTCAAATGTTACAGGGGGGCTAACGTCTCTGGTACCCAGCTCAATGGAAGAATCCGTCTGAAAGGGCATAGAAGTTGAGAAACACAGATTGATACCATGAGGTACATGCACCCTTTGTCCTGGCCCCTCCTGCATGTTTCTGTCACTTGTGGTACCACTCAAATTGTTATCGGGATGACGTAAGTCATACCATGCCGTCTCCTGAGCTGCGGGACTTGATTAACCACAGCCCTATCAAGCCTCCCAGTCAACTTCACCTGAAAGCCATGAAGACACAAAACTGTTACAGATATTCAAAAGATCAAAGTTTCAGGACAATTTTATGAAAAACAGTAAAATAATTCGGTTGCACTTATTGCAACCATGAAACGTCAGTGCAAGAGACTCTAAATAATATCAATGGTCCTTCAGTTTTGTTTAGCTGAGAGCTCCAACATGATCAGTTTCACAACATTTCAGTGCTTGAGGAACTCAGTAGGTACCACCACCAGTTTTTTGAGGCCTTTTTTAGATATGCATACAATATGGAGGTAACTTTGTAAATTAGTATAGCTTTTATGTCAAGTAGCTTATCAAGTAAACTAATTGATAAAAAATCGTGGACTACCAACCCCAGAGGTAAATGTATCAAGCAAAGCAGATTTTCTCAACAGCAAAACTGAAGAACCTAAATAGCCAAGAAAAAGGGAGGCATTGCCTAAGCTTCTAACAAGATGCAGTGTACCTCAGCCAAAGGAGGTCAACTGTTGTCTCACTCACGAGAGCCGAAGAGAAATGAACAAAGGTCAACTTTGTTCTTTAAATTTTTGGTGTGAATGTAACTAGACTTTTCAATGGAAGCCATTTACCACATTCAACAATATAGGCTAGCTTTAATTGATTTCATAAATATGCAGGACATTTATGAGCCTTCAAAGCACAAATCTGTCATTTTTAAATAATAGCAGGGTGATTCTGTGATTTCTACAGCAACTATTGTGTAAATTACATAGCCTACTTTAAATACACAAAATATCTTGCACGTAAATTGAACCAAAGACACCATTTATTTTTTTTCCCCAATTTTTATTTGGTACAATGAACAACGCTATCACATCAAACCAAATGTGCATGTTGGTATTAAAAGATACAGCAAAGCTGTACTAAATATACTCCTAAATATAGTACAAGATGTGAAGATCTTGTTCATAACCAAAGGGGCAGTGCAATCTGCATCAATTCAAACAATTAATGAGGGAATAATAACATAGGAAAGCACATATTTATAATAAGTTGTTTTCCTAAATATATTTTATAATTCCTAAAAAAACTACACCCCAAGCGTATGGCCCGATGCTATGTCACAACCCCCCTATTGTTTTAATAATTGAGCTTGCATGCACGTCTAGATTCAAATTTAAGCTATAAAAGTAATCTATGTCATGCACAGCACCCCCAAGACTCTTCCAACATTAGCATCAACGCAGGCACTAACATTTTTTACATGAAATTAAGCTTTTTCTAAAGCCACTTGGTCTGTGCCCGTGTGTTGCTATGGGCAACAATAGATTTCTAGTGCAATACCCATAGCATAACAATTCAATAGTGTTAAAGCAAGAATAAATATATCACACAAAAATATGTAACCAAGGTGTTAGCACTTTACCCGCAAAAACAAAAAAGGTGTTAGCACTTGTTCTATAGCCAACCTACCATGTGAATAGGGATGTTTGATACCACTGGAGCACTGGATTCTGCATCAGCCCATTAGTGGTTACTGGATTATCTGCCCATTTTCACAACGTAAGTTTTTTCCTGTTATCCTTTCCTCGATTCTGCACACAAAAAATGGCATAGGGATGTGATCTGTGTTTTGGCTTCATAGAGTGATGAAGCAATGTTGTGTCCACGTGAATATCAAATAGCAGGTGTGACAGAGTATATAGAGCAGATATATTTCTCAACCCACAGCAGGAATTGAGGAATTAATTATGAGGAAAGTGGTATGAAACATAACCCCTGCAGCTGCAATGATAAAGCAAGATGATCCATTCTAGTGGCATAAAGCAAACATAAAAGAGTAAGTATTAGAAAACACTAAATATTCACTTTCTCGATCTAATATTCTACTGGTAAGATTTCATTTCTAATGAAAAAAATGCCATGACAGGATAACCTTTAATAATGCCATGACAGCATTTTTTTTTCTCGAATACGTAGGAGAGCTGCGTATCATTGCATTAAGAGAGAGAAAAACTGCCCCTTACAGATACCACCACCTCAGTCCTGGCCGAGCCCTAAGGGGTTGTAACTCAAAGGAAATTGTGATTGAAAAATACACCAAACTAAAGACCAGACCACCTAGCTAGGCTAATCTAACCTAGCCCAACACCTTGACCCACATCGAGCAGCCCTCGGGCGCCGGCAAGGCACCAGAGGTGACGCTCCTCGCTAAAGATGCTAAGGAGAGCTGCAATATTAGGCCGGGTATTATCGAAGACACAGGAGTTCCCATGCTTCCACAATACCCAAGCAGCTAAAATGATGATAGTGTTTATGCCTTTTCTCTTCTCCTTAGGAACCTGCTTGATTGCCCTTCGCCACCATTCCGCAAACGATCTTTCCCTTCGTCTTGGTATGAGATCTTGCAACCCAACAGGAGATAGGATTTTAAACCAGAATTCTCGGGCAAGAACACATGTGGTGAGTAGGTGCTGGACCGTTTCATCCTCTTGATCACAGAGCGGGCATTTACTTGGATGGGGGAGTCCACGCCTAGCAAGTCGATCAGCAGTCCAGCATCTATTTCGGATAGTTAGCCAAAGAAAGACCTTACATTTAGGTGGAGCCCAAGATTTCCATAGCCTGCGCCATGGCTCAAATGTGGTTGATCCATTGAAGAAAGCCCTATATGCAGATTTGGAGGAAAAACTGCCCAATTTGCCCAATTTCCAACAATGCTGATCTTCCTCGTGTGACAGCACTACTTCATGTACAATATCCCATAGCTGAAAATATTCAAAAAGGCCGATCAGGGATAGACCACCCTGAATATCTCTCGGCCATCCATGATCTTGGAGAGCTTGTGCCACTGTCCTATGTTTCTGGTTTGTGATGGGGACAGCCAACAACACAGAGGGGGCAAGATCGCCTATGGAGCAGCCCAGTAACCATTTATCTGTCCAAAATAAGGTGGAGTTACCATCACCAACGTGTGACTCCACTGCGATGTTGAACATGGCCACGACATTTGGGTATACCCGGATGTCCAGTCCCCTCCAGGGTCTGGTTTGGTCGGTTTTTGGGAACAGTATAACCAGGCAATTTTCGGAAAATGTAGCACATTGTTTTTACGACGTTGCCTAGTCGTCTGGCAAACTTCCAATTGGGGCGTCGTCCCTGCCACAACCTTCCTATGTACGGCATCGTCTTGGGCAGAAAGGCGTCGAGCGGACACCGCACGAGAGCTAAGCGGACTCGCGCGTGGGAAAAAAAATACGACATCGGACTTGCCCGCGCAGGGGAAAAGCCGCGGAACTGAGCACGCGGGGGAAGCAAGAGGAAACTGTGCGTGCGTGGGAAGCGATAAGGAGCTGCGCGCGCATTGGAAATCGCTGCTTATACTCCCACACAGGCCGCCCCTCGCTGCAGCACAAGGAGAGAGAGGAGGAAAGAGGAGAGGGGAAGGAGAAAAGGGTGGCAGACCTGGAATCCGGCTGCTCCTGCCATCCAGCCTCTGCTCCGCCCGTTCGCCCAGTCCTGCCCTGCTCGTCCGCCCTTTCTCTGCTCCACCCGTCTGGCTGCTGGTCCGCCCATCCAGCTTCCGACGTGCGCTCCGCATGGCTGCAGATTGAAGCTTCCGCTTGCTGAACGACAGAGGGAAAGGGAGATGGAAAGACAGGGTTTCAATCCAGATCAGTAAGCTTTCCTATCCTCTGGCCACAGGCACACGTATTCCTCTCCCCTGTCTATCTCTTCATCTCCCTAACCCCTGTTGCTTATGCTTGATTAATTCGACTTTGATATGTATATGTTCTGTTACTCTGCTCTGGTAGTACATGAATAAGCACACGCTGCTTGTGCAATTCTATTAGACTGGTAGGGGCTTTGTTTGCGATTAGTGCTCTGCTGTTAATCTGCTATACAAGTAGGCAGCTTTGTGTGTATTAGTGGTACATAGGCTCCCAAATTAGCAGAAAAATAGTATGTGTCAATGTTGTTTGTGCTGCTACATCTCAGAACAGGGTATGTGTATGGCGTCTCCTCGCCACACGCCTTATTCACCTATGCACCTGGAAGGGGGTAGGTCGCCTCGCCTTGCCTTACCGCCATAATAACCATGATGTAGCACAAGAAATAAGGCAGGGAATAGATACGTCTACGAAGTGATTATTCAAAACAAAAGACTATAATAATGCCTGGACAGTGTAGCTGTAAAATTTCAGAACATGTAGCATCCAAAATAAGGCAGAGAATAGACATATCTATAAAATCATTATTTGAAACAGGAAGTTAAAAAGACTCAACAACAAAACTTTGTGAAACTGAGTTGCAGGAAGAGAGAGAGTATACCAAAAACCACCCGTTTGCATTAATACATTGGATTAAAATTTAATAACCTATGTGGCTACCTGGTGAACTTGTGGCCTGCAACTTATGCGGTTAGGCCATGCATCCCAGTACTCACCACACTCTTGGCACAGGATGGTTTAATCACAAGTACAGCGTAAACTCCTATGGATCAATCCCACTATCGACTGAACCAAGCTTAAGCTTAAGGGATGTCAACCAAAGCACACCCACCATGAGATAGAGCAAATTGAAGCGCACCTGAAAATTTCAAAATCTTCAAAAAAAAAAGATAGTGGGCATTGTACCCACCATCTCACAAAGAAGGCGGGAAGATAAAACAATGGTGACATCTGGGAAGAAGAATGTGCTGCATTTTTACGACAATCAGACTGACATGATCTGTATAGTTAAATTTATACAATTTCTAAACAGGTTAACACCTGTAGAATGGCAGGCCTCCAAAGAGAAGTTAAGCCAGAGCCATCGCTATCATACACGCACACCATGAAGGGGTGCCGCATGAATCCGTGAATTGAGTGAGATGCAGAAGATGATACAGTGGAAAAAATAATTTTATCGTGCCGCTGAGGTCATGTGGGTCGTCTCGTCAAACTAGTCGCGGAGTGCCGCTCGTGTACACACACACCACCTCCATTGGACGTCGCTAATCCGGACTGAGATCACGTACAGGCCCACCGTGAGCAAACCCAGGCAACCGTCCGCGGCAACATGCCTGGCGGCGTAGGGGACGGCAATTGGCGGCAGTGTAATCGGCGGCAGCGATGGCAACGTTGTCTGGTGGCATCGCAGACGGCGGCCGGCTGCAGCATCGTGGACAGCCTGGCAGCAGCAACTTTGAGAAGGGACAGGGACAGCGGCAGAAGCGAAGGCAGAGATGTTGGAAGAGGAATCGTGGGGGTGCTATGCATGACATAGATTACGTTTATATCTTAATTTTGAATCCAGACGTGTATGCAGCTGAATTACTAAAATAATAGGGGGCTCTGACATAGAATTGGGCCATGGGCTTAGCTGGTTACGGCAGCTTCTCATAAAATAATTTCCCTGCACCAATGTTAACAGGAAGTGTGTGCTTGTGTGTGCTTTTTTTAGGAATTTTAAAATATATTTTGGAAAACAACTTATTATAAATATGTGCTTTCCTATGTTATTATTCCATCATTAAGTGTTTGAATTGATGCAGATTGCACTGCCCCTTTGGTTATGAACAAGATCTTCACATCTTTTATTATATTTAACAGTATATTTAGATCAGTATTGCTGTATCTTTTAATACCAATATGCACATTTGGTTTGATGTGATAGCGTTGTTCATTGTACCAAATAAAAATTGGGGGAAAAAATAAATGGTGCCTTTGGCTCAATTTATACGCAAGGATTTTTGTGTATTTAAAGTAGGCTATGTAATTTACACAATAGATGCTGTATAAATCACAGAATTGCCCTGCTATTATTTAAAAATGACAGATTTGTGCTTTGAAGGCTCATAAATGTCCTGTGTATTTATGAAATCAATTAAAGCTAGCCCATATTATTGAATGTGATAAATGGCATCCATTTAAAACTCTAGTTACATTCACACCAAAAATTTCTACAGGACAAAGTTGTCCTTTGTTCATTTCCCTTCAGCTCTCATGAGTGAGGCAACAGTTTACCTTTGACTACCTTCCTTTGGCTGAGGCACACTGCATCTGGTTAGAAGCTTAGGCAACACCTCCCTTTTGCTTGGCTATTTAGATTCTTCAATTTTGCTTTTGAGAAAATCTGCTTTGCTTGATATATTTACCTCTGGGGTTGATAGTCCACAATTTTTTATCAATTTGTTTACTTGATAATGGCATAAAAGCTATACTCATCTACAAAGTTGCCTCCATATTTTATGCATATCTCAAAAAGGCCAAAAGAAACTGGTGGTGGTGCCTACTGACAGTTCCTCAAGCATTGAAATGTTGTGAAACTGATCGTGTTGGAGCTCTCAGCTAAACAAAACTCAAGTACCTACTGATCATGTTTCATATTTGATCACAAACCTCCAAAACATTGGTGGTGATCTGTTGTTTTCTATTCCTATACGGCTATCCCTGCCTTGGTCAGCCAAAGGCACCAAGACTTCTGTGTGTGTACCATCTAGTGCACCAAGGCAATCTTCAAACCACCTCCACTTGAGTCCTCAGTTTGTATAGCTAATGGGTCTGGAAGCTTAATAAAATTCATGGCACAATGAAAGAACACCTCTCAACACCTCATTGAAATAACGGCTGATTGGCTCAAAAGACCACCCATATGTGCTACGAATCATCCTCATCTTAGTGCCATGGCCAAAAATAAGCAAAAAGATTGCCACCCTTTCTTCTACCGACACATTTAAGTAATCACGCATACAGCATCTTTCACAAAGGATTGCGCATAGATCAGAAAATGATCTTTTAGTTAGGCGCAAACTGTCACAGCAATAAATATTTGATGCTTGGTAGGTTGGTACAGATTTCTAAGAATTTGCTTCCGTCCGGCAACATCTCTCTCTACTACTTCATCGGGATCAATGATATGTCTAGGTCTCCTACAACGATACCAATGTGCAATCATGCTTGGCAGCGCCAACAAATAAAATGGTCACTCCCTTTCTCGTCATCCTACGCTTTTCTCTCATTTGGTCCATGTTTGTGTTAAGCAATTGTACACTGTTGTCAGACATCTAACGAATGCAACAGAAGTACTTTAGCACTCAGACAATGACAATAATTAGAACTCAGGCAGCAGCTAGCAATCCAAAAGCGTGTGCTTAGTTAAGATTTTTATTATTTGCAAATTTTACCAACAAGTCATTTAATTAGCAAAAGGAAGAATAATGCAATTAGAGGGGAGAGACAGTACACAAACCTGACCGGTGAGGTACTTGAGGACGACAGTAAGGGAGACGACCGCAGGAGCCGACGCACTTGACCTTGGGAGAGTTGTTTTGATGACTTTTATACTGGACCAACTATTAAACAATTAAAGAAGAGACAGGTTAATAAACAAATAAACAAAGTGTTATACTGAACCTTAGCTGAGAGACACATTGCAAAAAATGAATGGAAGGAAACATCAAAACAATTGTCTCTCTCAATTTAACAATTGTTATAATGAACCATGATGCACGCATGGATTAAAACAGCCCAAGTTGCAGTGGCAAATGCCCTCCCTGTTTGACATTCACAACATGTTTATTATCCACATATCCAATCATGCCACACAAGCTAATACATTCCCTATGCCTAAACCTCAAATTACTGGACAGGACTCCACATCTACGAAAAAAAGCAATCCACGCATATCCTACCAAATCACGCCAAACACTGAAGCCATGATCCACACAAAAGTCGTGTACAAATCATGCCTAGAGACTGAAGCCAAACGGCGACCAAAGTAGCACCACCACTGAGAAACATCTACTGGGAGCACAAATTCAGACTAGAGAGGCAGTGCACGAACCTCAGCGATGCGGTACTTGAGGACGGCGGTGAGGGAGACGAGCACTGCCGGTAGGAAGAGGAAGGGGCGGCATTACAAAACCCTAGCCGCCATGCCTTCTGGGTCGGAAGAGGCGACCGGGTCGGAGCAGGCGACGGTGCTCACGGTCGGAGGAGGAGAAGGTAGCGGCGATGGCGTCGGTGACGGCGGCGTGGAGAAGGACGCGGTGTTCTGGATCCAGGGAGAGGGGCGTGGAGGAGAGGTACACGTAGGAGGCGTGAAGGAGAGGGACGAGGAGGAGGCGGCGGCGCGGGGACGGAGGAGGCGGCGGCGGCGCGTCGCGGCGCGGGGCCAGGCGGCGGCGACGCGGAATGGAGCGGCGCGCCGTCGGGGGAGTCGGGGCGTCGGGGGGACTCGGAAAGGGAAGAAGGTTGAATGGATTTTTTAGGTAGGAAAGTGCACTGTGCTAAAACAGACTGTTTGTTTGCGAAATGTTACTGTAGCAACTTTAAATCAAAGATTACGAGGACTAAACATGATTTAATATAAAAATTAATTACACAGATGAACATGAAATCACGAGATAAATCTATTAAGCATAATTAATCCATCACTAGAGATTGTTTATGGTAGTACAACAGTGTTTAGTTATAAACTAATTAGGCTTAATAGATTCGTCTCTCAAATTACCCAAAAGTTTTTGGAATGATTTTGTCAGTTATCCACATTTATAATTCATGTCCAAACATTCGATGTAACATTAGGAATAATAAAATTGGTGGACCTAAACGAGGGTATTGGAGAAACTAATATGTAGTAAATTATTTTGGGAAGTGTGTCCATGAAAGGGGGTCACAGTTTTCAATAGAATGAAAGTTTGAAAAATTTGCAAAGTTTCTCAATCTAAACAGGGCCTTTGAGATATGTTGGAATGTTGATTTCCAACTTCAGAAACAACCAAACAGGCTGAGCCTGGAAATTGGTTTCGATTTAGCTCAATTCCAGTAAACAAACAGGCCCTAACCTTATTTGCCCTGAAATTTTAAAATATCTAAACTATCACAAACCCTTGGATATAAATTAAAATTTATCGTATTAATAGTTAGATCATTAAAATATTTTTTCTCAGTTCGATACATATCATAGAGTAAATAATCATCATTACTTATGTTTTAAACAAAATAGATATAAAAAATAAGTAAAGAAATTATATAGTATATTCTTATATGTGGCTCAAAAAAATTTATCCTCTTTGTATAAAAAAAAGAAACATGAAGTGTAAAATTGTTCGCTAATATGTTTGTTATATATATTGTGATTATATCCCAACCATTGTCACTTCTTTTTTCTCTAATTTATCAATTATGTCCTTCACCACTTTATCTAAGCACAATCTAACAATTCATTAATTACATCATTATCTTGAAGTATGTTGATGATAATAAGATGATGTGTTATCACAACTCGCCTTAATGTTTTTAAAACATTAATATGATGATTACATTTTGTTAATGAGTAGTCTTATCTTTTCCATATGCTTATTATTTTTGTGCTATGGAGGGAGTGAAGCTTTGCCTAATAAAAGGATAATTGTATCATTCAACCATTTATAACCATGGTGTGTTCTTTTTAGATCTCGAACAATTGTGATATTGCTATGAAAATGTATCAGGGAAAGGGATCTAGAGCAGAAAGGCATAACAATTGTGTGCATGATGTACTTTGTCTCCCACATCACCCTTAACACCACCTATTGTCCTCGCGTGTACTAATGCTCATCCAACATTGCCACCCTTTAGGCCAAGTTCAAATGATTATTTCTCTGCCTCTTTTGCAACCTAAGCTGAAAGGACTTTGTTACATGATGCTTCAAGATCAAGATTGAGCCATTTGTTTTTGGATTTGATGAGGGGTGGCAACGCCTTTCGCATGACATTAAGAGCGGAACTATAACATGAAGCTAATCTCTAATCAATATCAACAAAATGTGTCCATGTGATATTATGGACATATTTATAGTGTTGTAGTTGTTGGAGACTGGGGGCAGTTAGATGAGAAAGCAAGTGAGAGGATAGGATATAACGTATGATAATGATAGGCTAGTGAGCGTTATACAACAATCTATACATGTTTACGTTAGGGAGAGCATCAGATTATATTGATCATGACATATATAGAGGTTGAATTTTCAGTCAATGATTCCATATGCATATGTTGGTCTTACCACATTAGTGATAGAAAGGTGGTCATCACCACACCTCACCTTATAGCCATTAAAACAGTATATGATATCATTTTTATGAGCGAGGTATTCCAGATAAAGGCCTTAAAACAATATGTGATGATCATTTTTATGAGGGAGGCATTCCAGATAAGGGCAATGTTGGTCATGTGCTTATTATATTTATAAAATATACAGATGATTACATAAAAACAATATGTTGCATAGGTAGTGTGCAAATAAAATCTAATTGTATATATGAATGAATATGTTGGCAAGAGAATATGAAAGTGACTAATTGTATTGATCAAATCGATCAATATAAATGGTTAATCCAATAACCTCTTGGTTGAACTGGTAAAAGAAAAAAAATGAAAAAATTATATGCAAGAGTTAAGGAAGGGTATATATGGTTAAAAATATATAATATATTACTTAGTAATGGTTACCTAATGAACGATTCAAGGGAGAAGCCATTAGAATTGGAGTATGATAAGATGACCTTAAGTTGTCCCCTAGGTGACAAGGAGCGGGTTGCGAACAAGGCGTCACACACCCTCGCGCGCGCGCTCGCGCACATAGAGAGGAATAGCACAAGACAATAGGCGGCGTATCCTTCCTCGTTTTCATCGATCCCTGTACAAAGCCTGGCATTGCTCGCTCCACTAACTCCATCGTGATCACCGGCAAGATCTTCCTCTACTATGTTTGTTGTAGTGATTTGGAAGGGGTAGCAGTAAGGCTCCATTTGAGAAGGTGAAACTAGAGATTCTTGGCTAATATATGTACTTCACCGGTGCTCCTAGTGGATGGTGATGTGGAAAATTGGGAAGGCAGCGTAGAAGAGGAGTAGACACGAGAGGGTAGGGCAAGTTAGGTAGGGGGAGGGGGTCATGTGGATTGGGGTGGGCTTTAACTCGTTAGTGGACTTATTTTCTGTGGTTATGGCCCATCCATGTGTTTTTTATTTTATTCTCTAATTTATCAAATATGGCATTTTCCATGCCGACCTTAGGCAAGTGCTATGAGGTTTGGTGTCTACTATGTTCCCTAGTTCCATATTATCCCAAATGATGGTTTTAGAGGCTATTATAGGAGCCTACAAAAAGGAGATAATGCTTAGCCTAGAAAAGGGTGAGGTTGTCATTTGAGCATTTATTATGACAAGAACCAAGACCCATCATGTATATTCTCCCAGCCACAAAAAAAAATCATGAAACTTGGGAAAGAGAGAAGGGCAAAGGGGTCTAAGAAAAATGTGACGTCGTGCGCGAGTACTTATGTGCGGGCATCATCCTACCATAAATTGTCATTTTGGTGATTGGTTTGTGTCGATATTGAACTCTCTGATACATGTTGACACTGTTGCATCATCTGTCTTGGACAACTCTTCATCCAAGTTTACATGCGAGTACCTCTTTTGCATCCTTAACTTGAAGGGCTTTGGCTATGTGATAATGGAGTAGATAGGTAGATTCTGTGGATTGTAGTGGAACATTCTTCATGACACTATGAGTAGGGTCGCAAAGCGAAAGTACTTCAAGACAAATGATGGTTCTCAAATATGCTCGGGTTTGGTTAAAAATGTATTGGATTTGGAGAAAACAACAATGCTTGGAGGTAGTGGTGCTTAGATGGGAGGGCGAGGAGACGAAGAAAGCCACAAAAGAGATAAGTTGATGATGAAGACGATAGGCTAGTGGGACTCATGCGCTTGCGTTGTGAAGAATGGTGGCCCAATGGCTTCCATTCAACAGTTCGTACGTATTGTCTTGTTGCACATTGTTTTGATTTTCTAGGAAAGAAAAATCTTGCTTTGCCCAGCAAGCCTGCTCAGCTCGGGAAGAAAATCCTTGCTTGTATGGGCGAGCCAAATCTGCTCTGTTGGATGAGTAAGGTTCCCTAGGTCACTCTACTTTGTACTATATAGAAAAGAGATCATCAATATCTCCCATTGATTCCTTGCCCAAATTGATGACCTTTCTCTTGAGCTCCTCCAACAAAGTCAATGAAACTAGAATCTACTTGTGGAGATAAAAATTTGCATCAACATAATTGGTCGACACCTAATCAAGCCAATAATCTTTGGGATGCAAGCTCCTTGGCCAAAATCAAGTTCATTCATATTGAGACTGGACACCAACTAGAGACAAATAGAACCAATTGCTATCCTGTTGGATGAATAGCTTCATTTATTTTATGTTTTCCATTATCTTCAAAATGGGCTCCTACAAAGACGCCACACGGGTTCGCGATATTGAAAGATTGTAATGACTCTAGCGTTAATCACCTTGTTAACTTCGTATTACCGAATCCAAACTGCAACATCCAACTTCTTATTACTCGACCTAATATTGCCGACCTATGTACCCTCATCGGCTACACTTTCCTAGGTCTACCGTCCTCTTTTTCAGCCGATTTTGTGTTTTTTATGAACTGAATTCGCTTAGCTAACCTCTTTGTCTAGTTCAGCTAAATCTTGATTGATCCATCCGACTTTAGGCATGCACATTTGAGTTGTTCCCAGAAAGAAAGGAGGGAGGCGAGGCGTTCCCGCTTCCTTTCGGCCTTCCGAATGTGGCTCCGGCCTACGCCCACATGATGCACTATCTGATGGGGCCCTACCTCGAAGGAACATGCAGGAAGCTGCAGCTTTTTAGGTACGAGGGCATCCTAGGGTGCTTCGCCCGGTCAGGCAACGACCTCCATGCATGTGAGTGGGCCAAGGTCGGACTTTGAGCGCCTGCTCGCACCCAGGGGTACGGAGCATGTGAGTCTCTGCCAAGGTCGAATGGTGATATCAATCAAATCTTTCCTCGTTACTTTGATCTTCTAATATGCGTGCTTTATCTCATTTTTCTAGCTAGCATAGAATAGATCCAATCATGGTGATTAGTCTTTATGTCTAGTTGGCTTATGTTCTCTTCATATGTCTATAAGGCGATGACATATTATCATCGTGTGGTGGTAGCACGTGGTAGGGAAAAGGACCGTACGATATATGCTCTTAGTAAGTTTAGATCTAATCATGGTGATTAGTTTATGGCTTGCGGATACATTTTAGTGGTGCGCAGGAAGCCAGTCATGGGGATCCCTCGTGTAGTGACAGTACGTGGGAGGAGTAGGGGCGGTGGAACGTGTGTTGTGGGATCATGTCCCCTTATCGGAGTACGAGATTGGTTAGGTTGTCACATAGGCCGGAGTTGCAACAAAGAAGACGGAGGGCTTGATGCTACCAAAGGTCGTGTTACCTTGAGAAGGTCGGTTGTGTTTGTTTGCTCAACCCACACTTATAATATATTCACATCCATCTCGCACATACACAAGTTCATCACCATATATGCAATATGTGCTTCACGCTAGGATTAGATCCGCTAAGCTAGATAGAAAACTGTGTCATCTCTGATGTTAAACTTTAAAAGTTCACTAAAAACAAGGATCAAAATAAGGTTAAAGCAAAAGAATGGAAATAAACTTAATAGGGTTTTAAAATTCAAAGTTTGAATTAAAAAGGGTTGAAATTGACACCAGCTGAGATCCGCGTCAACCCCCTCGAGCTCTTCATCACTCCCAGCTTTGATCTCATCTTCGACGCGGTCACTTGTGGGCCGATCTTCGTCTGAAGAAACGGGGCTTTCGCCGGCTTCAAGCGAAGAAGCAACAGTGATTTTCACACGAGCCATCTAAGAAACAGAAAAAGCAACGAAGACAAGATATAAATTTCCGCAGTTAGAGTGAGGAAGAATATAGAAGAATTTCAAGAATAATTGCCTTAACGCCTGAAGCAAGCCTTCGTTTTCACTTTTTCTAGCCAAACTCCGCAGCAAAGCTGAAAAAGACCTAGAACTCGAAGACAAAGTATAAATTTTTGCACAAAAGGCAAGAACGGACAGGGAGTAAGCCTCGGTTATTTATAGGCGGTAGAAAATTCTGGAAGGCGCGCTCAAAAAATTAAAACAGTCGTGGAATCTAGATCATACACGTGTTATTCTCGCGAAGATCCAGATTCGGGGGACGCTTTCTTCCAATTTCGACCACCGAATCAAAGATCTAGAAAAAACTCAGGATTTTCTTCGAATCGAAAGTCGAAGGGGCTACTATTGGGGGAAAGCGATATTAAAGGATTAGGTTTGGGGAAAGTGCCCTAAAAGCCGATGGGAGAAATCAAGACTGCGCAAATCGAAGGTGCGTCGGTCGAAGACGCGACGAACGAAGGTGTGTAAGATCGAGGTTCTTGGCTCTTCGTGCGTGGCATAGAGCCTCTGTTTGCCCGAGCGGGGGAGCCCCATCCACAAGTGACTTCAGGAAGGGGTTCCGCCAGTCGTTGTTTGGTTCTCGCTCGGGCGTGTCTTCTGGGTTTTATCCCTCGTTGGAGTCAGACCCTTCGTCGGGGTCGGACTCAATGGTAGCCACCATCCTCGAGGTGTCGGGGGTCGGGCCACCCTTTGATCCGGACGCCTGTTCGAGTCTGGTTCCTGGGGTTGCTTCTTCATAGAAGTCAACTGACGGTCGGTGCTGATTATGGGCGAAGACCCCTGGTGGTACTTATTCACATGCCGCCACCAGCTTAGCGAGTTCGTCCGCAGCTTTGTTGTACTCGCGCCGTAGGTGGACGAAGCCCAAGGCACGGAACTTCATTTGTGCTCTTCGGACCGCCTCATAGTAAGCTGCCATCCTCGGGTTATGGAAGTCGACTCTCCATTCACCTAGTCCACCATGAGCTGCGAGTCCCCTCAGGGCTCTAATCTATGGATCCCAAGCTCCTTCGCTATTCGGAGACCACCGAGGAGGGCTTCATACGCTCATCGATAGGTGGAGGCCAGAGACTCACACCTTCCACTTGCCGTGCGGTGAGATGACGGTCATGTTACAGGATACAGCAATGTTGTTGGGGTTGGGCATCCGAGGGCGGCCAGTCTATGGATCAGCTGTCTCTGTGGGATGGAGGGCATGTGTGGAGGCGTTCTTGGGCACACCACTACCTACCCCTGTTGTGAGGGACGACGACCAGCCGAGACGTACACGGTCAGCTGGCATACTGGCTCAGAGGGACTTTCGCCTTGTGCCCAGACGACGCGGATGAGCTGACGGTCACCTACTACTGTCGGGCTTGGGTGTTGAACATGTTTGGCTCCGTTCTTTTCCCGGACAGCCCAGGGGATTAAGCTTCTTGGATGTACATCCACTGTCTCCAGGACTGGGACGACGCAGGTGTTTTGAAATGTTTATCTCATTTACTATTTCCTTACTATTTGCAAAATATTTGTTGTTAATTCAAAATGTTGGTCTCACGTTCTAATTTCTTCATGCAGGTACTTACAGCTGGGGGTCAGGAGTACTTGCGTTCCTTTACCGTCAGCTTTGCGAGGTGTGTAGGCGGCAGGCAAATTCCTCGAGTGTCGGTGGGTGCACTTTCCTCCTCCAGCTGTGGATGTGGTCCCAACTTCCAGTTGGCAGTCCTGAGGTTTTCCTGCCTCGAGCTTGGGACTTGGCAGTGCCCGACCTTCGTCCCACAGTTTTATGAAACCTTTGTCACAACAAATTGGAATGGAAAAGGATCCCAAACATTTCTGAAACATTTGTTAACCACTGCAAATACAGAACATAGAGGTACACAACTTGTTCACACATAGTTTAAACATAGCTAGCATAATCTGAATACAAAGTTACACAGCTCACAAACATAGTTCAAAAACATAGTTCACATGTAGCTCACACATAATCCGAATACAAAGTTTGAATATATAGCTGACACATATATGCCAAACCTCACACATAGTGCAACATTCATTATTCATCAGGCCTAGGTAGGTTAGCAACGAGTGACTTCATTAACTCTTCTTGAAACTTTTGTGTTGATGCATCTTCCCTTCTCTTCTTGTTGTTCTCCACCTCCCTGTTACGTGGATCCAAACTCCAAGGAATATTTTCATTTGACCTCCTCCTAACCTTGTTCTGGCTAGTGCTATCCTTCCTACCATTAGATCTAGGCCATAGTCCCCTTCTTCTCGCTTCCTCAATTGTATCTTTTTTACAGTGCCTGACATAGCTGTTTAACATCTCAGGATAGATTCCCTTGTTCTTTTTCAACCAAATCTGAGTGTCCATTGTTGGCTTCTCAACATAAAATTCAAACTGACACTTTCGAGTTCGCTACAAGCAAAAACATAAAGTTTGTACCGTAGACGTGTCAAATAAATGTAGGAGTGTATGAAACATACATAAATAGAACACAAAACTCACCAAATCATCCCCAACCATGTGACCGCAATAATCACCTATTCTAACCTCTTATGGCACTACACCATAGTTAGCTTTGATCCCACAATAACATAGTCTATTCAGTGCGATGCACCTCTCTTTCTCCTTTTTCTTGCTACCTTCCTCATCCACAGGCCAATATGACTTCGGGCCATAATCATACTCAGAAAAAGAACATAACGGATATCCACCCTGCTTTGAGAAATACAAACAAATGAAGAAACATCCATGCCAATCTATCAAGGCGTCGTAACCAAAGTTTAAGTTAACTCACTTTTGTTTTTTGTTGTGACATTCAAACGTTGGGGTGAAAGAACAATTCTTCATGGTGCGATGAATCTGAGCAGGATCACCACAATGGCATAATGGTTGTGTTTCCAGACGTCTCGCAATGGCTTCTTTCTTCTCCTCATCAGTCATAGGTGGTGGGTTAGGAGGAGGAGGGAGCCATCGCTAAAAAGACTCGTAATTCTTCGACGAAGATGGCCGAAAGAGAAGGATGTGTTCATCCACTTTCTCAGGACCATCAATCCACTGAAAGAAGTTGCATTGCTCCTAATCCTGCATCAAACGTAAAAAAGTTACCGAATGTGTTGAGAATATTGTATCGGCAAGTACGAATCTAGGATGGCAACTACTTACACGATGATCACCGCAATTGTAGTACGCTCGAGCTGCAGTGTCGGGATGCATCGATTGAGTCACCCGCACGGGCTTACCACACTCACATTGCGGACTAAGGAGAGCGGGAACGACTGAGGCATCCTTGGAAGACACATCGGGATAGTTCTTTTGAGCACGATCCTTCAACTTCTTTTGACGCAGCAAGTCATCCATAACTAACAGTTATAATAACAAAAAAACATATTAGGCTCTCATTTTTCACAACTATACCTATCGCTTTTATACCTATTAATGTAGCACAAGTACTCACACACATATTTGCCACCACACGCGTTGACATTCTAGACTCTTCACTTTTCCTAAAACCATATACACTATGGTATTTTCAAAAAAATTACTAGACCTAGGGTTTCATGTTTTTCAATTGACAAGCAACAAAAACTAAACCAAAATGAAGGGAGGAGAGTGACATTACCTTCCCCAACGTTGTGGTGGAGGCCAACAGCGACGAGTGGACCTCCCGGAGTGGGGGATTTGGAGGGGGCGGGAGGAGGAGGCGCTGGACGCCCCTCTGTTCTGTTTGAACAGAGGAAGAAGAAGAGGGTGGCTGGGGCGGCCGGCCCGTGGAGTGTGTTTAAGTCGTCGAAGCTAGGCGCCAGGTCCCTTAGCGCCCAGGTTGCACGGGTAGGCGCCAGGGGACCTGGCTCCCAGCTTCGGCGTCCGATTTAGGTTTCCAGCCAGGCTGGAACCCACGTGGCAAAGGTGGGCGCCAGGCGCCCACCCGTTGAACCTGGGCGCTAAGTAATCTGGCACCTAACTTCGAGTCCATTTTTCAAAATCTTTCGCCTAGGGGTCCATATGTAAAAATCTTACGAGAAAAGGGCCAAAATGAAAAAAAAATTACGTCTTGGTGTTGCTTGCCATCGTGAGGCTTGCGGTCGGCGTTGTTGCCGCCGCTATGGTTGCGCTTACCAAAGCACTCTTGTTCTTCATCCTCCGCATCGGCCCATGTGTCAATGAGATCTCGGAGTTCTTCCAGTGTCTTGGGTTTGTTTCTGCAGAACTGCCGGAACTCATAGCGGTCATGGATGCCCTGCTGGAATGCGGTGATGATTTCTTCATCCTTGAGTTGGACGCACTTGGACTTCTTCGCCCAGAAACGACGATTGTAGTCGCGCAGGCTTTCATCGGGCTTCTGCTTGCAGGTGGCGAGGTCGTACTTTGTTCCGAGGCGATCGGCAGTACTCTGGAAGTGGTTGACGAACTCCTTCTTGAGGGTGTGCCAACTTTCAATGGAACGCTCGAGGGGGGGAGGCTTCCAAGCAGGTGAGGGGGGAGGCCTCCATGGCGACGGCAAAGTATAGGAGTTTGGCCTTGTCGTTACCTTCCAATGCTTCAATCGCTGCGGAGTACCGATGCAACCAGAGATTGGGATCTAAGTTGCCGTCGTACTTGTCGACGCCGGATGCTTTAAATCCGGCTGGGTACTTGTAGGTCCGTATGTCATTGGAGAAGGCGCGGATGCCATCATATTTGGCATCGCACTCCCAGTGCATCTCGATGAGGCGGTTCCTTGCATCTTTTTGCTTGAGCTTCCCGCGAAGGTCGTAGGAAGCCTCAGCGTGGCTTTCCGCTGCTAGCTTCATGGTGGTCGTGTTGGATATGCCTTTGGCTCGAGCTGCCGTAGTGGCTTTTTACACGACCAGAGTGGCGGCTACGGCTTCCTCCCGGTGCGTAGCACGTAGGACGGCGGCTGGTTCCGGTTGGGCGACTTCATCCAGCGTCTAGTGCAGGACGCTGTCCCAGTCGACGACGCCAACCCACGAGACGAAGGAGAAGATGTTACCCATCTCAAACTTGATCATGACGGAACGGCAGAGGGTCACCATCTTGTTCGACGAAGGAGCTTTTGGCGATAGCCCCATGGTGGGCGCCAGATGTCGCTGTATAGACCGGAGATCCTACTAGGGGGTAGCCCAAGTAGTGTAGATCTAAATGAGTAGTAGGGAAGTCGCCTAAGCTCAAGAACAGGATGGCTACAGGACACACAATGTAGACAGGTTCGGGCCTCAGGATGAGCAAAACCCTAAGTCCTGTATGGAGTATTTATGTATTATGTGGAGATATGAGATGAGATGGAGGGGGTCCCTACCGCCCCTTATATATACCGAGGGGGTAGGGTTACAAACCGAGGGAAGGAAGGATAAGGATTACTTTACAAGTATAATCCTAACTCCCGTAGATCTTTGGGATATTGTTAATCTTATCGCCAGATCTGGTGGATCGCTATTTTGGGCGCTAAGTCATCCCACCGACCAAGGGGAACCCTAGTTGGTGTTCTTCTGGTGACTCCATCCAGGTATGCCTTCTTAGGATAGGCCTACCTGACCGGGAATACCGGACGGGGTTCTTATACCTGTAAGGTAGTACACCCAACAGGATTGGCATACTTAAACCTCTGATGAGGACATCACTTCTACGGATATACACGAGGTTTCTTCGCTGGACATTTGAAGGTCCAATCACAAGAGCTCGAGCGCGGCAATTTAATCTAGAGGTGAGTTCGCTCCTAAGTGTTACTATTAATATTTTTGAGAATGGTTCGCTACCTATTGTTTATAATATAATTAGGAACTTAGGAGAAGACCAAGAGACACATGGAGAAAGGCTTAGAGGCGTGGAGGACCAGCAAGGGTCGGCCAAGCTTCGTGGAGGCCCAATACAACTCAACTTCGAGTCCAACTCGGAGTCTAGGAACTACCTTCGGTAAAAAAGACGCCCAGGCCACATACGGAGTCTGATTTCGATGATCCACATATGGTTGGAAAGAAGATTTTATAGAGCTTCCAATGGCGCTGGTTTGAGGCCCAAATTCCTTCTGAGTCGTCGGAATCGTCCGAACAAGGTGGCGTCCAGAATCTGTTCTGGTGCTGCGTCACCGTCTTTTGGCCTTTGGGCCTTGTATCGTTGTCGAGCCCATTAGGGGGCGCGTCTAGGGGTTGACCACGACCCTAGACTCTATTTTACATCCATCGCTGCTACCATTAGGGTTTGGGTTTTGCTTTAGATCAATCTGTCTTTAAACAGTCGCCGTTCTTCGGTTTGTAGAACCCCAACTTGTGTGCTTAATCATTCATCCACAGATTGTCACCAATATTGAGAGCTGCGTACTTTTAAGTTCTTGCTTGTGTTCTTCGTTTCGCTTGCAGGAATTAGCCTTCTTGGCGAGGTCAACCGGATCGTGACACGGTTGATAACCAGAGGAGTTGTGCTAAGATTGCAGGGTTCGAGTTGCTGACTTGAAGCCGAATCGGTGTGTTTCACTCTGTCCAAAACGAGAGTTATCTTACCTGACGGAAGATCGGCCACCTACGTCTCATCATTTGGTAATCAGAGCCAGGTGTACCGTCAGGTCCAACCTTATCCTTGTTTTCGCCTTCGTCCTAGAGTCCAAAAAAAAACCTACAAAAAAATTCCGCTGTGCTATATCCCTTTTCTCCTTTGCAATTTCGTTTCAGATTGCCTTGTTCAGTTCGTGTCCGTAGTCGAGTCTTGTTGCTGGTTTAGTTTGTGTTTGTAGTCGTAGTCGAACCGTACCATTGCTTGTTTGTGTTCCGCCGCTCGCCCATCCACCTTTACCAGATCACAAGTCGATACCACCATTACTCGACTTGCCCCGCTAGCCGTCTTGTGTGAATTCATGCCACGCCAGCCCTAGATAGGTTGCGAACCGTCGTGTGCCTTTTGCCTTGCATCGCAGCCCCTCTTGGATCCATCTGGCGATTATCTTTTGCCCTAGCCGCTGCTGATCTATCTGCCGAAGTCGCAGCCCTTTTGTGTCTCTTTGAAACCATAACTTGAGGTACCTTCAGTAAAATGGACACAACTTTTCGCTCGGTACTCCGTTTGGGTTGAAATTTTTACAGGAGCTTGGCAACAAAAAGTTGCACATACGATCACCGGTTAAGCTTCGCCGGTTGGGCCGTTCTCAATAAAATAAAAAAAAATCGGGAAGATAATTAAAAAATTGTTGTTCTGTCTTGCCCCGCTTGTCGGCAAACGCCTCTGAATTTGTGTAGCCCACATATTTCATCAGATTGAGGTGATATTTGGTGGTGTTCCTATTTTGGTGCTCCTGGTTGTGGGAAAAATATCAAATAAATAAAAGAAAAAAGAAAATAAAAAACAGCTATGATTTCTACAAGTTATCATATGAGCGTGTAATTACCGAACTGTCATTGTGCTTGTTCTTTGAGCTTCTTCCATTGTTATTGTGCTACGCCTAGGATACGTCTTAGCCATCAATTGTGACTTGTACTTGGGATACTTATTGAACTTGGCTAATCTGCTTTCGATATTTGCTAACCCTTGCTACCATATTTGGTCGCCCAAAGCTCCACATACTTTCTTCAGATCAGTACAGCGAAGACCCTTGCAATCTTGGTGCCGTCTCCTCACAGGTATCACGAACCAGCCACCGTTTGTGCCGTTCCACTGCTTGTGTTGGTAAGAACTTGGTAAGACGTGTGCGAGGGTGTGATTTCACCAGACGGCATTAGATTATTAGGGATAACCTTCACTGTTTGTTCCTGTTTTTGTGGATACAATGGCAGGTAACGAAGGAGCTTCTCCAAAGGACTTCAACGAGTGTGTTAGCCAAGCACAGCTGCAGACGTTCATGGAGGCGATGCGGACCGAGATGAGAGACGGAATAAGAGACACGGTCGCCAGGTCCGTTACTGAGAGCATCAACGGACTTAGACTTCAAGATACCATCGCGGGTTTCCATGGACAGGTTACCACGCTACCCAACTGCCTTGTCGCGTTGGAAGCTCGTCCACCTCCTCAACCAGTCGATCAAGATGTGGTGCTTGACATCCATGGCAACGTGGACGAGGCAGCTACACGAGAGGCACGCATACGAAGAAATATTCGGCTCAACGCTGCAGGTGGTAATCGTCCTGCCCCTGATCCTTACGCTAAGGTTAAATTTACTCTACCTTCTTTTGATGGACAATATGACGCTGTAGCATATCTTGATTGGGAGATGACGGTAGAACAAAAATTTAATGCCCACTTTGTGCCTGAGCAACATAGAGTTAGACAAGCGAGTAGTGAATTTAAAGATTTTGCAATCATATGGTGGACTGGTTTAGTTGCTGCAGGTCTCGCACCTAATACTTGGGAACAACTTAAGGTTGCTATGCGTGATAGATTTGTTCCTCCTTCTTACCATAGAGAGTTGCGTTGTCAATTGATGCGTTTAGATCAGGGAGATAAATGTGTGCAGGATTACTATGGTGAGCTTCAGAAGGGTTTGATGCGTTGTGGGATAGTTGAGGGAGAGGAGGATGCCATTGTTCGATTTTATTCAGGCCTGCAACGTGATATACAGGATATAGTTGATTACAAGGGCTTTCATACTATCAACCAGTTGTTCCAGTTTGCTATGCTTGCAGAGAAGGAATTGCAGGGTCGGCAATTGCAGGAGCAGCAGGACAGGCGCAACGCTCCCCGGACATCCTTTCCGCCACGCACCACCACGTCGGTGCATTCTGGGCTGCCCAAGCCTTCGACTTTTCGGACACCTCCACCAGCGAGCAAGAAAGCGACGATGAGTGGTGTTTCGACTACACCAAACAAGTCTTCCTCACGTGCTGCAGATTCAGGTAAAAATGTTTATTCGCAGGCACCGGCTCAGATTTCCTCATCTGTCGCATCCACGGGACGTACCTCTGGCATTCAGTGTCATCGCTGCCATGGCATTGGACATGTGAAGAAGGATTGCCCAAGTCAGCGGGCATATTTGGCGACAGAGGATGGAGGTTATATCAGCACCTCTGACATAGCAGGCGAGGAAGAGGAGGAGGGTCCTGCCGAAGATGTCGACCATCATGTCATTCATGGTGGAGACAATTCTTCGGGTTTCTTGAACATCATTGTTCAGCGTGTGCTCAGCACGCAAGTTCAGCAGCCTGAGAGGTTGCAACGTCACAACTTGTTCCAGACTTTCTTCGTCATCAAGAACCGACGTGCGTGTGTGATTATTGATGGAGGAAGCTGCAACAACTTGGTGAGTTCAGATCTGGTCAAGAAGCTTGGCTTGACCACACGACCACATCCACATCCTTACTACATTCAATGGCTTAATAAGGTTGCATATACTTGTAGAGTTTATTTTTCCATTGGTGCATATGCTGATTTTGTTGATTGTGATGTGGTACCTATGCAAGCTTGTTCACTTTTTATTGGGTCGTCCTTGGGAACATGATAATGATGCAACACACCATGGTAGAAGTAATAATTACACCTTCATGCATAAGGGAAAGAAAATTACTTTGGTTCCTTTGACCCCTGCTGAAATAGTACAAGCGGATAAAGAAAGAGCTGCTAATTTGAGTAAGGATGAATCTGAAAATCAGCAAGTTGCTAATTCCATATACCTACCTAAAAAGGAGACATACATACATAAATCTGAGAGCGAGGGAATTAAATTAGGGGGTAGAGTTATGCTTGCAACAAAACGTGACCTTGCTGAAATTTCTAAGGATGATGTTTGCTATGTTATGATATGCAAACAAACATTGTTTTCACTTGATGATATTGCTAGATCTTTGCCTCCTGCGGTCACTAACATTTTGCAGGAGTACAAGGATGTTTTTCCAGCAGAGATACCCCCAGAGCTGCCCCTTTGATAACTAGTGGAGTTGTGGTGCTAAGATTGCAGGGTTCGAATTGCTGACTTGAAGCCAGATCGGTGTGGTTCACTCCGTCCAAAACGAGAGTTATCTTACCTGAAGGAAGATCGGCCACCTACGTCTCATCAACCTCGTATATTGTTAAGTCAAAGATTGGATCCAAAGATAAATACAAGTCATAGCCTTTGATCAAGTAGTGCAATGTGTGTGGAAGAACTCCTTTCTCGTAGACTAACTCCTCTTCTTTCTCTTTTGATATGGGCTATATTTTTCCTCACACATATTTATATATTTTTTAACATGCCTTGTGAGCATGTAGCATGCCTTCATTGGGTCCATGCATCTTTCTTTTTATATCCATTCTTTGTGAGCTATGGCATGACTTCATAGGGTCCATGCATCTTTCTCTTTTTTCACCTTTTTAGGCCTACTACCGCTTATTTATGATGTTCGGCCTAGAGTTTAGCAAGGTTTACATACCTCTATGTTTATCGTTGCTTGCACACATCAATTGTTGTAAATATTGGGTTTGTAGCCTTGTGAGACCCTCCTATGAGGAGAGGTTGTAGGTGCTTGTGAGGGGGAGGAGAGACCCTCGGCTAGTTGGCCAAAACTCTACCATAGTGAAGAAAATGAGGAGCATCTGGGAGGGGCGAGCAGAGACCCATTTGCGCGTGGGGAAGTCTCCTGGACATCCATAGAGTTACTCGACCATGGAGCTAGGCCTTTGCGCGGGCATTCCCTTGCGATGGGCTCCAACAACAAGGACTAGTGGAAAGTTTGCGACCTTTCCGATACCTCAGTAGAAATTACCATGATGGGAGTTTGTATTATCTACCCTTTACATTTCATATTTCATATTTAGCTTTCCTAGACCTGCTATGCTAGTATAGGATTGGACCTAGGGTACAAAACCTTGAAGCGGTAGAGATAACAACACGTAGGAAACCTAGAGGATATTTACATACAAATTGTAATAGGTTTTCATATGTGCAATTGGAGACTTTGTTTATAGAACACCTAATTAACCCTCCACCCTCTTAGGGTGCCATGGTCCTCTACAAACCTGCTGCCAATCTGAAGCTCGACCAGCCAATCTTCACAATCATAGCCGATCAAGATCTGCACTGCTGTGCCAAAGAGCCTTCCTCGACGCAAGGCAAGCATTGTGCATAACCAAGTTTTCCCACTCTCACTCGAGTCCTCTCTTTCATGTATTGTGCATTAAGTTCCAGAGTTGTTTGAAGCCTTAGATGCATGAATCCATAGAAATCTGAGTTTTTTTACTAGCATGATAGGCTCGACTAGCACTACCTTTCTTAATAGGCCTGGTAGAAGTCAAGTGGTTTCCTGCCATTCACGAGATATAGGTCTTGCAATCACCAGATGTAACACCCAGATTTCCGAGAAATCCGAATGCTTCCATATGTGTGCCTAGGATGTCCACAGAACACATATAGATTACAAATATTGAATCACAGAGAACACAATGCTCGAATAAAATAGTTTAAATCAGAGTTTAACACAAGACATGGTCTTACACAAATAACACAGCGGAAGTCTTATTAATAGCAAACGTTTCATAACTAGTACAGCCTCAAGTCCACAGGGACACCGACTAGTTGAACACAGCTAGAAGTACGGCAGATACTCCGGAAACTCAGCAAGCGACTGATCATTTGTAACACCGAGATTTCCAAGAAATCCGAATGCTTCCATATGTGTGCTCAGGATGTCCACAGAACACATATAGATTACAAATATTGAATCACAGAGAACACAATGCTCGAATAAAATAGTTTACATCAGAGTTTAACACAAGACATAGTCTTAAACAATTAACACAGCGGAAGTCTCATTAAAAGCAAACGTTTCATAACCAGTAGAGTCTCAAGTCCACAGGGACACTGACTGGTCGAACACAATTAGAAGTACGGCAAATCCTCCGGAAACTCAGCAAGCGACTGATCATTCAATGCTCCATCTGTTACCCATCCAGGATTTTGTTGAATAGTTACAAGTGTAAGTAAACCATCTTACTTAACAAGTATAACATGGGTTATGCAAGAACAAAAGGTTTGACACGGTTAAACTGCAATAGCACTTTTCGTAGTTTCATTTTATTATCATCCAAATTACTACAAATGAGTAGAAACCCAAGTATAAACCCATTAATATCAATGTGTAAGTAATTATCGAATAAACCAACATCAACCATTAACAACATCTTCTAATCAAAAAGGATCCAGGCCGCTCGTAACCATGAGCACGGCTATCATGATAGATAGATCAACACTCTGTAGAGGTTTCGCCCTTTACCCGCTGGTCACATAAATCCAAAAGAACTTATGCTACGAGGACTTTCACAAAACACCTAACAAGCACAGTAGCCGTTTTGGTTCAACATAGACAGCATAACCCAAATCATCGAGATTGACGTACGCTCAGGGTGCAACGTGAGGGGGGGCAATGGCGTCCAGAGCGAGAGCCCAATCATCGCAACATGTGAAGCTACCGTACATCGGGCGCTTACATTACGGGACTTTGCCTAACGAGACATAGCCAACGGATAAAATCCGTCCTCGATGGATCAAACTATACTCTCATGAATGTTCCCCACATACACCTTTCGGTAACCACTGACGAGCTAGAGACGTACAAGCTAATTATCCAAGACCAGAGCCATTATAGTTCCAACGGCGGCGAACAAGTTCCTGGGTTGCCGCTTTAAGAATCGGACCATACGGAGAGACATTAGAACAAAGCACGAAGCACATGCTCTAATTCCCTAGACCAAACCTTATGGAGACACTAGAACAAAGCACGAAGCACATGCTCTAGCTCCCCGAACCATGTTGCTAAAAAGCATCTTTTAATCATCATGGAAGTGAAACATTAATTCAATATTAACATTAAAATAAATGTTAGTTGCAGCGCGTAGCAAACACTAACCATAATGCATTAAACCCGGGTAAACAAGGAATAAGGTAAAGACTAGAAACATCCTTAGTGTATAACAATATTAGACACATGCATATGAATTGTATGATTAGATGATGTATAGGTAACAAGGATTGTCCGTGTTATACTTGCCTTCCTCAGTGAACTGCTGTTGCACTTGCTCTACGTGAACGGGATCGTCGGCGAACTCGAACGGCTCGTCAACTACTCACATCGATCACCACATAAGCATCCACACATACATGTAAACAAAGTATTTAATTAGAACAGTACACCAAACATAAACAAATGATGAAAAGAAGGCTTTAGAGTTACTCTACGTTTCACTACGAACACATGAGCGCAAAAATTACTCAAATCGCAGTTAAAACGAAGAAACTACGCTTAAAACGGGCTCTAGGGGCTTGCTGGTGAGACTTTTAGGCTTCCAGGGATGTTTTTGAAAGAAACCAGAGACCTAAAACATAATTTCGTATAAAAACAGAAGGACTTTTGAGTAAACGGGGCTAGGAAGCTCCAAATCTCACCGCGTTTGGCCCGGGAGAGAGAGGAGGAGATGGGGAACCCGTTTTGGGGGTTGTGCTCGAGGATCGGGTGATGGTGGCGGCTGGCGACGAGTGGCGGTGCTCGGGAAATGACGATGAGGTCGTGCGCGTGGATTAGAGCGGGAGGAAGAGGGGAAACGAGCTCGGCGAGTTCCTCACCTCACGGCGGAGCTCCGGGGCGGGTTCTTGGCGGCAATGGAGCAGTGGAGCGGCTAATTGGCGGCAGCTGCGGCGAACCCCAATGGCGGCTAGGGTTTGGCGAGTAGGGGGTTCCTGGGCAGCGGTGGCGCCTTTATAGGGGTCATAGGGGGGCCTCGGCGTGCGTGCCAAGCCAAGGAGTCCGGTCTAGGCTCGGGGCGTGGCCGCGTCGGACTCGAGCTTGACCCGGGCTCGGTCACGCTTGGTGCGGTCGCGGCCTGAGGTGGGGGATGACAAGTGGACCCCACCTGTCGGCCAGTGGAGTGAGGGGGAGGCGGAGTGGGCTGGCTGGCGCGTGTTGGGCCTAGCTGGGCTGCGCGAAGGGGAAGGAAGAGAGGGGAGGAGAAGTGGGCCGCGCGGTGAAAGAAAAGAAAAGGACTGGGCCGGCTGAGAAAGTGAGGGAGAGAGAAAAGAAATAGTTTTCCTTTTATTCAAACACTCCTTTGAATTCAAATTCAAATTCAAATTTGAATTCAACAATCAAAATTAATGCTCCAGCATGAATGCAACAATAAATGTTTCTACACCTTATATTTGCTTTTAATTCTTCAAAAATTTTATTTTTCCTACATTATTTATGACCACTTTAGTATAAAAAGCAATTTAATTTACTAAATTCAAAAGAGGCATTTTTAGGGTGTTACATCATTCAATGCTCCATCTGTTACCCATCCGGGATTTTGTTGAATAGTTGTAATTGTAAGTAAACCATGTTACTTAACAAGTATAACACGGGTTGTGCAAGAACAAAGGCTTGACACGTTATACTGCATTAGCACTCTTAGTTATTTCATTTTATTATCATCTAATTTACTACAATTGAGTAGAACCCAAGAATGAACCCATTAATAGCAATGTATAAGTAATTATGGAATAAACCAACATCAACCACTAACACCATCTTCTAATAAAAAAGGATCCAGGTTGCTCGTATCCGTGAGCACGGCTATCATGATAGATCAACACTCTGCAGAGGTTTCGCCCTTTACCCGCTGGTCACATAAATCCAAAAGAACTTATGCTACGAGGACTTTCACAAAACATAGGCAACATAACCCAAGGCATCGAGATTGATGTACGCTCAAACATATAAAACATAATTTCGTACAAAAACTCGAGGGCTAAGGAGTAAAACAGCTATCTAGAACAGCGGCTCCTATTTTTCAAAAGCGCAGGGGCTAAACCGAAAGAAAATGGACTATTTTGTAAATACTTTTGAATAGAGGTGCACCGCGGGTTGATTTTGCGAAAAGGCAGGGACTAACTTGCAAAACGGCCACGGCGGCGGCTGAGGGCTGATGTCAGCTGACGTCACGGTCTACTGTGCCGTGGACCGGCTGTAGGCCGCGGTCCACGGGTCCATGGTGGACCGGGCTCGGGTTAGATCTGAACCGTCAGATCTGATCTGGACGGCTAGGTTTAGATGGCGGGGGGTTTGGTTGCCGGAGTCCAGTGGCGCATGGCGGAGGGCTCGCCGGAATCGAGCGTAAGAGGGGCTGCAGGGCTCCAAAGCTCGCCGCGGATAGCTCGAGGCTCGGGCGACGGTTGCAACTAGCGGTGACCCGCAACGGCTGGCGGTCTCCGGCGAGCGCGCACAAGCGCAGAAGAGCGAGAGAGCGAGGGAGAGATGGCTTGGCGCGTTCCTTACCACGGCAAAGCGTCACGGCTAGCCCTTGGCGGCAATGGAGCGGCGGAGCAGTGGATTGGCGGCGGCGGCGTGACCTCAAAGGCGGCGGCTAGGGTTTGGCGGGTAGGGGGCTCCTGGGGCTGTGGCGGCGCCTTTATAGGGGTCACAGGGGGCCTCGGCGTGCGTGCCAAGTCAGGACGTGTCCGGTACGGGGTCGGAGTCGCGGTCGAATCGGTCTCGAGCTCGCGCTTGAGTCGGTCGCGCCTAGTGTGGTCGGTGGCCAGAGGTGGGGGTGACAGGTGGGCCCCACCTGTCGGCCGCTGGAGGAGTGAGGAGGCGCAGCTGGGCTGGCGGGCTGCGGTTGGCCGCGCAGGAAAGAAAAAGGAAATTGGGCCGCGCTGAAGTGTTGGGCTGCGCAAAGAAAAGGAAGAAAGAGAGAGGGGAGCTAGGCCAGCGCAAAGGACAGAGGGGGAAGGAGAACTGGGCTGGCTGGGCTGAAAGAGAGAAAGTGAGGGAGAGAGAAAAGGAAATGTTTTTCTTTTATTCAAACTCTCATTTGAATTCAAATACAAATTCAAATTCAAATTTGAATTCAACAACCAAAAAGAAATGCACCCGCATGCAATGCACAAAATTTTTTCTATTCCTTATATTTGTTTTTGTTTCTCAAAAGTTTTATTTTTCTTATATTAACTATGAGCACTTGAATATAAAAAGCAATTTATTTACTATTTTCAAAAGAGGCATTTTTAGGGTGTTACAAATCTACCCCTCTTAAGATGAATTTCGTCCTCGAGATTCGGACGTGGATTGGAAGAGATGTGTGATATTCTGCCTTGAGATCATCCTCCCTTTCCAATGTTGCTTCATCCCTGTGTATGACGATTCCACTGAGCACTCACATACGTATCACTTTGTTTATGGTGACCCTCTCTTACTCCTCCAAAATCTTGACCAGATACTCCTCATAGGTAAGGTCCTCCTGCACATTCAATTTCTCTAACGGAATCTGTTCCTCTAAATTTAAGTGCTTAGAGGAAAAATTTGGGAGGACATGTAAAATAGAAAGTAGTTATTTTGCTTTGGCTCCTAAAATTTAGAGTACGAACCCATTTAGGATCCCCCACTGGAGATGAGCATCTCCAAGAGATAATGTAAAGGAACTTGGATAGGTAAAAATAGTAGGCACCACTAAAATCTTCGTTCCAACCGATCCGCTAAAAGCATCGGTTCTGTTTCTCCTTCGGTAATCCGTAAAAGCCGGTAGGCAATTTTGCCGATGCCCAGCCATTCGCCATCGGGGATTCCTGCGCGTGCGTAGCACTCCCTGGCTCGCATTTGGTGGCTCCTTCCCACGCCGCGCGTCGCCCAGGCAACTGTCGCCTACCTGCTAACCGCACTTTCCCATCGGAGCTGGCCTCTCTCGCCGGTCCCGCTCTGCCACCTTGCCGTCGCTGTTGTGCCCTCGTCGTTGCGCCGCTCCGGCAGTCGCGTCCCATGGCCCGCCCACCTTTCGACGCGAGGGGTGTTGTGGATCCGAAGCGTCGTGGTCTTCCCTGCCGGTGTTGCAGCCTGATGGCCGTCGACCGTCGTCGCGCACTCATGGCCTCATGCATGCCGTTCTGAATTTTGCTGGAACCTTGCAATTGAAAATCGAAAATCATAGAGAAATCGAAGAATCGAAGAGCACTTGCGTGCTTCAGTCCACCATCCCACAAAAAGAGCTACAATCTGTGCAGTCTGTCAATTGATTTGGGTTGCTTCATCTTCGCAAAACATCCAATCGATAGGGTCCATACGGCCGGAGGAAGATGCCGCCGGCGTGTTTGCTTTCGCGGCCTCGTCCTGCGCTGTCCCCTGCCGCTTGCTCCGTGCCTGCCTGACCACCAACTTCTCGCGGCGGAGCTGCGGAGGCCGGCGTGCCAGGCTGGCGTGTGGCCATGGCTGCCGCCGCCAATCCCCAAGTGGCCACGCCACGCTCCAACGTTCGCCGCTCACCCACGCGCGCCGGCGTGCCATGCTGGTGTGCGGCCATGGCTGCCCTGTCGCCGCCAATCCCCACGCTGCGCCCCTACGTTCGTCGCTCACCTGCGCACGTCGAAGACCACTGCGCCCGAAATCTCCTCTTCGCGTTGGTGCCGGCCGCGTCGGCACTCGGCAGCCGCCGCCGTACCCGCCGGCGACTGCTGGTAGCCACTGGTTGGCGTTCTGCCTTGGCTCGGTCCCACCTGCAGAGAGAGAAAGGGAGTAGTTAGGATAGGGCTGGGTAAAAAAAAAAAGAACCAAAGAGAGGTCCCACATGTTAGGTATATGAAGAGTCTAATTTAGATAATCTGTTGGATTGTACTATAATGTTGACAGAAAATCTTAGCTAACTTAATAGGTAAATAGAAATATAAATTGTGAGATTTGCCTACACTCTTAGAGATGCTCCAAGTTAGCAGATCCATTAACCGTGATAGTGGGGAGGCAACAACACTCCCGTGCTCTCTGAATTCCGTTTGAGTTTTTTTTGTTTCTTTGACCTTTTTTTTTAAAAAAAAAAGTGTTTTGTTCTTTTTCTATATCAATCATTTCGTTTATGTCCTAACTAAATGCAATCAACTTGAACACACTACACAATAGCGTAATTTTGCTTTGTATTTTAATCTTCGAATCTAACTGCCCTCAATCCTGAAATATCTGATTTTGAGAGTTGGAGGGTTGAAACTTATCGGTGGTTTAAATAATTGAGTCATTTATCAAAGGATTTAGATACAGTATTGCTGGTATACAATGTATTATGGACTTAGGTATTTGTTTTTTCATCCTTTTCTATTTGCATACTCATGCGGTCATGTTCTATTCTTATTTAATCCTCACACTACTATTTTTTATATTTTACCACGTACGCACTTCAAATAAGTACTTCGTTCTGTATTTTATTTACAACTTATTTTCTTAGGTAGTCCCTGTGTCGTGCATCACATCCCAAAGTACATCGAGTCCGGGCCTTGTTTAGTTCGTAAACTTTCGCCAACTTATTTTCGCCAACTTATCAAATTGAATGTTTGGACACTAATTAGAAGTATTAAATATACGTATAAAAAAACTAATTACATCGATGGACTCCACATCGTGAGATGAATCTATTAAGCCTAATTAATTCGTCATTAGACATTGTCATGCTACAATAATTCGTCATTAAAAATGCGCTAATGACGGCATTGTCGGTGGGTGGCACACAGGGTACCTCAAGCCGGCGAGTGCTGATCACAGAACACGTACGTCTCGGTGGAGAATGGTTTAAGGGACGCAAGACAGGGAGTTTATACTGGTTTGGGAGTGATCCCTACGTCCAGTGAAGCAGGCTCTCGATTGTATTGCTCTCTTGGCAGCGGATTACAACGAAGCCGGGTTCGAGCCTTCCGTGGGGAATGCGTGTAGGGGACTAAGTGCTCTAGAGATCGAGAGTCCAGAAATCGGAATCCCTTTCGCAGGAGGATGCCCTCCTCTTTTACAGCTCAAGAGAAGGGCAACTATACAATGGCGTTTTACCTATCTACCCTTGGGAGCCCGGCACCCCCGACTGTTACTTTCTGTCAGCTTAGTGCGTCTTGGCGACCCCTTCCTTGGCCGCCGCGTGTCCTTGGCCTTCCCACCAACAGCTTCGCAGTAGCTTCCTTCTTGGTTGCTAGCGCAGCGGAGCGCATGCAACTACCTTTTCCCAAGCATAGAGCTGCATATCAGCTTTTCCAGTTGGTAGGCTGGGATGTGATGTCGGGTGTCGGTCGGGAGAAGGCGTAGGCCGCATGCCTTCTCCTTCACAGACCAGATTTGACTTCAGGAGTGTCCTCGGGACTCCCCTTTTCCACTGGTCATGCTTGCCGATGGAAGAGACTACTCGCGGGGGTCTACCCTTCCGGCCCAGAGGGTCGGGGGTCAGGCGAGACGAACGCGCCCGACCCCTTTATCCCCCTGGTCATCAGGGGGGTTGGGGGTCGGACAGGATGGAGGTGTCCGTCCTCGCGTCCTTCAGGCCCTCTGAAGGTCGGACGGGACGGAGTTCTCCGACCGGCCGAGCCTAGCGTCGTTTCCCACCATCGTCAGGGCCTTTCCTCGCTCATGCGCCGTTCAGCGGCGTCCTGTCAGTGGGCCCTATAATTCATGACCCCCACAGGCACATATTAGGCTTAATAGATTCGATTTGCGATGTAGAGTCCATGTGTGTAATTAGTTTTATAATTAATCGTTATTTAATACTCTTAATTAGTATCAAAATAATGAATGTATTATTTCGTCAATTTTCGCTAACTTTACACCCCTAACTAAACAAGGCCTATGGGATAAACAAGACTTAAGGGAGAAACGAAATGGGCATGGACCGGAGGAGCATCAGATACGTGGGCCTGGCGCATATGGGGTCGCGATCTGGTCTCGAAATGGGTGTGGACAGGAGCATCAGGTTCGTGGCATCGGGCGATCTGGTCTTGCCGTCTAGCATCTTGGTCCTTCAGTTGTGGCCGTTCTGCCCCACCTCAAAAGATCATGGCACACCGTTCGGCATGGTTGAACGAGTTGGTAAAATATTTGAAAAGAACGTAATAGAAAGACCTTTAATAATATTTAGAAATTAGCGGAAGAAGTCGCTTTCTTAATAAAAAAAGAAGATCTCCAATAATTCGGTTTAACTCACCACACTCGATAGCTCCCTTAAATAAGTTGTTTTTTTCTAAGTTGTATATAGAGAGTTGTCTTTTAATTTTTTTTCTGGTTTTTTCTCGGCCTGGTTGTCGTTAGCGTTGTGAGGTGATGGGACCCCCCTATTGTAATAGTTGTTTTGCTTGTTGTTGTTTTCTTCTGATAAAAGTTCAGCAAAGTTTTTATCGTCCGTTCAAAAAAATAGTTGAACAAATTTGAGCTTCGCGACCAGGCGTGCCTAACTTGTTGCCATGCCGACTGCCGGCTGCAACGCGGGCGCAGTAGTGGTGGGCCTCATGATTATCTAATGCTCAGCAACGATGCTAACCAATGGAAGCTGCTTGTGCCGTCTCGTGCGTACGTTTCGTGGGCCGGCCGCTGCTCCTTTTCTCTCTTCCACATGTTTCATGGCGATTGTTAAACTTCTCTGAGGCTAGGGCAATCAGAGACGTCGGTTACGGGACCAAAACTGATTGAAGTTTTTTGATCCGTTTTTATCGTGGGAGAACCGTGCTACAGAGGTCTTCTTGATCAGAAATTAATTGGATCTAGAATTCTAATGTTTTACAACCATGGCCAAGCAAAGGCGGCGTGAGAAGAAGTAGAACAAAGAGAAATTGATGCCCTGTTTCAGATTCCCCAACTTTTTACTATTCATTCTAACTCTTCACTATTTCTACTTCACAAAACACGTTTCCCAGCGAATGCTATAGTTTTTTCTGATGCTACAGTGTTTTTTCCTACAATCTAAACACATCCTGAAATTCGGTGATGGAAGGGCCGGAGAAAAGTTTCTCTCTTGTCATTGTTCAGCTTAGTGAAAAGTTCAGTCTTTTCTGGATATGAACACCCAAAAAAATACATTTTGCAAGTCAGGATACGCAAAATTCTATTTGGTCGACCATGTATGGTAAAGAGAGCAAAACATTGACTTTTTTAATCTGTTGCACAAATCAACAATGGGACACGGATGCGAAAAGCTCATCGAATGCGATCCATTTGACTACAAGTATGCATAATTTTGAATTAGGGTCACTAAGCTATGGCTTTTTCGTTTAAGTGGGAAAAATCCAACCGTCAGATTTAAATTGGCTCTATTTGCAATAAATGCTTCTCATACTAGATTGTTTTCAAAAGTGCGGACTGTCCACCTGTAACGAGAGCCCCTGTCCCGATCAGAGTATGACCGACTGACAGTCCGCCCTTCAGGCCCGGACAATCCGCTGTTCATCGGCGGCGGCAGAGCAAAGCCGGGACAGGCTCTGTTCAAAATTAGTCTTATATCGGTCGACTATCCGCGCCAAGAGACCAGACTGTCCAACGTTATCGTTAAAAATTGCACAGAGAAGAATTTCTTCCTATCCGATCGTCACTTGACCGGCGGACTGTCCACGCCCAGAGGCCGGACTGTCCGCCGTTCATTTAATTTTGGCACCCAGAAACTTCCAAATTATGTCTATCTTTAAATAACTATATGCCGTACAAAGGCCGGACAGTCCGTCGTATACTCGCAGTTAGCTCTCTCAAAACATGATTTTTCAGTCAAAATTTTTCGTCTATCCATCTATATGCATGCATCACTAAAGTTTGAGCAATATGGCACTATTGACTCGTCAAGCAAATGTAAATTGACCCATCTTGATAGTACGACTATCTAGTTTACAAATCCGGTCAATTTTCTTCTCTAATCACCTTTTGACTGGGAAAATTAAAATCCCTATTATATACCTTTGCCTTGAGTGTTGCAACTCCATATCACCTTGTTTGGCAAATGCTTTCTTTATTTCCATTCATTTCAAGAATTCCATCAATATCATCTCCATGGTTTTCATAGCTCATCTTTGTGACTAATTTTAACTCATATATTCAAAGATATTGTTAGTCCATAAAGTGTTGTCATTAATTACCAAAATACTAAACTACGGGCCTAAATACGTTCAACAAGCAGGCGAGCTCCGAAGCTGGGGTAGTGGCTTGGTTGATGGCGCAGGCGCGCAGCTTGGGGCGGCATGGCGAGCTTTGGTAGCAACGTGGCTCCACGAGCTTCGGCAGTGGCACGACGGGATTGACGGGTAGTGGAGGAGCAGGACGGCAGAGCTCTAGGCCTCTAGCATGGGGCCTTGTTTGGAAGTCGGCGAGGAGGCAGCGAGCTCGGGCGGTGGCAGAAGACGAGCAGATCCACGGTGCGAGCAGTGAAATTAAAAGTAGGGGCCTCCCAACTCACCTATGGAAGAAGGAGCCGAGGAGGAAAAAATAGGGGACCTACTAAAGTAGAGGCCCTACTGGAGTGAACTCTAGATCCCTACTTTTTTTAAGACTCAAGTAGAGGTCTTGCTAGAGTTGCCTTATGTAATTAGTTATTGTTTAATGCTTCTAAGTTCTAATAAGTAATCAAATATTTGATGTAACAGGCCCAAACGGATCCTATTGCGAAAGAAGACTGTGCAATTGTGCAGATGTAAAATTCAAGCAGAACAGCTCGTCGTCCTCACCGACCATCAACTTCTCGGCGCCGTTTCTATCGTTGTGGGCGGCGCCCTTTTTCATCGGCCTCGCACCTTTTCTGTGGTCTCGCGCCCCTTTCTCCTTCCTTCTCATGATGCGTCTGATTGGGCCGCATTGCGCTTATGGGCAGCTTTAGAATCTGCATTGGTTGTCTTTAATGTTGCTAGCTCTAGCCCATCATATGAAGGGTACAACGAGTTCTGGTTCCGCGTGGCAAATGGTGCTTCTCCACCAGTCCACCTCCACAGGCTCCACCGTCCAACGGGATCCGGTTCCTCTAAAGTTCTTCAAACTACCTCAGAGGGAGGTTGGAGCCTGTGCACCGTTCAATCTGCATCCCACGGCCACCTATAGAAACGGGTGTTTCTCTAGTTCCTGCTTTTTTTTTTTTTGGCGTCGGTGCTGTTTTCCTAATTTTTTTTATTTGGCTGCCTTATCTTCTCCGACCTCCACTTGAGCGGCCGAGCGGCGTCTACCAGGCACGGCGCGCCGCACGCCCCTGCTCATCCCTGCTGGTGGCTGGCCAGAGGTCGCCCTCGTCTCTTCGAGACACCGTATGCGCCTCCTCCAGCCGGTGGCCGGAGCTCGCTTTCTTGCGTCTGTGCTGTGCTCGAGCTCAACTGCCCGCGCGTTGGGCCCGAGCTCTCCAGGAGACCAGGACGGAGCTGCTCGTCCGCCGGAAACTGGAACGAGATGTCGATACCGCACCGAAGGATTGCGCCGTCTCCGACGTGCTCGTCAGGACGCCCTGCAGCCCGCCTGCGCCGTCGTGCTCACGGCTTCCTCCGCCGGGTGCCGCCGTGCCCCTTGCTTGCTCATGCTCCCGAGCCAGTAGCCGAGCCTGCCCACGCCTGCATACACGTCTGCTGCTCCTTCGCGCCGCCGTCCCACCCGCGGGCCCGGTCGCCGATCCTATGTTGCCACACTCCGTCATGCCGGCCCAATCGTAGAGCCTGCGTCGCCGCCGCCGCTCCACCGCGTCGATCCAGTCAGACGAATATGGACGAAGTCTCTTTTTCCAGACGTGGCCGTTGGATGCCAAACGGATGGCTACCATCACTTTACATCCCTCTAAGGTAGTTCGAAGAACTTTAGAGGATCTGGATCCGTCCAACGCATGGCACGAGCACACCCACATGCCCCCGTCCGCGGCGGCCGCGTCGGCAACCTTGCACAGTCGCACGGCACGGACGCACACCGCACACGGTTTGGCCGACGAAGCCAAAAACCACACACGCGGAGATCCAATCATCCAACGACGCGCACGAATCCCTGTGCACGAACCCTCTGCGCAAGCGATAGAAAAAAAAATGACGACGAGCGAGCCAGAACGGCTTCTAGAAACAGTCTTTTGGAGTATCATCGATGATCGATCTGATCTGAATCCTCCGCTTGCTCTTTTTTTCTGGCCGCTTCCCCATTTCCCTCCCCTCCTCAAGATCCCCGCCCTCCTCGCCCGCTCGCTCGCGCGCTGCTCCACTCGACTCCCCGCGCCACCGGGCATCGGCCCCGCCTCCAGGCTGCACCAACACACCCCGAACTCCCGTCGGCGCAGGAGGGCCGTCGCCAGCCATGATCCAGCTGCTGTTCGCGCTGCTGGCCGCGGAGGCGGCGCTGGCGCTGTCGCTGCTGTTCCGCACGCCCGCGCGCCGCCTGGCGCTGCTCGCCATCGACCGCGCCAAGCGCGGGCGCGGGCCCGTCATGGCCAGGACCGTCGCGGCCACCATGCTCCTGGTGCTGGCCTCCTCCGGGTACAGCGTCGCAAAGATCAGGCGACGCGCGGGGGAGCTCGGGCAGCTCACGCCCACCGACCAGGTGCTCGCCAGCCGACACCTCCTCGAGGCTTCGCTCATGGGTAATGCCACCTCATCGCTTTACCCTCTTGTTTTGTTTATCAGTTCTATGGATCGCGATCTCGTGGGTTAGTTTTGTGGGATGACTACACGTTCATGTTAATATGTTAGTAAATACGAATATAATGGGGCAACAAATGGTCCGTGGATTATTGGGTTGTGAGTGGTTTCCGTGGTAGGTTGTATATTCCTGCCAATTTTTACAGTATCTGTCGGTGCCAATAGGGAATTTTACATGTTATAAATCACATATGTAATTTCAGCATATTATTTGCATTCCTTTTCGTGTTCCTGGGTGGATACATCATACTAGAAAATCAGGGCTCATCTTTCTCAAGTAAAGTGAAAAATGCCTATTCACTGTGGAACTAAAAATGACCAAGTTTAATTTGCTGATGCAATATTGCCCTTGATTTTGAAGTGTAATAATAGAAGGCTATTGCAATGGGATCATTGGTTTAGATACTATTTCCCTGAAGCTTTAATTGTTTGTACTAATAAAGTTGTGGTCATAACATTCTCAATTCATAACACCAACCTAGGATTACTTCTATCATTTTGCAATGGGACAACCTAGTCCATTGTTCAAGCTGCACAGCGCCATGTTTGTTGCCTATACTTTAGATGAATATCTAATACCCACATTATAGTAGGCTAATGTTTGTTGCTAATACCTCTTTACAATGTGATTATGTTAGCTGAAATATTCTTTCCTTGTTAAATTCAAAGGTCATACATGAACAGTGGATTGTATTACATCATGGCTTGTGAAGGAATAAGGACTAACTACTTACATTATGATCAGAGTTATATTAGCATCCTTTGTACCTCCTCCACTTTGTGGAAAGCATGTTGTTTTGATCAGAATATCTCTATCATCCTGATACTAAGCTGTTTTGCATTATTAAACCTATTTTTTTTCTTGTTTGTAGTTCCTTCCACATCGTAGTATTCCCACTGAGGCACTTCACAGAATAAATTATTCACATTATGAATAATCTTTTCTTTCTACTACCCCAAAACTAGTCTAGTGCTATAATATGCTTCGCATACAGCCCATTCATTCAAGTCTGTTGCAACAAAATGTTCTGGCCCATTGATACAAAAGTGATTTAGCCACCCAAGAGATTTGAGCCTCTGATTGTATGGTTGTAATGGTGTTGTAAGAGTAGGTTGTATTTGTAGTGTAGCACAGGATAGAAGTGTTTTGGAAGATTTCAGATATTATTCATTTAAAATGCAATTCGTTTCCCTATTTCTTTTGGCAAATGTCCATTTGATTTTTGTGATTTTCCTAGCATCTTGTGATGTGCAAGCCCTTCATTCAAACCCACAGGGATTAGTGCCAGACAGTGTAATTAAACTTTCCACATTTTTATGCTGATTTGGTAAAGTTTTCTTGATTTTTGTTCCCATGAACATATTTGGTTTTTTTTAAAATTCTAATGCTGTTTTGGCCCTTTTACAAAAAAAAAAAAACCAAAGAATTATATGTTAATATTTCAAATGCTTCGGCTTTTGGCAATGTTACATTTCAGGACAATGCTTTCCCTTTAATATAATAATCATGTTATGCCTGTTTTCAGTCATGCATATTTCTGAAGCTAGAGTAATTAGCTTTTCTATAATTGCTGCTTTGTTCATTGAACAAAAACTCAGATGCTTGCTTCTTTTCTTGCAGGATATTCTCTGTTTCTTGGGTTAATCATTGACCGGCTACATCACTATATTAGAGAGCTGAGAATGATGAAGAAAAACGTGGAGGCTGTAACAAAACAGAGTCGGACATTAGAAGAAGCAAAACATGGAGGCACGGAGGAGATTCAAGGGTATCAGAAAGAGATTGCAAGTTTGAAGGAACAAGTGCAAATGCTCAAGGACCAGTCACAAAAGAAAACAGAGGAACTAAAAACTGCTGAAGCGAATTCCATGGCTTTACAGAAGCAATCTGAAGGTTTACTTATTGAGTATGACCGTCTCATTGCAGAGAATGGGGATTTGAGGAACAAACTGCAGGCAATTGACCACCACGTGTCCCACTCAGACGGAAAGAAGAATTCGTAAAGGAAATTCTGCAATTTTTGAAGAGCTTGGTGTACTGTAAATTTTGGACCTATAGGTTTAACTGGGCATAGTTTTGTATCGTTATTTCACCATTATAGTCATAATCACATATGTAATTGAGTGGATGGATGACATGTATGTATGAGCAGATAATTTATCTGTATGACCCTACTATAGACATACTTGAATCTCGATACTAAACATATGCACTATGATGTTTTTCTACATTCTTTTGATACTACTAAGTACTACTGAAAATGTGAAATAACAGGCTTTTTTTTTAGTTCATTTCTTTCTTCTCGTCTCAATCTTTTCTAGATGTTCGTTTCTGCTATATTTGGCTCTCCGCACCAGCGAACAGAACTGGTTGCTCTAGTACGCCGTTATAGTGTAAAAATCGCTGCACCAGCGTAGTAGGAGCCGTCTGCTAAAGCTGCTGATGCTTTCTGTTCCGCTATAGCGAGCAGAGGTAGAAAATTCTGCCATCCGTGTTGCGTGGGCCCGCGTGACCCTGCCCTCCACCGGCCGTGCTCACCTAGTCGCCTCCTCCGCCGGCCGACGGCCGTACTCCTCCGATGGCCGCCCCTGCTCAAGAGAGATTTAAATTTTTGCTACTTGTACATCCATACAAATTTTTGTATGGTGGGATGCAACTGATTCAAAATAGAGTACGGCGGGTGCGGACAGCCTGACCGATCCTCTTGCAGAATGTTCTGGCGGTAGGTCGCTGATATTTGACTAAAAAAGTGAAAGGAAAAGTTATGGTATTGCTGAAAGGGATGCTGTTTGGAAGATATTAATATTCCAACCTTGACTTCTTAAGACATCCAAACCGTACTAGCTTCAACTACAAGTCCGTCCACTCAAATTTTACACACTGTTAACCCAATCACGCGATAAAAGGTGGTTTAAAATTGTGATCTAGATAGTTTTGACCTGAGTGATCTAGACAGTTTAAAGTCAATATTTTCATAGTACAAGGTCGAAAAGCAAATAGTAGAGACTAACTTTTCGTGGCTAGATGGAAAACAAAATTTTAAAAGAGAAGACGAATCTGAGTAATCCATTTTTAGATTTAATGGTCCAAACAATTGAGTGATGAGAGCCTCCAAATCACTCAGTTGAGGGATATCTTTTACTAATCTTTTGCTTTTTTTGACGCATGCCTACTTCCACTCTTGCTTACAAGTTTGAACTAGGACGGCATAAAGAAGGTGATGTGATATTCCATTTGATCATATCATCAAACGTATGTGTTGCTTACAAGCGAATGCCATTGTGCAACGAGAATAGCCCTTCACCTACTCTACCAGCAGCAGCTGTTGCCGGTTCCTTGTCCCGACTTGGCACAGGTGTCCGGCACAAGGATGTCGAACCCACTGAGCGTCCACTCGGCCTCTGCGTTCTCGCTGACGTATATCTCCGTGCCCACGTCGAGCGACGTCCACCTCCTCCTTGCCGGCGTCGTGCCGGGGTCCTGGTAGAAGTAGAGCGCCTGGGACAGGGCGCCGACGTCGAGCTCCCACGCCCTTGGGTCGCCGATCCAGCCCTGCCCTTTCGCCGTTGGGTAGCCGAACTCCCCCCACACCGGGTGGGGCAGCAGCTGCAGGATCTCCTGCGGCTGCGGGTTGCTGTAGGCGTCGCAGTAGGTGGTGGGCTGCTCGGCGCGCCGTGCGTTCCCGGGGGAGCAGTAGACGTGGTACGCCGCGTAGGGGAACCGGGCCGCGTCGGATCGGTGGACGCGCGTGCCGTTCCGGAACGTGTGCCACGGCGGGCACTGGTCGATCCGCGACGGCTTGCACCACGCCGGAGTGTCCGGGTTGATGATCATCTCGCTGTACCGCGTCACGTCGGTGGCCGTGTCGCCGTCGCAGGGTTTGCCGTCGTTCTTCCAGCAGCTGCCCATGTCCATCAGGTAGAACTGGCTGTTGGGGCCACCGCCCTGCTTCACCTCCAGCGTCACGCGCACCTTGAAGTCCGGCGACTCTGGCACCTGGGTAGTGGTGGTCCACACACCATGGACTCGGTCACACATGTGCGTATGTGTACAATGTACTAGGAGTTCTTGTTAGGGAATTATTGATGAATGAATGAACCCGATCGATGCACATCACGGGGTCGACGACAACTCTGTACTTTGAGATTCGTCGTGTTCGTGACCACCGCAACAGAAACAGACACTCACCCCGTGGTCGTGGTAGGGTAGGCACAAAAACTTTTATTTAAAAAAAGGAAAATTCCAAAAGTTTGGAGAATATCTGTAACCGTGAAAGCACAATGGCGAAGAAACCCAGAAAGACATGGTGCAGATACTTTTGTCTTGAGAGTAAAAAAAGCAGAGGAGGATCGGAACAGGAACTTACGATCTTTGTCATGCCCCTGGTGTCGTAGTGGTATCCACCGGAGAACCCCCTGGTGGCGTCGGAGCGGAGGTACAGCATCAGCCATGGGTACTTCTTGGACGTCCGGAGCTTGTGGTGGAACACCCACCCGTTCCTCGACGCCACCTCCTTCTCCCAGGTGACGGAGTAGTAGGACACGTCCCCGCCGCTGCCGAGACCGAGACGATCGTCCGCGGCGTCCAGCTCGTACGTGCCGAACACCCCGCCGCGGAGCCACCGGGAGCCCGCGTCGAGCGCGGTGCGGTTGTGGAACACCAGCGGCTGGTTCATGCACCCGGCGCCGCCGGGGCAGGGGAACCGTGACGTCTGCGCGAACGGGCGCGCCGGGCGGCCGTTCTCCGGGCAGATGGCGGCCGTGGTGTCGAGGTTGCCGTTCTTGAGCATGACCATCCAGAACTGCCACGGCGATGGGCTGTCGGGCACCTGGCACAGGTCGCCGAGGTACACCTCCTTGGCCGCCGCGTAGAGGTCGACGTCGCCGGTGACCGTCGCGTTCGCCGCCGCTCCCGGGAACGGGTCGCCCGCGCGGAGGTTGTTCTCGGCGTCGCTCACCCGGTGCACCACTTCGTACACCGGCTGCCCGTCCTCGCCGACGCTGGTGTCTGAAGCAAATAAAGATTTACCCGTCCTGAATAATAGAATCTCCATGTGTGATGTGGGCAAGAAAGAATGGAACGGCACGGCAAGAGATCAGAGAGAGAAAGAGCAGAATGGATGGATCAAGATCAACTGACCGAGGTCGAAGCAGTCGGCGCCGCGGGGGCTGCCCATGCCGGGGGCCTCCTGGCCGACCTCGTTGCAGAAGTTCCATGCCTCCCAGGCCACGCGGAGGCCGTCGCGGAGCATGCCGGGGTCCCCGAGCGCGGAGACATAGGCGCCGCCGCCGCCGTGCGTCCTGATGGCTTGTGCTGCCTCGCAGCACGAGAGAACGGCGATGAGGAGGGAGGCGGCCGCCGCCGCAGGCCACGCAGTCATTTGGGGGGGGAAATGGAATTCGTCAGCAGCAGAGCAGCTGATGCGGAAGCCGGGTGGGTGAAGACGACAGACGGTGGTTGGCACGGCGGTAGGCTCCGCGCACTCGCGCAGTAGTGAGAGTGAAGGCTAAGACATAGGTGTGCCGCGCGCACGAACTGGCGGTCCCCTATCCTGTTCGAGTGGCGCCGTTGGGGCTGGATCGCAGGAGCAGAGAAGGTGGTTATTTCTGTTGTTTTCAGGTCGTTTTTTGTTTTGACTTTTCCTGCAGAGGTGAGGTGGTAATTTTAACAGTCGTAAGAAGAAGAAGAAAAAAAAAGCTAATAATTCATCTGCCACTCGGTTATTATGCGCTGATGAGGATTTGTTGGTCAAGACGCAGCAAGCAGTCTGTCCATGTCACCATGACCTTGTTTCTAGGAAATCGAATCACTGCAGCTGTGGATACCCACCCGTTTCCGCATCTCCTCTTGTTGTGTCGTGCGTGTGTATTCAAGGTGTTCGCCGTTCACGGTAGAGTGTTTAGGTAGGGTAAAATTGATGAAATTTACAAAAATTTGTGAGAAGAATTACGATTTTTAATGAAATAAATAGTGTAAATGAATAGGAAAGCTCCATAATCTAAACACCCGTGCTTGGAAATGCTGCTGCATTTTGGACGATCATTATGATGTTTCAACCCTATAAACAATGAAGGCCCTATGCGGCTATGCCAGGGGTCACCCTTACGCCATCAGATCGTCTAGCTTCACGCTAGCTGGCGTCATTATGCAACCGTCCGTTCTGATCCTACGCTGAACCCTTCCGCGATCTGGGCCTTAGCCCACTTAAGCACAGCCTGGTGCGTAGAAAAGCAGCGGTCACTCGTTTGTTTTAGCGCAAACACTCTGCTTTTTGGTGCGACACGACTGAGATTTTGGCGCGTGGACAGCTGGGAGGTGGGACGATAGTGGGCAAAGGGAGGTGGCAAGTGAAGGTGGCCGTGCTTGTTCTCCCTGGACCGATGCAGAGGTACGTCAATATGCACTTTTCAAGCTAATAAATAGCATATAGCGGGTTGGTAGCGGATTGGTGTCGGGGTAGCGGATAGCAGATAGCAGGCGCTATAGCGGACGCTAAGTTCCAATAGCGGGACATAAATATCACTCATTATTTTAAAGTATATATGCCTAAAATAAAATATTTTAACTTGTTAAAAACCTATTAAAAATAAAAGTATATATCTATATAACTTAAGAGTAAAAATATGTATATATTTGTACTCAAAAGAGTAGATATGTAAAAAACTTATATGGTTGGTCATTTATAAATCATGTATAAATATTATCATATAATCATAAACTCGTAATAGCGGTCTAAAAGTGCTATTGCAGACCGCTATAGCGGCCGCTAACCCTAAATAGCGGCCAATAGCGGCCGCTAAGTTCCAATCCGCTATTTCAAGGCCGCTACCTCGTAGCGGTAGCGGTAACTAGCCGCTACCGCTATAGCGGCCGCTACCACCGCTATTTATTACCTTGGCACTTTTATCTCGTCTTGTACTCGGACTGCAATGATGTTGACAACAATGATGTTGTAATTTGTGGCCTTTTTACATGAGAAAGTTGGTGGAAAGTTGGAGGTGTGAATAGTACATTGGTAAATGTGTCTGTGAGAGAAGATGTGACTCGATGTGACTGGAAAGTTAGTGAAAGTTGACGAACTAAACAAAGCCTCGGTCTCCTTTGGCTTGTGGTGTCCTGAGTGTAGAACTTTTTTATATTTTTAGTCAGTGAATGGTACAGCGGGATCGATGTTCATGCAAGTGCTCTTTGAAATTTCTTTTGGTTATGATGCACGCGAGTAGCCTTCTCACAATCTCACCTGTTTTGTACCAATTGGAGCCGGCATGAATGTTGTGGAATTACCTATTAGGATGTATATATACTCGTACAACGGATAAAAAAATTCAGACCACTAAATTTGTGTTCCATGTAAATATAAACAGAAATAATTCAAAGACATTTCCAGGCACAACGAGAACCTCTCAGAGATTCATCATCACTGCCAGTTAATAAATTAATTATGAATTTTTTAAAACAAAATTATTTTTAATTTTTTTTGGAAAATACAAAACCACCCAAAGAGTCAATTTTGCACGGTTTGGATAGTTGGAGGGTGTTTAGTGTCCGCTTTTGTAGTTGTGGGTTAAAAAATCAGACTTTTTTGTATAGTTAGAGGGTGAAAAATAGACTTTTTCCTATATTTAAAGGGACCATATCCTGTGCAAACCAAGGATACGGTGCAACCTATGCAAACTTGATTAGGGGCCTTCGATCCAGCATCTCATGGACACGGCAACAGGTAGGCTTAATTTGCAAATAACCTCCCCTATTTAGCCTCCTAATCAGGTTTGTTGCAAATCAGTTCCCACCCATTGCCAATTCACGCGTGATGTTGGAGCCTCGGAGGGTTGCGCCACATCCAAGGAAGGAGCCCACCCGCGGTGTGAGCGCCGTGAATCTCGCCGACTAGGGTTGCACCGTTCCATGGAGCCCAACGACGCGCCGCTCCATGGAGAGGTTGTTGTAGGAGTGAGTTCATGGCGTTGGGGCCGTTGGATTCAATGGCTTCGTCGGAGAGGAGGGCGTCGTGTGCAGTGACGTCGCAGGCACCGGTGTCGCTTGAGCCCATGAGCCTTAGAGGGCACGGAGTAGGACGTCGGCGTCTGGAGACAAGGGCACCGGAGACGTCGGGCGCTGGAGACGTCAGTCGCTGAGACGAGGGCACGTAGATGTCGTTTCGCCGGAGACGATGGTGGGACTGGAGATGAGGGTGGCGCCCGGAGATGGGCCGGAGACGTCAGATTCCGGCGGCGGGCTTCGCGTTCCTTTTTTCATGGCGACTCAGGATAGAAAGTATGTCACCCAGGCACATGACTCGCGATAGAATTGCCTACATGATTTTCCAGGGGGTGTTTAGCAAAAACAAGATTGTTGGGCTAATGATGGGTATTTAAGTTCAAAATTACCCCACTTTTTTTTTCTAGCCATCAGATTCTCATCTAATGGTCTTAGTTGGAGTTTGCAAAGGTTGCACAAGGTACTTGGTTTGCACTTAGATATGCTCACATATTTAAATGATTGCTTTGTCGACTCATATATGTAACAATACTCGATTGTACAACGTGTAAATTAAATCGGCCAACCATTTTCCTCAGTCGTCTCTCACATTTAGATATCACACAAATATTCTTATATATAATTTGGTGCCACTCGCACACTATTTTACACGGCGTAGTCGCAGAAGCCGTAGGAGCACTTCTTATTGCACTGGTTCCCGCACGTGCCGCAGTTGTCCTTGTCGGAGAGGAGGTCGACGCAGCGCCCGCCGCAGCACGTGTCGTGGTGGTTCTTGCAGACCTTGTTGCAGCCGCCGCAGTGGTCAGCGCTGGCTGCAATGTCCACGCACTGCCCATCACAGCACGCCGGGCCAGGGCTCCCCGGAGCGAGGCACACGGAGGCCGATTTCTTGGAGCAGGCGTACGTCGATGGCAGCGGCGGGTTGTAGTAGGCCGCGCTGTTTGCAAGCAGGAAACGGCTTCTCCTGGGCTGGCGTCCTGCAGAGACGATGCTGGCCCCGGCATCGTCAGTGACCATGGCGGCAGATGCCGTAACTGTGGCAGCGAGCACCATGAGGAGAACGGTGAGTTTGGCCATGGTTGGAAGACCGAAGAGTATTATTTGCTATGCTTTTGGTGGCGAGTGACGGCGAGTTGTGTGTGTTTGTTTGTTTGTTTGTTTTCCTGGGAGGATGTCTTGGGAGAATTAATGTCTTAGGAGCATGGAGTTTATATATAGATGGTTGATGATTTGGAAATTAATGTCAACGTCTAAACTGTATCGGAGGTTGACTTTTGATGAAATTTGGTGGTGTTTAAAGCAAGGGTCGTCCGTCGCCGGCTCCCTGCGGTTGGGTGTAATCTTCTCCTGATGAATTTACGGCCGCCCTAACATGCCATGCTATGAGTTATGGAGATGCGTCATGAGGAAACAAGACAGAGAACATGAACCTCCAGCATACGTGGAATGCAAAGCGCGATGCCTTCAATTTGACACCCACAAATACAGAAGATGGCCGAGTTGTCTGCAAGAACAAGCATTTCAACATTCGCATAATTTACTCAAGTAAAAGAAGAAAAATTGTGAAGAATACTACATGATTCATCGTACTTAGTGTGGACATTCCCAGAGATTCATGCGCTGAATTAGCAAGTGCATAATGATGGACTCCGTGGGAATTCGTTGAACACAGACGCAATCCAAACACCAAGGATTAGGTTATTATGTTTGATAAAATTGGAAGGAAACATAGAGAGAATATATATATTGTGAAAAGCAGAAATATAAAAATTCAATCATCTTTCTCTATTTCTTTTTTTCATATGTTTCATGCAGCTGTTTAAGATACAAACTTCATGAACTTTGACTAGCATTTGACCTATCATCTGTAGATTTTTGTAGTTATTCATATTTCAAAGTACTGTCACTAGAAATTTAACGTCATAGAAATAAGCACTGTAAGTGTACTATTAGAGGTAATGTCAAACCACACAATACATTTTAAGTTAGAAAAATAGGGTATTGAGAGAATAACCATTACAACAATGTGTCCATTGAGCATCTTTAACAGTTTCCCAATAATATGGTATTGTGATGTCCCAATACATCTTTTATAGATTATTGAGAGATGTTCTTTTATAGTTAATCGTATCCAATTAGCATCTACCGTATTCAAAGAGATCTCTCTATTTATTTGGGAAAACTGGAGAGTTGTCCCAATAATTTAGGGGGGAATGAGAGATATAAAATGATTTTAATGGAGCACTATTTTTTTTGGGGAAAAGAGACGTTGGAGATTCTATGCACAAGATGTTATGGCCCCTTCATGTCTCCCATGATAAAAGCTCATTGCTTCTGTTGCATATATAGTCTACTATAGCTACTCATGTTTAGTGAAGTTATATTTGTGTCAAGATTAAGGTCATATTATGCGACCTCACTAGTCAATCTGCCATAGGCCAATAGCGCATGGTATATTATTCCAACAGTAGAATTTTCAGAACAAGAGCTGTCAAGATAGTTTTAGTTCGGAACAACCCCATAGGCCAACCGCATGGTCGCAAATGTAACAGAAACTCTAGGTTGAGACTGCTCTCACAGGTCCTAAAGCTCCGTTTGGATGTAGATATTGGAGACCTTGGTATTGAATTAGTTTCAATACCAAATCAAGCTAGCCATTGAAATGAGTAAAAAATCAAAGCTACCATTTGGATGTAGATGGAATTGGTCGATAGAATTCAACTTTAGGGACAAATACAAATTCATGTTTGGATACTAATGTTCTTCATTTGGAATTGGCCATCCTTGTCTTCTCCGGTGTTGCCATCTCCTGCAAAGATCAATGGCCTTGCTTCTCGGCACGGAGGAGCACGCCCGAGCAGGCGCTAGCGGGCGCCAGGAGCTCCCCCCTGAGTTGGCAACAGGGCACGGGAAGCTCCACTCAGGCTGGCGACATCGAGGCGCCGGAAGCTCCACTGTAGGCGGCCTTCCCTCTACCCTACCGCGCATGGCCCGTCTCTGACCGCCGGATCTTGAAGAGAGACCTTGAAGGTCGACAAGGCATGAAGCTTGGTGACGATGTACGGAGCTTGGCGACGGCGTGCAGAGGGCGTGGAAGGAGGACGGCTGGACGGGGATGGTGTCGGCCACGAGGACAGCGAGGATGGGGGTGGCGGCGGCTGCGAGGAAGGAGCAAGGGGTCAATGGCGAGGAAGGAAAAGAGGAGGGGGATGACTCCGACGCCGAGGACGCCGAGGATGGGGGGCGTGAGGAAGGAGGAGGGCGGCGCCGCAAGAGGCGTCACGTCGCGAGGTGACGAAAGATGTGTCGCGTGCCGATTCCTGACGATTCAGAGGGTGGAGGCTCGGTATTAGGGGAGGGGGCACGGTAGCAGATTGAATGCCGCGTGGTATTCGATTGCAATTCCATTACCCAATTCGGTTGACATCCAAACAAGGGAATTGGTTGCCACGAATTCTAATTCCTAATTCTAACCTCCAATGCCAACATCCAAACACAGCCTAAGATATTTTGTGCGAGCCTCTGTTGCGCTTGAAGCTCTCCTTCCATACCACTTCGAACAACTAACACTTGCTTTTGTGCATTACTATTATTTTCCTCCCTTTTTATCCCCTTTTCAAGACTGTTTGGGATCTAAATGTCTTAAGATTAAAAGATTGCTAATAACTGTATAGTACAAACTTTCATCGAGAGCTAAATTTTGACAAAAAAAAGTTTTGGAAAAAGTCCGGTTTTCACCTTCCAACTATAGCAAAAATCTGATTTTCAACCCGCAACTACGAAACCGGACACAAAAGGCCATCCAACTATCAAAACCGTGTAAATTTAGCCCTTTGAGTAGTTTCAAAGACAGTTTTCTGTTTTAATAAATTATTTAAAAATAATTTAATCCAATAAATTCATAACTAATTAATTTTAAGTAAAAAATATATGAAACTTGTGCCAACTGTTTCGAAAAATATAAACTATATGTTGGCACAACATTTGAAGTTATTTGCATTTTGTTTATTTCTATTCCTAGTATTATTTAAAAAATAATTAAACACTACGAACATAAACAAATAATACCCAAATAACTTTACATGGCAGATCAATAGGTAGGTTACATTTTTACAATTTTTTTGTCATCGGTTTCGAATTTTTTTATTTAAAATGAAATAGTCATGAATTTTTAGTTTAAACATAATTACTTATTTTTGCATAAAATGGAAAAACCACCTTTGAAACCACTGAAAGGGCCAAATTTGCATGGTTTTGATAGTTGGAGAGTCATTTGTGTCTGGTTTTGTAGTTGCAGGTTGAAAGGCAGACTTTTGTTATAGTTGAAGGGTGTAAATCGGACTTTTCCCAAAAGTTTTCTCGCATTGGAATTCTGAATTCACATGAAAAAGCTATAACTTCAAAAAGACGAAGGTCAAATAATCTATACATGCCGGTATGGAAAGAAAGCGATACATCATTATGCTGATATGAGCCAGAAGCAGTACAAGTGAACAACATCCATGATCCATGTTAAAAACATCCATGGCCCATATCGGTTCTTACATTCGATTCTATGTACACACATTAAAGAACAATTCTATAGATTTCGTCGATGTTTTAGGGCTTGTTTGCTTCCGAGCCATAGGCAACAATACCACATGGTTTTGGCATAGCTTTCCGTGGCTCGAAAGCAAAAGCACGCCTTTGTTGTTTACATGCTCCAACAGTTAAGGTGTTGATGCGCTTCTGGTTAACACACGAAAGCACTAGATCGCGCAGTCGTCGAATTCTCCTCGTCGGAACTTCTGGATGCAGCCGGTCAGACCGCCTGTATGGGCCGGTCAGACCGCCTGTAGCAGAGGCGCCGCGAAAGCCTACGATCACAACCTCGGGAGGGACTCCGTCGGAGGCTGCGAACCTAGGGTTGTTCTAAGGTCGGCAAGGCCACTTAGAACGTCCTAAAACGTCGTAGAGACGAAGAAGAAAAGCAAAGAGGTTGGAAAAACTAGGGTTTGGAGATAAAAAGTAAGACAATGATTTGTACGATTGGGTAGAGGTCCTCAATCGGCCACGGCCCTTTATATTTATAGGGTGGGGAGGTCTTGCCCCGCAAGGAAGTCCTTGTACAGATCTAAAAACGTGTAAAAGCCTGATTCTACCCGGACTCGGGGACAGACGTTCAGACAGCCTGTGACAGGTGGTTAAACCGCCTGGCACATTGCCAGATCGGCTACAGGGCCCAGCCAGTCTAACCGCATGCACAGGCGGTCTATACCAGTCTATACCGGCTGTCCCAGCCTGCTCGGTTTTAAGCCATCTTTTGTCATCAACATAAGGTAAATTAAGTGTGCTGTCATTTTCATGTCAAGGATCACATACATTTAATTTAATTACTTTTCATATTGTAGATGTTAATAATGATCACTGTGCATAGTCGCAGAAGCCGTAGGAGCACTTCTTGTTGCACTGGTTGAAGCACTTGCCGCAGTTGTCCTTGTCGGCCATCAGGTCGACGCAGCGTCCTCCGCAGCATACTCGATCATGCTTGCAGATCTTGTTGCAACCTCCGCAGTGATCCGCGCTGGCCTCCGTGTCCACGCAGCGCCCGTCGCAGCACGCCGCCCCGGGGCTTCCCGGCGCGAGGCACACGGCGGCTGTTTTCTTGGAGCAGTCGTACGCTGGCAAGGACGTGCTATAGGCCGCGCCGTTAGTGAGCAGCAGGAAACGGCTCCTCCTGCCTTTGAGCCCTGCAATCGTCGCCCCTGTAGCATAGGCCGTGGAGACCGTGGCGGCTGTGAGGAGCACCACCAGTAGAAGGGTGGTGAGCTTTGCCATGCCGGCTACAGAGATGTAACTGAATATATGGATGTTTGTTAGCTTGTTGGTAAGTGCACATGGATATTGTGCCTTCACTTATGCTGAATGAATACGAGCTTTATGTTTGTGTGGTTGCTACTGGCATGGCAAAACACAGCCTTATATACAAGAGATGGTTAGAAGGAAGTCAGAGGATCAACTATATAGACATATAGTATGCCTTGACTCCTGATGAAATTTGCAAATCAAGCAAGACAAATAATATCTGTCTCACCATGGCCCGGCGCAGTCTCCTGATCAAATTACGGCCGGCCCCACGTGCTGCCAAGGACATCATGAGATGAACAAAAGAATAATGATGGATAATCATGATATGAAAATAAACAACAGCATGAAGCCATGAACTTTCGGGATACGTGGAAATGAGTAGTGCGATGCCTTCCATTTGACACCCTCAACCACCAATCATTCAGAGACATATGACAGATCGATGATACTTGAATTGTCAGCGTTTGTCTGCGTTTACAAAGACAATTTACCTTATTCATTGTACTGCGGATGTAAGTCCATGCGGCCATTCCAGCTTGAAGCCATGAACTTTCGGCCATTCCAGCTTGAAAAGTCACTGTGAGCACACGCAAATTCACTGTACATAACACTCTACTCCAGTTTTTTTTATTGTTCAACGGTCAGCTTTGGGTTGATGAAGGAAGAAGGAAGACAGACAGTATGCCTCTGTCAACACAAATAGTAGAATATATTTCAGTGAAGGAAAAAGTCCGTTTTTCACCCTTTAACTGTTATGATCCGATTTTCAACCCAAATATTAAAGATCATCCAACTATCCAAACCATCAAAACCATTTTCAAAACCACTCAAAGGGCTAATTTTACACGGTTTGGATAGTTGGATGGTCTTTAGTGTTCGGTTTTGTAGTTGTGGGTTGAAAATTAGACTTTTGTAGTAGTTAGAGGGTGAAAAATAGACTTTTCCCTTAATGTAACAAAATACTGTTAGGTTTCGCGTGGGTGACCGTGCGCTACTAGAGAACTCAAATATAGACAATTTACAAAACTAATTACACAAATGTAGAGTAATTCACGAGACAAATCTATATTAACCCTAATTACACCTTGATTTGATAGTGTTGTGCTAATTGTGAATTAAATAGTCTTAATAGATGCTCGTGTATTAGTCTCCAACTATGTAATTAGTTTTATAATTGATATCTGTTTAATACTTCTAATTTTGTGCTAATCCCAAGTAAAAAGTTTTCACGTTGGAACTAAACAAGGTCATAATAGCATTTCAGAATGGGTAGTCTCGGTAATAACAACAATAGAGATTAGAAGACACCTTTAGTACGGGTTATACCAAAGCCAAAATTAGCTTCCTAGTGGTAGTACCAATGCCATTTTTTGTGATTTTGATGATTGATTGACAATAAAATCATTGAGACTAACAATTTTTCTAGATGAATATTTGAATATATTTCTAGGTTCCAAGGATAATTTGGAAGCCATCCAAATGCTTAACAATATCCAAAAGATGGTGTCGGCGATTTATGCTGACTGGGTTCTCGAGGGGGTGCCCCGAGAGAAGGGTTTAGGGAGAAGTCGCCGAGAATCTAGAGCCGAAGGTGACAAGAGACGATTTAGACAGGTTCGGGTCGCCGGAGCGTAATACCTTACGTCCTGTATGGTGTATCTTGTATTGATGAGATGTTGCAATGCCTGGCGGCGTTGCCCCATGGTCTAATCTAGGGACCCCTGCCCTCCTTTATATATCCAGGGGGCGAGGTTTACATGGTAAGTCTCCTAGTCAGTTACAATTGAAGAGTCCTAGTAGGACAAGGTGTCCTAGTAGGAATCTAGCTTGATTAGGGAACCTGGGGTTTCTATACCCAACAAGCCCCCGAGCGCTTCATTGCCTGAAGTACAACCCTGCTGTGAGTCTTGGAATATTGCAGAGTTGTTTGTCGACTCGAGTTCTTCTGAAGTCATCCGAGTTCTCTCAGCTTGGTTGTATGAAGACTTTGAGGTGCTCAAAAACTTCTTGGAGAATCTCATTGGTGCGCACCGTAAAGGTGCGCCCAATTGGGCAGCCCCCGAGCCTCGTTTTGCTTTGAAGAAGGAATTCGAGGGTCTTCAATGAATATTTCCCGAAGAGCTTCAATTTCCGAAGAATCCGAGTTCTTTTGAACCCTAGCGTTGCCTCCGAGATTCGGTATTAACCGAAAAATTCCGAAGAATCTTTGATGACGTACCCGCAGCCCCCGAGCCTTGATCCGATTTAATAAATCGGATTAAGGATCTGGACTCCAGGATTTGTAGAAGATCTGATGTAACTCCGATGGAGCGAAGATGTCCGAGTACTTTGCTAAAAACGTACTCGGCGAGCATCATGGTCCGAGTTCTTTTTTCGATAAGAACCCGGACTACGATGACCAGTCGAGTTCTTTTTCAACAAAGATATTGCGCATTGCGCAAAGACAAAAAGTTCTTGGGCGTCTTGATCTTGTTAGGCCGCATATTTTCTCCGGGTAGTTAGCCTGTTACGTTTAAGCACCTATCTTGCTAACCACTGCTCACGGAGAGGACGACTTACCACAGACTACATTGCTCAGCAGGGAGGCTTATATGTAGGCGGCACGCAAGAGTCGAGGTTTCACGGATTAAGGCATGTGCTACCCGAGTACTTTAGAAACCATTAAGAGAAAACGTGCAAGACACGAGCATATAAAATCGATATAAAGCACATGCAATTTGCGAAAACAACCCGGCAAGATCGCATGCTTAAGTAGTTTGTCCCGCTAGCCGTGCCCCCCACGATACCCCGGTCAAGAACACATCGGCTTGGAAAAAGCACGGTTTGCATCGTCAGACAAAAACTTCTCAAGACACTCGACTTTTAGGGATAAAACCGAACATACTGAAGAAGTCAGCGAAAACGCAAAAGGCGCATGAAGAAACCGACGAAAGCATGGACCGCGAAGGTATCCACTTGTAGATACGAATAGATAATTGAAACATATGACTTAGCTTGATTCGTGGATGATTCGTTGATGAAGTCGCGCCGAGTCCGAGTTCTTGGTTGAAAAAGAACTCGGTTGGTCATCATAGTCCAGGTTCGTGTCGAAAAAAGAACCCTGTTGGTTGCCGTAGTCTGGGTTCTTGTCGAAAAAAGAACCCTGCTCGGATAGGAAAAGAACCCTGGCGACACTTCCTACGAGTCGCAGGGTTGATCTTGGCCTGGCCTCCTGGATGACAGAGGTCACGGTCCTTACTGAAGTACCCTGGCAGATGCTGGAGATGATCCTCAGGCCGCCAAGTAGTCTTGTACCACGACTATCTGCTTGGTCTTGATACTTGAGGGCAACGAGGCCGGAGTCATCGTTTGTCCGAGTTGAACTCGGCTTCTGCCTCCAGGTACTCCTCCGAGTTGGATACGATCCGGAGATCGTGTCGGAATTTGGAGTTTTCCAAGATCCTCGCGGAGTGATCTGCGCGGGTGGCGGAGCTGACGCGACCGCTTCGTCGCGCAGTTCACGTTGGAGCTTGTCGTCCTGGTTTGCGATGCAAAGCCAGGAACCGAAGACGAAGGTAGCGCCTTCCTCGAACTTGACGTTGATGGAGGCGCTGAAGGATGCCATCGACTCTTTAATGAATTCTCGACGAGTAGATCCCCACGGACGGCGCCAAAGTGTCGGCGAATTATGCTGACAACGTTCTCGAGGGGGTGCCCCGAGAGAAGGGTTTAGGGAGAAGTCGTCGAGAATCTAGAGTCGAAGGTGACAAGAGACGATTTAGACAGGTTCGGGTCGCCGGAGCGTAATACCCTACGTCCTGTATGGTGTATCTTGTATTGATGAGATGTTGCAATGCCTGGCGGCGTTGCCCCATGGTCTAATCTAGGGACCCATGCCCTCCTTTATATATCCCAGGGGGCGAGGTTTACATGGTAAGTCTCCTAGTCAGTTACAATTGAAGAGTCCTAGTAGGACAAGGTGTCTTAGTAGGAGTCTAGCTTGATTAGGGAACCTGGGGTTTCTATACCCAACAGATGGTTATCTAAATAGGAGCCATCCAATCCATATGGAAAAGTTGACTTAGTCATATTCCAGGGCATCCAAATGATGCCAAAGAAGATAGAAGAAAAGACACGTGAAGAAGCAAAGATGATTGAAAAAAACGCAAAGGCACTGACTATTTATGTGCTCTATACAAAGGCCACTAAATCAATCGGTGAAGATCAAGGAGAAAAGTTCTCTCTGTGTAGGAGCACCGATCAATTCAGTGCTTGCACATGGAGACCACCGAATCAATCGGTGGTGGTCAGAAGACAGCGGGAAGACGAAGTCAAGACCACTGACTATTCCGGCGGTGCCAAAAAAATGGCACCGAATTAGTCAGTGATGGCGTCCATATAGCAGTTCAGCACTGTGTGGACTTGGGTGGCCATCGACTATTTCAATGGCGTCAAAAAGAGGGCACCAAATCAGTCTGTGCAAAAGGTGAAGGATGAAGAGCTCTCTATGTAAATCGCACTAACTATTTTTGTGGTCAGCGACATACAGGATCTCAACGGCTAGCTGAGGTGGCACCACCGACTACTTCAGTGGTACCCCTCATGTGACCACCGAATTAGTATGTGGTACGTAGAAAGGTTGCAATGGCTAGTTCCCTGGTTGGAACTATATATATGGATTGCCTCGGCCATTTGATGTGTTCTTGAGCTTAGGGAAGATATTGGCAAGTGTTCTACACATTCTTAAGTGCTCAATCCACCAAAGTGCTAATTATAAGATCTAGGCAATTAGAAAAGTGTTTAGTGCTAATCTAGGCCGATTAGCACATCTCTTTGGGATTTAGCCTAGAGTTTAGCAATGTTTGCATACCTCTTGCTCTATCCGGTGCTTGCGCGCATCAAGTTTTGTAATCCGGGGCTTGTAGTCTTGTGAAACCCTCCAACCGAGTTTGTAGAGTTACTACCGGTGGTTGTACAAGGGAGGAGAGGTCCTTGGTGTTTGGCTGATGCTCTATCAAGTGAAGGCAGCGTGGAGCATCCTGGGAGGGACAAGCGGAGACCCACTTGAGTGTGGGGAAGTCTCGTGGTTACCTATGGGGTTACTCGACTGGGGAGTTTATGCCCTTATGGGGAGCATTCCCTTTGAGAGGGGCTCCAACCTCGGTAAAAATAGCCGCGCGGGGAGTTTGCTCTTCTCTACCCTTTACCTTCCACATTTCATACTTGCATTATTTTTCGTATTTACCTTTCCTAGACTTGCCATGCTAGTATAGGATTGGACCTAGGGTGCAAAACTTTGTAGCGGTAGAGATAGCAACACATAGAGAAAATCTATATCATATTAAGATATAAATTGAAATAAGTTTTCATATGTGCAATCGGAGCCTTAGTTTTTAGAACACCTACTTCTCCCCTCCATCTTAGGGTGTCATAGTCCCTTCAACACAGGGCACATCCACCTTTTAGAACTGGTTGGTATTACCAAATGGAACTAAAAGGGCATCCATGAATCACACTTGACATCAAAAGAAAAACGGAAATGCTATATACAAGACGTCTGGCAGACCCCCCTTCCGTCGGACACATCATCCACCATGTGTCCCCTTCAACCATTCCCACGCTGATGTTCGAACCGTTGCAACATCGGTCCTTAGGATGTTTCCGTCTGTTACAAGTTCTATCCACTCAATGTTTCCGTGTACATGGCTAGTTGCAACTTTTGAACCATGCATGTGCGTCAACCACTCCCGTGATTGTATTTCAATCCGTGCAACATTGGACATATGCGGTGGATCTCCATCTTGCAAACTTCGATTGTCTAATGTTGCACCTCCCCCACTTCCAAACTACCCTCGGTCGTTGTTGCGGTGCCTGATATTTGCCTGTATGTTTCAAATATCACCATGATGTTTCAACCAAAGTTGTTTAACCGTTCTGGCACTTTCGTAGCATCCGTGTTTTCCATCACGCTAAAATGTTGCAAACTTTTGACTGCATGTTTCAAAAATAACCATGATGTTTCAACCAAAGTTGTTTCAAACTGTTCTGGCGCTTTTGTTGCATCCGTGTTTTGCGGCTCGCCCGTTTTGCAAACTTTTGACTACATGTTTCAAAAATCACCTTGATATTTCAATCGAAGTTGTTTTGACCATTCGGTTCTGGAGCTTTTGTTGCACCTGTGCTTTGCGGGTTGCCTGTATGTTTAAAACTACCCTCGGGCGTTGACGTTGTTGCGGTGCCTGATATTTGACTACACGTTTGAAATGTTGCAAACTTTTGACTACATGTTTCAAAAATCACCTTGATGTTCCAACTGAAGTTGTTTCAACAGTTCTAGAGCTTTTGCTGCATCCGTGTTTTGCGGCTCGCCCGTATATTTCAAACTACCTTTGGTCATTGTTGCGGTGCTTGATATTTGACTGCATGTTTTAAAAATCACCGTAATGTTGCAGGAAACATTCAAGTGCAACACCGTCTGTCGCTGCGCTCGGACGTCCGACGTCCGGTGCTAGCAGTTCCAAAAGAAAAATACCTCCTACCAAAGTTAGATCTATTATGTACGTGAGACAGTAACTGAGCTACTCACGAGGGCAGAGGTCTACGTAGGCCTCTCCGAAAGTTAAAATATTTTTTTATCAACAACCTTTATTCTGGATTGGTGGCACAAACTGATACTAGAGATTGTTTCTAGTCCTAGTTCTACGCCGATACTGACACGACACGAGTAATGCCTTGGAGAAATGAGGGTACGATAGGTGGAACCGCGCACGGTGTAGAGTGAGCAAACAGATTAAAGTCATTACTCGTGCATGTAATCACATCAAAGATACACTGCTGCTATAATCACATGATGTGCTAATCTTTTTTTATATTTTATCATGATACTAGTGTAGGAAACGGCTAGGCTATGCTTACCAAAAAAAATTTGATCTACCACGTGAAGACCCAAGAAATTTGCGAGTAGTAGATCATAGATCGTTACCACTAGACGTGTAGATACAACAGAACGGTTTCGATGTAGGAAAGCGTGAAGAGATAGCAGGTAGTGCTGTTGCTAATGCTCGTTAAGTCCGTCTCATCCTCGTGCTCTAAACACAGATCCTCCAAGGTATCCACATGTATGGGGAGGAAGTGTCATGATCCGAACTGCTAGGTCCTCTAAGGTGACGAGAGGCGCGGGCGTTGGGGTGGGGGGGGGGGAGGGGACGATGCCCAATTCATGTGAGAGCAAGGGCCAATTCAGATATGCCCATGAGTAACTCTAATAATCCTCATGGATCAACATCTTTTATGGGCCAATTCAGATATGTCCATTGGTACCTCTAATAATCCTTCATGCCGATTGGTTTTAGGTCATAAATCCAACAACAATAGTTTTTTATAACCTTGTTTTTAATCTAACCTATCTGAACTTATACAAAAGGAAGCACAAACGGCCTGTGTATATCAGAAGCTTATCTCTATCTTTCATCACAATAGAAGAATTATAATAAATTAGCTACTACAATTTCTCCAAAGAAAAGACAATCCAGCATGCATGAAATTCTTATGTTAGCAGCAGTTGACTTAGTGCTTCTGGTAATATATATATCTTTGAGTAGGATCTAAAAAAGAACTTTATATGCTTAAGTTGGAGAGAACCTCCGAAAGCCAAACCATATGTAGTATGGACCTTTGCACAACCCACCAATCTTTTTGCAAGCATCGAATCTAATATATATAAAGGATGAGCTGCAGAGGCCAAAAGGTTTTTTTTTCAACACCCTTGCATATGGCTTTGACGTGTTGTATCTGTTGGCCATACAGTTAAGCAATAATCTTTCCACGCTATGGTGTGATTAGAGGTTGACTCTATGAAGACGTACGAACGAGACCTATTACCAACTAAAGAAATGAAAGCAACCACGCCACTTCCTAACAAAGAAAAACTCGCTGATAAAATGTACTGTTGCGCATACCACACTAATAATTTCGTGCATGAATGTTCACGAATGCAAAGTACAAACTTTATTTGCCGTTCTTGTTAAATTATGATGTTCATGGCTCATCATGCATGATTTCATAGGATGGTCATGTCAACAAAAGAACAGTAGTAAATTGCAGTTATTGCTGATTATGAATTCAAATTTTCAAAGATACAAACTAATCAGATTAATGATTGCTGATATGACACCCACAGGGCCATTGTAGAGTGACAGTATACTCGACACAGACAATTTCATCTGTCCAATTTTGGAATAATCGATACAATTGAATAATAATATACTATAAGAAACAACCTCATAACTTTGTTACATCTTCCGGTGGCATACAGCAGCTAGTGTGTGGATAGAGAGGTTTTACATGGGATCAGAAATTTTAGGACAATTTCATCATCCTAAAAGTATGCCATGCACGCATCAACCCCACTCTTCCAATTTTGAACCCAGACCTTAAGTACACTTCTTAACTCCAATCAACAAGTATTTCCACTTTTGCAATCGATTGATTTCCATCGAGAGAACATATAATCATATGCAGCAAACAAGATCCTCAGAGAAGTTGCTTTCACAAATAAATCTCGGGGTAATACGTACTAAGCGTAGTTACAGAAACCATAGTTGCACTTCTTGCGGCACTGGTTCCCGCACCTGCCGCAGTTGTCCTTGTCGGAGTCCAGATCGACGCAGCGCCCGCCGCAGCAAGTCCCGTGCTTGTTCTTGCACACCTTGTTGCAGCCGCCGCAGTGGTACGGGCTGGAGATGGTGTCGACGCACTGGCCGCCGCAGCACGTCGGCCCTGGGCTCCCCGCCGCGAGGCAGATGGAGGCCGATTTCTTGGAGCAGTCGTAGACGTTGGCCGCTAGGAAACGACTCTTCCTGACCGGAAGACTCGCTTGGCTGGCCGTGGCGACTGGCAGCACGACGGCGGCGGCGAGTGCCACGACGATCAAAAGCACGGCAAAGCTTCTCATGATGCGCCTGTCCTGCTGCTAGCTCCTGCTTTATTGATTTTGTTTAGCCTGCTTTTGCTGCTTTATTGGCGAAGGATCATACATCAAAGGGAGGGGGATGCAGGAGCTAGCTGGCTGAGCTGGAGAGTGTGTGTGCTCTGGAGGGAGAAAGGAAAGCTTATATACTGAGAAGAGAACCGAGTGGCAAATGAAAGTCAGCAGCGGGTTTCACGAACACGCCGGTTGAGTAAGTGAGTTCTGAAGCAAAGAGCATGTGTAATTAAAACCACTTCTTCATCAAATAAAAATATGTATAACGAGTTGCTGAAAGCAAAGCGTGTGCGTTGCATGGAGTATGATTGCATCAAGAGGCACGGTCACCGTCCTTCGAGCGTACGGTTAACGTGAAGCGGCGATCGGTCTTCAGACTGACGTCCATGTTGCCAGTACATTGTTTCCCCTCCAAAATGCAGAGCTAGATGACTTTACCATTTACATCCGGCCGGCAGCTATACCAGGTAATAAATATCCACATTTACCCCATGTTTTAGACTTTTAGGCCAGTTTGACTTAGGCCAATTTTAGTGGGAGTTTTATGAGCAATAAATAGAGTGCCACATAGGCAGTTTTGGTGATGTGACAGTGAATTAATGAAGAGAGAGGTGAAATGAGTTTCATGGTGATGAAACTCTCCATACACAGTTACCTAGACAGCTTGTGTCTTATATGTAACCTAGAAAACAACAATAGATGAAACTATGCATTGAGAGTGGGGTGTTTCATACTAGTTTCAAACATTTTTACATAATGTGACACTCTAGTAATCGTGTCCATGAAATTCTCATTGAGAATGGCCTTAAAGTACCTCCTTTATTTGTGGACGCATATATAGATTTACCCCTATCAATACAATAATATATTACCCACCATTGAAAGCCTACGGAAAACTAGACGCGGTTAGATCTTTAGGCTATCCCCAACCCAAGCGATGTCCAATGGACACTACTCAAGAAACTATGGTGTCCAATGCATCACATCTACCAAGAGTCTAAATAATTAATTAGCCACTGCATTCACTTTTTTTTATGCATTCTATTGACCAATCATTTTGCTTCCTCATAAACTATATAAACACTACTCTCTCCCAATGCTAATATTAATAGTGTCTAGTGCATTGGTTTTCGCATAGACACTGGGTCTCATGCAAGACCCAGTTTCTTCTCATCTCTCTCCCCTCTCGTATTTAATACATGACACATCGCCTAAAAATCCTATGTGGCACTACAATTAATTCTATGGACACCATCCTACTAGGAGGGTTAGAGATAGCCTTATATTACCACTCACTAGAGGCATGCCACACACTATTTAAAGGAACCCCACATTACTGAGACAAAAAAGGTTGTAAAATCTGTGGTTTTATCCCTATTGTTTAAGGGCTATACAAAGTCAACCACCTTGCCAACCATCCAACTATAGTACATTGAACTTTCAAAATGAACATTATTTGATAATTAAATGCACATTTATAATCACTTGTCAAACCAATTTCTCGAACCCTAGTTCATAGTTGAAATTTGATATATTAGACCAGTCTGTCAATAGGAATTTATGAGCATTAATTTCTATGCCACGCCACTAATTTTATTGACTTGACAATGTACGTATGAGGAGAGCATGAAACTCCTATTGCACGGTTACAATTGTACGATGAAACCGACATGGTACTCAATGTAAACTTACTGCAACATTGAATGTTTACTTGGAGCCAAGCAAGGAGGTTTTCCTGCCCAAACCCGTAACACGGTGACAAGATATTCTAGAATACTGCCCTCACATGGGTAGGCAGATTTACGGTGACGTGAGATCCTGAACACAGAACGAAAAAAGAATAGCCAACCAAGTGTGGAAACGCCCCGACGCACACTAGCCCACCCTGTGTTGTCGTGGAGGGTGTGTTTAGTTGGGAGAGGAGGAAAAGAACTTTTTCTGAGAAGCGTGTTCTGTGAGAGGGATGAATAGGAAAGTTGAAAGGAGTTAAAAGGGGAACTTTCCTAGGAAGCGTGTTTTCAAAGAGACGAATAGTAGAGTCCAAAAGAACTTCTGAAACTAAACACGGCCCAATGAGTCCAATCAGACGACCATGGAATCACAGTCGGCATCTGCAAGGAGCCGCCTCGCAACTGCACTTCTGTGTTCAGATTCGTGGTACAAGATTATTCCAACAGGATTCGTGGCCGTGTTGAACTATGCACGAGCACATTGCACCTCCCTGATCTCCGCAGCATATCAGGCCCTCTCGATCTTTTCTTTAAAATCCAAGTCAGCGTGTGTTTGGTGGTGCAGGAACTGACAACAGAAAAGGAACGTTGGCGACATGTTGTAGGAACAAATTTATAATGCATAAATGATGGCGCACACAGTACTATAGTAAAGAATCGTCCTCTTCGATTTTCGATGTTCGCCAAATGATATGGTCACCGCAGCGACCAAGGAGCTAGTCGTCGGCTGCGTAAGGACGTAAACCAAGATGAAGAACACTAATTTGATTTTCGATGCATTAGCCTTAAATTAAAAACCTAAGCTCTTTGTTTTTTTGATATTTTGATTTCATTTAAATGCAATTTTTAAAAACAACGCTACTACAAAAAACTACTTTGGCAAACGCTTCCATCTGATCATCTCAGCTTATTTTAACTAAACTAATAGTGATAAGTTTTCACTGTCAGTTCGTAAGTGGGTGGGCGTAGTGGATGTAGGAGAAATGGGTAAGCCCATCGTTTGTGGTTTTGGTAATTCTACGACGATATAGTCATTAGAACTATCATGTTTGTCGAGATGCATTTTTAAAGATTTTATAGGTTTTAAGGATAATTTAGAAGTCATCCAAAATTATTAGGCTATCTCCAACAGCGGAGACCTAAAAATAAGACCCATTCCACGATTTGAGTCACCCACGGTAAAAGGTCTAGGACCCAAACCTTCTCAATCTCCAACAGCAAACCCAAACTCCCTCTTCTTCCTCCTCTCGCGGGCACACCTTCCTCCTCTCGCGAGCACACCGAGGCAAGCCTTTGCGCTGCCATGGGAGGTCTGCCGGCCAGCTCGCCGGCCGGGCACCACACGCGAGCTGACGAATCGAAGGCACCTCGAGCTCCCCGCGAGACCCTGTGTCCGCTGGCCGCGCAGGCTGCAAAGCTGCTGGGGCTGCATGAGCTCACCGTGCGGAGCTGCTGCCTTTCGGAGCTCACCGTGTGGAGCTGCTGCCTTTTGGAGCTCACCATGAGGAGCTGCTGCCTGCTGGAGTCGACCGTGCCGGCAAATCGACGCCCCGAGCGAGAATCGAAGGTCTGGCCGCCGAATCGACACCCCAAGCCAGACCATGGGAAGCTCGACCACGCCGGCCATGGGGAGCTCGACCCCCGTTCCAACCTCGTCACGCCCAGGAGCCGTCGCTCGGCCTCCATCCAGGCAGCTCCGTGGCGCACAAAGATCTCGACGGCGCGCGCGGCTCCGCGACGAGCAGCTGTGCCAGCTCTTGCGGGCGGCGGCGATGCATCGAGCACGGGAACCGGCACCGATGTGGGTAAGGCGGGCGACGGAGCATCAGGCACGCAGGCCGAACAGCGGTGGCGGGCGCAGAGGCGGACAAGCAGCGGCGGAGCGGACGAGCGACGGCAGCGGCACCTCGTCTTTCCCCCCCTCTCCGTGCAGACCGTGCGTGAAACAGTTGGCCACAGAATATGGGTCGAGGAGAGAGAGATAGCTAAGTTTAGGTCGCCGGCACCCTCCGACCCAAAATTGGTCTTTAGTATCGGTCATCTGTTGGAGGCCGAATTTGGAGACCTAACTACTGTTCAGAACCTATATTTGGGGTTGGGTCTCATGATAGGTTAGCTGTTGGAGATAGCCTTAGAAACCATGCATGTAGCCTAGTTCTAACCACGCTCCATTCCTCACCTCAATGCGAAAGGCCCATCAAAATTGATCTTCAGAACATTTCAAGGGGGTGGAATCCATTTCTCATTCACCCTTCTTGCTTAGCTTACTACCCCTCTTTTTTTATCTAGCTGGACCCTCTCACAATCAAGGAGAGTTGCTCGTCAAGTGATCTCTGCAAACATCCTTGAAGGCTCACCCACATTGGCTTTAATTTGTTTCTGTTCAACCACACTTCTCATAGGAGACCTATAGTTAGAAGGCATTTCTCCCTCTCTAGCTTCAGGATTGCGCCAAAAACTTCTTCAGCCGAGCTGAGAGACACCAGATACAGCTTGACATCCTCTATACCTAAGTTCCTCCAACACTTCTTAGCAATCTTGCATTTCAAAAAATAGTGACCCCCATCTTCGTCTAAACGCGAACATATTGGGCATCTTGTATCTATCTCCAGCTCTCTTCGACTTATACTCAAACGAAGAGCAACGCTATTATGAGCGAAGCGCCAGAGAAATTATTTAATCTTAGGAGCACAATCCAGTTTCCACATTGAGGAGCCAACTTGCCTCTCCTTTTGTTCCTCCCTTTATCTTCCATAACATGATAAGCAGATTTAACCAAAAACCACCCTTTGGGATCATAGTGCCATGCCAAAAAAATCTTCATACCCAGATTTAATTGGAATTGATAGAATATGACATGCATCGTGAGACCAAAAAGCTTCACGCAACAACTCCTCATCTCATTTACCAGAAATTCGGCAGATAAGATCTACCACTTTGTTAACTACAGTTCACCCTCTCGGAGTACAAGGTTGTCTTGTGATTTTGTTTGGGATCCATGGTCTCTCCAAATATTGATTCTCCTCATGTCTCCCACCCTCCAAATTAGGCCTTCTTGCAGGGCCCCCAACCCCTTAAGAATACTCCTCCATGAGTAAGAGATGCCCTGCTTCTCTTCCACCACTAGAGGATCACCATCAGGAAAATATTTGGCACGAAGTACTTGAACACCTAGTGAGTCTGGATCAGTAATCAGCCACCATCCCTGCCTAGCTAGCATGGCTAGATTATTAGATTAAACAAGTGCAGGTATCTATAGCCAAGACCGCCCTTCATCTTTCTACTACCCAAAAGTTCCTTGGGAAGCCAATGCATTTTATTCTCCTCTTTTTGAGCCCACCAATACCTACATGTTAGTTTCCGCATGTCATCACATAGTGTCTTGGTCAAGTCAAAGCATGACATCGCATATGTTTGAATCGTCTGGGAAACCGCCTTGATCAAGACATCCTTTTATGTCTTTGATAATAGCTTCTCCTTCCACCTATGGATCATTTGCCACACCCTGTCTTTCAAATAAGCAAAAGTCTGCACTTTTGATTTGTCCATATATACAGGAAGACCCAAATACTTCTCATTCCTTGCCTCTGAATTTATTTTCAGCACAGCCATCAGATTGATTTTAACCTCATCTGAAGTATTCTTGTTGAACATTATAGAAGACTTATCCTTGTTTATTGTTTGCCCCTAAAGAATCCTCATATGATGAAAGAAGATTCCGCAAATGATCTGCACTCCCATTTTCAATTTTGAAGAGTAGCAAAGAGTCGTCTACGAATAGTAGATGATTGATACTCGGGGCATCCTAGCACACGCGAACACTCATTGTTTCCCCTCTTGATTCAACTGCATTTAGTAGACATGAAAACGCCTTAGCACATATTAAGAAAAGATAGGGGGAAGGGGACCACCCCTACCGCAAGCCCCTCCGGGGGACTATCTCATCAGTAAGTTCTCCACATGAATCCGATACCGGATTGTGGACACAAAATTCATCAAGACTTCCACCCACATCTGACAAAAAACCCACTTTGAGAAGCATCCTCCTCAAAAACTCCCATTCCACACGGTCATAAGCTTTGCTCACATCTAGTTTCAGCATAGCAAAACAATCTGCCCCTCTTCTCTTGGTCTGCATATAATGTGTCATCTCATAGGCAAGCAGAACATTGTCCGTTATGAGCCGTCCAAGGACAAACGCACTTTGATTAAGGGAGATGATGTCAGGCAGGATCTTTTTTAGTCAGTTTGACAAGACCTTAGAAGCAATCTTGTAAACCACATTGCATATACTAATCAGTCGCAGGACTGTCAACTTCTTAGGATTTTGCACCTTGGGAATAAGAACCACGACCGTGTCATTCCATCCACTATCCATTGATCCTCCATTCGGAAGCGCTACAATCTCCTTGCATACATACTTTCTCACTAAATCCCAATATTTCTTATAGAAAAGAGTTGGCACACCGTCAGGCCCCGGAGCTTTCAGGTCCCCCATGCTATCTAGCACTCTTTTCACCTCCTCCTCAGTTTATTCTAGCATAAGTTCTACATTGATCACTTCCATGACACGCACCAGCACAACATCAAGGAGCTTCTCGCACCTTGTTCATGCATTAGACTGGAATAGGGTTGTATAACAATTAGTGACCAGATTATGAATTCCATCTGCATCCTCGACCACACCACCATTCTCTTTCACCAGACGACATATCTTATTCCTTCGCCTCCTTGCCAAAGCAAACTCATGAAAAAATGTTGTGTTGCAATCTCCATGTTTCAACCAGTGAGTAGTAGCTTGTTGCTTCCAGTATAGCTCTAGTTGATTCTCTAACTTCTCAAGCTAATACTTCAATATTTGCTCCATAGTCACACTGTCTCTAGCAATTCCACGTCCCTGCATAATTCAAGCTCTTGCTTAGCCTATTTAATACGTTTCTCTAGATCACCTAGAAAATTTCAGCTCCAATCCAATAACTCAGCTGCCACCTCCCGCACAACACTGGTCACCTTCCCATCCCTGGCATCATTGTCGGTTTCCGTGCATTTTCAATGACCACATCACAGTTATCATCATTCACCCACCCTGCCTCAAAACAAAAGGCAGGCCTAGACCTGTTGCAACGAGGAGCTTGCTCTTCCAATGTGGTGAGTATAACTGGTTGATGGTCTGAATGGCGTGGATCTCCATTCCGCACACAGAAATTTAGAAAAAAGGAACACCACACATTATCAGCAACTGCATGATCCAATCACTCCCGAATGTTGTTCTAACAAGTATGGTTGTGGTTCCTCCATGTAAACATGTCACTAATGAAACCTAAATCAGACAGACCCCATGCCTCAAGGGCTTGACGAAATCTGTCTATGCATACTTTAGCTTTAGGCACTCCTCCCTCCTTCTCATGTCCAAAGAGAATCTCATTGAAACCTCTCAGACACAGCTAAGGGCGCCTATTTAGCGCGCTCACTGCATTCAGCATTCGCATGGAACTCCACAATAGTTCTTTCCGATCAGTCTGTGGCTCACCATAGAAGCCAGTGAGACGCCAGACAGAACCATCCTCCTCCACCTCACCATCAATGTACATCTGAGTCGCTGCACGTAAATGGAACTTTACCCCACTTCCCTAGCGCCTGTGGATTCGTCCCATCCCCGTGCTTCCGTCTTCGTGAGACATCGCTGGTCCTAGTGGAGTCAGACGCGGACAACCGACCCTCTCTATCATGAAGTTTCATTGTTGTAGGTTTCTCATGACTCGAAACAAGAGGCAGGCGTTGGCCGCCACCGCGCCGCAAATGGCCAGTCGAAAGGAGGCAGCAAAGCAAGCTCCACAAGGTTGCTTAATTTCGACACTAATCTTGATCAAAAACTGGTTTGTCACTGTTTTGTCAACCACCTGTACGGCCACCGACCGTATCACGCTTGTTTGAGTCTTGTGGCTGCCGCCACGTCCAGCTGCTCACCCAAGTCGCACGGTTACCACCACTCCCGTTGCTCGCCTGAGTCAAGTGGCATCGCTGGAGTCACGTAGCCGCTCGCCACGCCCGCTGCTCGCCCATGTTGTGTGCCCAAGGGTCCAAGCCCCGCTCATGAGTGGCATCAGTGCCTAAGTCAGGAGAAGTGGGCTATAAGCTTTCAACCTGCTTAGCCTCAAAACCCAAGAAAATATACATGAGACTTTTTTTAGAACAATATACATGAGACATTTGAGCCATATATTTATAATGAAGATGTAACCATTATATAGTGGGCCAAATAAATGGTAAACATCGATTTAGTCTACAGCAAGCTATATTATTAACCTTCGCTCTAATATGAGGATAAGGTCTGCGAGGTGGCCTTGGGCTATGGTGGGCTACTGGGCCTGCTGTGTGGCGCGTAGAAAGAGAGATCAGCAGCAGTGCTAGGGAGTGTTTTTTCTCTCTGCAAGACAGATCTAGAAGCTGTGGCCAAGACAGAAAAAGTCCGTTGAAACTATTTCAGCTGTCTCGTTTGGCTCTACTTTGTCTTCACTTGTCACAAATTTATATTTATTAGCCCATTTTGGCGACAAATTCTAGGGTTGACAAAATTGAAAGATCAATATGCTTCTAACTAATGATAGTACTACACCAGTATGCATTCGTGCTTGTCAATAACAGTGGAGCTATAAGGTGATTCTTTATTGGGACGAAAGTGCCATGCTGATGGCTTGATTGTATAGTTAAAGTCTGAACCACATTGTTAAAGAGAAGTCTGAACCACGTTGTTAAAGAAAAGTCTGAACCAAAACAATCCACATTAGATACAATATTGCTTAAAACTAAGACCATAGAGTACAGCAATAATGATCCATCCGGTTTCATAACTGTTTCTCTCATTTCCTCAATAAAAGTACTAGCTAAAAATGATTGGTAATTGGTTTCGTGAGGGGCGGTCTATTGTATGATATAACATATAACTCCCACCACTTCATCGTCCCATGATACCATGCATGCTTGGTTCTACTATAGGCATCAAACCTGCAAGCAAACTGAAAGTGAGCATATGATAGACTTAGATTAGAGACAGCAAGAGGCTTAAATAACGAGAACTTTTTCAGAATCATTATTGTCACGAATTACCACGTACTTGGATGCATTGTAAGAACAGAGGTGCTGGGTATCAGGACAGCTAAACTACCATGATGGAATAGCACAAATATGCATCACTTAATTTTTCTCAGATTATCAATTGCTTCCACCAAGCACTCTACAGGTAACAAAAAAATAAATTGTGATCTAAATCAGTCATGTCAGCAGGCATCACCCGGGAAGGTTACTACACACAAATGAGTGCAAATATCCTACACAAGTTAATTATATCGAGGCCACGTCATAGATGAATTAAAAAATACGAGTACATGCTCCTCAACGAAAAGATCGTAGAAAGTAAATGAGCAAGCAAAGCTTTAGCTTCAATCATGCTATCAACCAAATAATTGTTTTTTTTTAAAAAAAAAAGACCATTCTGCAGAGACCCGACAATACTAGATCTGAATTGTTCTCTGGTCAATTCAGAACAGGTTTCAGCTTCTAAAATCAAGAACTTTTTTTACAGTGCGGAAAAACAAACAAGGCCAGGGGTGACGTGAACTTGCAACCGAACGGAAAATACATATAAAGGAAGCCAAATAGTTCTCCAATTGCAGTCGAGCTAACTAGTCAAGCATGCGTGTTAGCACGGGTTAACTGAGCTCCAGTTGTTCAATTAAAGACGGTTCAACTATGCAAGCGATACACATAAATATTTAATTTTCATTACCTGAAGGTTCCAAACTCTTTTCACAAACATTCATGTTCCAATATCATCTTCGCACAGGTTTTCTATGTATATATACCCTCCACATTTGACTTCAATGGCCTATTGTAAGACCTCAACAATCAACTTAACTCCCATCTCGTCTCATGAGACTATCCATGCATCCTGAGAAATAAGCATGAAGGACAGATAGTTAATTCGGAAAGTTTTGGAAATGTCGATTTACAAGCACCCGATTTACAAGCACCCAACGGTAACTTTAAGAATGTTGACTCCATGTATGGATGGAAAGTCAGATATACTTCGTTTCAAAAAAAAAAAGTCAGATATACTAGCAGAAAACAAGAAATTATGAATTCCTTATTAAATACTCACTCACTCCTAAATTATAAGGCATTTTAGTTTGTCCAATTGAACTATTGTAAATTTCAGATAAGGTATTTTAGTTTGTCCTAAATCAAACTATTATAGGTTTGAGCTACAATATTATGTATACAATATCAAATGAGCATAACTAGATCCAATATGAAACATATTTTCACAATTTACTTATTTGATGTGTCAAATATTAATACTCTATGTGTATCGAAATATTTTTCCTTGATGATTTTCATCACAGTTTAAAAATTCATCTTATTCAAACATTTATTGCAAATATACCAGAAGATAAGTCATGCTTAAAATATATTTATGATAAATACACAATCAATATAAATGGTACTTACATAAATTTATATGAACAAGATGAATTTGACTAAAAGTGGACATTGAAAAATATTTCCATACGAGGTACTTCCCTACAAACTTGGTCATAGACAAACAAAAATACCTAATATTTCAGAATGGAGGGAGTATAAGCAAATGGTGAATCCTGAATGAAGTTGCAATGTTTACCCGCAAAATTTATCTCAACGGTCATCCAAAAGATTATTCTTGACAATCTAATAAGAGCAAGGTTAAAAAGAGTGCAACCATTGCGACACATCTGGAGGCATTCAAAACAAATGTGCATGTACAAAATAGCTCATTCAAATCAAAATAAAAAAAAATGTTTTTAAGTTCTAAAACACACGAACGTAGAGTATGATTCTGGGATTATAGATACCAATTTCTTTGTAAAATAACAAACTTGGAAACACAAATGCACCCTACGCTGCAGGGAATGTCATTTGCATTACCAGAAGCCACATTGCAAGTGAACACTACTATTTGTTTACAGTAAAATGTGTTGGTTACATTTATGCTAAAACAAGTAGGACCGTGGCTGGCCAGGTGTGCATCAGAAGAAATCTTATCATACAAATAAAAATAAGGTGAAACTACACTAACAAAAAAGAGACATAAATATAACTTGCAGCAGAGAAAAGTAGCACCAGAGAAAACAAAATGAGTAAAACCAACCTGTCTGTTGGACACTGCAAAAAAAAAAAAAAGGAAACTTGTATATAGGACAAAATGTAGCGTGCCCTAGAAAAATGTTCTAAATGCAATTGACAACCTGTTGTGGACAAGGTTACAAAGTTTCATAGCGACAACCTGGATTAACAGTCAACTCAGCATAAAATAGTTCCCTTCAGTATACTGCAACAACAAGAGAGTGTCGTTGTGGGTATCAAAACGACCATCAACATCTGCTTCAACCACTAATTATACTAGTATAAAATGTATATCAAATATAACATTATGTAACTAGTTTTCAAGCTAATCTAACTATACGATTTTCACTAAGTTGAATTGACTGATCGAAAGTAACCTATTAAAAATTCACTAAGGAATAAAATAAGAACTAGCACACTTTAACTAGTTTTCTACAAAGAAAATAAGCTAGAACAACTAGCACACTAAACTTAGTTTTCCCCAAAGAAAAATAAGATAGAACTTAATAGTGTCCCTTTTCTAGCAGAATAAAATATTTCCCTTTTTTGAAACGATCCAAACGTAAAATCCGCAAAATATTAAACTATGAAAATTGCAACATTTAGGATAAAACCAGATATTTCCATATATTGGTTTCAATTAGTCAAACCAGTTTACCGAACCCTACAAAGTTATCTAGATTTTAGCATCCTAAAAATACATGGTTTTAGAAAAATGCCCTAGTAGAAATGGTATTAAGTCATAATTGATGGGATTCACAGAGCTGCCATAATAGGACTTTGAAGAGAATATGTTTTCTTTTCCAAAGGATGTTACAAAAGCTCTTGCCATGTACATGAAAAGATCTCACAACTGCAACAATAGCTCCACCATCTTCTGCGCAGCAGAATTTTCGGCATCCTTCACCCTTGACATAGGATCACCTAGCGTTACAAAAGTGCCATTTTGGTTTTCTACCTGAACAGAGCACACAAACTTCCTTTCATGTGCAGGCCCACCTTCTTTTTCCAACCTACAAAACAAACAGAAGAGTTACCAGCTTATTAACATGATCAAACTTCCTCAGCATAAAATGATATATGCATCAAAGATCAAACTTTGTAACAGTAATCATTGCAAATTTGCAACTCCTTAAAGTCGATAAAGTTTTTGCTGTCTTCACTATGTTTCTAGGTGGCTTTATATATATGGCTTTTTCAGCATGTAGTAAAAGACCAAATGACCAGCGAGGTTTGTCATTAATTTAGATTACATAATAGTTTTCCAATAAAGACACCAGCATACAGAAATTTTTAATCAAGAAAGACCTCTTTAAATTAAAACCTTCCAACTCCTTTTAGTCATCCACAGTGATTTGTTGGCACTCAAATCGTTTGCACAAGATGGGTGCATCTCTAGTGAAAACACCACAAACATAGGAAATTATGCAAGTTTGTCACAAAAAAAAAAAAAAAAAAACCTAGAAGCCTAGGAAATTTTTGAAATTAGGAACAAACCTAAATGATAATGATATAGATTCATACAAATTTTCAAGTCCAAATTCAGTTCCGTTTAATAGATAAAAAGCCATTTCACATGCATATGCAATCATGCAATCCTCTAGTGCAGACTAGAGGAGAGGGGACCGGGTGCTCCCACCCTCTCCCATGCTCGCACATCGTAGGGTGCAGATTGAGGCGCCGGGTGGACTGCAGTTTTGCATTTTAGTTCCCGTGCTTCATTAAAATAGAACCAACAGTCCACCCCACTTACTGATGTGCATCCAAGGGACAAATTTCGTTCGGTGCACGGGAGCAGGGGAGGGTTGGAGCACCTGATCCCTTCTCCAGACTGCAAAGCAATGAGTTTGTAATATTTCTATTAAACTAGATCAACATTAAACTTCTATTTTGTTCTGGATTTATATCAGTCTCACCTAGGTTTGTTAAATTTAAAACAAAAATATTAAACCATCTAGGTACCTTTTTAGGTTATCAACATTTCATTTTCTTAATTTGCAAGATTTTCAATATTTCTATAAGTTATCAACATTTCTTTTTAAAAAAAATTGCAAGATTTTCAATATTTTTGGTGATTCTACCTGAGATGCACACAAGATATAATCATTTTTCCAGGTTTGTTCCAACAACGTAGTCAAAAAGAAAGTTACAATACTTTGGTCACTGATAAATTATACAAGAGTAAGTAGACTAACGGAAAACTTTGAATATAAGGTTCAAAATAAAATAACCAAATAATTAACAAGATTGATAAGACTACAAATTTTATACCCAACACAAAATTAAATCCACAATCTGATATTCTTTTAGTTAGGGCAATGCATGTGCATACCATGCAATCACGAAGATGTCGATGACCGAGGACCAGCAATTGAGAAGTTAGTGATTTATTGATTCATATCTACAAATTGACGAAAAAAAAAGAGAGAGAGAGAATCAAGAACCTTACTTAAAGATGGGTTTTGGCCAATGCTTTCCGACGCAGTGCTCAGTAAGTTTATTCTTACACTCCCTGAGCTCTCCAATCCCATCCCCTCCATTGCCAACCGCTGTGATCAATAATTGCTCCTTTGCACCACCGACAAGCTTGCCCAATGCATCTCGTGCAGCATTGAGCTTAGCAATTACCTTCTGCTCCGAGGAGCCAAGCCCAACCATCTCCCCACCAACAAAAACATTTACCACTGTCATCCCACCCTTTTGCCATGTCTTGAACTGTGCGAGTTTGCCATGTTTCTGGCATAATTCAAGCAATGTAGCCACAGGTTGTTCGTCTATGGTTTCTGCCGTGATAATTGGCTCAAAGAGCCATCTTGTAACCTGAACCACACAATAGAACATAACCATAGAGTAAAGCTGTCACTACCGCCAGTTCCAACTTCCAAGTAAGGTAATCTTCATATATATGTTGTTTCAAATAGCTTGCAGACAAATGCTGTCCAGGTAAACTAATCTATGTTCATATATGTCAGTTCAAAGGTTGCACAGATAATTTTTTACAACGGATTTCTGACTACAAATGTAGGTAAAAGATATCATACAAGACATACCAAAGTAATACATATAGTCATATAATTTGACCAAACTAGCCTTTTATTTATAATATATTTAATAAACTATACAATCTTGGACATACCTGTTGCAAAGCTACACTTTCAATGAATTCTTGTTCCACTCATGGGACTCTAACCAACCAGGCACACTTGTTAAGGGACATATGGTCATTTTAACTTGGTGTTCTCGACTAAATCCTCTTAATGTTATAAACAGCAGGTCATAATCAGATTTTTCTAGTAAATAAAGGTGAAAAATAGCATGTGTCCTTTGCTAGTGACCATGGTTGTGTAGAGTCTTTGATTGGAACAAGAATTGGTCAGAAGTGTGACCTTGCAAAAGGTATGTCATGGAACATACTCCCTCTGTCCCAAAACAAATGCAATTCTTGCTATGTATCTGGAGAAGCGTTTGTCCAGATATGTAGCCAGAATTGCATTCATTTCGGGGCGGAGGGAGTATAGATTATCAACTCCATTCAAGTGCACCTTTATGATAGTTTTATTAAACCATGAAATCCGCTCTATGCTAGCAAGATTAAAATACTAGTCAAAGTGAATTTTCAGAGTTTTAAGTCAATGTACAAAATATGTACAAAATGGCATATGTATGTGAATGGAATGGAGTAAACCAATTAATAAAAAACCTTCCACAGCTTCTCAAGGTCAAATTTGCAATCGATGTAGACAGCAGCAGCGATGGACTCAACAATATCCGCAAGAACCTTGGGAGCTTTAACCACACAACCACCATAGGGTGCAGTAGCAAGGTCATCTTTTAGTTCTTGCTTTACCGACTCAATAAATTGCCCTACCTGCATACAATATACCCAAGAGAAACTCAGCAATCAACACATAAGGTATCTTAAAAATAAATTATTAAGTGGAGATAAGATAGCCACAAAACGACATTTACAGAGAGGGGTTTACTACAAACTTATATTAAGGACCTAGATCAAAAACATCAATTGTTTAAGAAGATGAGAACATAACAGTAAACTAGATTTCAGTGTGCATTTGAGGTCAGCAATAAAGATGTTCATGTTTCCTGTAAAAAGCAGTCAGAAAGTATATGTTTTGGCAAATATAAAGGTAAATGTGGAGAAATCTTTTCATTATAATTTACAAGGTACTTCTGCGTATTTTTAGAATAATAAAATTTGCTAGGAGCTGCAACAGATAGTAGTTGATAATCCTGAAAACATATACATGCAACTCAAAAGCACCATTTGTGTCCTTCAGGAACATGAGATGAATTATTTTCCAATCGGTAACAGAAAAACTAATAACAATGAAAAGGGATAAACTGGTATATAACTTATACTTATGAGTTGAAACCATCATTAGAGATACTCTGCTACGCCCCCTCAGTATCCTATCTTTTGCACTACCTACTGGACTATGGTTGGGGGGGTGGGGACAATAACAGAGCATAAGCAATCAACTAAAAGTACAGCAGAGTGGGTTTTCACAGCACTAGACTACAGTACATGGCTATAAATAGAGTCCACAGTCTAGCCAAATAGTTTTGCCACCTATCTACCCTGACCATGACCAACCCCCACCCCAACAGCACAAGCACCAAATTGACCCAGGAGATTCGAAAATACTCCAAGATTCACACGGTTCCCGAGGGTGTTGACTGTCGAGCGTGATTGCGAGCTTACAAGGAGGTCGAGGCGAGGGCACTTGCGGCGGAGCAGCGGGTAGAGGTCGTGCCGGACGGCGACGCGCGCGAGCTTCTCGGTGGAGACGTTGGCGGCGCGAAGTGTAGAGAGCGCGCCGGGGCCAAGGGTGGGGTTGGTGAGGTAGAGGAAGTTGGTGAAAGCGAGGCCGAGCGCCGAGTCCCCGAGGAACTCGAGCCGCTGGTAGGAGGTCGCGGTGTCGGAGAAGGACTGGTGCGTGAGCGCCTCCTCCAGGAGAGCGCGGTCGCGGAACTGGTAGCGCAACAAGCGCTCCACGCGCGCCGCGGCCTCTGCGCGGTCCGCCACGAAGCCCGGCGGCAGGAGCTTGACGGGCAGGGCGGGGCTGGCCGCCGGTGGAGGTGCAGCCGGCGGGCCACGCTTGCGGGGGTTGTGCGCCGACGTCATGGGATCCTCGCCGGCCGGTTGTTGCCTGCGGCGGTGCGGGATTGGGGGGATTTTGCGGAGGTGTTGGAGTTTCGGGTGGAGTTGGGAACGAATCGGCGTAGGCTTTATGGGAGGTGTCGAGGAAAAGGATGGAATTGGAAACCGAAAGGAGGAAGTCTGCGCGGTGCGCGCGGCGCTGCCTTCGTTTGGGAATCCACGAAGACGAAGCCGACTGGATTGCTGACGTTTGGTAACGTCGGGCTGTTTGGCTGAGGAGGCATGTGTGCCATGGTTTGTGTGATCGAAAATTTCAAAAGTTCCTAATAAATACCATCGCTCTAAACTTTTGTTACCTCCGTGCCGTTTCCGTCAAAACTACAGCTAACGGGAGTTAACTTGTAGAGAAAATGACAAGTTCACCCTCGGTTATAGAAAGCTAAGTTTTTTTTACCACTCATTTGCAACAACCTTTTTTTACTTCAATGCCACTCGTTCCACACATGTATTCTAACGACGTAGCAATACTGTTTGGTAGACCCCACATGTCATACACATTGTTTCCTTTTATTTATTTATTTTCTTTTTGCCTTATCTTCTTTTTCCTGCGTGCGGCAGGGAGCTTGGATGGCCGTGCGGCAGAGCTGTTTGCTGACGTTACCCGTGCTGTTTGTAGGGATGGCAATGGGTCGGGTTCGGATCGGGTGAAGTGTCTAGCGCCCAAACTCAAAACCCAAATCTAAAATCCGAATCCGACCTGAACTCCTATTCGGGTGAAATTCCATGCTCAAACCCAAACCCACGGATTAACCATACACCAGAGAATATCATAATAAAATCAGCATTCGGAAAGGAGAACAACAACAAAATAGTAATTCAGCATACAACAATACATCAAGGAGAGTATCAGATTTCATAACATTCATACTTAGACACCACACATGACTACTTGACATTTTTTTTCAAATCAAATCTAGGTAGACAACTTGGGGAATTCATCTTGATTCTTGACTTGATGAGTTCATCATTCATCGATTATCGTGGAATCATCCTCATCCTTGTGAATAAAAAATAAATAGAATAGCTAATCAATGAAATGTTGATCTCATTGTAAATTCACAAATCACAAGTGAAAACAGAAACAAATATCAGTATTCCGAAGCTCCAATAGAGCTCCACGGGTGAAATTTAGAATCCACCCCAAACCCGAAATATTTCGGATATCCGAACCCGTAATTCCGTGCGCACAAAATAGAAACCAAACCCAAAACCCAAAATCCGCAGATATCCGCTCCGAACCCAACCCATTGCCATCCCTAGCTGTTTGGTTGAGTCGTTTTGCCCTGTTTTTAATATTTTATAGGGTCCTCTGATGCCATTGAAATACATTTGGTTGGGGGTCCCTGTAAGACAGGGCACCCTCAGAAGCCAGAACCATTGAGTACACGTCTCTACTTCCCTGATTGGTCGAGTTATGCCTTGTCGAGACCCTACAAGGACAGTATCCTACATGTCTCTCCTAAAATGTATGTAAGGGTTCATCCCCTTATCTATGAAAGTTTCGAGTATGTTACTTTTTTTTGTCATTCTTGATACCGACACATATTCAAGTTTTATTTTTTTTAATAAAAGTAGAGTATTGCTTAGCTCCGTCCAACCAAAGCAACTAAAATATGGGAGTCCTCGGCATGAGTATTTTTCCATTTGTAACGTACTCCCTTCGTTCTAAATTATTAGAAGTCATTCAGGCTTTTTACCAGATTCATTAAAGATGTTATGAATCTAGACAACTATATGTCTAGAACACTCAAAATGGCTAGTATTTTGGAACAGAGGGAGTATATGAGAATAAAATTATCAAGGTTTAGTACCGGGTCACCTACACACTTTTTTACCGAAGTCAGTAGGGGAAACCCTAACCTTTTTTTTTGCATATTTTTTCTTTATTCCAGACCCATCGCTCCCACAGGGAGTCAAACCTGGGTCTGCTAAATGCTACTCAAGTGCTCTAACCACTAGACTAGAGGCCTTTTCCACACCTACACCCTTTAATACCATTTGGTGTTTAAAATTATTTTAGACTCCAGAGGCCACTGCATGGTCACAAGCCATATAATTTTTCACGTGAAAAACACACACTTCTAGGATTTGAACACATGACCTTTTGCCTTGTGTATAGTTTCCTTACCACTTACCTACATACCATGTTTGTCTTTGCTTGTAGATGCTTCCCTTTTAAATTCACCTGTGAAGACACCTTTAGTACTGGGTCCGCTCGGTACCGAAGAGTAACTTTTAGTAGGTGGTATCACCAACTGATATTAAATGTAACTTTGGTTCGGTATAGGTTGGTTTTTCCCACCCTATACAAATGCATATGGTGAAAGACTATTTCTCCGACCACACGATATGTTTTTTTGCTAGACCTGATGATTATAGGCCGCCCAACCCAACAAACCCGATCCAACCAACCTGAAGAAAGCCCTACCCAACCCAACTTGATTATATGAAGGGTCGGGTGCATGCCAATTTTTTTTATCTAAAACCCAAAAAAACCCGATCCGTCTCAGAAAATTACACACAAAAAGTTGAACATGATGCAACCCAATCATGTGGCGGGTCAGGTACATGCCAACAATTTTGACCTGCTAACCCAAAAGAACTCAACCCGACCGAATGGTCGGATCTATCTTTGGCTGAGCTCAGCACGACGCTTTCGCATAGCCCTCCTCCAAGAGATTCTGTTGTCACTGCAGCCCATCTTTGGACATGAATTTGATGATGGATGGTGCCTCTCAACGCTCAAGATCATAGAGCTTGTTCATGGCACCAGGAATTTCCTCATGGTGGTGGTGCTCTCCCTAGTGTGAGGTTTCCCATGGAGATAATTAGTTCCTCCATGCAGCAAACTTTTCATGGCGGGGACAAGCTTCTCCGTGACGGCTAGTCTTGCACAGCAAGGTCTATTAAATCTCTACATGTTTTTTGTTCTTTTCATGTTGGGTAGCTTATCTAAGATGTTGCAATAGATGGATTTTACATATATGTTTGCAATAGCTGTGGGACTCAGTGGACCCGCTGAAGTGGATCCCACCATATGTGGGCCCACATAAAGACCCATTTATTATATGTGAAACCTAATGTAGGTTTTTAGGGTTTACATTCCTGCTCCATGTAGCTAGAGGTGTGAAATCATTCATCCCCTTTGAACTCTGTCCTCTTGCTGCTATTCTTCCTCTCTGCTCTCTCTTTTTGTTTTGAACAGGATCCTCTCTATTCTCTTGAAGCCAGGGCGAAGCCAGAAGTGATGGCCACTGGGGTCATCACTGTTATACAAACGGGTCATCAATGCTAAAAATGCAGATGAACAGTGATTCTCTATAGGATAGGCATAATTCAATTGGGGTCAGCTGACCCCGGCTCCAAGCCTTAGCTCTGCCCCTGCTTGAAGCGGATCTTTGCTCTTCTCAGTAAACTGCTACTCTCCTTGAGATTTTCCATCTCTATTGATTACTTTTCCGCCACTATGGACTTGTTATCCTGCTCTGAATATTGTTGCTCTTCATATTTATTTTTATAAATTTAGTGTTGTTGGGTGGGATAGAGGCCTAGGGCCACTTGGGCCATGGCCCTAGGCCTGGGCTGAAATTCTTCATACTCGTTGCAAAGAAGCCCAAGACTTGCTCACGAACTGGACCCAGACGTTTCGCTATATTCAATCCGCCCCTGATTCCATTTCCACCTTTCACCTATATCTTGATATCCCTGTTGATTTTCTTCTATATAGACTCCATTTTGTCTTTTTATGTTTTGTTGCAACTGTTGAACCTTTAAAGATTCGATCAGAGGGAGGAGAAGAGAATAGGAAGTGCTTTGGCAACGCATGTCTATGCAAACTTGAAAGTGAGTCGAAGTAGTTAATAAAAAGGATAGCGATGTTGAAGCTGGTGCACAAGAACATGCCGGCATCCATGACCCCCGCGATTTGTTACTTGGTGATGGCGACGAGCTCTTCGAACGATGTTGCAATGTGCCACATCGGCTTTTTCGGACTTGGCAGACCCCATTGCTCGCCAATTTGGGGTCATTAGCTCGCCGACTCCGAGTGCTAGCAAGCAATAGGGAAGGAGTTAATTTTTCCTCCTCCTTTCTCAAAGCTTTTTGAGAGGTTTCTTCGCTGCTTTCCAGCATTTCTGCACATCCTTTTTAATGTGGACGCTGAGGTGATTATGCCATGTTGCAATGGAATTAGTCAATATTACCAAATTAGTCATAAGAATATTCAGCGCGCGCAAGGTACTAGTGGTTTAGGTGTTGAACCGACAACAACGCTTGAATCGAACATTCTAGCAGCTCTAGAAAAAAAAAACGAAGTCCAAATTTCAAATACATGAGTATATACGCAGAAAATCCATGGACGGTTTATTTGTGATAAGCCCGTATCACGTAAGATGGTGAGAAGGGCTCTAGTGTACTATGAACTGCTAGTAGTTATGGTATATCAAGTATGGCTACAGGAGTTAACCTTTACTACTGGCTCATATATAAGCCATACACGTCAGAAAATTGTTTTGCCTATCTGAGATACTCATAAATCGTCATGCCCCGGGTCGATCTCTCCTTCTAAGCAGTAGGAATAATAATCCAGTGCCTAACCAAGCACCCACAGCTGCATGCCTGCAGATTGGAGGTGCTCATACTTGTTTCATGTTACACATACACTGCCCATTTTTTCGGTTTAGCACAGCACGGACCTGTAAACAGAATTGAAGCTACCCGTGCGCTGCTAAACGAATCCAGGTACAGACCAGATGATAAAAGTATTTCTCGACAATGTCTTATGCTTGTTCTTCAGGCTCCAATTAGACGAGCCCCGAAGTTTCTGCTTGTCTCATTTGACCCACTGCAGCAAGTAAACATGCGTAACTGATGACTTCCTTTTCTCCTACATATTTCCACTCGATGCATATGACCAGTACTCTTTAACGAGCTCACGGAAGAGGGATCCTTCAGTGTCCATGAGCTTCATAGGTTTGTCATACTCCACCACTTTCCCTGAAAGTAAAGTTGAGCTCATGATTAGTTATTTATTAGTATGGACAATGGCAATAAATCATGGATATCACCATAAGGAAGACTTTTTTCATAAGAATAAACAGTTTCCCAGAAAAGGGAAAGGAAAAGGGAAGTTCAATTCTTATTTCTTTAAGATGTGACAGAAACAGAACTGAACTATACAAATCAGCACAGCATTTTCTTGTATCAACAATACAAACCCCCATATCTCAGGCCAAAATATGCTGATTCATGAGATATTACGTATAGAAAAATATCACTGGATTTCTAGCAAAGTTAAACGAGAATAGAAACATACCATCACTCATTGCAAGTACCATAGTGCAGTCCATAACTGTTGGAATACGGTGTGCCACAGTAATAACAGTGGACTCTTTGAACTCTGTCCTGATCGTTTTCTGAAGGATAGCATCAGTTGTATTGTCTATAGATGCCGTGGCCTCATCGAGAACCAAGATACGACATCTTCTTAGAAGTGCACGTCCCAAGCAGAAGAGCTGCCTTTGGCCCATGCTCCAATTGGAACCGTCTTCCATGACTGCATGGAAAGATCTCAGTAAGTACGATAAATATGACAATTCCATATATCATGCTCCAAAAGTAATATTATGTGTATTTAAAACCGAAAACCTAGAGTTCATTGCAAACAGAAGTTCTTTATGTCGCATGCATTTACCCATGAAGGTGTACCTGGATGCATTTTTAGGGCTATAAACTTTATAACTCGTTAACCTTAAATTCATGTCCCACCACATGTGCACATAGTGATGACATGGTATGCTGATTATGCGTCTCCTATCTCATCTCCTTTCCCTCTCAATCTCTCAAGCTGTGCCGCCAGCGGTGCCTTGGCAGGCGATCTGATCCACCGCCTGCCACTTGGTGCCTGCCCCTGCTAACATCGTCACTGCACCACCAGATTGTTCCCCACTCCCAGCGATGGAACCAAGCCCACCGGTGAAAGCCGCAGCCGGACTAAGACATGCAGAGCCTGGGAGATGCCTAGCCATCATGTCATGTCATCTCTATGCACACGTAGAGAGATATAGACCTATGGTGAACCACTTAAAAAGCTATTGAACCAAAAATACACTTTCAGAATTGATGGACCCAAGTGACAACCCTTACAAGTTGATGGACCTCTACTGCATTTTACTCGAAATGACAGGAGCTCTGGCCATGCGTTTTAAAGAAAGATTGTTCAAAGCAGACTAGCATCCTAGCACTTGTGCTTTCATCTGTAGTGTGAAAAAAATTAGTACAGGTACATGTTTATGGTTGAAATTTGGGAAATGATTCCAGAAATCAAATTACAGATGCAGCAAAGTGACCAACCCAGTGAATCCAATCCATGTTCCTTCTCCTGGACAGCTTCAAGGAGCTGGCATTTGTCAAGAACCTGCATCAGAGTATACACGTGACTCCTTTGTAGTTCTGAAATTTACATGTCATAAAAATAGACAATGGTTACATTTGCATGCCCCTGAAACAGTTTAGTCAGGCAATCACCATGTTCCAGAAATGCAGAAATATTTTGGTGTTATACCACAGTGGCTGAGCTGAATTTTACGTTGTCGATAGAAGGGCCTCACTGTTTCAACATTAGGTCAGGTTCTTTCAGAATAGCCTTTTTTACATGGCAAAAGGTAAACTAATCTTCGCTGAAACTACTATGCCATATCTTCTGCACTAATGTGCTAAGCAGTTATCCATTCTATTTATTTCCATAAATATATTAAAAAATAGTCAATATGGTGGGAAAGAAAAACATGAATAACTTTGCGTGCTATAAAGCACCTTACCTCCCATATTTGTTGGTCCGAAAATTGCCCAAGAGGGTCTAAATTATATCTTACAGTACCCTGAAAGAGTGTTGGCTCTTGTGGAATGATACCCAAACGTGAACGCAAATCATGTAAGCCTATTGTGGTGATGTCTACAGAGTCCATAAGAATTGTCCCTCCAGTTGGTTCCACGAGACGAAACAATGAACCGATTAAAGTCGTCTTTCCGCTTCCTGTCCGACCAACTATACCAATCTTATGACCACCTTCAAACGTACAAGAGATTCCATGTAGCACAAGAGGAGAATCTTGCCTATACCTAATCTGTTGAATGAAAATGAAAAATTATTATAAAACATTAAAGGCTAGGCCATGCACATATACACACAAACAGTTGTCTTGGATTACTTTTAAATCTATAAGCTCCACCCTGCCAACTTGGGGCCAGTCTGGAGCTGGTCGGTTTTCTTCAATAACTTCTGCTGCTTCGCTTTGTATGTCCATGTACTGATTCACCCTTTCCACAGAGATAATCTGATTTGCCAGGCTGCACTGTCTTTGAATTGAGTTAACAAAAGACACATTTAGGGACAGACCATAGGACAAAGCCATTCCTACAAAACCTGTGCGTGAATGAATGGAAGTACTTAGTTTTTTAGATGGGAATGTTCACTCTTTATAACACAAATATATCAAATACCCAAGTTGTGTGTGTCACTGAGACAAGGGGCCACAAAAAAAAGAGCAAATAACCAAAAATAATATGTATCAGGTATAGTAGCCAGAAAATTTTCTTATACAGAAAAATGTCATCTGCATAGACATAAAAGATACCAAATATCTTTATAAAATAGTCAGAAATGGTTGCTTAAAAAATCTTCACAAGATACCTAGCCCAGCTGACTAGTAACTAATTTACTTTTACCCTGACTTTTCATGGCGCTCCAATAGGAGGCCACAAAGACAGAAGCAAAATTTCTTAGCATTGCATTTAACAAGTTATTGAAAATCGGTCAAAGTAATTAAAGTTCATGGATTTTGCAAGTTTTTATCTCATTTTGACAAAATATATATGAAAAAAAATTGGGCGATAATTGCAACTACTATTACTCACCAGGGCTGAAAGTTCCTGTAGGAAGAAGAGCCATGACAAAGGCAGAAAATGAAAGTACCACAGCAGTCAATGTCTCCAAGCGTTGAATCAGCCATTCAGTTGCTGCAAAATTATAAAAGAATGGACCAGCATTCTTGTCAATAAGCTCCAAATTTTTAGCAAAGAAACGATCTTCTTCCTCAAAAGCCCTTATTGTCACTGCTCCCAAAATTGATTCACCTAAGTGATTAGCCAGAGCAGATTTTGTAGTGCCATTGATCCGCATCAATTCCTTTGCTGAGGCTAAATAATACCTCTGCACGATCAAATACATCATATTTCATTCAAGAAGAAACTGTGGATTTAATTGGTCACTTAGGTAACCCTCGAAATATGATCTAAGAAACATAACCCTGTCTAAATTACCTGCAATGTGATTGCTAAAACTATCATTGGTACTGAAACAAACAGAACTTGCCACGTAACAATAGCCAATACCCCTAGACTGCTATAGGCATTTAAGCTGGCACTACTTGTAAACATGATGGTCAAAGGAACATCAAGGTCAATAATACTCAGATCTGAAGAAACCTGCACAATATTAAGGACAAGTTAAAAAAAATCCAGATTAGATGAAATTTTTATTTATCATATGTTATCACTTTGAAATTTGTTAAATAATTCTTACCCGGCTAAGTATCCTTCCAAGAGGAGTGGAATCAAAAAATGACATTGGTGCACGAAATAAAGAGTTTAGTAACTGGGAAAATAGGGATCTTGATGTTTCCAGCCCAAGAACAATAGCTGATAAAGTTCTAGAAAGTACGAAGAACACTGAGCAAATTCCGATAGCGATGTACACAGAAATCAACTTTGCTGTGCTAACACTAGGATTCTCAACATTAGCAGCCATCCATGAATTCTGTGATATTTGTGCAGCTAAGAAAATCATGTGGGAAGTAACACAAAGAAAGGCATATAAGAAGCCTTTATTCTGGCGAAGGTAGATCATATAAGGCTTGAAACCTGTATCCCCCATTTCTCTTTCTTCTCGTTTGATCAGTTGATCTCCTGGTGATAGCTTCACAGGTTTTCTATATCTGCTTCCATGAATATCATTTATCTCCTTCGCTGATATTTCTTTTACCCTTTGTGGGGGCCCGCTCTTGTGATCAGAAATACCAATAGTATCTTTATGGGCATTTACAAGGCCTTGAAATTCGTGGCAATATTCCAAAAGCTCGTGATAAGGTCCAGACCGAATAATCTCCCCATCTGACATTAACTGCCCAAAACAAAACTAGTTTTAGACATCAACAAATCAGGGAATAAATAATAAATCAGGAGGGAGCGGTATTGTAAAAATCTCAAACCATGGGGCAAGAACCACACCCATGGCATTACGATTAAGAAGGGACAGTATGACCCCGATCGAGAAATCCCCCTGAACCAGCGAGTTTTTTTCTTTTCTTTTTGGGTGCAATACGGGGGTTGAAATACCGGTCGGTGGGTCCAAACATGACCAGTCACACCACTGAGCTATCACAGTTTACAGGGATAAGTATCATTGTATATCAACTTTGCCCTAAGTGGTAGTAATAGAGTTAACCATATCATTCATGCATCTTCCAGAGAAGAAAAATCATTCAACTATCAGTTAGAAGGATGAATGACTAAAAGCTAGTTTCAATATGAAAAGCTCGTTACTGCACATGCACTCAGAAAGATTGATCAGAATGAGCACCAAAACTACAAGTTGACATAACAGGGGCTAAAAAAGACATAGAAGAGAAATCTTTCATTGAGGGGCTACATAACATAGCCACTAACAATTTTCTTAAAAATATAGATGATTAAACAGTGCAAGTTAGGAGCATGAGGATCAGGGAGCAGGGTGGCGTCCCTCCTGAGGTGCAAAAACTAACCAGGATGCAACCAAATACAGGTAGGAAATCCACTTGGTGGGTCACCAGAAAAACAGTCTTGTCTGATAGAGCTCCCATAACATATTCCTGTCAAACAAAAAATAAAGTTTCTAAAACTCTTGATAATTAAACAATGTTGCAGTTAAGCTGTTGTGTGATCCTTACATTAAATAGACTTGTTGCTGTGTGGGCATCAACAGCACTGAAAGGATCATCAAGGAGATAGATGTCAGCATTTTGATATAATGCACGAGCAAGCTGAACACGCTGCTTCTGACCACCACTAAGATTTACCCCTCTCTCCCCAATTTGAGTCTGGTCTCCATATGGCAACAGTTCAAGGTCCTTAACCAAAGAGCACTTCAGCAGTGTTTCCTGGTATCTTTGCTTGTCCATTGAAGATCCAAAGAGAATATTATCTTGCACAGTTCCTGTTTGGATCCATGCATTCTGAGAAACGTATGCAATTTTGCCACAAACTTGGATCTGGAAATTTAAGGAAGAATCAATTGGTATTGTATGATCATATTCAAAGCATTCATACGATCTACTTGATTATACCCATTCCAGTGACTACTATGAATAGTCAGTTCTCTACGTAAGTTTTAAATTTTAATTCTAATGCCTTTGTTCTTCTAGCACTTCGGTTCTATTAAAATTTGCATAAAAGACATGATCTTTTGATATTAAAATTTGAAGAACAAAGCATGGAGTTGCCTGCAGACTTTATTTTGAGAAAGAAATTAAAAGCCAAGGTTCTCAACTGCATAAAGCAATATTGTCTTGCCTAACTATTAAGCAGCACACTTTGAAGATCAATTTTTTTGAAAGTTGCAATCTAGTACAAACAATTTAGAGCCTGATTGGTTTCATTCCAATGTTTTCCATGCCAAAACTAGGGCATGCCAAAGCATTGCCATGCCAAAAAATTTTAGCCAAAGTTTGGGCAAAATTTTCAACCAATTGAATGCCAAAGTTTTATAGGCCATGCCCTGATTTTGGCTTGGCATATTTTGGCACTCAGCCAAGCAGGCCCTGAGAAGTGCCATATTTTTGGATGTGCGCATCAAACTGCATAAGTGGAGAGCCCTATGATTGTTTCATAAACTGTAAGGTAACAGAAAAGGCATACCTTGCCTTCAGTTTTTGGGACCTCCCCAAGTACTGCAGCCAAAAGTGTTGACTTTCCTGACCCTACCTCGCCACATATTGCAACCTTTTCACCAGTTCTGACCAACAAATTTATATTCTTTAGAGTTGGTTTTGATGGGTCATTCCATGAGAAACTGCAGGAGTTCATCTCTAATGGATACTCGCATCCCACATGGTATTTCTTTCTCACTTGTTCGTTCAGCTCAGGTGCATCAAGAAACCTTGCTATCCTAGTGAAAGCGACTTTAGCTTGTATCACAACTCCGATTACCTCTGGTATCTGCCGAATTGGATTTTGGACAAGGCGTAGAGTGGCAACAAAGGTGAAGACGTTGCTAGCATCTAGAGGAATTTTCAAAAGATAGCATGCAAGGAAGGTAGCAGCTGAAACCAAAACAGGAGATGACCAGAAGAGGAGACTGTTGTATCCTCTCCTAAGCTGGAATGCTGATAACCATTTGTATTCAACCTCCCTTAACCCCTCGATGACTTTCTTGAAATGAGTTTCCCATGCATATAGCTTTAAGATCTTCATATGAATTAAAGACTCTGACATGGCCTTCAGCCTAACATCTTGTGCATCCATAAGTTTACTCTGAAATTTGTGTTGCAGTTTGGCTAATGGAGCATTGCAAAGTACAGTGATAATGATGACAAGCAGTGATGCAATCATAGCAAGACCAACTGCATTATATAGAATTGCCAGAGCAATGCAAAGCTGGACACTTGTTGTCCATGTTTGATGGAACCAGTATGGGAATTCCCCAATCCGATAGGCATCAACGGCGACATAGTTCATGATCTCTCCGGAAGAATACTTCATCTTTGCTGAGCTTGATAGCCTCTGTTGTTTCTTGTAGATAGCAGCTGATAGGAATGACCTCACTTGGAGTCCTAACCTCCTAGCACGGAAAAACCACTGCCTCTCTGACAAAGATTCACAACATTTGCAAAATAACAATGCTGCAGCCAGCACATAGCCTTCATATTTAAAGTTCCCTTTCCCAAGTGTAAAGTTAATAAATGCCTTTAGAAGCACCGGACCTGAAGACAGCGTGAGCACCTTCAGCAATGCAAAGAAACCCGAGACCACTATCTCACTTTTGTGACAAGAAATGATAGTCCAAAAGACTGATGGAGTGGCATGTGGCTGCAACCGCTTCTTGCTATTCAGCTTCTCCAAGAACATCAAGTACTGGCTATATGCTCGATCTGTGGTACCTAAAATTTGTAGGTCTTTCTCCTCTAGGGGCTTCTTATAGCCCATCTTCATCAGAGGATTCAGCCACCAAAACGACATCACACTAAAAAATCCAGCTTCAGAAAAAGGAGTTACTTGACCCTCAGAATCATCCATGTCCGCAGCAGTCTCCGTGGTCAGGGGCTTACATAAAGCATCTTCAGTCCCTTCATTGTAATCATCCTTAATTTGCCAGAATCCATAGATAAGGTGTAGTAATGAGGCTGGTAGGAACAGAACATCCAAGCAAGCCTTCATGGTGACAGCCTTATCCACAACCATGTAAACAACTGCAGAGCAACAAATGTATGAAGCATAAATAGCCACAAAAACGGACCAAAACCGGGCAAATGTAGCTCCGAGAATCTGTGCTCTAATGCTGAAAGCAAAACTGACAAGGATCAGACTGAATCCTTGAGCCAAGGTTACCAGCCACCAATGGGGCAGGTAAACAGAAACACCTTGACGGAAGCTACTACTCCCCAGCATCCACAGACTTAGGCCAAGATAAATCAGCCCCAAGCATACATCAAACACTACAGTCACCAAATGCAGCGGTGAACCGAGAGTGACGAGCTGCCCCGTGGATGCTCGCCTCTTGGAAATTCTGACGAGCAGCTGGAGAACAAGACTGACGACGAGCAGCACGGCGACGGCAGTCACCAGCAGATGATTCAAACAGGTGGAGGAGTCGAAAGCTCCTTTCCACGCACACGAGGATACGGCTTGCATGGAACAGATCGGGCCCCCGCACAAGCTCATCATCCAAGAACCTGAAATATCGTCGTTACAGAGAATTATATATTAGCACCAAATTCCAAGGCCTCGCGGTTACGAAATTCACCATGCATAATGTGAGAGGAGTACTAACTTGCGAGGGAACCCATGGGTCCAGTCCAATCTTTATGGCACCCTCTAAGGTCTGGTGCCACCAAGGCACCAAGCACCAACAGGATCTTGGCAAGGGCAGAGGCTTCTCCCCAGCGCTGGAGAGATGACAAGAGTCCTCACAGGCGCTGGGCTGCCTTATACACTCCCTCCTGCAACTGCAAGAGGCGGCGGAAGAACGACCGGGCTGGTTGCGATCACACGCCGAGTGGGTGCTTCGGTCACTGCTGGCGTCGTCGCGCCCAGCCCGGCGCGGCGCGGACGGCGACCCGCCGTTCCCTCGCCTGGCCGCATTCGCTCGCTGCACCTCCTTTCCTCCAACCCCCGGGCCCGCCCACGCCGCGCCGTCCGTCCCCGAGTCTGCTCTGCGAAAGGTCACGGCGCAACTCGCCAAGACAGGCGGTTGACACGCGCGCTCGTCAGTCATTATCAAGGAGGCAGTGGCAGAGTTCCCCGCTCCCTCTCGGCCTCTTGTTCCGACGCATGCACTTTGCTTGGCGCCATATGTGTGGCTGGCCTTCAACCGGAAAGATGCGGTTCTTGTAGAGGGACGAGGGGTAGAGTTGTCCCGTCCGTCCTCTGTTCGCTTTGCCAATTGCCATCGGAGCCGCTGGCACCACAAGACTTGAGGCGTGATGAATAGCACAAAAGGTTTTTTTTTATACTATTAGCACAAAAGGTTGATGATAGGATATCAGGCCCCAGTAAATCTGCTCTGAGACTGTTTTTTTAGAGAGAGACTGTGGTTGGGGAGACGCCCCTTGGAATCATATTTTCTATTTTTGCAGGCGAGACTGAAGAAGTCAAAACGAAGAAGACAAGCGTGAAGCTAATTCGAAGAGGTTAAAGTCGCAGGCGAAACTGGAGAGGTCAAGACGAAGATGACGAGTGTGAAGCTAATTCGAAGAGGGTAAAGTCTCGAGCAGGACCGAAGAAGTCAAGGCAAAGAAGACAATAGTACGAGGCTGGTCACGAGACAAAGAATTGCCAAGACGAGTCCGTCTCCTGTTACGAGGTTAAGATGGAGATTGGCGGGAAGCAACGGTCATCTGAAAGCTAAGATAGTTATAGGATTTCTGGCGGGAAGTAACGGTCTTGTAAACATGCGAGGTTGACCCCTATAAATAGCGGGTCAACAGTAACTGTACGGGATGATGTTTTTTGGTAGAGACAAAAGGAAGACAACTGTAATTTTCTCACTGTTTGTAATACCAGAAAAACCGTGTTACAACAGTTGGCGCCGTCCGCGTATTAGGATCGAAATCAAAACTCACGATGCCACCAAAGAAAAAGCAACGGTCTGATGATCCACGGACCTCAAAAGCTCACGAAAACGAAAGAGAAAACGATGAACCGCAAGTTTCAGTGGAGCCAGCCATTACCAATGATAACCAAAATCGAGAAGAAACTAGCCTCGAACAACTGCTACAAGAGATTGAAAGGCTTAAGCAAGAAAAAGAAGCTCTATTGAAGGAAGCAGAGAACCAAAGAAAAGAAACCGAGAAAGAGCGAAAAATTGCAGAGGCTAAGAATGAGCTCAGGAGACTCCAAAACGAGCTCAATGCGAGCAAAGAAACCATTCAAGAGCCCGAGAGAGAATACCAAACCGAAACAACAAATTACAACGCGGGTTTCAGAAGCTATGACTCGAATTCACCGTTATCTCCAGGCCTTCAAAATGCACCATGGCCAACCTCGTACAAGCCCATCACTTTGCCCAAATACAATGGCACTTGTGACCCAAGGCAATTCTTGATGAGCTACGAAGTTGCTGTGGCTTCCGCAGGAGGAAACGAACTAGTTCTCGTAAAGTCATTCATCATAGCCTGTGAAGGACCGGCTCTCACATGGTTCACAATACTAAGCCCAGGATCAATATTCAGCTGGGAACAACTCAAGGCAAAAGTACTTCAGAACTTCCAAGGATTTAACAGGCAACTGTTAACCTCGGGAGATCTCTTCGCATGTAGACAAGAGGAAAAGGAGCCGTTAGCTCAGTACTTCAAACGATTCATCCAATTGAAGGCTCAAACAGATGATATCCCAGACTCAATAGCAATCGATGCATGCATCCACGGGTTGGGACCAGGGCCATGCGCGTCAGAGTTTGTCAAAAACAAACCAAGAAACCTCCATGAACTCTTCCACGAGATGGAGAAGTTCTGCAGATCAGACGATGATCACAGGAGAAGAATCAACGAAAGAGCCATGTTCAGAAAAGCAAATGGAAACTACAAGCAGCCCACATACGAAAAGCAAAACTATAACCGACCAACTCAAGTTTTTCACATAGAAAACGAGAGCGGCCAACATAATAACGAATCAAATGCAATGAAGCAAGATTTCAACCCCTCATCTACACGAGGAAGAGGTGGACGAGGCAGAGGCCGTGGAAGAGGACGAGGCCAACAAGAAAGCCAGTCTCGATCTTGGTTCTGCCAATTCCATGGCGAAAACCCAGATCACAGTACAGGGAGATGTCCCATAACCATCAGGGTGAAGCAAGAAATGAACCAAAATAACAATCAAGGTCGCACAGTTCAAACAAATTCCTGGCAGTGCACCTCCCATAACATGCCGAATCCGCAGCTGCAACTCCCGACGAATTCAGAATCCTATTCAACATACCACCAGCCTCGACTGGCGTGGCACCAAACCCAGTCCGAACCAAATCAACAAACGCACAGCTCACTCCAATCCACCGCGGCAAGAAAAGACGAAACTATGATGCAAACAGCTTCAACATCGAATTCAACACCTGCCAAGGGTCTTATCCCCTCCCGCGGAATGATTCTGCCTATAGCAGAAGGATTTTCAGTTGACTTCGAAAGCAAAAGACAAAGAAAAAACTACTTCAGAAGAGTGCACGCAATACTACCCGATGGCCCAGTAGTAAAAACCCATTGGTCGCATATCCCAATAACCTTTACTGAGCAGGATCTCAAGCTCCAATGTTATCCTCACACTGATGCCATGGTCATCGAAACAAATGTGGCAGGCTGGGAGCTAACAAAGATACTGATAGACGATGGCAGTTCAGCTGATATTATCTTCGCAAGTGCCTTCGATCAAATGAACATCAGCAGAAGCTTGTTACAACCATCAGAAACTCCACTCATTGGTTTCGGAGGAAAAAGAATCCGAGCCTTAGGAAAAATTAAACTACCGGTAACCTTGGGGGACTTGAGCAATCCCAGAACGGAACGAATCACTTTTGACATAGTCGACATGTATTATCCTTACAATGCGATCTTCGGAAGAGGCTTCCTCAACACATTCGAAGCCATTGTACGACAGGCGTATCTCTGCATGAAACTTGCAGCATCAAATGGAGTAATCACAGTATTCGGAAACCAGCAAGTCGCAAGGGACATCGAACAAGGAATCACCCCAGGCGAGAAAAACGTCAACCTTTTGCAGACAGAAACGAAACAAACAAACGATGAAGTTCAAACAGAATCGACCAAAAAGAAGCTAACGCAATCCAGAGTGGAAAAAGCAAAAGAAGCCATTCAAGCACAAGACACCAAGCGAGTCTCTCTCGATCCAGGAACCGAGGGTAGAGAGGTCACGATCGGAGCAGACCTTCCCCCTCAAGAAGAGGAAGATTTGATAGCTTTCCTAAGAAAAAATAGAGATGTCTTTGCATGGACAGCTGCAGATCTAAAGGGTGTCAGTAGAACTCTAATCGAGCATAGCCTCAACATAAACCCGAAGACAAAGCCAAGGAAGCAAAAATTGAGAAAAATATCGGATGAGAAGGTAGAAGGAATAAAATCCGAAGTTGAAAGGCTGCTAAAAGCAAAAGTCATTAGAGAAGTACAATACCCAGAATGGTTGGCAAACACTGTCCCGGTGAAAAAGAAAAACGGAAAATGGAGGATGTGCATCGACTTCACAACCCTAAACAAGCATTGCCCAAAAGACGATTTCCCTTTACCAAGAATCGATAGCGTCGTTGACGACGCAGCCAACAGCGAGATTCTATCTCTACTAGATTGCTTTTCAGGGTATCACCAAGTTTGGATGAAACAAGAGGATGAGGAGAAGACAAGCTTCATAACACCTTTCGGAACTTTTTGCTTCGTCAGAATGCCAGAGGGGCTGAGAAACGCAGGATCAACTTTCTCAAGAATGACCAAAAAAGTCTTCAACTCACAAATTGACAGAAACATGCTAGCTTATGTGGATGACCTCGTCGTAAAGAGCATCAAAAGAGCGGATCACATCAAAGATCTCGAGGAAACTTTCAACAATCTAAGAATGTCAAACTTGAGCTTAAATCCAGAAAAATACGTTTTTGGAGTAACCAAAGGAAAAGTCTTGGGATGCCTTGTAACTTCAAAGGGAATTGAGGCCAACCCAGACAAGGTACAGGCCTTGGCATCCATGGAGGAGCCAAAGACAGTTAAGGAAGTGCAACAGTTGACAGGCAGGATCGCAGCTCTAAACAGATTCGTACCAAGAGCGGCCGAGCGAAGCCTCCCTTTCTTCAAAACTCTCAAACATGCACAGAAATTCAATTGGGGCGAAGAACAATCGAAAGCATTCAAAGAATTAAAACAATACCTTGCGGCAATGATCAAATTATCACCACCGGCCCAAGGAAAAGACCTTCTCCTCTACCTCGCAGTATCCGAGTCAGCAGTAAGCGCTGCAATAGTACAAGAAATCGAAATTGAAGGCATTTTGAAGCAGTTGCCAGCCTACTTTGTTTCCGAAGCATTATCTGGAGCCAAGAAGTCATACTCTGAGCTCGAAAAAATTGCATACGCACTACTTATGGCATCAAGAAAACTCAGGCACTATTTCGAAGCTCACAAAGTGACGGTCGTCACCGACAAACCTCTAGCCGAGTTATTCGCAAACAAAGAAGCTTCGAATAGGATTAGCAAATGGTCCGCAGAACTTTCCGGATTCAACATCAAATTCATGAGACGAAATGCAATCAAGTCTCAAGTATTAGCTGATTTCGTAGCAGATTGGACTTCTCCAAAACACAAAATTCCAGGCGAAGACGAAAAACAATGGACAGTCTACTGTGATGGAGCGTATTGTAGCAAAGGAGCAGCAATCTCTGCAATACTAGTTTCACCAGGTGGAATCAAAACCAGATTCGCAGCACGATTAGAGTTCAACAACCAAGAGATTCAAATCACAAATAATGTAGCAGAATATGAAGCACTCCTACTTGGGCTACGAAAAATGAAATCGCTAGGAAAACAAAGCTTCATTGTGAAGACAGACTCGAAAATAGCAAGGGACCATATTGAAAAGGATAGCGAAGCTAGAAAACCAGAGCTAATCAATTACCTCGAAGAGGTCAGGGAAATGGAGAAACACTTCAAAGGATTCACTGTAGAGCACATCCACAGAAACGACAACAACGAAGCTGATGATTTAGCCAAAAAAGCAGCAAAGAAGGAAGAGCTACCCAAAGACGTAATTTACGAGGTCATGACCATCCCCTCAATCAGAAAGCAGTATCTTGCACACATTCGCTGGGAAGATTGGAGAGCACCAATCATGGCATACTTACAAGACAACTTCACACCCTGTTCCGCAAGCGAGGCCAAAAGAATACCAGTAAGAGCAAAAGGATATCAGATAATACAAGGAGAGCTATACAAGAAGGGGATATCAGCACCATGGCTAAAATGCATTGCAAAAGAACAAGGAACGGAAATACTAAGAAGCATACACGAAGGGATATGCGGAACACACATTGGTCCAAGAGCCCTCGCAGCAAAAGCAGTCAGGCAGGGAATGTTCTGGCCGACAATGATAAAAGATGCAGACGAAGTAGCAAAGAAATGCGAAGCATGCCAAAAGAACGCAAGCAACCAAAAGATTCCATGTTCATTGTTGCAGCTCATTACACCTTCTTGGCCATTGCAAAGATGGGGAATAGACTTGGTAGGGCCTCTCCCAACAGCTCAAGGAAACTGCAGATTCGCAGTAGTTGCCGTGGAGTATTTCACAAAGTAGATCGAAGCAAAAGCCCTAACATCGATAACTTCCCACACAGTACAAAAGTTCTTCTGGCATAACATCATCTGCAGATTCGGGGTACCAAAAGAAATAACAGTAGACAACGGAAAGCAATTCGACAGCGAGTCATTCAGAGATTTTTGCATAACAATGGGAACCAAAGTAAAGTACGCATCCGTATATCATCCGTAGTCAAACGGCGCAGTCGAAAGAGCCAACGGCATCATTTTTTCGACTATAAGGAAGATGCTCTTCGACCACAAAAAGGGAAAATGGATTGACGATTTACCAATCGCAGTATGGTCACACAACACTACAGAATCCAGAGCCACCAAGTTCACCCCTTTCAGACTGCTATACGGAACCGAAGCGGTGGTCCCAGAAGAAATCAAGGCCAAAACTCTAAGGGTAACACTTAGTAGTGAGGAAGGTGAAAAAGAAATGGTGGAAAAAGACTTAATCGAAGTCGATCGGCTCGTTGCCTCACATAACCTCGAGTCATACCAAAGGCAAACACGAAAGTGGCGCGACCCAAAGGCGAAGATAAGAGAGATCAGAGTTGGGGACCTGGTAATCAAAAGGAAGCATAATGCAGAAAACTTATCCAAATTCGAGGAAAAATGGGAAGGACCATACATTGTCACCAAAAGCTCGAGGCCAGGGTCTTATCATCTGTCCACCGAAAACGGAGAAGAGTTACCTCATTCATGGAACGTAGAGCAACTTCGCAAATACTATAACTAGAATCGGAACAAGTAAAGTTGTACAGTTTTCTCCAAGTTTTAGTTCTTTTTGTAAAAGTCAACTTCGTAAATGTGCGGAGCTATAAGCAAAAATACGAAGAACCTCTATTCTCTTTTTCTTTCATCACAAAAGGTCGTACTCTTTTCCTCACAAAAGGGGCTCCAGAAAACTGGAGGTGAGGTTTTTAATGAGGCGAACCTATGTAAATTTCTCCAAAAAATCAACAAAGGAGATTCCCCTAAAAGCACTTGAGCAAAAAACACATCGAGGTTAGAAATATAACCTCGCAAAAAAGACCTCGAGCAAAATAGCTCGAGGCCGAGGTTGGAAATACAACCTCGCAAAAAAGACCTCGAGCAAAATAGCTCGAGGCCGAGGCTGGAAATATAACCTCGCAAAAAAGACCTCGAGCAAAATAGCTCGAGGCCGAGGTTGGAAATACAACCTCGCAAAAAAGACCTCGAGCAAAATAGCTCGAGGCCGAGGCTGGAAATATAAACTCGCAAAAAAGACCTCGAGTAAAATAGCTCGAGGCCGAGGTCGAAATATAACCTCGCTAAAAAGACCTCGAGCAAAATAGCTCGAGGCCGAGGTTGAAAATATAACCTCGCAAAAAAGACCTCGAGTAAAATAGCTCGAGGCCGAGGTCGAAATATAACCTCGCTAAAAAGACCTCGAGCAAAATAGCTCGAGACCGAGGTTGGAAATATAACCTCGCAAAAAAAAAACCTCGAGCAAAATAGCTCGAGGCCAAGGTTGGAAATATAACCTCGCAAAAAGAGGCCTTGAGCAAAATAACCAAAAGGACGAGGTCAGAAATATAACCTCTCCAAAAGATCTCAAACAAAATTGCCTAAGGAAGAGGTTAGAAACACAACCTCGCAAGAAAACCTGCAGTCTAGATCAAATAAGGGGAACGAAAAAAGCAACAGAGTTGCCCTATTTCGAAGGTGAAACAAGAGAACGTAATCTTTCAGATCCGTTGCTCGAAATAAGAAGCAATGAATAAACGCAAAGGGGCTATCGAGGGAGGGGACGCCTTTTTCAAAGGCAAAAAAGAGAAGCCCCCATTTGCATTTATTCAAAAACAAGTTTTTACCAAGCAACGAACACATTAAAACGAATCACCTAACTTGTACTTTCAAAAGGACGCGAAGTTAGGTGAAATCATAATCTCCCCAAGGGTCGAAAGACCACTATAAAAGAGAAGGGGGAGACAAGCCTCGGCAAGAGAAAAAGCAAAGCAAATGAAAAAGAAAACTTTCCCTAGAAATGAGAGGCAGCAGGAATCACAGGAACGCTCGACGGCATGATCTGTCCAGAATAAAGACCATCAATAGCACAGGGCCCATAGATACTTCGTACAGCAACGTTTTCTCAAGTAGAAGAATCATGGAGAAGAGCGCATCCGCTTCAAGGCTTTCTCAACTTAACAAGGAAATTAGAAGCCAAATCATGGAGAAGAACGCATCCGCTTCAAGGCTTTCTTGAGTTAACAAGGGAATTAGAAGCCAAAGAATATTTAAGCGTTTTCCATAGCGAAAACGAAACTAAAGGTCTTGATCTTATAGAAAGAAAACAATGTACAAACAATTTCAAGAGAAAAGAATCTCTACGAGTCCAACGCATGCACTTCGAAACGAAATAAAGATCGAAGATAATTACGAGGCTAATATAAACAAAATATTGAGCAATTTCAGTGTTCGAGTCGTTCTCGAATCCACAAACATCACTTGGAATAAGTTTTTTACATAAATTGATTTCTACTCGCAAGATCACAACTAGATTTCTCCTTCTTCTTGAGAAGATTTAGCTTCGTCATCATCAGGAGGCGAATCCAGCGCGTCACCTTCTTCCTCTTCGCCTTCTTCCTCTTTTTCTTCTTCAACATTTACGCTCTCAGTTTCTTCCTGGTGAAGAAACGAAGCAAAAGACTTAGGATTTTTGACAACAATAAAAAAAAGAAGAAGCAAAGTTATACAGAAAAGTTTCTTACCTTCGAAGAGGAGTCCTTAGCCATATCTTGCCCGTAGACGTTCCAGAAGTCTCGCAAGAAATGACGTTTCATAGTTTCGACTTCTTTAGAGCAAGATGAGGACAGATTTCCGAAGTCAGTAAAACGAAATCCGGGACCGGAAACCCGAAGGAGCAGTTCCTTATCCTCTTTTTCGAGAAATCTGCCGAGGCCATCGGTACAGGTAAGAGCGAAGTTGTCGCCAGTAATTGAAAATACATCCCCGAGACCAGAAAATTCCTCTTCAATCCAAGATAAGAAATTTTCAACGGTCAAGTCCACTGGAAGAGCATAAGGAGTGGCTCCAAATTGCTTGAGCGAGTTGGAATACGAATCAAAGATCTGGTTCACCCTCTCAGCATCAAGAATCTTGGAAGAGGCTAGAGAATCTTCAGCTTCTTTTAACCTAAGCTCGAGGGACGTTACTTGAGTTTTGGCCTCTTCAGTAGCATCGGACTCGCGAACCACAGCTTCTCGAAGATTATCGATCACAACTAGGTTCTGGTCAAAGTCTTTTTGCAAGGCTTTATATTTTCTATCGGTACTGTCCCATGCGTCCTCGATCTTAGTCAAGTCTTTGCGAAGTTTATCGTTGACTTCCCGAAGCCTCTCATTCTCTTTCTCCAAGAAACGAAGCCGGTCAGCCGCAGTTGTAGACTTTGAAGCACAGACCGCGTTGATTATCTTAACCTAAGAAAATACGTCGAAGACAAAAATGTGAGATAAATATAAAGAAAGGAAAGAACAGAGTTAAAGCGGTAGAAATAAGCATGAACCTTGTGGGCTGTGGAGACGCTCAAACGAGATAGCTCTTCAATATCAAGGTCCTCCAATGATGCTTTAAAATCTATAACAACGAAGACAAAATATAAGAATTAAAGACGAAACTAAACATGAAGTGGTGCCAGAGTTTTTTCTTTCTCACCTAGCATCTCATCAGTATCCTCACCAAGTTCGACAAAAGAAGAAGAAGCCAAGTTTTGAGGACGATTAACAACTGTTTCTTCAGGAATCTTTTTTCCCTTCGCATCAACAACTTCGACCTAAAAATAGCAAGCAAAATAAGTAAACAATAAAAGAAATTTAGCGATCAAATACAGTACAACTAAAATTACTGACCTCGTTTTCGGCTTTGGCTGCTTTATCCTCCTCAACATTCTTTTCCTCGACAGCTGGCTCTGTAGAATACAAGCCGAAGTTATGCTCTAAGAGCTCAAGAAAGTTCGGATCGAATTCTCTTGGAGATTTCGAAACAACACTTGATATCGAGCCTGCGAGGCTCATTCTAGCACCAGGGCATTTCATGTAAGGAACAAACAAACCTTCTCCTGAAGCAGCAGAAGTGCCTGCCAAATCCTTCATGAATCCCGCTGAGCCGAGGTCATCGCCTGCAACGCCAGCAATCCCTAAAAGCCCACTCGCCGCCTCGATAACCTCTTCCTCCTTCTCAGCCTCGGCCACAGGGCTGTCCAACAGCGAAGGATCCATTTTGCGAGACAAGCGAGGTTTCTTGTTCGACGCAGAACCAGACTGTTGCACATCAACAGTCTTTCTCTTATGAGCTTCAAGCTGTTTCGTTTTCGCTTGAGGAGCATCTTGACTCGAAGATATCAAAATTTTCGATGAAGTTCTTTTATACCTTCGAGTCACTCCAGCTTGTTCAGATCCAACATTACCAGCAGGCTTCATACGTTTTTGGGGCTTAGAAGGTTTCACCCTGTCCCCGTACTGGACGCCCATTTCCATCCACGGGCGATTCAAGCGACTTGTTTTCTCGAAGAAGTCGATCATTGATTTCTTCTCCTTTTCAGTTAAAGGACCAACCAAAGACCTCGCGGCCCACTCAATACTCGAAACAAGGTCATCATCACTAACACCTTCAGGTTTCGTAAGTCCAAAAACAGCAAAGGTGGTAGGCAAATCAAAACCAGGAATCTGTCTCTGCTCAATTCTAAAAGGTTTCCAGTCGGTTCCCAAGGGCCAAATTCCGGCAGCCAAAAATTCTTCAACAACATCACGGCCCGTGAGTCGTCGGGTAGCATGATGAAAGCAGGGACTGTTTTTCTTAAAAGACTCAGATTTCTTATCGAAATCAATCACAGTAGATACTTCTATGTTGCCAAGGGGGGCAGCAAAAGGGTAATGCACTTCACTAGAATTCGGTGCAGTGAAACCAACCTTAACATAGAACCAGGATTTCGGCCAGTTCACATCCCAACGGTTTCGTTGAGCGTAGGAGAAGTCAACCTTGGCAATCTTCAGGGCTGCACTTCGACGACGCGAAGTAAAAGTAGCAACACCAAACTGTCCAATATGCTCTTCGCCGCCTTCTTCCAAAAAGATCGACCTTTTCTGAAGATGAAGCTCATTATAACGACCGAAGGTATCAACGTCAATCTCACCACCAAATGTCTTCATTCCCTAGAAAAATTTTGATAGTTGAACAAACGAATTCGGTGTCAGTTGATGAAGCTTGACGTTGAATCGGTCAAAAATCTGAGGTAGCATAGGATCACAAGGAAATCGAAGACCAGCAGTAAAGAAATCAGCAAAAACAACAGCCTCTCCAAACTGAGGATCAGGGGTAGTCTCGTGTCCCGAAGCACGACCAACACTAGCAGGGAAAAATCCATTCTGTTCATAAGATGAAATCATGCTAGCAGTAACAGAGGACCGACCGAAATGACGGGTTTTAGGAGCTGATTCTCCAACGAGCTCATTGACGTTGGCCTCGACCCCCTCCAAATCCTCGCTTCCCGGGTTAGAGGCCAGAGGACTGTTCTTTCTCTCCGCATCAGAGGTCGGAATAGCAGCAGACTTGACTTGAGCCATTTCCGAAACTAATAACGAAAAACAATTAAAAACATAACAAAACAAGAAACGAGGACAAAGATTTTTCAAAACTAACCTCTTTTTAATCACGAAGCACTTCAAGAATCTCGACAGGCAGCAACAATTAGAGCAAAGCGAAGACAGTAGCACGAGGTCAGAGATGAAAGCGAAGGTAATTTTTAGGGGGGTAACCTCTACTATTTATAGGCACGGTAAGTTTCGAAGACTGCGCCGTTTGGAAGGTGAAAGGGCGCCAAAGTAACCGCCGAATTTTTCCAAGGGGACGCCTTTTGGGTTTCGTCCCAGGAGTTCGAGGGTCGAAAAGCAATGAACTCGAATCCAAGGACGAAGGGGCTACTGTTTTGGAGACACCCCTTGGAATCATATTTTCTATTTTTGCAGGCGAGACTGAAGAAGTCAAAACGAAGAAGACAAGCGTGAAGCTAATTCGAAGAGGTTAAAGTCGCAGGCGAAACTGGAGAGGTCAAGACGAAGACGACGAGTGTGAAGCTAATTCGAAGAGGTTAAAGTCTCGAGCAGGACCGAAGAAGTCAAGGCAAAGAAGACAATAGTACGAGGCTGGTCACGAGACAAAGAATTGCCAAGACGAGTCCGTCTCCTGTTACGAGGTTAAGATGGAGATTGGCGGGAAGCAACGGTCATCTGAAAGCTAAGATAGTTATAGGATTTCTGGCGGGAAGTAACGGTCTTGTAAACATGCGAGGTTGGCCCCTATACATAGCGGGTCAACAGTAACTGTACGGGATGATGTTTTTTGGTAGAGACAAAAGGAAGACAACTGTAATTTTCTCACTGTTTGTAATACCAGAAAAACCGTGTTACAACAACAGTTGAGAATCATGTGATGTGCGTGGGGCAAATAGCATCACGGATTCTAGTTATAAAATTTATGGTTCTATGTCAGTAGCGCAGAGTGAATTTGTTATACCATGATTAGGTCGGGATGCAGGACTCCTGCGATTAGCAACCACAGTCGTCCACAGATCTTGTCCTTTCCGAGTGACGTGTGGATCGAGCGCGTCTTGGAGCACACGTCGCTATGCCATTGTCCTCCACCCACTTCCTTTTGTAAACTTTCACTGTAATATTTAGAAAATTAACTAAACAACTTACGTGATCGTAAACAAGAGTACAAGAGACTGAGACAACAGATACTTGCCTGTCATTTTCAAGGCAAAAGGAGTTACGGCAAAGTCCGGCACCTTATTACCATATGCCTCTGACCCCTCCCTTCTTAGAATATTATGGAACACAAGAAAAAAATGAACCATTATATAATACTAGTAAACATGTCCGTGCGTTACTACAGGCTAGAGCTAAAATATATTATTACACTAATATGTCCATGTGTTGCTGCTGACAAACAGACCTAAGCTCAACGAGCAAGCCTGATTCGATTTGGCCAGCTACCATTGCTCCTTCAGCCAATCTAGTATGTTTCCTTTCGTCCGACTGCTTTCATCGCATGATAGCAAAAATAGATAAAACTTCCAGCCTTGTGAAACTTTTCCCTTATTCTAATTTTTGGTCCCGTGCCCAAAATTAACGAGTACGATTGGGCATTAAATTTTGAAGTTTATTTTTTTGCTTTTATTAAAATAAATTCCATCACATATTAGAAATGGAAGCACAAAATATTACCGATTTAATAATTAAAATCGGCCTTGCCCAGTGGTTCGGTATTAGATTCTTACTAACCAAAATAATTTTGCTCAATCCACTCTAGAGCCTTGTTAACCGCGAAAGACCGGAATATACACAAATAACACACATCCTGTTAATTTAAATTTTAGCCCACCAATGCACCCAGTCCAGCTGAAGGCCCACGATTACATCTAAGGCCCGTAGCCTCCCAACATCCGGCAGCCCACCAAACAAACATCCCACAACCAGAGGCCCACCGCCCCACCCCAACCTCCCCAAACCAAACCCTAGCCTCTCACACTTTTCCTCTTCTCCCATCTACACTCTCCACCACGCCCCCCCCCCCCCCACCTCTGCTCTCCACACCTCCGGCCTCCCTCGTCGTCCGGCTCCTCTCCTCCTTCGCTAGTACGCGTGTGGAGCGGCTGGTGTATGGTGGACGCAGGCTCAGCGGCGGCGCGTCCCGTGGCCTGGCGTGGGGAGCAGGTCCAGCAGCGGCGTGTGCCCGGGGAGCGGCGGCGGCCAGCGGGCGCGGGGAGCAGGCCCCAAGCGACTGCTGCTGTGGCCGCGGGGAGAGGACAGCGGCGGTCGGTGGCAGTCTCCTCTGACGACGACTGCGGCAGTCTCCTCCTCCTACGGCGACGGCAAGGGCAGTCGTGGCACCATGGAGCTCCGCCTGCAGGATCCCCTCAGTCCCTATGCTGGCGCAACGACACCTTCCTCTGATTATTGGTCCCGATCTAATCAGTGATTGATAGCTCTCTTTTTTCGATGTTGGCTTTGTTCGATTTGAGGATGACTAATAATAGGATAGATTTGATCTCGTTGCAATCTCGACACCATCTTTGACTTCTGTTCTTATTGCTGGTCATGTTTGTCCATCTTTTTTTTATTCCCATGTGTTCCCAACTAAGATTGAAATTTGAGTAAAGTTCGTTGGCGGTCACTAAACTATTCCCGTCGTGTCATCAAGGTCCATGAACTATCAAAACGCGCGTTTAGGTCCCTAAACTATTCTCATCGTGTCATCCAGGTTCATAAACTATCAAAACGCGCGTTTAGGTCCCTAAACTATTCCCGTCGTGTCATCTAGGTCCATGAACTATTAAAACGCACGTTTAGGTCCCTAAACTATTAAAGACCGACCAATCCAGTCACAGCCAGCGACCGAAGGCCGACGTGGCGTGCCACGTCTGATGGCTTTATGCATTTACCCCCTGAAAGGATTCCTCAATACCATTCAGTTCTTTCCGGCGCCGCTGCACTGTCGTAACCCTAGCCCGCCCCTCTCTGTCGCTGCCATTCTCCCTGCTGATAGTAGCCGGGAGAATGGCAGCGACAGAGAGGGGCGGGCTAGGGTTACGACGAATCGACCGTCGGCGGCGGCAGCGACGATTCGACCTAGCAGTGCAGCGACAGCGCTGGTAGGAACTGAATGGCATTGAGGAATCCTTTCAAGAGGTAAATGCATAAAGCCATCAGACGTGACACGCCACGTCGGCCTTCGGTTGTTGGCTGTGACTGGATTGGTCGGTCTTTAATAGTTTAGGGACCTAAACGTGCGTTTTAATAGTTCATGGACCTGGATGACACGACGGGAATAGTTAAGGGACCTAAACGCGCGTTTTGATAGTTCATGGACCTGGATGACACGACGGGAATAGTTTAGGGACCTAAACACGTATTTTGATAGTTCATGGATCTGGATGACACGACGGGAATAGTTTAGGGACCGCCAGTGAACTTTACTCTTGAAATTTTGTGAATCATCAGAGTTGTAATATGAAAAGGAATTTTTGATTCGTTTCCAACTCTCATGTTTTGATGATATGGGGCGAACCCATCGCATGGCTGACACACAGGAGGCACACGGCAAATCTATACACGTTTTGGGGGAGTTGGATGGGTAGCTGATAGGTGGGGCCCACTATCCGTACGACGGACGAAAAAAATAGGCAGAAACATTACATGCTTTAGGAGCAGGTATAGATTATCCTATTATCCCATCAGACAAGAAACCAGATATTGTCGAGAACACATGGCCCGCTCAAAACAACATATTAGTACAACTCATCCAGTTTGGCACACACATATGAGCAATCTGAGTCGTTGATTGCCGCCACGCTCCAAACAAGCATCAAACTTTGCTATTTTAATTTGCTCGTTTCATCTATGCGAGCATCAAGCATCGCACTCTGGTTACATAGACACTGTTTCTTGAGAAGCTAGCACCAGTATTGTTCCAAACATTTCAGCACGTCTAGTAGTAATGACTTATGGGGCGTTGGTGGAATGGAGTGGGAAAGTATAGAGGTGATAGAGTGGAGCTGGTTTTTTCTAGAGTTAAGTGCTGCCAAACATCCTTTTTATGGACATAGGATCGAGGGCACTTGATCGGTTGATCCAATCAGCATTTGTCCATTCAGCCTACTTCCGAATATAATTTTATAGGTTATCGGTGCCACCCAAAATGTTTTGACCACGATTTAATAATAAACTATATATATATGAGACCTAACAAAATTCCAAACAAAAATACGAACTAGAGAATTATTAACCCTCCGCCATTTGCGTACAACGCCAGAATCCCATGAGGGCAGGTCCATGTCGATTGGTACAGTACGTAAATAGTTAGCCCATCATCAATGTGAAGTTTGGTTTCCTAGATCGCGCGTACTATAGCAAGCTCCTGCGAAACCTGGAACTTCTGGATTGTAACCCCGAAAGTCCTGACTTTGTCGAAATTCGTTGAAAAATTTAGATTTTGTTGGAAATATACGTTTATTTCTACTAGATTTTAATTTGAGGCAAATTAGATGAACCAATTTGAATTTTATATGATTCAGATCTAATAGCAGACATACTAGAAGAAACTGAAACATACTCTTGTACACGGTAAAAAGGTACATCTGTACTTGCATATCAGCGCTCCGCCCTCGTGTAGACTTGATGTAGTGCAGATCATAGATGAGGCAACGCAGAATGTAGACGATCAGCTTCAAGTGGTCGCACGGTTGCGCTGTCTTATTGTTGTCCCTCGTGCAGGCTTCACGACGGCAAGGGTTTCGAGATTCCGCTCACCCTTCTCCTCATGCATGCTAAGGAAAAGACCCGGCGAGACTCAGTAGCTCAGTACCACAGCACAATCACCAGATGGAAAAATAGAATGAAGAGAGTTTGTGGGTGTTTCTCGTGTATCTGGTCCTGGATGTCTCGAGGAAATCTCATAGGGGAGGCCACAACAGCTCTACCAAATCCCCTGTATAAACGACCCAATAATAATTAGTAGTATAAACCACCTAATTAATCTCGAGATTAAGGCATTAATTATGTACCTATCACCTCCAATGCCCATTGTCAAAAGATCAATACTTAGATGGCAAAAAGTTTACACAAACTTGGCTTGGCTGCTCACTGCGTCGCAACTCACAAGTCACGCGGTCCATCACGCGAAAAACATTGGCTTATATAAACGCGCTGAGTGTGTGTAAACGAACCCCATTCTTCCCTTTGTTGATTGTTCAACATGGGAAGAATGTTCTCCTATTTAAGTTGGCTTGCACCTATTCAAACTAACCGTACGAGACTACCTTTTTGCCATGCATACTTTCTTTGAAATTTCTGAAATTGGCCTCACATAGGCCTAATTTCCAGCAGATTCAACATTGCAGGAGGGATCCCGTCAGGGATGCTACGCCTAGGGTTGTCATGAGATCGGTTGGTCACTAGTAATGTCCTCAGTCCCGCAGAGACAAAGGAAAAAAGCAAAAGGGGATGGAAAATTCTTAGGCAGAGAGATGAATGAAAAAGTAAAAAAATAATAGATATGTTTGTGTTCGATCGATTGGATACCCTCAATCGGTGGTGGCCCTTTATATTTAAAGGGTGGCGAGATTTTGCCCCGCAATGAAACCCTTTTACAAATAGAGATATACTAAATTTTCTCAATTCACTTGGACTCCCTACCAAACCCAGAAGTTTTGGTTTTCACAATCCGGAAGTTTCGACTTTCATTGCCAGATCAATTATATGCCAATTTTGATCACCAACGGCATCCGAAGGAGTTTATCTTGCTGAATAAAACAAATCCCCCCAATATACTAGCTCATTTCTCGGTTTTTAGTCAATACCATAATCCTTGGTAAACATACACTTGATTATGTAGAATACTCGGAAAGCCAGATATGCAAGTCCATGCCCATTGGTACATGTAAGTTGTCAGGGCCAGTCTTAATGCATAATTTCATCACACAATTACAAAGACTATCACGTCACATTTGCAATGGAATATAACTTCTCTTTTAATGCATAGTTTCAAGGCACAATTTCATATACGAGCCGCGGTATTTAATTCACGCATGGCGTATGGCTAAATTATGTCATGGATGTGCAAGTTTCATTGTGTTTTATGTACTTGGTAACTATGCCAAAATGGTTTTCATGGTGATAAAACTCCAATTTTCAATCTCCTCACATGACCCTATTATGTTATAAAAAAATGCTAATGTGCCTGATGATTTAACGCTATGAAACCATCATGACACCTCCCATCAAGACTGGTCTTTAGCCAATTTTAATAAGGTTTCATGGGCAGCTTCATGTTGAGCGCTAAATTGTAGGATGCATAATGGATTATGCTTACTTGGTTGGGTCATTATTAGAGGAAGAAAACGAGAGTTTTATCCCAACAAGGCCACTCTCAGTGTGAGTTTCATGGACATTAATTAGTAGGATACATCAACGAAATTGCTTATGTGGCATGGTCTTTATGAGGAAAGAGAAAAAAGAGTGTCATCACCATGACACTCACCCTGTACAATTACCAAGACACAAAATTTACATTCAGAGCTATTTTGTTTCTTCCCTAAATACATTTGGTCCGAATAACGTTGAAGAATTAAATGCACAACTTGTCTATGAAACTGTGCAGTGAAATTATGCATTGAGAAAGCATATCACTCTTTGTAATTGTGTGACAAAATCATGGATTGAGACTGCCTTAACACTCACATGGTCTAATTACCAGGACCAATGAAATGATTTCGTTTCATCTCTGGATTCCGTAACCACCACGTCCTACAATGTTACTAATTTAGATGCAACTGCAAAAGGCTACATAGTCCATATGGCACATTTTATCACAACACCATATATCAAAACCGTGTAACAAAATATGGGTTCCGATAGACTTTTTATTTTATTTGAAAAGCTAACATAGCAGTTTTGGCAACAACAAAGTGAAACTATGCGGTTTTTTTAGTCGAAAGAAGAATTATATTAATATGTAGTTAAGTACATCCTCAAGTTATAAGCATTTTGTAAACAAAGAGATTAAAACTAAGGGCACTCAATATGTAGCTCCAATACTCAACTTCACACCTGTGTGAAACTTCATACGTATGAGTGGATGACTGCACAGGCAAGTGGTCTTCGTGCACCATAGACGGCTCAACCAGAAGTGCAACAAATGCCCAATGAATAGCAGCCAACATTCTCATGACCCTCTCCTTGCTGCTGTCACCAAAGAAGAAGACAAACTAGACCCAAGGTTCTCTTTAGACCTCCATCGTGATTGGATCTAATCACGATAAAACGGAGAATGGCCTGGAGAATTTTATTCCATGGCGACGACATCATCCCCACCTTCATGTCGTCGTCTGGAAACCTAATTCTCCATCTCGTCGTGAAGTTGTTGACGTCGTCGCCACCATCTTCATCGGAGCCGTCATAGAGAGACCAAATCTACCCTACCTCCTCGCCGTTGCCGGATCGGAATAGGAGGAATAAAATCCCCAATATCAAAGAACTCGACATAGAGAACACTCAACACTAATCAAGGATTAAATCCCTGAAATTTGTTGGAGAAGAATGGGTCCACCGGAGGAGAGGAAGGAGGGGCACTAGCAGTGATGGAGAGGACGTCCCGGTGGTCACCGACGAAGATCGCCGCCCGAGTACACGGAGGCTCCACGATTTCTGGATCTGAAACTTGACGAGCGTAACAACAGCGGATTGGAATGGGATGGCACTGCGACCCCAAGTATATGACTATCTTAGGCTAATCCTAATGAAAATTTCATTCTAGTTTTATTATCAATTAATAAGCTACCATACAAGTCGGTTGAGCTCGAGAGTTGGAACCAGCCAGCCGGGGCTCGATCGAACCCTGTCCTGTGTGCCTTCAAGCAAGGCCGGTATTAGGCATGTATATAGCCGGTTTGTATGTTTCCTAGTATAGGTCATTAACTTCTCTAGTATAGGAGATTGTATTCTTGTATATCAAGCCATATTGGCTATATATATATATGAAAGATCACCCCCCTATTGGGTGTGTGGTGTTTTCCAATTCCTCTACCTCTCTACATGGTATCAGACGTCCAGGATCTCCGTGACCTAGGCGCCTCCCCTTCCGCTGCACCTGGCGACCTGATCTGATTTGATCTGATCGCATCCTCTTCCTGAGCCCGACGTCATCCTCATGTCGGAGCTCTCCTCCAGCTCCTCCTCGCTGGCTCTCTCTGGCACCCTACCAGCCATCGGCACCTCTACCATGGCCGGCGTCCACTCTGGGGTTGTGCAGCAGTTTGTGGTGTCTCCCTATGCCACAATCTCTGTCCAAGCCCACGTGCCCGTCAAGTTGGAGATGAAGGCCTCCAACTACTCTCGTTGGGCGTTCTTCTTCAAGTCGATGTGCGGCAAGTTCGCCTTGCATCACCACATCGATGGCTCAGCCCCTGCCCGCCCCACCGACCCCGTTTGGGATCAGGCGGACTGCTGCATTCGGAGCTGGATCATCGGCTCCGTCGACGACTCCGTTCTCAGCCATGTCATCGAGGGCGAGGACCAGACCGCCCACAATCTTTGGGTTTCCATCGAGGCCCTGTTTTGCGCCAACAAGGCTCCTCGGGCGATCTTCCTCCTTCATGACTTCCACTGCATGACCCAAGGGGACTCCTCCATCGACGAGTACTCGGAGCGGATGATGAAGACAACGGCTGACCTTCGCGACGTCAGCCACCCCGTCCCAGATTCCTAACTCGTCCTCAACCTCCTTCGCGACGTCAACCCTCGCTTCACCAACACTGTCGACGACATCGCCAACGCCTCTCCGCTCGCCGACTTCTCGGCTGCCCGTGACCTCGTCAAGCTCAAGGAACTCCGCCTCGCCAACGAGGCCAAGACAGTGGCTGCATCTACCCTCCTCGCCGCGTCCTCCTCTTGCTCCAGTCTCGGGGGCTACCGCTCCTCCTCCTCTGGCTCTCAGCCAGGGGGCTCTGCGCACAGCGGAGGCTACGGCAAGGGGCAGCACAGTGGTGGCGGCTACGGGAAGAAGGGCAAGAAGCAGAAGCCGGGAAGACAGCATGGCGGCGCGATCTCTGGTGGCCAGCAGTCAGGCCCACTCTGTCCCATGGGCCCCTGGGTGTGCTTCAACCTATGGGCCCCTTAGGGCGGGCGGTAGGGTGCTCCACCTCCGGGCGGGTGGCGCCCACAGTCCGCCGGCCTGCTGGGCTCTGGACCATAGGTCCACACTGCATTCGCCCCTGTCCAGATGTCCCAGCCGGCCCAAACTTGGGACCAGGCCGGTCTCATCGCTCGCCTAAACCAGATGGCGCTACAAAATCAGGGCTGGGTGATGGATTCCGACGCCTCTTCCCACATGTTGTCTATGGATGGTATACTACTCTCTCGCCTTCCTCCTTCTCATTCTTCCATCACCATAGGCAATGGCAACACTATACCCATCACATGCCATGGTCCCTCCATTTTACCCACTAGTTCATCCACTTTCACGCTACGTGATGTTCTAGTTGTTCCCTCCCTGATTCGTAATCTCCTTTCTGTACGTCAATTCACTCGTGACAACAACTGTTCCATTGAGTTTGACGCACTTGGTTTTTCTGTCAAGGATATTCCAAGTCGGTGGGTGATGCTTCCCTGTGATAGTTTCGGCAACCTTTACACCTTTCCCAGCACCACCAGCTCCACCTCGCCGGTCGCCTCCCTCGCCACCACTGGTTCCTTGTGGCACCACCGCCTCGGACATCCCGCCCCTGCTGTCCTCGACACCCTTAGAAGCATTTTGTCTATTGCTTGTAATAAAGTAGCGTCGTCCCTTTGTCACTCTTGTCAGCTTGGCAAACATGTGCGCTTACCTTTCACTCGTTCGTAGTCACGTAGTACTGCCCCTTTTGAACTCTTCATTGTGATGTTTGGACGTCCCCTGTGGTGAGCATATCTGGGTTTCAGTGTTACTTAGTTTTGTTAGATGACTTCTCTCATTTTTGCTGGACGTTTCCTCTTAGTCATAAATCTGAAGTAGCATCTCACATCACTAGTTTTTGCACCTTTGCACAAACCCAGTTCAACGCCCCCATTAAAGCCTTCCAGGCTGACAATGGCACTGAGTTCGTGAATCATGTCCTCACCACTTTCCTCTCCTCCCATGGCATCCTTCTCTGGCTTTCTTGCCCATATACGTCGCAGCAAAATGGCAAGGCTGAGCGTGTCATTTACACGTTGAACAACATTAGCCGGACCATCCTCATCCATGCCAACATGCTGCCACCATATTGGGCAGAAGCACTTGCCACAGCTACCTACCTTCTAAATCGTTGGCCTTGTTCCTCCACAAAAAATGTTGTCCCCTACACCCTCCTCTACAACACCAACCCCGATTACAGTCACCTTCGTGTTTTCGGGTGTCTCTGCTACCCCAACCTTTCTGCTACAGCCAAAAACAAACTTGCCCCTCACTCGATAGCATGTGTGTTCTTGGGCTACCCATCCTCCCACAAGGGTTAACACCGCTTCGACCTTTCCACTCGGCGCATCATCATCTCTCGCCATGTAGTATTGGATGAGACAGTGTTCCCCTTCTCCTCCACCCCTCTCTAGGTCTCGGACTTGGATTTTTTACTTGTAGCTAACCATGCAGCAGCCGCTATTCCTGTGGCAGCTCCGTCACTGCGTGACGTTGAGCGACCGCGGCCGTCGCCTATCATGCCCGAGGATGATCCAATCATCCTCGTGCGTGGCCCCGTTCTACAGGAGCCTCCCTCGGCGCTCGTTCTTGTCGACTAGAAGGCGCCCGCACCGGCTGGCCCTGGTCCACAGGTCAGGATGCTTGCTGACTCCCCGGTGCAGCCCGCCATCCGCTACGTCTACAGTCGCCGACCACGACCGCCGGCTATACCGATGCCCTGTGCTGCACCAGTGGCAATTCTGGACCCGTGGAGCCTCCAGCTGCATCTTCTACCTCGTCTATGGCGTCAGCTCCCGAAGGTACACCTTCCACCTCGATGGCTGCTCCACCCCGACCACAGTCTCCACCGCCGGCCGGTCACTCGCACCCAGTCTAGTGCCGTACTGTGGTTTTGGTACGGTCTTTCAATGACGACGACACCTCCTTCGCTGATTTCGGTGAACTACCGCAGCGCGTTGGCTGATCCCAACTGGCGCGCTGCCATGGCGGAGGAGTATCAGGCCCTCATCGACAACGACACTTGGCGCCTTGTTCCTCAACCACCTGGCGCGAACATCTGCACAGGCAAGTGGATCTTCAAACATAAGTACCACTCCAACGGTACTCTTGCTCGCCACAAAGCTCGTTGGGTTGTTCGTGGGTTCTCTCAGCGCCACGACATCGACTACGATGAGACATTCAGCCCCGTCATCAAGCCGGCCACCATTCGTGTCGTCCTCAGTACCGTCGTCTCCCGCGCATGGCCGATTCACCAGTTGGACGTGAAGAACGCGTTTCTTCATGGCCATCTTGAGGCGACTGTCTACTGCCAGTAGCCGCCCGGCTTCATCGACCTAGCGGCCCCTAACAGTGTTTGCTTGCTGCAGCGTTCTCTCTATGGTTTGCCACGTACATTCGTCGCCTGGGCTTCATCGCCTTCGTCTCTGACACCTCCCTCTTCGTCCTTTGGGAGGCCGGCGACCTCACCTACCTTCTACTATACGTCGATGACATCATCCTCACAGCTTCGTCCGCTTCGCTTCTTCAACGCATCATCGAGCGCCTTCATGCTGAGTTTGCCATGACGGATCTCGACGACCTCCACCACTTCCTCGGCATTGCCGTCACCCGCTCTGATGATGGCCTCTTCCTCTCCCAGCGCCAGTATACGGTGGACCTCCTCCAGCGGGCGGGCATGGCCGAGTGTCACTCCACAGCGACTCCTGTTGACACTCATGCCAAGCTCTCAGACACTGAGGGTGCTCCTGTCGCCGATCCCTCCGAGTACAGGAGCATTGCCGGTGCTCTTCAGTACCTCACGCTGACTCGTCCTGAGTTAGCGTATGCCGTCCAGCAGGTTTGTCTCTTCATGCATGATCCTCGCGAACCTCACCTCGCGTTGATCAAGCGCATCTTGCGCTATGTGAAGGGCACCCTCTCGGCCGGTCTCCACTTCAGTGCCTCGTCTTCTCAGTCCCTGATTGCATACTCCGATGTGGACTGGACAAGCTGTCCGGATTCCAGGCGATCTACTTCGGGCTACTGCGTTTTCTTGGGTGATAATCTGGTGTCTTGGTCCTCCAGACCACAGTCTCTCGCTCCAGTGCTGAGGCAGAGTATCGAGCTGTCGCCCATGCAGTTGCAGAGTGTTGTTGGCTCTGTCAGCTTCTTCAGGAGCTCCACATTTCGATTACTTCTGCTACTGTTGTCTACTGTGACAATGTTAGTGCTGTCTACTCCAATCTTTGCGTCCGAGATCCTCCCGTTGCGATTGCGGGTGGGTATTTGGCATGTATATAGCCGGTTTGTATGTTTACTAGTATAGGTCATTAACTTTCCTAGTATAGGAGATTGTATTCTTGTATATCAAGCCATATTGGCTATATATATATGAAAGGTCACCCCCCCTATTGGGTGTGTGGTGTTTTCCAATTCCTCTACCTCTCTACAGCCGGGACTTCAGTCCTTCAATCCTTTCTCTCTAAAAATTAAATAATATTATTTGCATGGATATCTTGGATGTATGGAACATGTAGTTTACTATATTGTACATTTAAAAATATCATTTTATCCATTTGTTTTCTTCACCAAACTATTCTAATAACATCTTCGCATACACATATAGTTGGAAGTCCAAACTTTGGTTAAAATAACGCCTAATTATCATTTTCTTCATGTTGCCGTGTTAAAGATGTGTCGGTGGACGACACTTATCTTTATGCCATCTCTTGTTCTAAAATATGTTTACCGGCCAACTTCTCACATGAAACATTTGGCGAATTCACGAACACATAGTACCTTTTTTTTACATTTTTGTCTTTATATTATTGTGTTAAGGGTTAACTAGAACTGGGCATTTTACCGGTCAGGCTAAAAAAACTACTTTACTTCGGGCTAAAAATCTATGCTCACCACCATCCCATGGGTAAGGTCAGGCTTGGGCTTAGGCTTTCCATTCTTTTTAGTTGAAAAGTAAATAAAACTGAATGTTTGAGCAGGGTTTCTGGTCTGATCTTTTTTCAGGACTACTTTTCATTGTCCATTCCCGTCCCATTAGAAGGTATGGGCTGCACCAGGCTCGGACTAGCCCAGGTCACACTAGGGTTTGGAACAACAAAGATGGCAAGAGGCCCTCACTTCTTACAACCACAATTGGATCACATAGTCCACCAACTTTATCTCTACTGTAAATATAAAATTATTTACAAGATAGGTTTATTTAAAAAATACATGAGACATATATACAATGGAAACTAGGTACCAGCGCAAACTTTACAAAACTCCAACTAAGATCAAAGTATGCTCATCCGATGGCTGGGAACAGAGGTGGGCTAATTTTGCACTTAACCGTCCATCGTACCAATAACCATACTAATTCCTTTTTCGCAAATCACACCCGGCCAACATACATTCTGCACGCCACCGCCACCGCTTCGCATCCATTGTGAGTCGCCACCGCTCTATGATTCTTCTCTTCCCACTGTGACGGATATGGATACCCAAGGGCCCATGAAGGCCCATGAAGTGTCGACCAAGTAAAGGACCGAAGAGAGGAAGGACTCCCAAAGATAGATACATCTATTTAAGCCGATAGGATTAGATCCCAACCGACTTGTAACTCTAGGTCGTCGTACTATATAAGGCGGCCTAGGAGGACCCTCAGGGGGCAGACCATCGAACCATAGCATACAACATCCGTGCTTGTAACTCTATCCATCGTAATACATACAACACCACCGACACAAGACATAGGGTATTACGCTCCGGTGGCCTGAACCAGTATAAACCTTGCGTCTCTCTTTGCCATCATTGTGCTCTTAGTTCCACACTCCCCCCTTAAAAATCTACCGCTTGGCTAACCCCTTACGAATTGCCGGAGCAAAACTCCAACCGTTAGTGTGCCAGGTAGGGGAGATCGTGGGATCCCTTGCGAGACCAATGACAGTCTAATCCGGCGTCATCTTCCCCGAGAGGATGAACCCCGCCCACCCACTCTGCGAATCTAGTTATCATCTGCCAGACAACCTCCACGAGAGCCCTGTAGGTCGCCGCCTCCGGCGACCCGTGCTCTGTGCGCTTTCCGGTCGTCGAGGGGCCATCCTCATGTCTGTGGATCCGCAAGCTATAGACTTCGGCCTACATGTTATGCGCTAGGCGAACACGCTCCATGTTCAATCCAACCGACGCATCATGCATGTATCGGCAACTCAACAGGTTCTACGCTCCCCCGCCTAAAAATGTACTGCTTGGCTAACTCTTTGTGGATTGTGGGAGCAAAACTCCTACACGCTATGAATTGCCGCGCTAGTTCACGATGCCATGGACTTCGACGGCGCCACTCTGCACGTGCTTCGTCTTCATTGCCACCTTCTACGAATTTGCGGTGTCTCACCGCCACTGGGACCTTGTTGTTTGTCTATTTCTCTCGCTCCACCGGCAGCCGTGTCGCCATGGACTTCGACATTCGTGCTGGTGCCCCTTCGCCGTCGCCGTCCGCGATGGACTGGCGCCTGCGACGCCCTTAGTGAACTAAGTTTGAGCGAACTCAGTTTGTAGTGAAGCGACGACCGCGACATGCGTTGTGTACGTTGGGGGGTTAAAAAATGAAATTAGTATGGCTAATGACGGGTGGCTAAGTGCAAAATTAGCCTATCTATATTCCTAGCCATATGATAAACATCCTGTGGTCTTGGTTAAAGTTTCCAAAGTTAAATACTTTGCCTATTTTAATATCATCTTCACATCTTCACGCTCACGCTGACACACTGTATACGGATAAGAGGGGAAAGCAAGAGACCACATTTTTTTTTCCTTCGTTATTGCTAGATTGTGGAATGTCATGTTTAGGATAGAAAAATGCAAAAGAGCAAGTAAAACATGTTGGGCTGGCTGGACCGGCAGCCCTGCTCGTGTTCACATTTTTCTTACCTTGTTTTTAGTTAAGTTTTTTCTGGCAGATAGAGGAATTATATTTTTTGTTTCAATTTGTCTTCTACAGTTATGGGATAAACCTGTTGTTAATGCGCTGATAGTGGCTGGGCGCCCCGATTTCTGCGCACACGCCCGCCGCTTCAACCCCACAAAAGTCCTTTTTCTCGCCGCGGGAGTCACCCCAGCACACGGCACACGCGCGCGCCACCCCCTCGTCTCCCGCGAAAACCCCACCTTTTCCCGCCGCCCGCGCGCGCATTTCGTCGAAGACATCGCGCCCGCGCCCGCGCCCCCCGCCCCACCACTGCCACCACCGCAAACCTGAGCTCTGCGGGCGATGGACGGGGACGACTTCACGCCGGAGGGCGGCAAGCTCCCGGAGCTCAAGCTAGGTCAGTCCGCGCGCGCAGCCCCGTTATTGGTTCCGTCTGATTCGTCGGGCAACTCACTCAGTTTCCGTCTTATTTTTTCGTGGTTGGACAGATGCGAGGCAAGCGCAGGGTTTCATCTCCTTCTTCAAGAGGCTACCGCAGGTGCGCTCCCTCGATTTCTCCTATTGTGTCTAGTTTCGGGCGGCTATTTTTGAGGATATTTTTTGTTGGCTGATTTATTTATTCCCCCCTTCCTGATTTAATCTACTTTTGGACTGGTAGGACCCCCGGGCTGTTCGTCTCTTCGATCGCAGGGTAAGTGTTTTGCGTTGAGTGTGCCATACTATTCCAATACATGTAGATGTGGGCCTTTTTTTTTCATAAACAGTTGGATGGACTAGAGAAATGGTACTGGTAGTGTCATAACTGTTTGTTAGGGGATATGGACTACTGTGCTTTTTATTCACCTGATAAGTAAACGCGTAGCTTGAAGATGAATACACTTTTGTGTCCTATAGGATTTATATCCTTTTTGAAAGTGCATTTAAAGAAATGATCAACTATTCGGAAATATTTCCTTGGAAGGGGCCATAAATTTTCTTTAACAATTTTAGGGGCCATATATTTAGGAAAATAAGTTTCAATGAAACTCATACAAATATAAATCACCATGTTTTTACAGACTTATTTCTATTATCAGAACTTATTCCCACATTCTATTTGCATTCCAATGCTATCTTCATACTATGTTAATCACAACTGCTGAGGGACCGTGTCTGCACATAGTTAAATTTTGTTGTGTTTTTATTTGGGAATTTGATCCCTATGTGCCTTAGCCTTCCACTGTAAAATGGTATGTTATAACTAGTGCTTAAATGTGGTTCAGGATTACTACACTGCTCATGGTGAGAATGCAACCTTTATTGCCAAGACGTACTACCACACAATGTCTGCCTTGCGTCAATTGGGTAGCAGCTCTGACGGAATCTCGAGTGCCAGTGTGAGCAAGGCTATGTTTGAGACCATTACCCGCAACATTTTGTTGGAAAGGACTGACCGTACATTGGAGCTCTATGAGGGAAGTGGTTCGAGTTGGAGGTTGACAAAGTCTGGAACACCTGGAAATATAGGTAGTTTTGAAGACATTCTGTTTGCAAACAATGACATGCAAGATTCACCAGTCATTGTTGCTTTGTTTCCCATGTTCCGAGAAAGTCAGCTGTATGTAGGTCTTAGCTTTTTGGATATGACCAACAGGAAGCTTGGATTAGCTGAGTTCCCCGAAGATAGCCGATTCACAAATGTTGAATCAGCACTTGTTGCATTAGGTTGCAAGGAGTGTCTTCTTCCAGCAGATTGTGAGAAATCCATTGATTTGAATCCCCTTCAAGATGCCATTACTAATTGTAGTGTTCTATTGACTGTAAAAAAGAAGGCTGACTTCAAATCCAGGGATCTTGCACAAGATCTTGGTAGAATAATCAGGGGATCTGTTGTGCCTGTTGGTGACCTGCTATCTCAGTTTGATTCCGCTCTTGGCGCTCTTGGGGCTCTGTTATCTTATGCTGAGTTGCTAGCAGATGATACTAACTATGGAAATTACACAATTGAGAAGTACAATTTGAACCGCTATATGAGACTTGATTCTGCTGCGGTGCGAGCATTAAACATTGCAGAAGGGAAAACTGATGTGAACAAGAATTTCAGTTTGTTTGGTTTGCTGAACAGAACTTGTACTGTTGGGATGGGAAAGAGACTGCTTAACAGATGGCTGAAACAACCTCTGTTAGATGTAAATGAAATTAATAACAGATTAGATATGGTTCAGGCTATCGTAGAAGACCCAGAGCTTCATCAAGGACTCAGGCAACAACTTAGAAGGATATCAGACATTGATCGTCTAACACATTCTCTCCGAAAGAAATCAGCTAATCTGCAGCCTGTTGTTAAGCTTTACCAGGTTTTTGCTGCAACTTACTGTTTTTTTTTGTCAATGACATGCAAAGATGATTGCTTGCCTAAAAATATACGAATATAGATTTAATACAGTAGTATTGGATTATTAGCTGGTAGTATGTATAAGGATAGTAACATTTAATGAAAGGAGTGTACTGAACCTTTTTAGTACTTGTGTGGCTCTGTATTTGTGAATAGCCTTGCAGGAAACAGAGCAGAACTAGGTTTCTTAAACAAGGCAAAACCTCTTAGGTGCATGATGTTTACCACAATTTCTTAACCCATTTACTATTGGTTTTGCAGTCATGTACAAGAATCCCATTCATCCAGAGCATCCTTCAGGAATACAATGGCCAATTTTCCACATTGATAAGGACAAAATTTCTTGACCCATTAGAAGAATGGATGACGGAGAATCGATTTGGTAGGTTTGCTTCTCTTGTTGAGACAGCTATTGACCTTAGTCAGGTGGACAATGGAGAGTACAGAATATCTCCCCTATATTCTTCTGACCTAGGTGTGCTGAAGGATGAGCTTTCTGTTGTTGAAGATCACATAAATAGTTTGCACATGCATACCGCTAGTGACCTGGATCTTTCTGTTGATAAGCATCTGAAGTTAGAAAAAGGACCATTTGGACATGTGTTCAGAATCTCAAAGAAAGAGGAACAGAAAATCAGGAAGAAGCTTACTAGCAACTACATAATCATAGAAACTCGTAAAGATGGTGTGAAGTTCACTAGTTCGAAGCTCAAAAAACTAGGTGATCAGTATCAGGCACTGCTTAGCGAGTATACAGGTTGTCAGAAAAAGGTTGTTGATGACGTAGTGAGGGTTTCAGGCACCTTCTCAGAGGTCAGTAATAATTCTCTTACCTCCAGATTTTTTCTTTGTACATGATTTTGATAGGTCATCAATTCTTGGTGCAGGTATTTGAAAATTTTGCTGCGGTTGTGTCAGAGTTGGATGTTTTACAAAGTTTTGCTGATTTGGCAACTAGTTGCCCAGTTCCTTATGTAAGGCCAGACATTACAGCATCGGTAAGAGACACTAACCTAAACCCTATGAAAAGGAGAAATTTCAAATGCAGAACTAATCTTGAGAACATAATACAGGACGAAGGAGATATTATTCTACAAGGTAGCAGGCATCCTTGTCTGGAAGCACAAGATGGTGTTAACTTCATACCCAATGATTGCACACTGGTAAGTATTGTGTGAAATGATATATTAAACTGCACCACCTAGTGAAATTAGTAATGCTTCAGTGGCCCTAAACAGGTGAGAGGGAAAAGCTGGTTTCAGATCATCACTGGGCCAAACATGGGAGGAAAATCCACATTTATAAGACAGGTTAGATTTGTACTTTCATGATAAAATGGGTTATCCATTCATGGTTTTATTTATAAATGTTATGGATTCATGTATAGGAAACATGGTCTGTCCAGTTCTGTATGATACTACCTACTATGTTAGTAAATGTATGATGTTTTAGAATACGTGCAATCGAAGTCATATAGTTGACCATTGTAAAGCTACCTGTATTGATCATGTGAAAATAGCTGTTGCGTAAAATACTTTCACAATATAGTAATTTTAGAATCTGTTTACTATCATATTTGTGTAAAGTTTATGGTTTTTATGGTGGTAAGGTGAGGTGTGGCAGCCCACCCCCTTCCATATGCCTAGGCGAGTATGGTGCGCAGCGAGGCGAGACCATGCAATACCTTATCCTAAACGGAGTGACACAAACATACCTTGTTGCTGCAAGTTTTGGAGCCCATATGGCAGACATCCTCCCACTTCCACAGATCACAAAGGCACAGATCAATAAACTAACTAAAGGTTAGGCAAAGAACAAGGCTATATAGTAGCTAGACCTAGACGCTGTTTGCTCAGACAGTTAGACTTAAAGAAGCAGAGGGCAGACCAAGAAAGGAGCAGAGGAGGGATGGGGAGAGGAAGACACACACATGCCTGACTATCGTGTGGGCAGGATAGACAGGAGATGAAGGGGAACGGATGTTGGAGCAGTAATTTGTGGGGCGAATCGATGGAGCAGAGTTTGGAGGAGCAATCATGGCGTGAATCAATGGAAGTCCATGGATATGGAGCAGCAGAAGGAGGTGAAAGTGGCTGGACGGAGTGCGCGCCGCAGCCCGCTGGATTCAGATGCGGCCACCTCGTGCTATGTTCAGGTGCTGCCGCCGCCCTCTTCCTTCTCACCTCTCTTTCCCTCCCTGTATCCCAATTGGCGCGCTGCAGGGACGGGTCGCGGCCTCCCATGAGGTTTAGGCGGGCAATTTCCCCTACGTGCGTCTGCCGCCTGCTCGCACTCGCATCTGCCGCGAATTTCCCCCCGTCCCAAAACATGTTACATTTATGGACACATGGAGTATATGAAAAATTTCCTTTATTGTGGATGCTAATAATAAAGCAAGGATGGAGTAGACGGTACTTGTTGCATTATGTCCACTGGTCCATAGGATTTGTCAGCTCCAGAATACTCTAAAATGTGCTACTTAATTTTACAACATTATTCAATCTATGCATAATTTAAATAGCATATCAACATCCTTCAGGAAGGGAAAAAAACAGCAGACCCATACGTTCTAGGATAATTGGTCTCTACTATTATCATAGTAAGTCCTTTGAAATAAATTATGTTGATGATTTCATCGCTGTGAATGTGCATTACATTATATTGGCAAGGAATGAGGACCTTGTGTCTTGTAAGATGATAAGCCAATTTGTACACATTTGGTCTAGCAATCAAGAAGGGTTACTATTATGCATGAATAAGAGCGAATAGTTGGCATTTCTTTTCAGTCAAGAAGGGTTACTATTATGCATGAATAAGAGCGAATAGTTGGCATTTCTTTTCAGTCATGCAAAATTCGTATAGTTATTATTAGTTTTCCATTTCTGTTTCCACTAAAACCAGACAGAACACCTGGGCACTTGATGTAGAGATGCTTAATTTATTGCTTTACTTGCATCCACATCTTGATGTGTTGTTCCATTCTTATAACAATAAATATTGAGCTACAAACTGTGATGATTATTTCACCACTTCCACCTTATATGCACGACAAATGTATTCAGTGCAATACTATAATAATGAGTGCTTCATGCCTTATGCCATCTGTTTTCCTGTTCACTGGAATACTGGATAGCCATGTGGGGTTATTTACTGAGTAGTTCTACTCATACATATTTGATCCAAAAACTTTTCACAAATCCTCGTGGCAGATGGACCTCCCAGAAAATAAATGTCATAATCGCTAAATAAGGATTTTGTCCAGCTACTTAACATGCTTTGTGTCAATGACTTCTTGATAGAATTGATGTTAAACTTAAACGAGATGTTTTATCCCAAGAATCCAATAAAGTATATAGTGAGCATTATTCTGTAACTCCTTGATCACTGCATTTTGATTAATTGAATGCAAACTACTTTTTGATCAGCTGCAGTATATTTGGACATGTTCAAATACATCATTTCAAGTTCGTCCATGTTCTCATAGCTCTTTGATCTCATCATTCATGGACGTTGGCTACTGAATTTTAATTTTATACAAACTCAAACATATTATTTGGCGCAACTAATATTATCTTTCACTGCTTAATTACTTTCCATATGGAACCAGGTTGGTGTAAATGTCTTGATGGCACAAGTTGGTTCCTTTGTTCCTTGCGATCAAGCAAGTATAAGTGTGAGAGATTGTATTTTTACTCGTGTCGGTGCTGGTGATTGCCAAGTAAGTTGGTGTTGTCGAAATATTTTGTTATTTAAGTTTTATATTGGACATATTTTGTTCGTATTTAAAATTCTGTTGCAATCATTCATACTATACAATACATTCTCTTGTTTTAGCGACTCATACAAATTGTAGCAAATCAAAGATGCACTTGCAGGAACGAAATAACATAAATCAGCTGAGTAGCAGCTTTGCTATATCAATAAAGTTGTTTTCCCCTGAAGACTAAAAATTGTATATTTTCAGTATTTTCTTCCTCTAAAGCCCTTGATCCTACTTAAAATACGAATATTCATTTGTCACATTATAGCATATACAAATCTTTATATGCCATTTGTGTAAACATTCTTTTACCTTTTAATTTAAATTGAATCGATAATGATGGCAGGGTCTTAGGAAAGATGCAAACTTGCAGTTTCTTTTGAGCAAGCATTGAATTTATATATTAATGCAAAATATTGTGTCGGAACTGTTATTTTTACATTTTGTTGACAGCTTCGTGGTGTATCAACATTTATGCAAGAAATGCTTGAAACAGCATCCATCCTGAAAGGTGCCTCTGATAAGTCTCTTATAATTATTGACGAGCTGGGACGTGGAACTTCCACATATGACGGATTTGGTCTGTTCTGTAAACCTTTCTTGTTTTTGTCTTTCAAGTTCGATAATCATCTTTGGTTTTGTTTCCTTTTTGTTCTGTTGCCTTAAAATTTTTTAATGAGGGCCTGGTTTCGCTCTTGATGTAGAGTGCTAGATTTGAAGCAAGTAATCTACATGTTTATATGGTTGTTCTACTAGCACTGCATATGTTACGCTAGTACTTGGTTAGAACATGTCATAGACAAAAAGTACTAATAATTCCTTGCACCCTTGTGCTTGCTGTAATGTTCCATTTACTAAAGGCAGTGGCTAGTGGTGTTAATCAGTACCAGCAAAAGAATTGCGTGAAATCATTAAACCACCAGCCTGATTGAGAAAATAAAATTCTGTATTCCTTTTAAATTGTTTTGAATTAAAATCTAGAATAAAGAGTGTCTACATCATTGGTGTTTTGAAACAACGCTGAAAATTTGAAGCTAATTATCAACCAATGGAGCATTGGATAGGATGAAGCTCCTATATGTATCGAATCATGTTTGGGAAAAATCGTATTTTGTGAATTTTCTTGCTCCTCTCAATGCTCGTGCTATGATTTATTTTGGATGGAGTTCAGAACCTTAGCTGCATGCATTTTTTTTTTGAAAGCGCAGGAGAGCTGTGTTTCATTGCAATAGAGAGAAAAAGATAGTCCACATACAATTCCCCATCTCTCATACGGGGACCAATTATGAGAGATGAGCTCGAAAAAAAAAAAGATATTAACCTATAGAAACAGAGAAAGAAAGACTTGACCAGAGCCTCAACCTAGACAGCTAGGTTGCACTCGCCAACCCCAGGCCCTGCAACTTTTTAGCGCTCGCCATACACCATATACTATGCTCATCTTTGATTTCTCTCTTGATGGAATTGACTGCGGGGGAGACTCCTTAAAAAACACAGGCATTCCTATGCTTCCAGATCATCCAAGCGCCCAAAATAATAAGAGAGTTGACTCCTTTATTGGTTTCTTTCTTTACTTTTTTGATTGCTCTGCGCCACCAATCAGAGAAGCTAGCTGCATGCTTTCATGGACACAGTTCTTTGTGTATTCATTTGCTGGTAACTGCCTGCATCAATGACATGCTTCTTGCCACATTTACATTTATTGGTGTCCCAAATCTCCTATTACTTGTACTACAGCTATCCCAAATCTTGTAATGCTAAAAATGGTGTCTTATGACGGTCTTATACAAAAAAACAAGTTCCACTTTTCTATCATAACAACCCATTAGCATTTTTGGATGATCTGATCATGTCTGTCAAAATTAGAAGATGAAAGTAGTCTACAACTACAGGTTTTATTCCAATTGGGCTTAGATAAATAACAAGAAAGTTGGACTATTCAGGTAACTTAGATAATCCTAGTAGACTAGATAAGCCAGTTAGCAGTAAACATATACTAGATACCACAAGAAACATCATAAGGGCCTCATATTATCGTGACGTGCAATCTGGGTGCTTGAATAAACCAAAAATAGGTGAATTTTGTTACATCTATTTTTGTCTGTAATTATCAATGTGCAAAATCTACTTGTGATCAGACACATCACTGGATGAAAACTACCAGTTACCATTTCTAAAATTAAGTGTATCCACTTTTACAAGGACTTCCCTTTTCATGTTCCATACTAGTTAATCTGTGTTGGTTACGTAATGCTGGAATATGTTCAGACTTCCAGAAAACTGGAACCTCTAATTCTTATTGAGATTGATATATTATTTTTTTTCAGGTCTCGCATGGGCTATCTGTGAGCATCTAGTGGAAGTAACTCGAACGCCTACCTTGTTTGCAACCCATTTCCATGAATTAACTGCCTTGGCACATAGTAATGATGATGAGCACCGACATGTTTCTGATATCGGAATTTCAAATTATCATGTGGGTGCTCACATAGATCCATCAAGTCGGAAATTAACTATGCTGTATAAGGTATCTCATGACATGAAGCTGTGAACCACATTTGAAATTCCCTTTTTTGTAGCTTACAGAAGCAAGTTAGCATTAGTGGTGTGTGAAGTGATGGCTCCACAGATATTCTGTTCTATTTACAATATTTTCCTGTCTGTTGTAGGTTGAACCTGGGGCATGTGATCAAAGTTTTGGTATTCACGTTGCAGAATTTGCTAATTTTCCAGAAGCTGTTGTTGCTCTTGCAAAAAGCAAAGCAGCAGAGTTAGAAGACTTCTCTTCCACAACAACCTTCTCTGAAGATTCGAAAGACGAGGTACTTACAACTAAAAAGATCAAATGCTATAGATTTGCTATCAATTAAAACACATGTTTCTTCCAATGTGAGTGATCTTATCATTAAGAAATGAATATTGGATTCAGAATTCTCGCATTATTACTTTCATCTGTTGCGTAATTCATGGGAGCTTCGGCGGTGACTGGTTGCATGGGCTATCCTACACATTCTTATGAAACTCGAAGCTGTTCTCAAGATAATGACTAGTGAGTGTTGTCCTGTACAGGTTGGATCAAAGCGCAAGAGGATATTTAGCCCAGATGACGTTACGAGAGGAGCTGCTCGGGCTCGGCTTTTCTTTGAGGAACTTGCAGCATTGCCTATTGATGAGATGGATGTAAGAAAGACTATGGAGATGGCCGCCAAACTGAAAGCCGACTTGCTGAAAGATGCAGTCGACAATCCCTGGCTTCAGCAGTTCTTCTGAAGCGAATTGATCTGTGTAGATGGTAGTTTCGTTAACGTAAAACCGTATAAGAGAACTAGGCCGATGCTAGGATCTCCCGATCCATTTTGTTAATATGTATTGGCGTACATACGTTCTCGGGGCTTAACTGAACAAGTTGTACGCCATTCAAAAGGATCCTGCGCAGACTGCATGTGTAGATGTCGCGGTAATGTGACTCTTGCTGAATTCTTATCGGCTGCATTAACTCTATTGTCCTTTTTGTGATTGCACGGGATGTTGTGCACAGCCGTGACATACAGCTACTGTGCAACTATTCGTCAAAGCTTGAAATTACATGTGGTAGCAGCAAAATGTTTGCGGTGCCAACAGCAAAGCCTGCACGAGAATTGTGGACTATTTACATGTTAAAAAAGCAAAAGGAACAATGGCGCCGTCTTGGGACTGCTACCTACAAACACGCTTTTGTGTGAATCCGTTTTTCTGGAGAAGCGGCTGCCAACAGAATCACGTTGAGGAGAAGCAAGGAGTTTGGGTCCAAGTGTCCAACGACATAATCGACTTTTGCTGGGCATCCGTCCCGTCCGCCGCCGGCATGACTGCGGCCTTCGCGCAACAACGCCGCCACGGGGGAGGGCTCCGTCGGCGCCGTGGCTGAGCTCCTCTCCGGCGTAGGCACGCGCAGCGGGGGACCTCCTCTCTGGCGGCGGCGGCGGCGGCTGGTGGCCTCCTCTCCGGCGTCGGCGGCGGCGGGTGGCCTCCTCTCCAGCGATGCGGCAGCTCGCCTCCTCCCGAAGGCATGGAGGCGGGCGAGGAGAGGGGCGCAGGCGCAGAATCGTTCATGTTCTGGAAAAGCGCGACTCAACCGACGATTCTGCGCTGTAGGGTGTGTTTAGATCGTATGAAAAAACACTGTAGCATAAGAAAAACACTGTAGCATTCGCTGGGAAACGTGTTTTGTGAGGGAGGAATAGTGAAAAATTGGAATGAATAGTGAAAAGTTGGAATGAAAAGTGAATAGTTGGGAATCTGAACATGGCCGTAGTGCAAAAGAGGTCGTCCTGTGCAATCGTGGTGGGGAGAAGGTGGGCCATAATCGGGCCGTTTGGGACGCCCGGCTGCTTAATTCCAATGGAAGCAGAAGCTATCCCAAACGGGGCAATACGGGTTTCCTATACCCTCCCTTTTAATCTTATATAGAATAGAAAGCACCGCCCACTCTCCTCGTCTCTAACCAAAGCTCCCAAGAGACAAGAAGGATTAAGGAGCGAAACCCCATCCGCGGTGTTTCAAGCTTCCCCATGCAAAACCATTCTCTGACCGACTTTGTGTGGCCATGTGGATAGGTCGGCCTGGCAACAAGGAGGTGGTGGGCTGTTTCGAGACAAGATCTACACAACCCTGTGCGGCACATGGCGTTGGGCCAGGTGATCAGCCATCCACACCATGTTTTTAATGATTACTAGGTGAAGAGTTTGCACTTTGACAGTGCCTAGGGCTTCCACACAATATGCTTGAGGTTGACCTGTATTGACACAATGAATTGTGCGTGGTATGCCGATGCAGAGGAGTATGCTGGTTGGTATCGGTGCAGAGCGTCTCAACTCCCATCCACGATTTTTCTGGTTCAATCGCTTCCTACCAAAGCCAACGTATCTGAAGTGCTCACGCAAATTTCTTTAAGTCGAACACTACTAGCACACCAAATTCTAGTGGTGTGGTCTTCCTACTATGGGCTAATTGACCTTGCATTTTCATTTGGTGAGGACCTGTTCAGCAGCCCATAGGAAGTGTTTCCTTATCTTGTCTAACTCTTCTGGCACTTCATTATTGGCATTAATTGTGGTGAGCATGTATACTAGTTGTGAGGAGATGATAGATTAATAAGGGATAACCTTCCTGCTTGTGCTAGATTTGGTCCCCACCACGCCTTTAGCTTCCGTGATGCCTTGTCTAACAGCGGTTCTAGGTTCAATCTCTTGAGCCGATGCATGGATAGAGGTAGGCCGAGATACATGATCAGGAAAGCACCTCATTGGGTGTGGAAATCATGTAGAACATTGTCTAGGTTAATGTCGTGGCATGCAATGGGCACGACCATGGATTTTTAGAGATTGGAGTGCAAGCCGGCTACATTGTCAAATAGTCGAAGGAGCTCGGCCAAGTTGTTGACCTTCGTTTTAACTAGCCGGATGAATAAGACCGCACCATCCACATCAAGTGATGTTCTGAGTCTACGACGATTACAGGCGATCTCACCAAGAAGACCAACTTTTGTTGCCATTTTCATGAAGGAACATCAACCGTGAAGGAAGCAAAGTTATTTGTGTACAAGGGAAAATTTAGTGATTCCAAAATGCAAAAAGATGAAGATGTTCCATTGAATAGAATTGTAAGCGAGTTAAGGAATCTTGGTTTCAAGGTTCCAAATGAGGATTTTGCTCACACATTCCTTAATAGTCTTCTGGATAAATATGACACAATTGTTACCTTGCTAGGAAGAGGGGACTTGAAGAAAATACACCTACTCAAGTATTGGGTGAAGTGACAACTCATGGCATTTTCAAGAACTCAGAAAATGAAGCTCATGAGATTTCAAATGTTGAAGACAAGAAGAGTATTACTCTTAAAGCTCCATTATCAAAGAAGAGAAAAATGATAAGAGTAAAAATGAAAATGATTCCAATGAAGAAATGACTCTATTTGTTAGAAGATTCAAGAGGTTCATAAAAAGAAGAATTATGACAAGAAAGAGAAATCTTCAAGGAAGAATCCTTTTGATGACAAGAGATGCTTTGAGTGTGATAAGAAAGACTATATTACAATGAATTGCCCATACAAAGAAGAAAAAGAAGTTTTCAAGAAGAAGAAAAATGACCAAGCTTATTATGTTGAATGGAATTATGATGCAAGGTCCGACTCCGATGATAGTGATGTTAATAATGATGACAAGGCATCAAAGGGAGTCGTGGGCATATCCATTTTCTCTTCACCTCTTTGTCTTATGGCAAATTGAAGCGAAGGTATCACAAGATGATGAACTTGATGATGATAAAATTTTTTATGATGATCTTGTGAAAATGCTTAGTGAGACCGATGATTACATGTGCAAAGAAAAGACAAAGTTGAAAGAATTGAAAAATACCTACCAAGCTCTCCAAAATTCCTTTAAGGAGCTCAAAGCCTTCTAGTGCATTGCATCCATTGTTTAAGCTTTGTGGCACTAGAGATCTCTCCAAGCAAGGGATTTTACTTGTTACTCTTGGAGGTTTCCGCCTCTTAGATGGCTTGGAGATTGGGATCATTGAGCTATTCAAGAAGATTGTGAAGTAGCCTTTGAATGATTGATTGTGAGAGGTTTTTGTGCTTGCCTCGCCGGAGTGGTGAAAAAAAAACTCTAGTAAAAGGAGGTTTGAAGAAGTTCATTGATTCCACGTTGGCTTATATACCAAGTGGATCCTTTTTAGAGAAACAATTTGAAGCTTTGAATCCACCTAAATGTGGATTAGGGGTGACCGACAAAGTCATCGACACCACGAGAAAAATTTGTCTCATCTTTTTGGTTATTTCTATTGCTCTTTCACTTTCAAGCAATTTACTTACTAGAGATTGAATTGTGCCTTGAAGGTCCTGATCTCCATTGGTCTCTTTACTATGAGATGGTGTTGTTGTTTCCTTTAGTGCGTTTGTATTTGAGAAGTTGTTGTGCATTTTCTTTTTGTTGCCATTTTTGTAATTACGCATTTAGGCTACTCCTGAAATTGCATCAATGTACTTTTCTTCTTCTTAATGAAAAATGCGTTATGTACGTCTTTAAAAGCACAAACCCATGGTAACTTTGTCAATTTCGAGATATATTGTCTTAGTCTTTCGAAGATGCTCATAAGGGTAGGGCTATGTACATGTATGTAAGTATTTACATTTATACTATTTTTTAAAAAAATAAATGTGCGGTTCCCTAAAGTTTGACCACTGAATTATCAACTCACAGACTTCTAAATATTCTTGTTTTTCTTTTAAAATTAACTTCCAAGTATTCTATGTTAACAAGAGGGTGATGAAAGCATTTAACGATTGAAGTTGGAGATACTCTCAATCGCCGCCGACGTGGGACGTTTCGATCACTATCAGAGTGCCTTCTTTCTTTGTTCTTCCTCTCGTGAAAGCTCATTGTTCATTTTTTATGGTCTTCTTCAATTGGACAACAATGCCTCCAATCTACTTTTTTTATTCCAAATTACAAGTCATTCGAACTTTTAAAAATTATGTTTGAACAAAATTATAGTGAATCACAAAGGCTTATGGCACAAAATAGATATAATATAAAATATATTTAATAAAGAAACTAACGATACTTATTTGGTATTACGAATGTTAGTAGTATGAATTTGGTCAAATTTTAGATGTTTTGACTTAAAAAAGATTAGAATAACTTATAATTTGGAATGAATGGAGCTCTCAATATGTGGTTGCTAGGGTACAATGCTACTGGCGAGTTGTGCTTGCCTCCCTGGCAACGCCCAGCGCTAGCAGTATGTTTGTTTAGAATATCATCTCGAGCAGCAGAAGTTGTTGCCATGTATGCCCGAAATGATTATCGAGCTGGACCAACCATCACATGATTCACAAGAAAGATGCCAAGTGTGTCCAAAGTCTCGTAAAAACAAAATCAGAGCAAGCTACTTAACCACGTGCCTACAAAAACAGCTCTCGAGGGAATATGGTCTGCTCCCTAGTTACTGCCACAAAGGCATCTTCCTTTCCAACTGTTGAATCCGTCAATAACAACAATTATAATAGCAACTAGAAAACAGGTAAGGTATCCTCCTCCAGCTCCAGGTAGATATCCCTCACACCAGCACGGCAGTCCAATCGGATACTAATCTTATATTGTGCAAGGATAGTACACTTGATTTTGATATTGTTTTTAAGAAAACATATCCTTTCTATAAAACTTCTAAACTTGTAAGGATCATCACCAAAGGTATGTGATTTAGTAGACATAATTGTTGTTAGCATACAAGATCATTTTGAACATTAGTTGGTGGTGTGCAGGTATGTCACGGGCACTTGACATGAACTGCTCCAATTTGGAGAGAAAAAGTAAGAAATCATCCATGGTGTTCCTTTAGCCTGTAATCCTATATATATCTACCACCTAGTTAGTGCCATCCTGCAGGCTGGACCTTGTAGCCTCAAAGAGTAACTCACAAAAGGATGGCCAAGCTTGGACCCTGCGGTCTCCTGCACCATGCTGCTCCCATGGCGCCGAATCTCAAGCTCCAAAAGCCTCCAAGAACCTCTCCATTGCTCAAGACTAAGCACGTGGCCCTCTCGTCATCGTGCGCCTCGGCGGCTCCAACGAGCACCATCAGCGTGTTGCAAGCTGACGAAGAGGGCTCCGGCGGCTTCGACTTCAAGCAGTACATGGCGTCCAAGGCCGCTGCCGTGAACAAGGCCCTGGACCACGCGCTCCCGCTCCGCCACCCGGAGCAGCTCCACGAGTCCATGCGCTACTCGCTCCTCGCCGGGGGCAAGCGCGTACGGCCCGTGCTCGCGCTCGCGGCCTGCGAGCTGGTGGGCGGCGACGAAGCCGCGGCGGCGCCCGTTGCCTGCGCCGTCGAGATGATCCACGCCATGTCGCTCGTCCACGACGACCTGCCCTGCATGGACGACGACGCCCTCCGCCGCGGCCGCCCCGCCAACCACGTCGCGTTCGGGGTCAGCACCGCGCTGCTGGCCGGGGACGCGCTCCTGGCGCTCGCGTTCGAGCACGTGGCCCGTGGCTACGCGTGTGCGGGTGGCGGTGTCCCCGCCGAGCGCGCTCTCCGTGCCGTGGCCGAGCTCGCCAACGCCGTGGGCGCCGAGGGGCTAGCCGGTGGCCAGGTGGTGGATCTCACCAGCGAGGGCGCGGCCATCGATCTGGCCACCCTGGAGTACATCCACGTGCACAAGACGGCGCGGCTCCTGGAGGCCGCGGCCGTGTGCGGCGCCATCGTCGGCGGCGGCACCGACGAGGAGGTCGAGAGCATTCGTAGGTTTGCGCGCTGCATCGGGCTGCTGTTCCAGGTGGTCGACGACGTGCTCGACGTCACGCGCACGTCCGAGCAGCTGGGGAAGACGGCCGGGAAGGATATCACGGCGGACAAGGCCACGTACCCGAAGCTTATGGGCATCGACGGGGCGCGCGCGTACGCCGCCGAGCTCGTGGCAAGGGCGGAGGCGGAGCTTGGTCAGTTCGATGCGGGCCGGGCGGCGCCACTTCGTCGCCTCGCGCGGTTTATCGCCTATCGGCAGAGCTAATGAGGGTAGCATCATACGTCATTTCTTTGTAACAATGAAATCGATGCAATGCAACGGGTATCACAAGTTAGTTTACGACAATGCAAGCACCCATAAATAATGAAATTAAATGTTCTCATAGGTAATAATATAATGGCAACATCAGGCACGGTCCTAGGATTTTTGGGCCCCAGGGCGAGACACTGTTAAGGGGCCCTTCGTTCTTCGTTATTGTAATAATAATGATTAAAAAAATTAGCTTATACACGAAAACATCACCAATGAAAATGCAATTTGAAAAACTATTCATATAAAGAAATTTTACATATAGTACCTTAAAAGTTTCTTCTAACATTTCTGGATGCGAAGTCGGTACCGATGGTATCAATATCAATTGCATCCAATAATTTTTTTCTCGATGCTTAGAATTGCTAAACCATTTAACCTTTCTTGACACATTTTGGATCTCAAATAATTCTTTAATAACTTCAACTTTGAAAAGCTTCTCTCCGCTGATGCCACAGTGACAGGCACAGTAAATAGGATACGATATGCAATAGAAATATTAGGATAACAATCCATTTCTCTGACATAATCAAATATCTCCATTGCGGATATTGTTTTATCAGGTAAAGTCAGTTGTAGAATACGTAGCTCAGAAATTAGATCATTTAAGTCAACATCAGATGAGCCATCAAGAGAGAAGGTATTTGCAAATTTAGCACAGCAGTCTCTTACTTCAATATTATCCATTGACTTCAAGGTCGTTGAGCTCATCAAAAATCCAAATATACTTTTGAATGATTGGAGTTCTTCAAATCTGCTTTCCAATGAAGCAATTGCAATATCAACCATAGCCAAAAAATAATTAACTTCAAATGCCTTCTGACCTTCTAGATTTGCTTCCTCACAATCAATTTCATCAAATTGTTTCTTCCTAGAACCACGACGTTTTATTGGAAATAATGGCTGCACACCCAGTTCTGCTGCAATTTCCTTGGCAGTGATCAAGCTAGAAGCGAACCCTTCGTTTCTATAGTTTTGAAAATAATTCAATGTAGCTTCTATGTGTTGTAAGGTAGCATCAATGCACATGGATGGTGACTGCAACCTCTTGCTCACAGCATTTACATTAAATAAAATGTCATACCAAATAACCATACCAAGTATAAACTCAAAGGTACCAAGCACTTCGAATAAATTTTTTGCATCACTCCTATCCTTTGGCTCAACATCCTTATCTTTACTTAATTGTTTCAAAGCAGACCTTAGTTGACGAGATTGAAATCTAATTGCTCTGACACTTTTGATCCGACTCTCCCAACGGGTATTGCACAATGATTTCACAGTTAAGCTTTCAACATGCTTAAGCAAGACATTCCATCTTTTTGTCGAACTGGAAAATAATACATATATCCGTTGCACAATTCCAAAAAATGAAATAGCTTTGGTACAAGATTTAGCCATGTCACAAATAGTAAGATTAAGACTATGGCAAGCACATGGCATAAATAAAGCTCTTGGATTTATTTCAAGCAAACGTGTTTTTACCCCCTTGTGGCTTCCTTTCATGTTGGATCCATTATCATAACCTTGACCTCTAATATCATCAATATTTAGACCAAAGGACTTAACAACATCAAGCAATGATTTGAAAAGGCCCTCACCAGATGTGTCATCTACCTTCAAGAAACCCAGAAAGTACTCACCAACTTGGCCGTTTGACATATTAACACATCGAACCAACAAACTCATTTGTTCTTGGTGACTCACATCTGGAGTGCAGTCAAGGATTACAGAAAAATATTTGGCCTCTTTAACAATCTTTATGATAGAATTGGTGATGTCAGAAGCCAAAATAGAAATCAACTCATTCTGAATTTTATGACTAAGATAATGATGATGGATCTCTTTACTTTGAATACGCCTTAGGTGATCTTGCATTACCGCATCAAATTCTGCAATCATCTCAATAGAAGCTAAGAAATTCCCATTATGATCATTATAAAGTTGCTCATTTGATCCTCTAAATGCCAGATTGCGTTTACCAAGGAATTTCACAACAGCAATTAATCTCAGTAAAACTTGCCTAATACGCTCTTTCTCCTTTGTGATTTGGTGCTGCAATTCTTTGTCAATTGTTTCATTCTTGTTGAGTCTAGCTCTCAGCTCAGTCCAAGAGTTCATGTTGGTAATATGCTCGATGCTAACTTCATGTTCTTTAAGCCGCTCCTTGATATGCCTCCAATCGCTAAACCCATCATGCCCCAATGAACTCTTGCAGCTAGCAGGATTGAAAAGCTTACAACAAAAGCAAAACACCTTGTCCACTTGTTTTGAATAAATTAACCATTTTCTATCACGAACCTCTCCATTGCTCATCTTTCTAGAGTAATATTTGTATGCAAAATGTCTCCCATTGGCATCCAAAGGAAATACAATATTTTCTTCTCTTATAGGCCCCTTCTCTACTAATATGTCCCTTGCCTTGTTATCAAGAATACCCCAATTTATTGGATTATAGATATCCTCAGTAACAACTGGTTCTTCTTCGTCCAGATTAGCACTGTGTACAGGAGATGAATTAAACATTGGTTCACGATCACTACCATTATTGTCATTTGTGTTGATGTCAACATTTTCTTCCATTGTAGGGCCATGATCCTCATCTTGTAGGTTAATATTGGGATGTTCTTCCACGGGAACGATAGCCAAAGCCAATTCATCTGGAGTTCTTGAAGTGCTTGTATTTCTACGAACAAACTTGTCAAGGGCTCCTCTTTGTGACTGTATAAACTCTTCTTCTTTCTTTCTCTTCTTCCTTTTTTCACTACCAGATTGATATTTTCTAGATGACATGATATTGATTTGCTCTGCAAATTAAAGAAAAATAAATCAGACATGCAATACAAGAAGTCAAGACTAGCTTCAAGAATCAAGAAAACTAACCTCACGTGATACTGAACTAGTGATCTGATTGGATGATTACGTGGGCGTGACGTAGGGGCAGGCAGTGCTCACGGCGCAGCTGAGCAGCTCTTTCTGTGGCGCTGTGCAGGACGATCGATCGAGCCGGCAGCGACGGGCGGCAATGCAGCGATGCAGCGTCCCACGTCCCGGTTTCCTCGGCGGCTTGGCAGCGATGAGACTGCCGTGCGTGGAGTCGTAGTCGAGAAAAGGCAACGTGCGAAGGATAGATGGAATCAACTCAATCAAGGCCGGGAGACATGTGTCCGTTTCTTTTTTTTTGTTTGTGACGTATACATTATACATACGTATACTGTACATGGGATGGGGCCCCTTGGAGTTGGGGGCCCGGGCAGGCCGCCCCTCTCGCCCCCCCTTAGGGCCGGCCCTGGGCAACATATCCTATGAGAACTCAATTCCGTGAGAACTACGAGAACTCAAATCTGAGCCACGTGATCTTGATCCAAGAGGAAGATGAGAGGGGGAATTTAAATAGTATCATTAAGGGGTGGTGCATCTCTTTCATCTATTAAATGTTCTAGCACAATACTCGTAGGCACCCTTTGGATCCTTGGAATTGAACTCAATTTTCATAATTATGATTTAGACATAAATTAATTAATCTAATATGATTATATGTGGAATATATTTGTATACTATTGTCGGTCATATGGTCGAGATACTTATGTACTGTATACATTAGAACTATAGCATGAGGATCAATAAAATCAATTTTCATCTCCCACTCATGAATTTAAGAGAAGTATGTTTGCATACTTTGGAAAGTTGTGGAATGCCACATTTGAAGACAAATAGCCTATTTTGACATGAGAGTATCCAAACAGGGCCTTAAATATATAAGGATAAATATTTACCTTATCCGGTTATAATAGGTTTGATTAGTAGATTTTTTTACTTATATCCAAGAATTGAATTTTGGGATATAGAATTGAGATACAATTCCTTCTCATCGGCCTTAGTGGGGTTTTTGAGGCGAGAAAGAGGTTTAACTCTGTGGATGACCACCTGACTTCCCCACCCGTAAATAGGTCTTTGCTCATCCCTCCTGAAAGCTCCTCGTTGTCTTCACTATGGTATATCTTCGACAAAAACACCAAGGGTCTCTCATCCCTCTCACAAGTATCAGGGGGCACTCCACAAACTCGTTTGGAGGGTCTCGCAAGACTTACAAGCCCGGATTTAAAACTCTTGGTGCACGTAAGTACCAGTAGCAAAGATGTCTGCAAACCTCGCGAAGCAATAGGATAATCACCTGAGAAATGCGCTAATAGGCCTAACCTAGCACCAAACAAGTAAGGCTTTTGGTATTTTCCTTATTCTTCTATTTGGTACTTATGTGGATTGAGCACTAAAATATGTGTGGAACACAAGCCAATACTTTCTCAAGCTCAAACACATTTGAAATGTTCAGAGCATGTGGTATTTATAGCTCCCACCAAAGAAACTAGTTGTTGCATGGCCATTGCATTGCAACATTTTGCGTACCTTCAACTAATTCGTGCACACAGGAGGTATAGCACTGAATTAAATGGTGGCCTCCAACTCTGATAGCCGTTGTATAACTGTTGCAACTTACTTTGTAGCATCAACTAATACTATGCTACACCGATGGAAGTAAACAGAGAGGTTTATTCTCGGTCTTCATAACACCAACTAACTATGGTACCATCAAGGAATTAATCCATGGCTGTCCAAGGAGGTTTCTTCTTAGCTTTCATAGTATTAAGTATTGACTAATACTAGGTACCACTGACTATTACTATGGGTCGTCCATGCATAGACTAACTAAACCAGTGGTTGTCCACAGAGGTTTCTCTTCGTTCTTCGTACCACCTACTAATATTGTGGTACCACCGATTAATACTATGGTCACACATTGTAGCACTATTAATACTATGGTAGGACCGACCAATACTCTGCAAAGCATTTGTGGTTCTATTTTGATCGTCTTTTGCATCGTTTCTTCATGGACTTTGGTCTAGATTTTTTGTCATCATAGTAATAGAGTAAATAACCTTTTCCAATCATTTGTATAACTTCAAAACATCCTTATAACCTAATAAAAAATATACAAATATACATCTCAACAAACATGTTTGTCCCATTGTCCATGTTGTCATTTGATCACCAAAATCACAAACAACGGACTCGAGCCATTTTCCTTACAACTTGTTCTTTTTTGGTGTTGGGTGACAACACAACCGAAGCAAGACATAAATTGTACACATTAAGTATAACTACTTGATTGCATGTAATCCAAGAGCAATAACATATGCTGAATACGATATGTATTGGATACCAATTGAAGGACTTAGGTTCATCATACCCTGTTCTTACCGATTAGACCAAGCTGCACTAAATCCCCTTATGTGGTCATGGTAGGCAAAAGGCTCCAATGCCACTTTTCTCTCTTTCGTGGACCAAATTTGTGCAACCTTCCCCAAGCTTTAAATCTTCAATCTCCCCTTCATTTGAGATTTGTCTTGCTTTCTTGCATGCTCCCCCTTAAGGTATATTTTCGTTGGTCACTAAAATTACCCCTATTTAGAGTCAAACACCAGATATGAAGACATTAAATACACAAAGGGAGATTTTCATAGACTATGATATTTTTGGATGTGGAAATGAGGATCAATGGTGGTCACCCCAAGATGATGAGTGATTGACAGTTGTTGTGTGTGATGTGTGATCTTTGCTCAAGATGTGCAGGTGCAGGGTGTGACATAGTGGTGGATGGTGTGTTGTGAAGATCAGGCAAAAGGTTCACGTAGACGAACCATGGTGCAGGATGAGCACGAGTAGGCTTGGGCCATGGAGGTCAGGTGAAAGGTTCATGCCTAAGGTCCAAGACAGTGAAGGCTGGAATGTGAGTAGGCTTCGACCAAGGGACCGAAAGATATCGGGTGGTATCATGGGTGGCTCACATGGTGCATGTACAAGCAAGATTACATGGTGCACATCTTTTTGTCCTCTGTATTTTTGCATAGCCCACCTTTTTTGAGATTTTAGAGAGAGTAGCTTTTGGATACATAGAGTGGATGGTGTGTGCATGTATGTGAACTTCATCATGGGAGTATAATAACTCACTAAGGGTTAAAATTTTTTGACAAAACTCAATGAAAAAAAAGTAGCACATGTAGAAGGTGAAAGAGCATATAGGCCCCTAATTCGGTTTTAGCGATTAATGACAACATGATCATTGCGACTAACATGTGTGTTGCAACGATAATTCTGAAGTTAGTGCAATGATGGGCTTTCATGGTATTCTTGGCCCCCATCATTTGCGAATGGATGTATTGGTGCAAAGGCTATGCTCGAAGATTAAGGATAAGCTAGTTCTAAGTGCCGATTCGAAGAGGCACTTAGAGTAGTTTAGGTCTTTGTTTTCCTTTGGCCGTACTATAAAGGGGGGTTGAGGATTGGTAGCTTGACCTAGGCAAGACTAGAAGTTAGGTGTGATGCACACTTGTGAAATCTACTGCTAGATATCTATGTTGAAGCCCTGGAAAAGTTAGGAAACTCAAAGAGATTGAAATGGACGAGTTTCATCGAAAGAGAAAAAGACTGCACAAAACTAAGTGGAAGTGACTATTTCGATGGGCTTCTGAGGCCCCGTCGAATTAGTCGACGGCTCCTAGTTTTCACTCAGAAGCTGGCGTAGTGCTCTGGGAAGCGTCGACTGATTCGACGGTGTGACCATTGAATTAGTCGACGACCCCTGGTTTCCACCCAGAAGCTGGCGCAATGTTCTGTGTTGCGTCGACTAATTCGATGGAGGGACCATCGAATTAGTCGATGGTGCTTGAAGATGTGAAGACCCTAGTGTGCATGGCTCGGAGTCGCACCGACTGATTCGGTGGCAGCTGTGTCGAATTAGTCGATGGTCTCTAATCTTTGTGAAGATTTTGTGGCACATGACTCTGGGTAGCGTCGACTGTTTCGATGATGTAAGTGTCGAATTAGTCCACGGGTGAACTAGCCGTTGCACTTTTCAAGATTTGAATGGAAAGTGGGCATCGACTGATTCGACGGTGTGACCATTGAATTAGTCGACGGCTCTACGAATTGCATAACAGTTGGATTTTGAGTGGGGGCTATTTATACCCCTTCACTCACCCCTTGGAGACTCTCTTGCCATACGAGTTTCAGTGTTCATCCAGCTGAGTTTGGAGAGTGTTTGAGGGCACGAGAGGCACTTGGTTTGATTCATGTTCTTGATGTTGTGAAGATTAAGGACTCTTTTTAGTGCTTGAGAGTAGCAAGTGTGCACCCATCTAGCACTTGGTCTAGTGTAGGTCAAGTGAAGATCTGAGGCTTGTTACTGTTGGTGATTCAGCATCACCTAGACGGCTTGGTGGTGTTGATCTTGGGAGCTCACGTACAGATTGTGTGAATCCCCAAGAAGGTGTACACAGTTTGGGAATCCGCTGTCCCAGAGTGGGAAATGGATATCCTCTATGAGAGCACTTGATCCTTGCGCGGATCAAGGGGAAGCTATACCCTTGCACGGGTGCTCCAACGAGGACTAGGTGGGAGTTGCTGACTCCTCGATACCTCGGAAAAAATTGGCTTGCTACTTTTCTCTTTACTTTGAGCAAGTTTACTTTCCGCATTTCAATTCCTAGACGATTGCTGGAGTAGGATTGGAACTAGGTTGCAAAACTCTTTTCAACACTAGTTAGACACAAACCACACTTGTAGTCACATGTGGTGAATTGACTTATTGCACAGGATTGTTTTATTGATTAAATTTTTGTAGAAGCCTAATTCACCCCCCTTAGGCATCTTGATCCTTTCCAATGGTATCAGAGCCTTGTTGCTCAAAGGATAGGCTTCACTGCCTAGAGTAAGATGTCTAGTGAAGGCTTCCCCCGATGTTCGACGGTAGGGATTTTTCCTATTGGAAGATCTGTATGGAAGCATACCTTGATGCCATGGACTCCGATGTGGTTAAGGCCACCACAGTTGGTTTTCCCACGCCCGCTGATGAGAAAAACCTCACTGCACTTGAGGCAACTCATGCAAGCCTAAATGCTAAGGCTAGGAACACTCTCCTTAGAAGTCTCAACAAGGAAAACTTCAACCAAGTTCATCGCGAGACAAAAGCCCATAAAATATGGGCGAAGCTTGTTGAGATTCACATGGGTTCTAAGGATGAGAGAGAGGAGCATCACAAAGTTATCATGGATAAGATTAATGCTTTCAAGAAATTTCTAAATGAATATGCTCGTACTATGTACTCACGTTTGAATGCTCTTGTAGAGGAGTTGAATGAACTTGATGTCACCAAGATGGAAGAAATTGAAGTCAAGCGAAGATTTCTTAGTGCTCTCCCAAGTGACAAGTATTCAAGCATCATCACCGTCTACTTCTATGATGATCTCAATGCTCACTCAATCATCAAGATATTGGGGAAGATCAAGGGCCATGAAGATTACATGGGCTACACCAAAGAATATGAGAAGTATGAAGGCTCTTCTTCCTCCATCAAGCAAGACATAGCCTTCAAGGCTAGCAAAGAAAAGAAGATGAAGAAGGTGATTGTTGAGGAGTCAAGTGACGATGATCAAGACGGCAAGAGTGAAGGACTTGATGAGGTTGCTCTTCTTGTGAGGAAGACCACCAAGATGCTTGGGAGGCTTGACAAGAAGGGTATTGACTTCAACCACAAGAGCAAGAAATTCTCCGTCAAAAAGAAGTTCATCAAGGATATGGATTGCTATAATTGTGGTGAGCTTGACCATCTTACACATCAATGCCCTCTTCCCGACAAGAGAAAGAAAAATTACAAGAAGGAGAAGAGTGATGATGATGGTGACTACAAGAAGAAATCATTCGAAAGCAAGAAATATGGCGACAAAAAGAAGTCTTTCAAGCACACCAAGAAAAAGCAAGGGAAAACTTATATTGGGGAGTGGAGCATCGTCGATGACACCTCAAGCAATTCGTCAAGTGAAAGTGAAGATGAAGGCGTTGCGAGATTTGCTATTGGTGCATCCATCCCTCCACCGCCATCCTCGAGCTCCAAGTCAAGAAAACACTTTTGTCTCATGGCAAAGGGTGATAGCAATGTGAGAAAGCCCACTCATGATGAGGATGAGAGTGATAGTGATAGTGATGATGATGATGAGCCCTCTTATGATGATCTAGTTGCTTACCTCAAACAATATACTACCATCATTAGAAAATCAAATGAAAAAATTGATAGACTTGAGCAAAAGAAAGCTAAACTTGTTGCTAAGTGTGATGATCTAGAAGCAAAGAACCAAGAAATAAAACTTGAGCATGTTAAGCTTGCTAGTGATAATAGTGAGTTGAAAACCAAGTTCCAAGAGCTCACTACCAACCACAAGGTGCTTGAAGAAAAGTTTGCTGAGCTATCAAATGAGATGTTGATTGAAGGAAAGGTAGTGGTTGATTGTGGAGTTTAATGTGATGATTTACTTGAGATCTTGCCTAATCCCCCAATGAAGGCAAATGAAGAAGCTAAAGTTGATGAATTTGCTAGTGATATGCCTAATCCCCCAATGGAGGCTAGCAACTCAAGTCACGATGATAATTCTAGTGACAACAAGTCAATAAAGAATTGTGCAACATGCAAGGGCAAGCTTGTGATGGAAGAATCAACCAATGACATACTTGGCAAGGACTATTTGGACCTTTAAATCAAGAACAAGCAAGCCATGAGTGAGATTCAAAGGCTTAAGCAACAAGTGATTGATCTCAAGTCCAGCAACACCACCCATGCAAATGGCAATCAACTCGTTAGTAAGATGATGTCTGATAGAGCAATCAACTATAACACTCAAGGGCTTGGGTACTTATCCACCAAGATTGTTGAAGAAAAAAAAAAGAGACCTCAACCCAAGCCAAACAAACCAAAGACTAGATATTGCACTAAGTGTCAACATGAAGGCCATTTTGCTCATGAATACAAGACTCCTCACAGTCGAAATATGCAAGATCACTTGAGACCCAAGGCATTTAATGCTTATTATGGTTATCCAAGATATCAAGTGGGAAGGTGGTAGTGAGATTTTTTGGACCTAAGGACTCAACTAGGCCTAAGCAAATTTGGATGCCTAAGATTCTAGTTGCTAACTTGAGTGAACCACACAAGTCAAACATTGTATAAACCTCTAGCTCCCGAACTTTCTCAAAGGTTTGGGTGGCTAAACCTCAAGCTTGATTTGGTTTGTGGGTGTAGGTGAATTACAAGACCGATGAGGGTGTAGTTGTCACAAGGAAGGAAAGTGATGAAATAATCTTCAAGGGCTTTAGATATAACAATCTCTATATTGTTGACTTCTACTCAAATGAAACAAGCCTGTGTACTTGCTTATTCTCCAAGGCATCTAAGGGTTGGTTGTGGCATAGAAGACTTCCCTATGTTGGCATGGGCACTCTCAAGAAGCTAGTGAGAAAGACTTGGTTGTAGGCTTGAAGGACATCAAGTTTGAGAAGGAGAAATTGTGTAGTGCATTTCAAGCCGGCAAACAAATGGCAAACACTCATCCAACCAAAGCTTATGTATCAACCTCAAGACCTCTAGAGCTTCTCCACATGGATTTGTTTGGACCAACAACTTATGCTAGCATCGGTGGAAATCTCTATTGTCTAGTAGTGGTGGATGATTTCTCTAGGTACACTTGGGTGTTATTTCTCCATGATAAATCCGAAGTTGCCAAAGTGTTCAAGAAGTTTGCCAAGAAAGCTCAAAATAAATATCAAGTCTATTTGGTGAAGATTAGAAGTGTCAATGGCACCAAGTTTGCTAACTCCAATATTGAAGAGTATTGTGATGAAGATGGAATCAAGCATGAGTTCTCCGCAACCTACACACCGCAACAAAATGGATAGGCCTGCAAATGGTGCGGTTCGGAGCGCTCCTGCGCGTGACCCGCCGCTCCTCAATTGCAAAAACAGGTTCGATGCTCAAACCGCTCCGCCAGCACATATGCTCCGCCGGACCCGCGGGTAACCAAGGGGTGACCCTCTCGTCTCTCATGCTATTGGCTGCCGCCTGCCGGTGCGCGCCGCGCCGCCGCGCCAGCTCCACAATATACCCCTATGCGCTCCTCCATGAGTCCATGTGCAGCACGTCCCTCGACGTTGCCCATCGGGCTCCTCTGCTTGAAGTTGTGCTCTGCCGGCACTGTATCGCCGCGTGCACCATTGGCGTCAGCCACTCCGGCGACCGCGCGCGCGAGCGAGACCCGACGATCGTGCGCGCGAGTGAGACCCAGCGTTCGCGATCTCCAGTAGCCGCGCGCGCGAGCTAGACCCGTTCACGAGCTCCGGCAGCCGCGCGCAGGAGCAAGCGTCCGTCAGCTCGGGTGACCCCGTGCAAGAGCTCCGTGCACCAAACGCCATGCACTGCACCCTTTCTTCACTACGGACGGTGCCTGGTGGTTGCGTTCTACTGCTGCCTACGCCATGTGCTCCGGCGTCGTCAGATCGAGATGCCGCGATGCGAGGCGGCGGAGAGAATCGTGAGGGAAAGAGGCATGGAGAGAAGCGTCGTGGACCGGTAGGAGAGGGCGGTGGTGATTGGTGGGGATCCTCCTCGTCGTCGCTGGAGGAGATGAGGCGGGCGGGGTAGAGCTTGTCGACGGAAAACTGGCGGCGACGGCAGGTTCGAACCCGAGGGTCATCACGGGTAGCGTGGGTCACATAGAGAGGAGCCCCTCTTTTTTTTGGTTCGGGCCGATTCGACCCGGGGGCTGAATCGAGGATCGAAGCGAGTTCACTAGTGGGCCGACCTGGACCCCTTGCAGGCATAAAAATGGAGTAGTTGAGAGGAAGAATAGAACCTTGATCACCTTGGCTAGAACAATGCTCGATGAATATGACACACATGAGAAGTTTTGGGCCGAGGCAATCAACATGATATGCTATGCATCAAATCATCTCTTCCCTCACCGCCTCTCGAAGAAGACTCCATATGAATTGCTTATTGGGAGGAAGCCAAACATCTCATACTTTTGGGTGTTCGGTTGCAAATGCTACATCTACGAGAAGCAGCAACACCTAGGGAAGTTTATAAAACGTTATGATATTGGTTTTCTTTTTGGTTACTAATTGAAGTCCAAGGCATATAGAGTATTCAACTTAGCCACCGGCTTAGTTGAAGAAACATATGACGTGGAGTTTGATGAATCTAATGGCTCCCAAGGAGCAATGGAAAATTGTGATGATGTAGGTGGTGAACCCTTGAGGGAAGCTATGAAGAATATGCAAATTAGAGTCATCAAGCCAAAGGAAGATAAAGATGAAGTACAAGTGATCAGTCAACCATCATACTCCTCTATGGCGCCTCTAGTGGATAGTGATGAAGGCAAGGATAATGAAGATGGTCCACTACTTCCTCATGAAGATGTACATATTCCACAAGAAGAAGTTGAGGCTCAAGGTCAAGATGTTGATGCTCCAAGTGCTCCTCAAGATCAACCACCTAGAAGACATAATCCAAGAATTCAAGCTCATCCCAGAGATCTCATCATTAGAAGTCCCACCAAAGGAATCATGACAAGATCAAAGAATCAACAAGCAATGTTTTGTGAGTGCTTCTCCTTTTTCTCAAAGGAGCCATCCAAGGTTGAAGAAGCTTTAATTGATCCAAATTGGGTGAATGCAATGCATGAAGAACTCAACAATTTCACCCGCAATGATGTGTGGACTTTGGTGGAAAGGCCAATCAATGCTAGAGTGATTGGAACCAAGTCGGTGTTTAGAAACAAGCAAGATGACCAAGGGAATGTTGTGAGGAACAAGGCAAGACTAGTTGCAAAGGGGTTCTCTCTAATACAAGGACTTGACTTTGGAGAGACTTTTGCTCCGGTGGCTAGATTAGAGGCAATCCGCATTCTCCTCGCTTATGCCTCTTGTTATGATATGAAACTCTATCAAATAGATGTCAAGAGTGCATTTCTCAATGGGTATATCAATGAAGAAGTGTATGTAGAGCAACCACTGGGCTTTGAAGATCCATACAACCCAATCATGTGTACGAGCTATCCAAGGCACTCTATGGACTCAAACAAGCTCCTAAGGCTTGGTATGAGCGTCTCCGGGATTTTCTTATTGCCAAAGGATACAAGATTCGGAAGGTTGACACTACTCTCTTCACCAAGAAGGAGAACAGTGAGCTCTTTGTTTGTCAAGTCTATGTGGATGACATTATCTTTGGCTCAACAAATGAAGAGATATGCAAACAATTTGGTGAAATGTTGTCAAGGCAATTTGAGATGTCAATGATTGTTGAACTTACTTTCTTCCTCGGATTTCAAATCAAGCAACTTGAAGAAGGCACCTTTATATGTCAAGAGAAATATACCAAGGACCTTCTCAAGCGCTTCAAGATGGAAGATTGCAAGCCCATCAAAACCCCCATGGCAACCAATGGGCATCTCGACCTTGATGAGGGAGGTAAACTGGTAAACCAAACTCTTTACCATTCTTATTGGGAGTCTACTTTACCTTACTACATCTAGGCCCGATATCATGTTTAGTGTATGCATGTGTGCTCGCTTTCAAGCCAACCCCAAAGAAGCACATCTTAAGGCCGTGAAAAGGATCTTTAGATATCTCAAATATTCACCAAGCATTAGCCTTTGGTATCCCAAAGGAGCCCACTTTGAACTTGACGACCCCTAGTTTCCACACAGAAGCTGGCGTAGTGTTCTGTGTTGCGTCGACTGATTCGATGGAGTGACCATCGCATTAGTCGACGGTGCTTGAATATGTGAAGACCCCAGTGTGCATGGCTCGGAGTCGCACCAACTAATTTGGCAATAGCTGCGTCGAATTAGTCGATGGTCTCTAATATTTGTGAAGATTTTGTGGCGCATGACTCTGGGTAGCGTCGATTGTTTCCACTATGTAAGCGTCGAATTAGTCGATGGGTGAACTAGCCGTTGCACTGTTCAATATTTGAATGGAAAGTGGGTGTCGACTGATTCGACGGTGTGACCATCGAATTAGTCGACAGCTCTGCGAATTGCATAACGGTTGGATTTTGAGTGGGGGCTATTTATACCCCTTCACTCACCCCTTGGAGACTCTCTTGCCACACGAGTTTCACTGTTCATCCAGCTGAGTTCGGAGAGTGTTTGAGGGCAAGAGAGGCACTTGGTTTGATTCATGTTCTTGATCTTGTGAAGATTAAGGACTCTCTTTAGTGCTTGAGAGTAGCAAGTGTGCACCCATCTAGCACTTGGTCTAGTGTAGGTTAAGTGAAGATCTGAGGCTTGTTACTCTTGGTGATTCAGTATCACCTAGACAGCTTGGTGGTGTTGATCTTGGGAGCTCACGTGCAGATTATGTGAAGCCCCAAGAAGGTGTACACAGTTTGGGAATCCGCTGTCTCGGAGTGGGAAATTGATATCCTCTACGAGAGCACTTGATCCTTGCGCGGATCAAGGGGAGCTATACCCTTCCGCGGGTGCTCCAACGAGGACTAGGGGGTTGCCGACTCCTCGATACCTCGAAAAAAATCGGTTTCATACTCTTCTCTTTACTTTGAGCAAGTTTACTTTCCGCATTTCAATTCTAGACTTGCCATGCTAGAGTAGGATTGGAACTAGGTTGCAAAACTCTTTTCAACACTAGCTCGACACAAACTACACTTATAGGCACATGGGGTGAATTAGCTTATTGCATAGGATTGTTTTATTGATTAAATTTTTGTAGAAGCCTAATTCACCCCCCCTTTGGCATCTTGATCCTTTCAGAAGGTTATGCTACACATGGCTCTAATAAGAATTTGGCACATCATTGAGGAATATTGTGATTTTACATTTTGTGAAAATAAGACACTCTAGATATCAAGCATCATGCATGAGAATATCATAATAGCTCTTACACCCAAAATTTAACTCCCAATAACTTAGACTTAGTAATGCTTTCTTCTACCCACTGGTTTCGGGTTTAAGATTGATCAAAACCAACAAATTAAATCAAGATAGAATACCAAGTTGTAACTCGATATAAAAAATAAGTTAATAGGCAACAAAGAAATCATAACATCCTTACAATGCATATGAGAAAGCAAGCAAATAATTTTGTTGTTTCCGGTTTTCTGATTCTTAATTGACACATAAAAGCAAATTAATATTTATTTGTTTTTTCTAAGTTTGTGATTTTATGGGTTTAATATAAATAAAGCAGTAAAGATACATTTTTTTAGGAAAAGTAAAGAAACATATTACCTGATAGAGGGGTCCTCCACCAAGCTATCTCCTTGCCTATCGCTGTTGGTCAAGGTTGTAACCCCTCCAATGGTACTAAGCTCTCATTTTTTCATGGCTGCGCTTGTCGAGCTTGCTTAATGGCATCAAATCTATTGTATGTCTGGCCCCCTTACGTGATATACTACAAGACAAAGCAGAAAAAGTGCTCTCAAGCTTCCCTTGCGGGGCAAGAGGGAATGTTAGCGATCAACAAGCATACACATGACATATTGGGTTAGGCAACATGATCTCATTTGTATAGCTATGGTAGAAGTAAATTAAGGAATCATTCAAGCCTTTCATTACAATCTAACTTGAATTAAATACACCTCATTAATTAATGACCGAGCACTCTCAAGGAAGGGAACAAAGTTCCCTTCTAAATCCCAGATCATTTTAGCAATGTGAATGATCAAAGAGGTGCATGAAATGGGACCTGTCATCTATGAATTTGTTAACCATTGGCAAATCATAGTCTGCACTGGGGAGACTTTGATCTTGTTGTATATAACATATAAGATCAGCAACTCATTGTTGTGCACAATGTGAGGGTTGTCTCTTGGGAAAAGAGTGAAAACCATCAACTTATGCATCAAGTATGACATTTAGGTGTAACAACTACATTTTTACCATAATTTCTCCCCAAAAAGTATGACATTGAAAACTGGTGCACACTTGTTCTAGAGAAAACATGGAACAAAAATGGAAACCAAGGCAATCACTAAAAAAATTCTAGAGAATACGATAGTTTGTCTCAAAAAAGTCAGAAAGTGAGTCCATCGGGAACCTCACGAAGAGTGGACAGAAATTGGACGGTGAGGGGATGACATACTAACTCATAAACTGGCACTCTCACCCAATTTCATGCCAAATTATTTTGAATTTGGAGTTTATAACTGTCTTGTCCATGAAGTTGGGATCAAAGCTTCGTGGGTGAATAAATTCACAGTCTTTGATCCTCATGTAAGCTTGTTTTTCCTAATGTCCTCCTATCGGGTTTGTGCTTGCTGATGACCCGTTTCCTTTTGCATTAGTTCACTTGCAGTACATGTAAATGCTTATGGTCTATCTGTGAAAGTCTAAAATTTGTTTGATGGCTTCTTTCATACCCTGTATACGTTGATGCTTGCATTGTCAACAATAGGGAGATATTGTGCCAACAAGGGGGAGTTTTCATTGCTTATAGCCAGAGGGCATTAGAGTTTTATGCATTTTGAGGCATATTTTCAGTAGCAGCTTTGTATGTTTTGTGATTTTGAACTGCTCTTGTATATTGCTTGCTTTCAATCCTCACTCGGTTGCTATTGAACCCTTTCTGCTTCTTCTTGAAGGACGTTGTGTTTTATTTGATAAAAGCATTAGATGTTCACATGATTGGTGTTGAGCCCTTTTCGCCTCTTATTGAGGGGTTCTTGTGATTTTATCTCAGTTGGGTTAAATCGTTGCCCTTTGTGGGACTGAGATTTTCCTTCTTTCTATGATCTATATTTGCCTTTTGTCTTGATTTATGATCATTTGAATGAGTTTTCAGGTTCATTTCTATTTCTCCTTTCATATCAAGGTTTTTAGATGTGCACAACTAGTCAATTTAGACAAGATAAGGAGTTTAATCTAGGGAGAATCCATATTACCCTCGTCAACTCTTGTGCAAGTCTAATTTCAACCCCCAACTATCAAACCATGTAGCTGATCCCTCAAACTATCCAAATTGGATACGTGACCCCACAGCCCCTCGAAGAGCAGTTTTGATCCAAGATGGCACCCACGTCACCTCTTCTTTATCTCTTTGTTGACGGTCTCTCTCAATCTTGTCTGCATCTTGAGGAGTGGCTCCACCACTAGCCATTGCCGCTAGACTCCCGCATGGGTGAGTGCCGAGGAGGAGCGGCTGGCGGCACCCGACGCTAAGAAGAAGGATTGTGGGGTGGACCTGAATGTGTCGGTGGAACACCCGGAAAGAGAAAAAGGCATTAATTCCTTTGTTAATCAACAAAATAGTCATCACACACATAATATTGATAACTCAGTAGGCACATGTATTACATCTATTTTTAGTTTTTTTGCCTAGTCTACTTAACCAAGAAACAATAGTAGGTAGTAAGCAGAATCTCGTACGTCTGCAACACACGCATTGATTTTGTTCAGAACCACTGCAGTCCACCTTCCTGATCTTGGACTTAGCAGCAGCAGCTCGCTTCTTGCTCTTGGCCTCCTGCTGGCTTCGGCTGTAGCCACCATCTGGAGTAGATGACCCACCTAGTCCATGACCATGTCCTGCTTCAGGATGTGTTCCTTGACTAGCATCATGTGTTTGTGCCATCGCTCTCCAGCACAGCCGCCATCTCCCACAGATGTCGCGTTGATCGCTTGGCATCATGTGTTGTTCATGTGACACAGTCAAGTGGGGTTGTCCCTGAGACAAGTGACATGACGTGGATGGCAGCCTCCCACATTCAGGCTGATGGGCTCGCGGTTGCCCCGGGCTGGCGGTAGGCGGCCTACAAGGCCGCCATGGAGCTTGCGAATGACCTGGGGTGGCAATGGTGGTGGTCGGCGAGGTTGACGTAGATCGCGTGAATGTGCAAGGGGTAGTCATGCAGGTTGTGGCAAGCGCTGCCCCATCTTGTCATCGGAATCAGGCACAGAACCGCCGGTGTATGAGAATGTGCGGCTCATAGTCGCGTAGATATAGGGAAGAAGACTCACCGACGTGGAAAGACAACCGACCCACATGGACATCAACTAGGATGAAAACCAGACATGTATGGGTTGATGGGGGGTAGGATGTCGGGTTTTAAGAGATCAAGGTTGTCGATTGGACATTTTTGTAGATTGGGGTTGAAATTTGGACTTTGGAAAGAATTCGAGGGGGGTAATGTGGACTTCTTTCTTTAATCTACATTATGTATTGAGAAGGCATAAATGAATTGGAATACATGACAAAGGCAAAGATAGCAATTGAATGTTTTACCACTTGAAGGATAAGCCAAGCATATCTTCGGATATACTTTGCAACATGAGACTACACACATGTTAGTCTAAAAAATCACAAATAGTATGATACCTTCCACTAAATGTGCGTATACAAGTAATTGAACTACTTGTGCGAGACATGCACTAGTCAATAACAACATTAGAAAACTATCAAATAGTTTGGACTTCGGCACACATAAGGTACATATTAAGGTCTAGTGTAATTTTCCTATAAATAAAAACCATTTAGACTGCTCATGGTTAGAGAGAAGCATACGCAACCCTCCATATGAAAGACTATTTTAGGCAATGCAATTGAATTTAAATATGATCATGCAATCCTAAACATGCAAAGGAACTAGATGCTAACTGGACTTGAATGAACTTAAATCTAGTTACATTAGCTACCTATGAACGATTTGGGTATTGGAACTTAGCAAATGAACTTGCTCCAAATGTTGATTAACTTGGCACTTTGCTTGAATTGCTCTTCTATTGTAGCCAAGTCTCCAAATCCTCTCGAGTCCCATGAACACTATGTCACATTTGGAACCCAAACCTTCTTAGAGTCCTTCATGGTGGTGATGGTTTCCTTGGGCACCAAAATAGGTTGGTTTCACCCCTTGCCTTGCTTGTTGATCAAGTGAGCCACCACCTGGTCGAGTAACTCTGTGGATGGTCACAGGACTTCCTCACACCCAAGTGAGTCTTTGTTTGCCCCTCCAGAAACTCCCCACCATTTTCACTATGTTAGAGCATTGACAAATGTTGGCGCTCCTTCGCTACACCTTTTTAGTGTCATTTAGGTAGAGTTTTTGGACTAATTCTTATACTAACCCATCACTTGGCACTTGAAATAACCCCATTTTCGTATATGTGTTGTGTTTTGGAGTATGTTGTGTTTTTGCAGGAAAACAGCCCAATTTGGAGCGTTAATGTCCAAAGCCCAAAACCAACTACAAGCACAAAGAAATCAAGCCCAATAGAAGAGCCCAACCAATCAACTAATAGGCCATGCGGGCTTCCATAGGCCAACTCATGGCCCTAGGAGTCCACATCCAACACGAGATCAAGTCAAACTCGGATTCAATTCGCGCAACCCAGGACAACATGATCTTTAGGTGCAGATTCGGAGATCTAAACAGCCTCAAATGCCAAAATTTTGAATACCAAAGTTGACGGCATCATCGAGATCTTCGATTTAAACCTATGTGTCGCATTATTTGAAGTATGCAGCTAGGATATGTTGCCCCCGAAATACATGCTTCCCAGAAGAGTCCAAATCCAAACAGATTTCGGAGCGATGCCATTTTGGGGATCTTAGCTTCGTTTCCTAGGAAAGTCATGAATACAAAAGTTCTTGGACATTTCGTGCGACACAATTTAGAGTTTGAGTTTGCCTCATTTTGACATGGCAGGGCTGTGAGATAGGAAAATCTGGACGTGGCTGATTTTATGCAAATCTTGTTTGCTTGGCTCCTAAGCAAAGATCTCGTGGAAGAGATATCACGCCCCCAAGACTCCCATAGGGTATAAATACAAGCCCTAGGTGCCCCAAGGAAGGTATTTATCACCCATCCACCACAAGAACTCAACGAAACCTTGAGAGCAATGCCAGAGGGAGACAACGGCCGCCACAAGTCCTCGAAGTTCTAGCCGCCATGGCCTCCCTGCGGTTGTTTCATGGTGGAGTTCATGAGCTATTTGGAGACATCTATGGTATGTACTTGGTGGTGACGATCCAAAAGAATATATTATGTGAGTAATGTCTTCATGTCATCTGATCTCTTAGCGATCAAGTATCTCTTGGGTTGGCGCTTAGGAGTACCTCTTTTGTTGATCTCGTTCTTCTTTTGGTGTGATTGTTCTTAGATCTATTCTTATGATAGGTCACTTAGGGTGTTCTTATAGCCACGGTGGCTAGGAGTTCATGCCGGACATACCAAGGGGGGTTTGACCCTACTTCGTGCCTTGAAACTATAACGCCGAAGGGGATAGTACTGTGACAAGGTGTATCCTTGTGTAAGGTTGGGGTTCTGGGGATCAATTTAGAGGTCACGATTTAAAGAAGTTTTGGATTAGATGCATGCTGTGCTTACTCAATTAGCTATAACTACAACTAGAAAGCGAGAACAGGCTTAGTCATAGCTTTGGTTATGCTTTATCTTTACTGATGTTTATGGATGTGATCAATCTTCGTACTTAACTCATATCTTATCAAGGATTACTCTTTATATGCAATCAATGCTTCATGTTAGGATATACCCGTTAGATTAGAAGGAAATCCCTAGTAAGTTCATTGTCGATCCACGGATTGATAAACCTTAAAAGGAATACTCTAAGGGAAAAGCTACACGTGATCCGTATGCTTGCAGTTCACAATTAACACGTCTAAGGGCCGTCAACAACAAAACATCGAAGGCCTCTCCTACATGTGGCCACTCCATAAACTTTGTTGGAGAGTAGTGTAAGACTTACAAGCCCTCGATTTATAACTCTTGGTGCGCACAAGCACGGGTAGCAAAGATGTGTGCAAATGACGCTAAGCTCTATTCTAATCACCTAAGCAATGAGGCCTAAACTAGGCCTAAACAAGGGCTAAGACTTTTTCTAATTGCTTTAATATTCTATTTAGCAATGCATTAATAGGCCTAAACTAGAATTAAAATGAGTTTGGAAAACAAACCGATACTCTCTAGAGATCAGGCACAATTGAAATGGTCAGGACACGTGGTGTTTATAGCCTCAATCGAAGAAACTAACCATTAGAACATTATGTGTACCACCAACTAATTGGTGCAAATGGTAGGTGTAATATAGAATTAATCGGTGGCCTCCACCTTAGCTAGTCGTTGTATAGCCGTTGCAACTTTCTTTAGCATAGAATAATACTATGCTTCATTGTTGCAAAGCAATTGGTGACCGTCCAGAAACGTTTCTTCCCGGTTTTCGTAGCACAGACTAATACTATGGTACCACCAATATATTGCATCGAATTAATTTGTGGTCGCCCATGGAGCTTTCTTCTCAGCTTTCATATAACCAACTAATATTATGGTACCACCGACTAAGTACTTTGGGTCATCCATGCATCGATCAAAGTTGGGTGATCTCCGTGAAGGTTCCTTCTCTCTTATTGGCACCCACAATACCGTGGTACCACCAATTAATACTATGGTCACACATTGTAGCACCAACTATAATACTCTACAAAGCATATATGGTCCTGTTTTGATCGTTTCTCGTGGATTTTCGTCCAGATTAGTAACAAATTAAAGAAACTTTTTCCAATCATTTTTATGGTGTTGAAGCCTTTTTGGGTCAACACATGATAAGCGCTAGATCGCGCGGTAGTCAAAATCTCCTCGTCGGAGTTCCTGGACAGGAGGTTAGACCGCCCGTACAGGGAGTCGGACCGCATGTCACTAGGGTCGGACCGCCTGTAGCAGAGGCGCCGCGAAAGCCTACGAACGCCACCCCGGGAGGGACCCCGTCAGGGATGGCGAGCCTAGAGTTGTTGTAAGGTCGGCAAGGCCACTTAAGAACGTCCTAAAACGTTATGGAGACGAAGAAAGAAGAATGGAGGTTGGAAAAGTTAGGGTTTGAGATAAAAAGTAAAGGTAAGATATGTTTGTACGATTGGGTAGAGGTTCTCAATCGGTCACGGCCCTTCATAATATAGGATGGGGAGGTATTGCCCCGTGAGGAGTCAATTACATAATGAAATCCCGTCAAAATACAACTCTAATTCGGATTAGAACTGCTACCGGCGGTCTAACCGGTTGGGGTGTAGGGTGATCCTTGACAGAGCTATAATTTCCTCATGCATTTTGATCGTCTTGATGAGCCCTACGCAATGGTTAAGTCAAAAATCACATTTTGAGCACTTCTATACAGGCGGTCTAGACCGGTTGTACAGGCGGTCTGCTAGATCGACTAAAGGTTCCAGCCGGTCTAACCATGTGTCCAGACGGTTAAACCGGCTGTCCAAGCCAGATCAGCTTGTGCCACTTTTTGGCATCAACATATGGCTTCAAAACATCCTTAGAAACTAATGAAAAAAATCTACAAATATACATCTTGACAAGCATGTTAGTCCCAATAGTTCTATTGGGATCCAATCATTAAAATCACAAATGATGGCCTAAAGGCATTTTCCTTACAGCGTGGTACCAAACTAATGATAGCAGACAAGATACCAGATGTGATTCAAGATCACTATTCTACCCAGTATGGAACCAGCGTCGTTTCGCTTTTGCATTCGCAGGATAGCGGTTTATAGAACGTAGAGAACGATCATACATGTAGTGACGGTTGAATTGTTTGTATCATATTTTAGACCCAACAATTTGAATGGGGTACCCAAGTGATAGACTTGTAGATGTGTTAGTAGCTTAAGAAACACAAGGTTATCAAGGGCTGGGCTATCCGGAGATATAATATCCTACAATCAATGCATTGGGTGCGCACAAGACTAAATTTCCGACCGACGTATAAAACACAGGCTGAGCATGAGCCTTTTTTTTTTAACTTGATAGTTGATACCTAACCCAAAAAAATGCACATGAAAAACTAGTATTTACCAAGCCCGACTACTGAGTATAGACCAAGTATTAACCCAATATTTGAGTTAGTTTAGACACGGGCGTATTCTTTTTACCCAAAATCCGAACATTGATCGGATCATGGCTATGGTAAATTTAGTATGAACATCTAAAATTTTCATTCGTCTCATGGCCTAAAACGGTTGTAAATCGAATTTTAAATAAAGTTGATGGGCATGATGCAAATGTCAGTTTTATTATATATAAAAATGTAGAGTAAAATACGTCTTGACGTGTCTCGTCTAGGTCTTTATAAACTCTCACATGCCTTTCCAACCAGCTTCTAACGCTGAGTACGTATAAGTTGTTTGATGCTTCACTGAGAGAAAAATTTGATAGTTTAAGGACTCGAATGGCACATGTATTTTCATGTTCAATCTAAACCAGACTAGGATTGAAAAATATCATCTAAAAAGAAAATAAGAAAATAATAAAGTATTAGATTGTATAGCACTATACCTGTAAAATATGGATTTATATGTATATTGGATTGTATATGCAGATCATGAACAACTTATTGTATAGTGGGTGTAACATTTACAACTTGGTGGACTAAAATGATACAATGATACAACTTTATGTATGCGGATATAATCTTTATATAACTTGTTTGACATACGATAAATACACTTTACTCAATAAAATATCATCTGGAAACAAGACTGTTGTGTGTCACCACCGACCCACCGTGCTTCCGCCCTTTTCGGTCTTCGCCCCAAACCCGTCCCCGAGGAAAACCCCGAACTCCGCGAAATTCTGGGTAAATTCAATGGGCGGCGGCGGCGGCGATCTCACCCCAACCAGCATCCCTTCATCGCCGTCGTGCTCGTCGGAGGTTCTTCTTCCTGGTGATCGCTCTGCCACTGCCCTATTGATCTCCCAGTTCCCAATCTGGATAGATCACCTAATTGACCTTGGCCTGTTTGTGGAGTGTAGAATTCGCCGAGTACGTAGCCGTCTCGCCGGTCTCCGATGGCGAAGAATCTGATGAGTGCTGTGTATGCGACAACACCGTGGAGGCTCTCCAATTCGGCCGCCGGCAGCAAGACCGCCTGCGGGACGCGAAAGGGTTCATCAGGAGGTAACCTGTCAACCGGATCTTTTCTCTTTTTTGAACACTATCAGTAGAGTCCGAAATCCTAAAAGTAAACCTCACCCTTCCCCCTCGTCCTGGTGTCGATTATTACAGTTTCTAATTTAGAATACAATGATTATCAAATTACAGTTTCTAATCGAGAATACATCTGTAGCATATTGAACGGAATATTCTGTCTGTTTACCAACCAACCACGATTTGTTTACCGAAGTTTCTGGGTTTGTCGATTAAATACCAGATAATTACTGGAAAATATTAAACATTGAAGCAACAGCTAACAGAGCAGTGTTGGGACTTGGGATGCTCGATAAGTCCCTAAGAAAGTTTATCTGTGAATGTTTTAGTCAGTAAGTGTGTCAGCCTCTGACTATGAGCAGGTAAAAGCCTGGTGATTGCATTGAGGGAGCTGGCGGTGCAAAAGCTAGGGATTATATCTTGCCTGAGGTTACCACGTTGCTGTTAGTGGGACCTAGAGGTGCTGGCAAAAGCACACTTGTGAACCGAATTACAAGGGTATTTGACAAGGATGATGATCCTTTTGCACCAGATCGAGCGCAGATTTCAAGTAAGTTTTTATCCTTTTTTGGGGTGCTGTTTAATGACAATGTACTACTGAATTTGATTTATCTACTACTGTTTATTTTGCTAGGAAATTCAAAATCAAATGGTACATCGTTCCTTAGGGAATTCCCAGTTCCAAGGAATTCAACTGCTATATGTATTTATGATACACAGAGCTTGGCAAGCAACACACAGAAAAATTTCAAGATGCTGCAGCAGTGGATGACAAAGGGAATTAGCCATAGGGAGATAGTGACATGGTAAGCAGTTTGTAATTATATTCTCTTACCCTTTTATTGGTATTGCTTGGCTTTACATTTGGGATAATTTTCGAGTCATCACTTAGCACTTTGCAGCCTTTTGTTTTTCCATTATAAATTTGTCAAAACACTATGCACTCTATCATTCTGTAAGAATAGTGCTTTATTCTTTGAGATAGAAATATTCAAAGCTCTTGTTTTTATGCCAACATATCACAGCAGGGCATCATATTTGTGGCCAGGATCATGATATCTTTTTGAATTTGGAATGTAACTGTGTTGTAGTAATCCAGTTATTGTCGTCCAAATTACTTCTCATTTTTCCATATATTGTTTCTATTTTCACCTCATGCTTCTTGATCCTCAATCAATTCTTCATTAAAAGCTATGCTTGAGTTAATGTTTAAGAGAATTCATGAAAAATTTATTTCAGCTTGTTACACCTTTTATAGATTGGAATGGCATTGCATTTCATCCACATTATTTCTACCTATTAATATTGCTTCGTATATCTTTTTCATTTTCTTATTTTTTCTTTAGCATTAAGTTGATGAACAAACATATGAAGACTACTGAACAGTACCTAGCTCAATGAATTTGCTCTGCACTTTTAGCAGGGATGCTGACGGCAATAAGAATAACTACATTAAACCATTGGGGAGGCAATTCAATTTTCTTCGCTGCAAAACCAGGAAAACTTTGTGATATTTGTTGTTGATGGTGTTTCTGTTCTTGAGGAAATTGAGAGCAACAAGAAAGGATACATTGACATAGTGCAAGAAACATTCAAGTATCCATTCTTATCAATTGGAGGTACGGATTGTTAAGATGTTTATATCCTTAAGTATCCATTTTGTGACAAGGATATTTACTAAACGTTGTCTTTTCACATATACTGATGAATAAAATATACCATGTTCCTGTAACTGGTATCATTCTTGCTATGGCAATGCACATATTGTTGATTTTTGCAATGTATATAAGTTGTAGTTGTTTCCCGTTGATATTTTAATACTTGCTGACATGAATGTGATTATGACAAACATTACCACAGACAGCAAACCTGTTGTTGTGGTCACACATGGTGATAAACTATCAATACTACAATGCGCTCATTCTTGCTATGGCAATGCACATACTGTTGATTTTTGCAATGTATATATATGCAGTATTTTAAAGGTGGTAAGGCGAGGTGAGGTGACCTAGGTGCTCCTTATCGCCTACGGGACAAGGCGTAACTAGGACCTTAAGGCGCCCTGGGTACACCTGAACACTGTATATATGTATATAATTCTAGTTTGCATTGTCAAAATGTTTTTAAACGCTTGTTTCCCATTGGTGTTTTAATAATTGCTGACATGAATGTGATTATGACAAACATTACCACAGATGACAAACCTGTTGTTGTGGTCACACATGGTGATAAACTATCAATACTACAACGTGCTCATGTTCAAAACGAGTTAGCAGAGCTACTTGGCATTCCTGTCCAGCAAATTTTTGATATACCAGGTACTCCATTGCTTATAAACTTTTAATAGGCAGTATTGTGAGTGTAATGCATCTGATATTTTCTATGCAGGATCTGATGATTATCAAACTGATCTGGCTATATTGGATATGTTACGACACTGTATCCAACATGCAGAGCAGAACCTCCCCATTAAATTGAATTATCTTTTAGAGGTTTGAATTTCTTCCGTCACATGGATCATTAACTTCTGTTCATGCAGTATAAAAGTTAGCAGTCCCATGTACATGTAGGCTTATTTTCTTCAGCTTAGGGTCTTCTTTTTGAGTCTGCCATGCTCCTTATTGTGTTCATCTATAGTATTGTGCAGTAAGGGCCTCCCCTTCTGTTTCACTAAAAATAAAATGTAATGTGTTGGACTGGGAGATGGCCAGCCAGGGATCATGTCCCCTTTAACAAAAATAGAAGTTTCTTAGATGTAGGAACCACTGAACCAGTGTACATGGAGCAATAAGTAACTATTGCCTGACCTGTCCCTAGCTTCTTGATCTCTCAATCACAACTTAGTGGGAGAGACAACTTAACAATGTTGGCTTTCTAATTCTTATGATCGATATTCGGCTGCAGTACTCCTATTATTTTGATAAATAATCGAGCAAACCTTCAGGGAATAGGACTGCAAATGATCTGTATATCATTTGCATTGCTTATTTTTTACCTTGGATATTTCATCTTAGTTAGAAACACATAAAGTGTGCTTGCTGTAACTGCCATGGTAATATGTTTCAAAAGAATAATAGCAATGCCATAATTTTTCACTTTGTTGCTTAGAATTTATTTACGCCAGATAATGTTAGTATTGTACTGTCAACACTATAATTTTCACCTACAGATTTGTTAGATTGTTCAGTTAAGAAAAGATTTCCTGGATTGTTGTAACAAACTCATGTTGGACAGGTGCGTGGGTCTGAAACTTTCAAGAACGCAGCAGAGCAGTTAATGACCTTTGATGCAGTTATTGAAGCGACCATTATTTTCCTCTGCATCGTGATCCTTCTGTTTCGGTTTTTAGATAAATTTCTGCTTTAGATAAATTGCTGCAATTGTAGCTATGTTCTGCATGCAAGCAATTTGTAAATAAGAAAAAAGAAAAACAGGGAAAGACATCTCGCCTGAATGCTAGACTGAATCCTGTTTATGTAATACATGCTTGTACATATTGGCTGGACGTATTGTTAAGGCGCTTTATATTGTGTTAGGTTTTCATGTATTGCAGGATTAAATCTTCTATTGCATATATGATAAGCCTTTGCTTTCTATGCTAACTTTAGAGTCTGGACTAAACTTTGTTAGATTCTTGTAATCCGTTTAGTGAAGGAAATATATAGAGAAAGTTCTCTTTGCCCCCAAGGTCGATTAATGATAGGTTTGCATGAGATGTTGGGTTGTACAAGAACTTTGTGATTTTGCCATCCTTAAAAGCGTGTTTTGCTAAAATGTCATCCTGTAAGTAGGTTATCAATGTCATTATAAAACTAGAATCGATAAGTTTCAATGCCTTTATGGACCTTAGATTAACACGCTACAAGCCTTGCCAATCCTTAATTCACCTGGCATTCTAGGTTCAGCATCTGTCTCGTCGCACTGCTCGTGTATCCGCCATACATTTCACGCATTTCACCTGAATCAGCGCCTGTTTCAGTGTTTCGTCTGATTGATTGAACTGCTCCTCGGCGACCTAGGCTGTTGACCTGTGCTCGCGGCTGCATGCTTTTCTTGATGATTACTCTGTTTGCCTGCTTGCACTTTGCAATCCGTATAAAATAAGTATTGACCACGCCTAGCGAAAATACTATTATTGTTTGCATTTAGCCGTCATCGTATTGACCGTGCATAGCGACGGAAAAAAACTTTCTGAAAATCAGCAATCAAAAGTGACAGTATCGCACCTCCATTGTTCCCACCTCCAAAAACACTCCAATTTCTATTGTTTTTTCCTTGGCTGAGCCAAATTGCAACACACAAGCATCAAATTGAACAGTGAGTCACAACAATTGTGAGGGAGATGAATACGAAATGTGAAAAGAGAATTTTTAGGGATACGTGTTCTATGAGAGGGATGAATAGGAAGTAAAAAGTACTTTTAGAATCTGAGCATGGCCCCTCTAAAAACGAATCCAGTGGTAAGGAACATGAGTGAGACTGCAGACCACGTGGAGCCGGGTTCTTAGCTGCAGACGGCATCACGGCAGGTTGAGGGCTTCCAGCTTTTGCTGTACATGAAAACATTGAAGAATGCCCTTCAAGAGGGGGCATGGTTCTCAGTGGGAAAACTTTTAGTGAAATTTCACCATATAAGCATGGCCTTACAGAACTTCCTGCAAGAAAATAGTGAAACATTTTAACAGGAGGAGAGAATAAGTATCATAGCAAGAGACCTCACTTTCATAATGGCATTCCAACAAACCCCAACTGCGATGACATTTAAGCGTAACCCACTCTTGAAAATTGCGAAATAGCGAATTTCTTACCCACATAAACACAATTAGCTCTGAAAAAATACAGAAATATTGGTCCAGTTTGGTTGGCTACAGTAACTAGCCATGCCACAAGTGGCAAGCCACGTGTGGCGAGAAAAAACAGCACCATAGTTTTGGCAAGGTTTGGCGCTGAAATGAAGAGCCTAGCTGCGCAGTTGTGGCACGCAACAAGTTTGGCAACGAAGCAAATGGTGGCCATAGAAAGTGCGGTGTGCCGAAGTTTTTGCGTGGCAAACTTTGAACCCCATCCAAACATGCCCTTTTTTTCTCGAACAAACAGGAAAGCTGCATATCTTCATATTGAGAGAAAGAATGGTTTAATTACAAAAGTAATCTACAAATTAAGACAATAATCTACAAAATAACAGGAACAAAGGGTATGACCAGCCTAAACAAGCAACCCCACTTTAGAACAAAAACTCCCTAAATCCAGGGCAATCAGCCCTTTGGCAGAAACAGAAATATGGTTCTATTTATCCAAACGAGTATAATACCAACATAAGACGAGAAATTCTCTAGAGCCAACACCACTGGAGTCCATGAAAAGTGAACACAGCAATATTAGCTTTGTTGCAGTCAAATATGACCTAAAGTATTGCAGTTACAATAAGGGATGCAACTCAACAAAAATTGGCCCAAGTAACGTCGTCACATAGGTAACATGTCCCAGTAGCAATGAATGACATTAAGGAAGATATTTGCAGGCCTATCAATGAGTTGTACAGTTTTTGCCACTACCAAACAAGGAGTTTGACATTTGCACAAGATAAAGCGCTGCTCTGCAAACAAAATACAGAAGGCTGTTTAAGTCTCCACGAGATGATGGTTGGTGTACATACCTCTGCAACTTTCTCAGAGTCAAGCCTCCAAATCTGAGTATCCATTTTAATCATATGCCTCCTCTTTTGCTTGCCAAAGCCATGTCCACATGGCTGTTCACTGAAAGTACACAAAAGTATATTTATTTGCTCCTGAGCTACATGATTACGGGTAACATCTGTTGAAAGCTAACCAGACATTTCTGTGTAAAATGCTTCAGAATGAAACATGTTTAGCTACTGACAAAGGGGATAGGAGTATCAGCTTTTCTTTTTGTAGGAAGAATAGATCGCATGTAATAGATGGATTGCATTGCATTGAGACTCTCGGCAGGTATATATAGAGTACAAGGATTTGGGGGGCAAGGCACCCCTAGATACATATGGAAGTATTCGATACATATATCAAAACTACCAAATATACACTAACACTTCCACACAGGATGCTTTGTGAAAATTTGTTTAATTAACTTGCATGTAGAATTAGAGTTATATGAAATGGCCTGACACGCAAAAGAAAGCACTCGACTACGGAAAATATGTGTAAAGTACTACATGCCAAAGGCATTGCCACATACAAACAAACTACATGCTGATATGCTACAGCTCAAACATGCAAAATAGTTAATCACAGAAATTGTAACGTTCTCAAAAGAATACCTGCACAAGGCACTTGCTTTGTGGTCTTAAGGTATTGTAATTAATTGAGCCAAAAACAAGATAATGCTACCAGCTCTAGCTGCATAGCAAGTTACTGAGGATATCACTTGGCAGCCAACAAATGCTCAGTTCCACATTGACACATAATTGATCCATCTTTGTGCAGCTGGATAAAGGATAACCAGAATGAATGAAACATGTGATAGGGGTGCTTGATTGACAGGTAGCGCTGGACCATGAGCACAAACTCGCGACCTGGATCGGCTCCTTTGTAACTAGGGTCGACTTGGCTCGACTTGGTTAAGAATTTAACGAGCCGAGCAGGTATGTTTGCTCGTTTTCTTAACGAGCCAGCTTGCGAGCTAACCGAGCTAGAAAGGGATTAGAGTGCATATTTTAGTTCTTTTTTTTCAAATCTATATGAACTTGTTGCACACATATTTCTATTGTTGACGAGTTGTGCCTTGTACATGCTCCACGCATGGTGAAGAACATTTATTATTGCATATTTCTTTGTGTTTCCTATATATTAAAGTGACATGACCAAATTTACATCCGGCTCACGAGCCTAACGAGCTGGCTCGTGAGCCTAACAAGCCGAGCCAGACTTTTTGGTCGTTTTGTTAACGAGCTGGCGTTCAGCAGACCTATTGACAGGTCCAAGAAGACCAGGTACTTAAACTAAGCGAAAGAGAACTATGTTTTCACTTTTTCACAATGATGCTTCACATGAACAATTTGTTCTTTATGGAGACAATGGAACTTTACATAAAATGTGAACTTTAAGTAAAGCAGTATAGCAAGAGCTAGATTATAGCGGTAGTGACATAGGGCATTTAGTCACTTGTGTTATATACGTAGAGAAGCATAGGAAGAAGGCAAATTAGAACACCTTGGAATGAAATTCAGAAAAGCAGGGGTAACATTTCAGATAACCAAGAAATGGGAATGAAAAATATCACACATGGATGAAATAAATACTTGAAAACAAGCCATCAGTTGTCCATTCAAATCATACATGAAATACCAACTCAAGGATCAGTAGTGCAAATGTAAATGACAAGCGATAAATAAATGAGCAAGCAAAGTCAGCTACTCCAAATAGTTTCTGAATTCAATTATCTATGGAAAACAACTATTTTCTGAACAAATGTCAGGCATAGATAGTTCTATTCAGATATAGCAAGTTGGGGTTTGCTTATCATGGATTATCATGCTGAATATTGATGCCAATTGAGACGCATTATAAGCTCATGTTTGGTTTCAGCCCTAGTCTACTACTCTACTCCAGCTTGCTGGGACTAAAAGGCTTTTCTTTTTTTTTTTTCTCGAATACGCAGGAGAGCTGCGTATCATTATATTAATAGAGAGGAAAAAACGGTCCCATACAACTACGCCATCTCACTCCGGACCGAGCTGTGAGAGGCTGAGCCTAGATAAAAAGTGGATCTAAAGGGTTACACACAAAAAAGGGCTTGACCCAGGAGGTGCTACACTAAGCAGACCTACGACACACCATGACCGATTGCCCCTACTCCCTTTGCTCCAGCCATACACCAGAGCTGGAGCTCATCTTCAAACTGCTTGACCAAGGTGTTGATGTTGGGGCTTGCCCCGTCGAAAACACAGGCATTTCAGTGTTTCCAGATAAGCCAAGCACCCAGAATGACAATCGAATTGAAACCCTTTTTCTTCCTTTTAATAACTTGCAATGCTGCCTCCCTCCACCATATTGCAAAGGTTTCCTCTTGTGGGCTTGGAGCTCTCTCCGCAAAACCCAATAAGGTTAAAATTTTGAACCAAAATTCTCGAGCAAACACACACGAGATGAGCATATGCTGTGCTGTTTCGTCCTCTTGATCACATAAGGGACATTTGGCTGGGTGAGGGAGACCTCTTTTTCGAAGGCGGTCAGCAGTCCAACATTTGTTGCGGATTGCCAACCATAGAAAGGCTTTGCATTTTCCGGGCGCCCATGATTTCCAGATCAATTTCCAGGGTTCAAAGGTTATTGCCCCATTGAAAAAGGACCGGTATGCTGACTTGGTGGTGAATTGCCCAGAAATATCAAGCCGCCAAGAGTGCTGATCCTCCACATCCTCCAAATCCAGATCACACAGAGCATCCCAGAGGTGGAAAAAATCATACCAGCCGACCATAGTTAGCCCACCCTGCATATCTCTTGGCCAAGAACGATTGCTCAATGCCTCCTGCACAGTCCTACTATCCTGTATATTTGCTGGAACAGCCGCTACAACCTCAGGTGCTAGATCTTTCAGACAACAGCCCATGAACCATCTGTCCAACCAAAAACGAGTTGAGTTGCCATTTCCAATCTGTGTGGTTATTCCAATGTTGAATAACGCAACCACATTTGGATGAAATTTAATTTCCAAACCCTTCCATGGTCGATCAGTCTCAAGTTTCATATACCACAGCCATTTCATTTGGAGTGCCCATCCCATATACTCTAGGTTCAGGATCCCAAGTCCCCCCAGGTCCAAGGGCCGCTGTACCTTCTCCCAGGAGACCAAACAAGAGCCTCCATTTGCCTGTTCCCGCCCTTTCCAAGTAAAACCTCGGCGTATTTTATCCACTGCTTTGATGAACCACTTGGGCATCTGAACTGCGATCATAGCATAGATTGGAATGGCTGATAGAACAAATCGAACCCAGGTTACTCGACCAGCTAGGTTCATGAGTGAGGCTTTCCACCCTGGCAATTTATCTCCAAGTTTCTCAATCCATGGCATCAGGTCAGCTTTACGAAATTTTTTGTTGGAGATTGGTAGGCCCAAATAGGTGGCAGGGAACTCAGTTCTTGTACAAGGCAATGTTTGCTCAATCAGTAAAAGCTCTGATTGCTGGCACCTGATAGGGATGGCGCAGCTCTTCTGCAGATTTGTAAACAGCCCCGTGGCCTCACCAAATTTCTCCAGAATTCTCATGGTAAGATTCATTTCCTCTTCGGATGGTTGGATGAAGAGGGCTACATCATCTGCGTACAGCGAGATCCTCTGTTCCGCATTCCGGTTAGCCAACGGGTGCAGAAGTCCCCGAGAGCTGGCTTTAGTGAACATGTTATTCAGAACATCCATTACTAGGATAAAAAGCATGGGAGAAAGTGGATCTCCTTGCCTAAGACCACGTTGATGGCGAATTTCTTCCCCCGGCGTTCCATTGACCAGCACCCGAGTTGATGCGAAGCAAAGTAAGTTAGAGATCAGATTCCGCCACCGAATACCGAACCCCAGATGGGTTAAGACCTCAAGTAAGAAGGGCCAAGATACTGAATCGAAAGCCTTTGAGATATCCAATTTCAAGAATATACTTGGAACCTTCTTTTGATGCAGTAGTTTAATGGTTTGTTGCACCAACATATAGTTGTCATGGATGCATCTGCCACGAATAAAGGCACTTTGATTTGCTGCCACCAAGGAGTCCAAGTGGGGTGCAAGTCTGCTAGCTAGAATCTTGGCGACAAGCTTGGCAAAGCTATGAATAAGGCTGATTGGCCTATAATCTTTGGCGTGCAGAGCATCAGCCTTCTTGGGGATGAGTGTGAGATAGCGGAGTTGAGCATCCATAGTTTGCGGGCATCCCCTTGCTGCAAGGTTATGATCGCAGCCATGAAATCCAATTTGATGATCTGCCAGCAAGCCTTGTAAAATCGACCCGTGTATCCATCCGGCCCCGGTGCTCGGTCCGATGGCATTTCCTTGATAGTTTGCCAAACCTCCTCCTCTGAAATCGGATCATCAAGTGCCGAGAGGTCCATCCCCTCACGATGGAAATAATCAAGGTTCAGTGAGGAAGCCCTTGGCACTGCCGTTCCCAACATGTCATTGAAATAGGAAAAAAAATGCTTCTTCCTTATCGTTCTGGGCAGTGACCAGATGATCCTCTGTCATTAGTCGAGCAATGAAGTTCTTTTTCTTCCTAAATCCGGCCTCTCTATGGAACAGTGCGGTGTTGGCATCTCCGTCTTTGATGTGCCTCATACGGGATCGTAACCTTGCGATTGTGCGCTCCAAAGAAGACATGACCAAACAATGGTTCTTTGCTGATCCCCGTAGCCACTCCTCCTCAGGTGTGAGTGTCCGAGAGTCCCCAGCAATTTCCAACTGGTGGAGGATTTCTCTGGCAATTGCGTGTTGTGTCTTGACATGCCCAACTTCCTTCTGACTCCAAGATTGTAAAGCGCGATTTAGCCTTTTGAGCTTAGCTGAAATCCTCTCCATAGGACAGGAGGCCGAGATAGGCTTGTTCCAGGACTCAGCCACAACCTCATGGAATCCTGGAAGCTTGGTCCAGTAACTTTCAAAGTGGAACCTCTTTTTTCCATCAATCTTGACTTTGAGTAGGGGGCAATGATCAGACACCTCAGTCGCTTGGCTCTGTAGGAGACAATCAGGGTACAAAGCCTCCCAATCTGTAGTGCACATGACCTGATCAAGCTTGACCAAGGTTGGTGCCTCTCGTGCATTCGACCAAGTGTAGCGTCTGCCAATCATGGGAATTTCCTTGATGTCAAGTTCGTTCACAAATCGGCGAAGACGACCCATCATGGCCCTGTTAAGGTTATCATTGTTTTTATCCTCTGCAGCATATATCATGTTAAAATCACCCGCAACCATCCAGGGCTAAAAGGCTTTGTTGTTGTTGTATAGTTTGTGCTGGATCACAGAATGTTTCCCATAAATAGCTTTTTGGCATGTAAGATTTTCTTGCATGGAAAATCCTTCAGAATCCACAAACCGCATCATGAAATGCTGATGATATCAGGATTCAGTTGAAAGTAGTCATTATAGCATGCATAGAGCGAACTGCAGCAAACACCAGCACTTTTCAAAATGCAAGGAAAAATTAAGTGCCCGGCTGATCATAGTACTGTATCAGTTGGGAAGTGGAGATAAGAAAAGTACCACATATTTCCCAACAAGTGAGACAACAAGAAGCCAATGGTTACAACCACAATTCAATACAAGTGTCACCACTCCCTATAACGTATCATTTCAAAGTGCTCTGCAGAAGTTCTTTAGTTTAGTCTATGTCTTCCAGCAAGATGTGGCCAGCGACTCACTAAGGGCTGTTTGCAAATTATTGTGACATTTTAATATAATGGGATGTAACAGATCCAGATCTAGAGTTCCCAAAAAAAGATCCAGAACTAGAGGACTAAAGGCCATAAGAACTAGAATACATATGAGAACATTCAATATAAACTGTTTTCCTCATATGTTTTGTTCAACTTATGATCTTCCTGGGCTAGACAATTGGAACAAAAAATTACATTTTAACCCATTATATACAATAAATTCGAGTGCAACAAGCAAAACACTCTTAACAGTTTCTCATTATATCTGGAAAGTTATACTCTGATTCACACACAGATAAATTGCAAATATAAAGTTTGCCACAGCATGTGAAATTGGAAAGAAAATGAAAATCAGTACAGACCTTCAATTATGAGAGTTTGGTTAACTCTTCCAAATTCAATCCAATGCGTTATTGTACTTTTTCTCTCAGCCACAATCCTGAATAAGATGAAATTTACACGATGTGAACAGAAAAAGATAATAGACTAAATACCATACCAAAGACTTCAAATATCATTGGAAAATGTGGTACCTTTGTTTTCCAGTTAGGGAAGCTGGCATGCTTGTCCACATCTCGAATTACTTGAATCTTGATCCAGCGCCCTAATGAGATTAATCCACTAAGATTCTCCTTGATCGAATTGATCTTCAAATTGCTTAATGAGTAGAATTGTATCAGGTTGGTGAAAGTGAAACACATTTCTAACAGTACCGAATTGTGAAAAGCATTTCTGAACGTACATCTGGTACGACCAGTGACCATAAACAGGAGTTTGCTAATTACGAAACTGATATATAAAAATAGCAAGGAAAATAACTTACTGAATCATCCAAGTTGTAAATGCATCATTATGGATTTCTTTATCATTCAAACCGTAAGTCATCGGCATCTTCCAAGATGAAGTTGACATGCACGGATGTGTTAGCACTCGCAGTGCATCTTCACATGGCATGTTTTCCCGTTTTGATTGTGTACAACAGGACATGCTTGTGTTATATCTCCAGTCACATAGATGGGATGAAGTCCACGGATATGCATCTCATCGTAAAGCTTTGAAATCTCGTTCATATTACCGACTCTAATGTAACCTTGAATCAGTGTCCAATATGTAACATAATTTGGATCTACATTATTCTCGATCATTTGATCAAGAAGCTTGATTGCTTCTTCCATATACCCATGAGTACAAAGACCATGGATCAGTATAGAATAGGTGAACACAGTAGGCTTAATACCACCTTCTATCATCCTTTGTTTTAACTTAAAGGCTTCAGTTATGTGACCATCCTTGCAGTGTTTATCAATTAGTGTATTGTAGGTGATAGCATTAGGGGATACACCCTTTGACTGCAACTTCTTAAAAAGGTTAACTGCCCTTGATAACTCCCCAGACTTGCAAAGACCATATATAAGAGAATTGTAGGTTACGACATTTGGAGTGAGACCAACACTTAACATCTCATCTCTCAGACCAAAAGCTACATCAACAAATCCTGAAGTGGAACAACCATGGATGAGGCTAGAATAAGTGAAATTATCAGCAACAAATCCCTTGCCTTTTAGATTTGCAAACAAGTTTTTCGCATCTTCAATCCTTCTCAATTTGCATAAACCAAAAATAACAATGTTCCACATTATTTTTGCAGAATAAAGATTTCCACTAGCAACAGTATCAATTGCATCTGCTAGTTTCCCAATCTCAAGTCTGGTTGCACTGATATTTGGAACCATGTCAATATTTACAAGTTTTTGCATGACCAAATTTGCCTCATCAACCTTCCCTTTTCTATAGAAACAGCTTACTAGAGAACTACAAATAAAAAGGTTTGGAGTGAGTCCTTTACTGGCCATTTCAAAATATAGGTTATAAGCTTTCTGCATATCTCCCTCTTTACACCATCCAGCTATCAGAGCTCCATAAGTGACTGTGTTGGGATCTATTCCCCTTGTACTCATTTCAAAGAGTATATCATCCACCTTCCCACATTGCTTAGCTATGAAGAGTCCAGTTATCAAAGAATTAAACAATTCGATTGAAGGAGCCAAACCAAAACTTTCCATTTCATTCATAATGCGAAGAGCTCCAACCATATCACCTTTCTTACAATAACCGTCAACTATTGTTCTGTAAGTAATACCATCGGGAGAACATCTTTGCTCTTTCATCCAGCCAAGAAGCTCTTCTGCTTCATGCATCCTCCCAATCTTACACAACCCGTTAATAACTGTGTTAAATGTAGTTAAGTTGTTTGCTAAACCCCTTGCTAAGGTTTCCTTCCAAAGATTCAAGGCCTTCTCAGTTTTATCTGACTTGACAAAACCATCAATAAGGGTGCTACAACTTATCTCATTAGGCGCAACACCCCTTTTCAACATCAAGAACCACAGTCTAAGTGCATCATCAATAGAGCCAAGTGAGCAAAAACCTTTCAAAAGTGCATTATATGCTAATATTGTCACGGTGAATCCATTCCTTACCATTGTATCACACATTTCAAAAGCCTGGCTCATTAAGCCCTTTCTGCAATACCCATCAACTAGACTATTGTAACTGTATGTGTCAGGCCTCACACCAGCATCTTCCATTTCATGCAAAACGTTATGTGCTTCCACCATTCTGCCCAACTTGCAGTACCCATTGATGATTGTGTTGTATACAAACAAATTTACTTGGAGCCCAGCATTAATCATCTCATTGCATAATCTAGATGCATCATCCATTCTTCCCCTTTGGCAGTACCCATTGATCACCACACCATAGGTGACTTCATCAACCTCAAGATGCTTATTTTTCCTAATCTCCTTTATGACACCCTCAGCCTCCTCCATCTTCTCCTCTTTACAATATCCCTTCACAAGCAAGGTATATGTTACTAAATTTGGTGACAAACCCCTGCTGGGCAGCGACTCCAATACCCTTTTTGCATCCTCGGTCTGCCCAACCTCACAGTACCCATTCATGAGCGTATGATATGCCACCAGGTTCACCTCCACACCCATCTTCTTCATCCCTTCCACAAACTCCACAGCATGTGCCACTCCCCTATCCCTGCAGTACGCCTTCGCCATGACAGCCACTGTGAACTCGTCCGGCAGAGCTCCAGCACGCTGCATCTGCTCGAACACAACTAACACGGTGCCCAGGTCCCCAACCTGCGTTAGCCTGTTGAGCAAGCTGTTGCAGGAACGAACGGTGGGTCGGCACCCGAGCTTGCTCATTTCGTCAAACACCTGGAGGGCGCCATCCAGGTGGCCAGCGTTGGCAAGCGCGCGGAGCAGAAGGTCGAAGGCGGCCGCGGAGAAGGTGAAGTCCTTGTAGACCTCGACGAGGTGCGGGAAGAGAGGCGGGGCCCGAGACCGCGCGGAGAGGAGGGAGGCCAGGAGGGCGCGGGCGTCGGAGGAGCGGCGGGCGCGGGCCAGGATGTGGAGCAGCTGCGCGTGTGCGAGGAGGGATGGGCGGGACGGGGCGAGGCGGAAGAGGTGCAGAGCGGCGTCGGGGTCGAGGCGGACCCGGCTCAGGGCCGCACTGAGGAGCGCAGGGGTGAGGGGGCCGGAGGAGGAGAGGAGGCGGGCGGCGGCGGAGAAGCGATGGAGGAGGAGGAGGCGGGTGAGACGGCCCAGAAGGGTGGCATCTGTGCCGGCATCGGCCGGAGCGGGAGCGGACGAGTGGATGCTGCGGCGGAGGAAGTAGAGCGGTCGGAGGCGGCGACAGCAGCATCCCTGTTGCATGTGCTGGCGGCGAAGACAAGTGCGGGTGCCTCGGTGGAGGCCGTGGCGGCGCGGCGGAGACAGCGAATGGGAAAGCTTAGGAGGCAGATGGCGGCGAACGCGGCGTACGGGGAAGAGCAAGCGTCAAGCGGCGGCGGCGGCGGCCGGCGAAGCGGATCAACGGAGAAATGGAGTGGACGGAAACGGCTGTGGGTTTTGGGAGTTGGGCCCGAAACCCTCCGAACGGCACCGGTAACCATTGTCTAAAACTTGGGCTGAGCCCGCTTTGTGGTAATTTTTTTCAATTTGACTTTTTCAATTACCAATTTTACATTTCCATCCTGGAGGAAAAGAATTTCAGAAATGAACCTCCGTCTCGGCGCCTACTCCCTCCGTCCCAAAATTATAGGGGGTTTGAGTGTTCGTGCCACGAGTTTGACTAGATTTATAGAAAATACGTTCAACATTTAAATCTTTAAATATTTTTTATAAAAACTAGATCTAAATATATCTATCTAATAATATCTATATTGTATCATAAAATTCAATATATATTTTTATATAATTAGCCGTAGTATTTTCTCGGGAAGTGAGAAAGACTATAATTTTGGTACCGGGGGAGTAGGTTAGATGGCTCGGTGTGCTTTGTGGCGTCGAATCATACCACGTATCTATCGGATGTGTGGCAATTGGGCGCTCGACCCCACCGAGTGGCAGATAAACATTGGTCGCATGATAGGTACTTGTGGATCACTTCTTTATTTTACACACGTATTTCGTTCTATGAATCATTGTTTACTTTTTATATGAACGGGGTGCTGCACATTCCGTCAGGTGAAGGATAACTCGTTATTGGCGGAGTGCAACACACTGACCCGACTTGAAATCAGCAAACTTGAAACCCGCAATCTTAGCACCACAACTCCTCTGGTTATCAACCGTAATCACAATCCGGTTGACCTTGCCGAGAAGGCTAATCCCTACCTGTGCAACGAAGAACACGAGCAAGAACTCGAAAAAACGCATCACTGAATAAATGTGACAACCACAGATGAATGATTAAGCACGAATTTTGGGGTTCCACAAACCCATGAACGGTGAAACTGTATCAAGCAAAACCCGCCTCTAAATGGTGGCGGCCGCCCTATTTATGATGGAACAGGAGGGGCGCCCTAGGGTTGGGACGTCCAGAGGGGGCGCCCTCAACTTGGGCCAAAACAGGTGATGCATCACCTTTTTTGTCACACAGTATGATCCTCGAATTCTCTGGAGCTAGGACTAGAAATAGAACGACGGCGTCGTCATCCTTTCCAACGCATCCTTATATGCCTCGTTTCGACGCCATATGTGGGAGATATCACCGAAACCATCCAAAGCTGTAAGCTGAATCCGAGGTGGACGTGGCAACGAAGTCGGAGACGAAGCACAACTTGGAGAAGTCTATGACGTGTACAAATCTAGCGTGGCGATGTCCTCATCATTCCCTCCTTCATGAATTGGAGTCTTGCGCGACTCCATCTTATCCACAGCAAGGTCCTGCAAAAGGTTAGTGTGAACATGATGCAAAGTACATGACATATGATCATTGGAAGCGTAACACACATCTCGATAGAGCATAGTATAACAGGGGCATCGGGATTATCACATAACGCAGCAGCAACAGATGTAGTAGCAAGAAAAGTACCACCTTTTAACTTAATCTCTTTATATGGATCACTAGAAGATGCATTTGCAGCAGATGTAGTACTCTCTTTTTCAGTATTTTTGACACGGTCTTTGTCATCAAAATGTTTCTTAATTTCAGTAGGAGACAAATGAAGTAATTTAATTTTCTTGTTCTTATGCATGAAAGTATAGGTATTAGTTCTACCATGGTGGGAAGCATCATGATCAAATTCCCATGGTCTACCTAATAAAAGAGATGATGCTTGCATAGATACGACATCAAAATCAGCATAGTCATGATAAGAACCAACAGAAAAATGTATGCGCGCTGACTTAGTTACCTTGGCCTGACCACTACTATTCAACCATTGAAGGTAGTAGGAATTGGAAATAGAACGAGTTGGCAACTTTAGCTTCTCAACCAAATCAGAACTCACCAAGTTGTTGCAACTCCCGCTATCAATGATTGTGAGAACACAACAATTCTCCCTGATGAGGTACATGTGGAACAAGTTCTTGCGCTGAATCTTCTCTTCGACCTCAGGTTCCTCATGAGAACTCAGCACCCGCTGCACCATGAGACTAGGAAGGCCCGCCGATGTAGCCACGGAGCAAATGGCCTCACCCTCGCCGTCATCCGAATCACCCTCGACATCACTGGTATAGCCATTACCATCTGGTGCAACAATGAACACGCGAGTACTTGGGAAATTCCTCATGATATGGCCCATGCCCTTGCACTTATGACACAAAATTCCTGCAGATTTACTAGAAGAACTATTGGCAGAAGCAGATGGTGTCTTGACCTGCACAACAGACACATTACTTACCTCAGAAGCAACCGCAGGAGCTGGTGAGGGTGGAGAAAAACTCAGCGATCGAGATATGGCTGGTGCAAAGGTCTTGGTAGTATGGCGGTGACCCTGCAATTCTTTTTCTGTAAGCATAGCAAGCTGGAACAACTAGTTGGTGGTAGTAAAATCTTTATAGTCAATAATATCCTGAATTTCACGATGCAAACCACCATAAAAGCGACACACTTCTGAACTACACCACAACGAAGCATACCCTTCTGAAGCGCTATGTAATACTCTTGAACAGACATATCACCTTGATCTAAACATTGTAATTTCTTACACATACCACGCTTATAAGATGCAGGAACAAAACGATCACGCATGGCTATCTTAAGCGCATTCCATGAAGCAGGTTGGATGTTTAATTGAGCACATTCTTGCCACGAGATTATAGCAAAATCTTTAAATTCACTAGTGGCTTGTCTAACCTTATGTTGATTAGGAACAAGATGGGAGATAAACTTTTGTTCTACTGTCATCTCCCAGTATAAATACTCCTCAGCATCATAACGACCATGGAAAGATGTTATAGTAAATTTCACTTTGGTATAAGGATCATCATTACCTTGAGAGCGTCGACCTTTGGAACCTCCTCTCATACCTATTTTATTTTTGTCACGGCGACGATGTAATCTCTCAGTGTTGGTCTTAATCATATCAGGCTCGCCATCAAAACCATAAATAATGTCATCCTCAGCTTCTTCATCATCATGTGCCTCCTCTTTAGGCGGTGGGTGGAGTTCAAGCTGTTGAACCCTGCCGGTCAGTGTGGAGACACGCTTGTCTACACCTTCGATCGTATGATTGACCTTTTGGACTGACTTCGTCAGATTGCTTATCTCCTTGGCGAAGAAGTCCCTCCGTTCGTTCTTCAGGACCTGCAAATCACTAGAGAGAACAGGTGTGTCGTCTGGCATGGTTAGCGAAACAAGAAAGACCCTAGGAACTATGTGGGTTAATTGGTGGAATCACACCCTCACACACGTCTTACCAAATTCTTACCAGGTTCTTACCAACACAAACAGTGGGACAGTACAACCGGTGGCTGGTTCATGATACCTGTGAGGAGATGACACCAAGATTGCAGGGTCCTTCGCTGTACTGATCTGAAGAAAGTACGTGGAGCTTTGGGTGGCCAAATATGATAGCAAGGTTAGCAAATAACGGATGCAGATTAGCAAAGTTCAATAAGTATCCAAAGCACAAGTCACAATTGCTGGCTAAGATGTGTCCTAGGCGTAGCACAACAAGTTTGAACAAGAGACAATGGAGAAAGCTCAATAAACAAACACAATGGCAATTTGGTAAGAAAAAAGTCTATTTTACTCCTCTCACATATTGACTATGTCTGTTTCACCCCCTCACCTAAATATTGGCTTAATTTACTTCCTCTTCCTATTAGTAACAGGTTAATTTACCCCATAATCGGGGATTACCTATTTGATTTGCTTATGTGGCATGCTTTTGACCGATTTAATTCCCTTTTTAATACCATGTCAGCACATGCCGTGCATGGCTGGGTCCAAACCTAGCCGATCTGCAGCTAGGCTGCCCAACTGGCCTGCGAGCCCAAGTTGAGCTGAGTGTCCGGTTTGTGCTGCATCATCTTCTTTACCTGTCAACTTGATAACATACTGATCCTGCTCTCTGGATATGAATGCATCAATTTTCAGAACCGCAAAGGGACTTTAACAGGATCCGTATGTGTATATGTGAACGTTTCTTTTTTATTTTAAAAAATATGCTTTTTTTAATGTTAGCAAGCATTGGTGAATTTCGTGAACCTCGTCGAGCATAGTGCTTCCTTTTTCCTGCGGCGATTGGCTCCGCTCAAGTCACAGCGCATGGGCGGCGGAAAACACGCAGCAAGAACCACAGGCGTGGCTTAGCTTTGGCGTGGGAGGCTCGACTTGGCTCGTGTATGCCGGCTCAGCTCGGCTTACATCAAGCCATGCACGACATGCGCTGACATGGGCTTAGATCAAGCCATGCACGACATGCGCTGACATGTCATTATAAAACGAATTAAATCGGTCAAAAGGATGAGAAATTTTAATATTTAATCCGGTATTCGCAGACCTTTCAAAATATAATTTTCAATTTGTAAGCCTTCAGATATTTAACTCTGAACATACGAATGGTTTTGAAATTAGGGATTTTGGGTCTTTTTCTTCGTTTCGTGATTTTTCTTAATATTTTTTTGCCATCGAGACCACACGAACGGACTGTTTTACCTCATCTCTGCCTTCTACTTGGGCTCCACATGTCAGATTCTCCCCTTGCCTCCAGCCGCATGGCTCTTCCTCGCCGACCCTGGGCGGTCTTCCTCCTCCTCGCTGTCGCCGCGCCCTGCGCCGCCCCGATTCTCCTCGACGGTGACGAAGATGCCGTGCCGCCGTGGCCCTACGAGGGGCAGGTCCAAGTCTCGCTCACCCTTGCCGCAGAGCTCGCCTACGTCTGCCTCCGCGCCGGCGGCCACGAAGCTATAGTTGATGGTGGCAGACCCTGGCCAAGACCAAAAAACAACAATCGTCAGGCGGATAATGAGGCACGAACTCGCTAGGAAAGGCGCCGGTGATCGATCGGGTCATCCGACGATGGGCACGGCCGGGTACAGGCGGAGCGTGTCCGTTAGCGTGGCGTGGAGGTCCTGCATCTTGCTGATGGCATCCTCGGTCAGGCACGCGACGAGCTCCTGCATGCCGATGTCGCGGTCGCCCGTGGCGGTGGTGCGCACCTCACGCGTGACCTTTTTCTAGATGTGCTGGTTCCTGCAGAGCACGTAGAGGAACCAGGCCAGAGTCCATGGAGGGAATCAAGGACCAGAAGAAAAAAAAGGTAGGGGGGAAGAAAGATCTGACAGCTGGGGCCAATGGAAGGGGGAGAAAGGAGGGGCGAAACGGTACAGTCACGTGTCCTGGATGGTAGAAATATTAAGCAAAATCACGAAACGAAGAAAGAGACCCGAAATCCCTAATTTCAAAACAATTCGCACGCTCAGGGTTAAATATCTAAAGGCTTGCGAATTGGGGGTTATATTTATAAAGGCCTGCGAATACCGGGTCAAATATCAAAATTTCAACAAAAGCATGTCACGTAAGCAAACCAAATAGGTAATCCTTGGTTAGGGGGTAAATTAATCCGTTACTAATTGAAAGAGGGAGTAAATTAAGCTAACATTTCGATGGAGGGGCGGAACGAACAACGTGAATAGGTGAGGGGAGTAAAATGGATTTTTTCGTTTGGTAATTATACGCTCATACGACACTAGTAGGAATCATAGTTGATTTTGATTTTCTTTTTTCTTTTATTTTTTTTATATTTTTCTCACAACCAGGAGCACCAAAATGGGTACACCACCAAGTATCACCTCAATCTGATAAGAGATGTGGTCTACCGAAAATCAGAATCATTTGCCAAAAAAGCATTGAAGACAGAAAAATAATTTTTTAATTATCTTTCTGATTTTTTTTAAATTTTTTAGAATGGACTGAACGGCAAAGCGGGTTTCTCGGAAGTTCAACTTTTTGTTGCCAAGCTCCTGTAATAATTTCAGCCCAAACGGAGCACCGAGCGAAAAGTTATGCCCGTTTTACTGAAGGGACCTCAAGTTAGGGTTTCACAAAAACACAACTCGGCAGATAAAGCAGCAGCCACTAGGGCAAAGCATCCCACGCCGAACAAGGCTGAGTGAAGCGTCTCAGCAAACACAAAGGGGCACAACTCCTCCCTGGTTTCTAATATAAGCAAGATGTAATCGCAGCAATAGGTAATCGCCAGATGGATCAAGGAGGGTTGCAATGCAAGGTGAAAGGCGCAAGGCGGCTCACAACCTATCTAGGACTGGCACGGCGTGAATTCACACAAGGCGGCTAGCGAATGCAAGCCGATGAATTGGGGGATCGACTTGTGATCCGGGGAAAAGGGGATGGGATAGTGGCGGAAACAAAAAATACAACGACGGTGTGGTTGAACTACGACGGAGACAAACCCTAAACCAGTAATACGACTCGACCATGAGCACAAACTAAACAAAACAAATCTGAAAAAGAAATTACAAAGTCTAAACAAGGGTTCTAGGACAACGGAATTTGTTTTTTTGGCTATTTTCTGGAACTGTAGGACGATGAGACAATCTAAACTAGGATAAGTATGACAGTACACCTGAGTCTCTGATTACCACGTGATATGAACGGGGTGCCCGGTCTTCCGTCAGGTGAAGGATAACTCGTTGTTGGCGGAGTGCAACACACCGATCCGACTTCAAATTAGCAAACTTGAAATCTGCAATCTTAACACCACAACTTCTCTGGTTATCAACCGTAATCACAATCCGGTTGACCTCGCCGAGAAGCCTAATCCCTACCTGCGCAACAAAGAACACAAGCAAGAACTCGAAAGAACGCAACACTCAATACATGTGACAACTGTAGATGAATGATTAAGCACGAATGTTGGGGTTCCAGAAACCGATGAACGACAAAACTGTATCAAACAAAATAATCTAAGCAAAACCCGCCTCTAAACGGCGGTGGCCGCCCTTTTTTACGATGGAACAGGAGGGGCGCCCAAGGGTTGGGACGTCCAGAGGGGGCGCCCTCAACTTGGGCTAAAGCCCGACACGATACACGGCCCAGGTGGACCAAAACAGGTGACGCAACACCTTTTTGTGGTCACATAGTATGATCCACGAATTCTCTAGAGCTAGGACCAGAACCAAAATGACGGCATCATTGTCCCCTTTCCAACGCATCCTTATATGCCTAGTTTCGACGTCCTATGTGGGAGATATCACTGAAATCGTCCGAAGCTGTAAGTTGAATTCGAGGTGGACGTGGAAGCGAAGTTGGAGTCGAAGCACAACTTGGAGAAGTCCATGACGTGTACGAATCCAGCGTGGCGATGTCCTCATCAATTTATGTAGCAGTGTGACTTGACACCGAGATCAACTTGGTTGTGAGACAATGTGGGATTGGATTATCCTGTCCCAGTTTTATGGGATGGAACCGTCACATCTAGTATTTGGTTGAGATGGGATGTGATTATCTCTGTTTTTTGTTTGGTTGAGGGTTGAGAGAAATGGTATGGATAGATTTTTAATAGCATTAGCAATAGTGTCCAGTGGGCCCCATTTGTTATTCAAAGGGTCCGCATGTCATTCACGTTGTACTTTTTCTTTTTTTCCTTCCTTCTTCAACCTTATCTTCCTCTCAACATCAGGCTCTTGAGGCGGTTGGGTGGAGACCGAGCTCTTTAGGAATGGACTTTGCCTGGGGAAGCTCGACTTCACCACGCCAGACCTCGAGCTAGCCACGGGCTGCGGGCTCGCCAGTTGGGTGGATGCTGAGCTAGCCGTGCCACCAGACCTCAAGCTCGCCATGTGAGGCTGCAGGTTCGCCAGTGGGGGCACGGACTGGAGCTCGCCATGGCCGCTGGCTCGCCGAGGGGGATTGAAGCTTGCCATGCCGGGCCACAGGACTCGTCGCGCCCACCGCGCTTGAGCACTGCATGGCATTGTCCCGCCTGAGCGGGAGAGGCGGTCACCTAGAGGTGGCGCAGCAGCGGAGGTCGCCTGGTCGGTGGCTCGGCCCTCGGTGCATCTAGTGCGGTCGTTTTCCCCACCCGACGGAGCGAACGGTGAGAACTGGGATGACCCCATCCTCTAGTTTGGAGGGACGGGGTCATCCCAGATCTGGAGAGAATATCCTCTTTTTGGGATGACCCTATCCCACATATCCCCAAAGCAAACATTATCAAAATTGGGCTCATCCCATCCCATCCCACATCATCCCATCAACCAAACACATGCGAAGTCACTAATTGAGGATGAGAGGAGTTTGGAGGTGAGGTCTTAGGAGGTGTGAGCTTCGCCGCAAGGAGGTGGAAAGGGAGAATGCACACAACTAGGATTGCAGCCAAGCGCAAGCGAGAGAGGAGAAGAATCTTGAGAGGGTATGTAGCACCAAGGCGGCTTTGGAGGAGAATCTCGATGCGCTTTGGAGGAGAGGGTATGGTGCCATGATTATAGGTCCAGGCGCCAATTTAATTGGTGCCGTGGTCAACACCTCTCATTTTGGAATGGTGCTTGGCACCATTGAAGTTGGTATCGTGGTTTCGTAACTCGCTGCTATCTGAGCTAGCACCAAGCTTAATCCAAACTCTTAGGTAACTAGGTTTGTGCCATTATAATTGGTGCCTTGGTTGCATATCATGGCTCCAGAGGGTTTGCCACCGAGCTCTAAACATCAAACCTTGAAATGGTACTGAATCACGGAACCAATTTTATTGGCGTCTTGGTTGCATTCCTAGGCGCTAATTAACTTGGCGCTGAGGTGGCTTGTACCTATGAAGATGCATGGCTACACAACATGAAATTGACATATTCAAGAATATCACAAGTGGACACATTTGAGCATATCACAAAATTGACATATTGTAGCTTTAGACACCACAGGGGTGAGAAGTTCACACATGATACAAAGCGAAAAGTTCACATATGACATAAACATAAAGTGATATAGACAGCACAAAGTCAGAAGTTCACACAACACATAAAGTTTTACTTCCTTCTGTGTAGCAAATAGTTGTTGGCCTCAATATTGGCTAGAACCAATTTTTGGAGTACTAGTTAGAAACAAAATTGCATTGGCATCCTTACAAGTCTCTCGTGGTGATCTTCATTACTAGTGGCCATTATAGTCACCGAAGTCAAGCACCCTCCCAGTAGTACCAAGATCTTCATCACTAAAGCCGGACACAGATCAGAATGGTTGCTAGAGGCAAGGAGGAGCTGAGGAAATCGACACAGGGATACATATCGTTCTACTTTCGCCCTGTTGTATCTAGGGAAAGGAGGGTCAAGAGAGTCCGCAAAAGAAATGGTGTTGGGTTGTAAACTATCAGAAATATTTATGAAATATAAACCGGCTTCTCAAGAAAATTTTGAAATAAACTTTTGAAACACTTATTTCCCTAAATAAGTAATGGCACACATGTATTTTCAAAAAACTAATAGACAAGATTTTCATAAGTAAAAGTAACAATTTATATTTACAACAAAATGTACACATATACATGACATTTAATAATAATCTAATTCTGGTAACAACATTGAGTAACCAACAATTTTAGCATCGCACACATTCAACTTATTGAATAACATCTACCAAAATTACTTTCATCCACTTTGAGTTTTAACAATGTAAGAATTTTGTAGAGTCATGAGTTTAAATAAAGGAAAAAGTCTACATAACCCCCTCATCTATGGACGGTGGACTACATCACCCCCTAACCTATAAAACCGGGTGTTTAATCCCCTCACCTTTGCAAAAGCGGACAAATTACCCCTAGAGTGGTTTGGCATGGTGGTTTTGCCATGTTGGAGCGATGACATGGCCATAATGGATTGCATGACATGTGGACCCACCTGTAAGTCCACTCTCTTTCTTCTTCCCCTCTCTTCTCTTCTCTTCTCTTCTCTCGCATTGCATGGCTTAACTTCCTTGTCAGGCGAGCTCCGCTCGCACGCTCTACTCCAGCCGCCTTCTAATATTTTTTTTTTTGCATCCGTTGAGTTAATTGTCAATCCGAGTATAATAATACAAGCAAGCATGTATTCAAAACCAATCTACCCCGGGATGGATCTCTAAGTGTGGCCCTCTTAGGCCTGTTCTTCCCTCGACCATCCTTTCTGCTGCGTCATTTTTTATTTTAGGATCTTGAGTTGCTGTGACTTTTTTGCAGCAGCCGAGAATTGGGACCTATGGTCCATGTTTGTTGTGGCCAGCCGTGGCGGCCATTGTGGATTTGCGGTGGAGGCAGAGCCCAGGTGCTGCGCACAGTGGAGATGGGAAATCAACATGACATGGGAGAGCTCAGGTCCTACACGTGGGACGCTTAGATTCGAGCAAACGGCGCTACGGGTGGCGGGGAGGAGCGGTCGGCACATGCGCCCAAGGGGAGCTCACCGGAACTAATGGAGAGGTGTTCTCAGACTCACCGAGAAAAGTGAATTCTTGTCTAAACTATTGGAGAGCAGCTGGATATCTATGTTGAGCTCAATTTTAGTTACTTCAGTTATGATATTTTAGGCAGTTGACTATTATTTCATAAATGGGGACATGTCTGGTAGAAACCAACTTTTCATGGAAACTTTAATCTAGACCACATTATGTTAATCCAAGGGCGCGCCCAGATCATGTGGAAGTTGTGATTTGCAAAGCTCAGGAAAGGTGGGAGGGGTGATTTACAAGACGCTTTTGCAAATCACTCCTCCCACCTGATCTTGTCACGTCCTTAGTTCAACATCGTGTGGCCTAGATTTTAGTTTTCATAGTTTCCACAGAGAGATTTGTTTCCATAGGATATGTTGCCTTCACAAATTCGGAGTTTTTTAATTGCAAATGTGATTTCCTTTTACAATTAATATAGAAGGAGCACTGGCCATTCATTATTATGTATATATTTTGGACATGGTAATTATTAGCAAAACACTAATCATGGTCTACATTTTATGAACATATACAATAGTAAGAAAAAGGAGCCAAGCATGGCATGGCGCACCAAGTCAATGTAATAAATGACCAATTGAATTATTTAGGGTTTTTTATATATACTATTATAATTTTCAGAGAATTGGAAACTTGACATTATAATTCAACCAGTCACCGAAATCTTCTATTATATATGTATGTCGCGATGTTCGGCCACTTGTAGGTATTGTATACGTACTCGTATATTTGCCCCTAGCCCTCTATACATTGCTCCTTCCAATCACTATCACTTACACATGGGTCCACGCATCATCTCCTTTCTCCATTTTTTTTTCTTCCCAATGATGGCACTGGCGCCCAGGCGAGTGGCGAGGATGCCGCTGCGCGCCACATCCGCGGGCGGGACAAGCTTAATTTCCCCTCGCCCATGGACACCGCTAAACAGGCTGCCCCACAGCATCGAGGTCATCGACCTCGTCGCTAGCGAAGAGATCAAGCACGAGGCCGGGGCCACCGAGAGCGAGAACTTTGGCATGGCGTGGCACCTACGAACAACCAAGAAGGCCACCATGTGACAGTTTTTTCGTCTATTCTCGAATCGACTGATGCAGATGCATTGATGCTAATGCTAACAATTCGTGTTCGATCTCCATGTGTGGATCTTTGTGGTAGTCTGGGCCTACACGAGAGATCGTGCACATCGAGCGGTCTGGAGCCAGTTGCGGTGGTGGAGAGTGCGAGCACGGTGGGGGTCGCGAACGCAGACGGAGCCCGTCGGGCGGGACTGTGGCAGAAGACCGGCATCGTGCGAGGTAGGCTGGAGGCGAGCGGCACGCATCTAGCATGGTGTGCCCTCCCATCGGCGCCTCTTCGTGCAGATTAGAACCGATGCGCATATTTAACTTTTTACCGTTATAATCAATGTCTGACTATACATTTATACCGGTGGGGGAGAGAAAATCTATATGTTTTTACCACTTTTGCTGATGTGGCGTGCCAACTCACCGGTCCACTTGGATCCTAGTCACCACAAGCTGGGGAAATGACAACCATACCTTCCGTTCTCTCTTCTCTTTCTCTCACTCCATCTCTCTTACCAACGGGACCCACTTGTCGTCTTCAACCTCTAGCAATTCCCTTATTCTTCCTCATGCCCCCCGCCTCCGGACCCAGCAGCCCACTCCGACATGCAGTCACGGCCACGAGCGCACGCCGCACTGGCCTGCACGTCGAGGGTCCAAAGTTGAGTTCTGACTGAAGTCTTGGAGCGTATCTTCCTCGAGTCAACATGTAAGCTTCCCGCTAATATTCAAATAAACTCGAATCCAATGCTCTTGGTATTTTCTCGGCGACTTGCTGGTACCTAATCGTATCATATCAAATGGTGAAACTTGAAAGGTAGCGATTCATCGTCGTGCAAAAAGAGTGTCTTTTGATGATGCGAACTGTCCAACTCAACATAGCCAGTGCTCTAATCTAATCACATCTCACCCACGCAGCGCGTATCCATCCATTCCATCACACGGTGACGCCACCGTGACGGCCACACGCAAACGCTCCCCTCCCGCCCCCCGCCGTGGAGCCGAAGCGCGCAGGAAGGCACCGCACACACCATCCAGCCCATGGCTAGCCTGCGCAGTGTATGAAACTCTGTGTGGTCGTGACTGTGCTTTAGCTGCGCGCCGGAGTGCACTGCTGAGTCCGGAGGGGGTGGCGTGAGGAAGAAGAAGAGGATTGCTAGAGGTTGAAGATGACGGGTGGGTCCCGCTGGTAAGAGAGATGGAGTGAGAGAAAGAGAAGAGAGAGAAGGGAAGGGTATGGTAGTCATTTCCCCAGCTTGTGGTGACTAGGATTCAAAGTGGACCGGTGAGTTGCCACGCTACATTAGCAAAAGTAGTAAAAACGTATGAATTTTCTCTCTCCACTGGTATAAACGTAGCGCCATTAGTAAAAGTGCTATCTCAGGAGGTGACAATGGTTATAATGGTAAAAAATTAAATATCCCCAACCCATGAGCATGCACGAGAGCACGCAGTAGCGTTGGGCAAAAACGCGCAGTAGTCGCAACGGTGTCAGGTGAGCACACGCACGTGCAGGAGTTTTCATACGGGGCTCAAAATATGGTGCGAAAGGTGGGGTCCGGGCTGCAGGTAGGGTTGTTGGTTAATTGTAGCTCCGCCATGTGAAGGAACCCTAACACCCTAAGGGGAGGGGTGAATTAGATCTTCTAAAACTTAAGCCTCCAATTGTACATATCTTTACCTATTTCTAAAGCATATGTTGAATTAGGTGTTTAAAAAATAAGCTCCAACTGTACATATCTTTACCTATTTCTAAAGCATGTAAGGTTTCTGCCTTTTTTCGTCCGTCCTGACATACGGGCCCCATCTGTCAGTCAACACTGGTGTACTATATGTCGTGTGTCCGCATGGCCCACCTTTCAATTCCTGTATTTTCTTATCGTGTTGGTCAAAACGGAAATCAAAGGAGTTGTTACATATAGCCATTGCAAACTTTCTAGCTACCACCAACTAATTCGTCAATTCTTGTATTTTCTTAATCACATTGATCAAAACAGAAATTAAAGGAACTAGCCGTTACATAGCCATTGCAAACTTTCTAGGTACCACCAACTAATTCGGTGCACATAGAAGAGGTACTACTGAATTAGTCGGTGGTGCCACCAATTTGCTTCTATCTTCATGGGCTTTTGATCCATCTTCTTTTGCCATCTTTTTGGATGTCCTAGAATATGACTAAGGACACTTTTTCACGTGTTTTGGATCTTCAAAATATAGCTAAAGACACTTTTCTTAAGAGATTGATTGTCTTCTACTTGGATGACCATCATTTGGATATTGGTCATTTAAGGATTTGGATGGCTTCCAAAGTATCCTTGTTGGGACTTAGAAATATCTACAAATATCATCTAGACAAATTGTTAGTCCCAATGGTTATTTTGTCATTCAATTGCCAAAATCACAAACAATGGTCTAGGACCATTTTTCTTACACCATGGCCACGGGAGCAGCAGCAGATTCCGTCCAGAGAAGAAGATGAGCTGAGGAAGAAAAAGATTGAGGAATGAGATGACATATGGGCTCCGTGTGTAAGCGACTTGAGAGAAGAGTACCTAGGGGTAAATAGGACCATACAAAATGTGAAGTACGTGTACAACACTTGCATGTGGGCCAAACGTCGTGACAAGTGTATATAATGGCAGATTTTGGTGACTCGTTGAATTGTATTACAAATTTCCAATTAGGCGAAATGTAATGGGATATCTCCAATCTCTGAAAATTATAATGGCATATATCTAAAAAAACCCAATAATTATGATCACTTGACCCTTAAAAGAACATTTGAATGCAGTTGTATGGAATGAATAAGAATGAACAAAGCAAAGTAGTTATTCATATCATAATAATTGAACTTTACTCCCAATGTTTTTTAAAACTTTAAAAAGTACACAAATCCGACTACTGAGAGAAACATTGTACTAATTTGATAGGAACTTTTACATCATTTGCATTAGAGGCTGGAATACAGAATATCAATTTCATTTTTTACGTAGTCATTATGCATCTCGCATCAATTGAATTTGTTTATAAAGTTGATTATGTGCTCGCTAACTTCCTTTGGTTTTTCTTCATTGATGAAATGCCCAACATCTTTCATGACAACAACATCATCGAGAAGTGGAACAAACTTCTTGAAACCACCCTTGTGAATGAAATCTTGTATGCCAGGAGTATGATATGTCAAATCCAAGTCTCCAATGATGAATTTGACTGGTACATTTATCTCAGCTGAAGTCCAGGATGACGTGAGCTCCCATGTCCTAATTGTATAAAGGGTCAGATTTTATTGTCTTGGCATGTGAAGATGAGATAAATGTACAATATGACAGAACTTTGAGTAGCTCATAGCTAATTAATTAGCAACAGATAATAAGTAGTAATATAAACATACATATTTATATATATTATTGTTTGTTAAGTAGAAACAGTTTGTCTAAGAACTAACTTGTTCTTGGAAGGAAGTGTTCAATAGCCCTTCATTATATTTCTGAAATTACAATATTGGAATCGATAGTGTAAATGTGTATACATTACATATACTTACTTATTGAGGGCACGGTAGTAGTTGAGGCCCCCAGTGAATCCAGTCTTCTCAAACTCGCTTGTGTAGTACTTGAGGTCCTCCTCGGTTAACCAGCTCGGTAGTGGTACCTGATCATCTGGGGAGCCCCACCCGCTCTTTGGGATGAAAAGCGGTCCAGTGCTGCGATAACTCAGGAACTTCCTGAGCACCAGCTCCGTGCCAAGGCGCGCGAATTCTGCTTCAATTGCTCCAGGCTCCTGTGTATCAAATATATTATATTCTTTTAGTCACTAAAAGCTTTAGTAACCTTCAACAAATATTCACATTGTTGCCACATTTGTGCAATTTGTGTGCCTCAAAATTCAATATTTTCCATATATGTAATTGGTTAGTTTTCACTACCGGCCTAGGCTTTGATGCCATGGAATACTGTCTGATTGGGTACAGTTGGCATGTCACTAGGATTACTTCTTATCGTGGCCAAGTTTTCATTACAACAACCTGAGGGAGCTACTACTTCAGCTAATGGTTTGGGTTTGACGACTTGAGGGGGTAGTTACTATCGTTTTGTTGTTCCTTGAATTTTACCATTTGATTTGAAATACCACCTATTTGCTCTTTATGTCGATTTAAAATTTGCTCAAATGAGGGGGTGCGCATAGCGTGCCGCCTTGTCTAGTGAACTAAAGGGGAAAGAGTGATTTGTACATCTATATAGGCAACACACATTTGGACGAGCTCCACTACGGGCATGTGCCGCCGAATGGCGAGTTCAAGCTTTGCCGTGTGCCGCGGTTTTAACTGGCCAGATAAGAGAGAAGAGAATAAAAGGAGCTGACATGTGGCCCCCACTACCGCGTGTTGTACACGTCAACGAAAACCACTTTTCAAAACATCTAGATGACCAAATACAAACGGTTTTGATACTTTGATGGTCAAGAATACCCGAAATCAAACTCGCCCCATAGTTGGATGCGTGATAAAAAATAAACTTTTTTTAATATAAATAATGTGATGATAGAACATTTGAACGATGAATATATATTGACAAAATGACAAAAGCACATGTTGTGTGTTCAGTCAGAGCTCCACCCGCTCTTTGGGATGAATTAGTTGTTAAGTAGTAGGTTTCATTATACCACATACTAAATAATGATGAAACTAGAATAATACGGAGAAGGGATTTTGTAGGAAGAGAAAATCGTTGGGCCACTTTAGCACATCACATGTTCTCATCTAAAGGGTAGAGATGCCCTAAATAATGTGGATTCTTTCAGGTTTCCAATGAAAAGGATGGCGATCAGGGGCGGAACTAGGTTCATGGCTCCGGGTGCGGCAGCACCCACAAAAATTTTACAATCCTTCACTGTCTCTAAATTTTCACCATATTTTGATTCAATATTTATATATGTTATGAAGCACCGCGCCCCCTCGATTTCACACTAGCTCTGCCCCTGATGGCGATGGAGATATGGAACGGGTTTAGCTGTCGATACAGTAGTGGTTAAGCAAAGTATACCATATAAAGATTGTTGGAAAGGAACTGACACCATATAGCTGGAAGGGCTAAAGCGTGTAGGCGAACTGGAGAACGGACAAACGAAAGCATACATAGCAGTGCTGGTTGTTTTTTATTGGTACTTCACATGACACGCCTTTGCATGTTGAAAAGATGAAGGAAAGAGATTAACAACACCAATGCTGTTTGATGTGGTCACAACTCACAACTACTGCCACTTTGGAGAATTGAAAGCCAAAAACTAATGAAACGTGCTGTCAATCAACTGAACCTTTGGGCATGCAAGGTATATTTGGACTTTGGACTAGGATGATGGTGGTTGCTCTAAAAAACTGGAGAAACATATATCTAGCCAGTTTTATTTGTTTAGATTTATTTGTAGGAACGCAGCGGGCAGCCGGACAATTGCTATGTTGTGTGTTCAGTCAGAGCTCGAGATTGTATTCTGTTAGGTTCTGCGCATATTCAGACTTGTTTTGTCGGATTACCAGGGGGGCCTAGCGGCCGCATCGGCTGTACTTTGAATGAATTAACATGAAGTGCTAGCTAGGTCTGTAAATAAAAAATAACGTTATGCTAAGGAACGAGCTAGATCGATTAGCATGCATGGCAGGGTGCCCTATGATGGTAATCTAATACTAGACGATAACGTACGTGACTCATGCTTAGACTAAAGAAACACAGGACACCTGGAAAATAGACAGAACTAGGAAGCTTTAGCGCTCCCTATGAAAAATGGATAGTGACGGCCTGACGCCTGACGGAGATAAAAGGGTCAGTCCTAGCTTGCTGTAGATAGTTGGAGACTTGGGATAAAAGCACGCATGAAAGCTACCGCGCGTGAAAGGAATCAAAGAACGGACAAAGCAAAGTATGTCGCAGGGACTGAACAGCACAATGTCCCCAGCATCACTTTTATATATATATATATAAACACATTCAGGAGAAATATCAACTATGAGTAGGAAACCAAGAGGAAGCATGGCTAGGTGCATCATCACATCCAATATGTGGTACGTGTACTGTGCACACACGTCGTAATCGTAGTACCTGGATCCTGCAGATGTAGTATTCGTCCCCGAAGAGCGCCCTGAGCCCGTCGACAGGCCTCCGCGCGGCGCTCCGGGGCGTGTAGGCGACGCTGAGCGCGACGAGCGCCCGCACCCTGTCGGCGCGGAACAGGCAGAGGCTCCACGCGGTGAGCGCGCCCCAGTCGTGCGCCGCCACGAACACCTTCTTCTCGCCGAGGGCGTCGAGCAGCGCCACGAGGTCGCCCACCACGTGCAGCGCCGTGAACTGGCCCGGGTCCTCGGCGGACGCGGCGCCGGAGGAGCCGCCGTACCCGCGGAGGTCGGGCGCCACGGCGCGGTACCCCGCGGCGGCCAGCGCGCGCATCTGGTGGCGCCACGTGTACCACAGCTCCGGGAAGCCGTGGAGCAGCAGCACTGCGGGCGCGCCCGCCGGGCCCGCCTCCGCCACGTGGAGGCGCACGCCGGCGCCCACCTCCACGGTGCGGTGCGAGATGGCGGCGGCGGCGCTCACGTCGTCGCCGGTGGCGGGTGCGGGTGCCATCGTCGACGTCGTCGGCTTTGGTGGTGGGCTGCTGGGCTCGGACCAGGGGCAGCAGGAGGAGCAGAGCTCACGGAGGCAGCCAGTGACCATGGGCAGACGTGCGATCGATCGAGACGGGACCATGAGTGATGAGGCCTTTTTGCTTGCTTGTGCCGCGCGCGTTCGTTCTCGTGGGGAACAGCGAGAGCACTGTTGGATTGGGAGGGGGCGATGTGACGAGCACTGAGAGGCCGGGTGCGCGTGTCCTTTTATCAGCCGCGCGGCTAGTGGGGACGAAGCCGTGCGTGGTTGGTTGGAGGCGAGTTGAGCATCGCGTGTGGTGATGTGACGGTGGAACGCAACCGCCAACCGGGGGTGTGCACCACGCTTGCACATGTACAACCGTCACCAGTGTGCCGTGCATGCTCTTCTCCTTGTCGATCGATGTCATGTATTTTTGAAAGAAGCCGTGTTATTTGTCCACTCTATATGCTTATTAGTAGTTTAGGACTACGTACCTCGCGGCGGGAGTCCTGACTGAACGTGTTCAGTTAAGTCCCTTCTGACGGAAACCCGAAAACAAAAAGCACCACGAGGCGTTGACATTAGTTGAACACATTAAATGCCCTAAATATTCTGAATACATCTGATCGAAATCGTTCCATTTGCCTCCTCCAATGGTGAATCAATAACTTGGCATCTTTGCATTGGGCGAGGGTACAATCACGCGACGCGGATCCTCCTGGCAACTCTGGAAGAAGCGTCTGATGGTGGGTGGGGGTTTGGGGAAGCCCAGGAAGAAGCCTCTCTTCCTTTATTCGTTTTTTGAGACCACTGCGAGGACCACGAATTCCTGCAGCTATAGCTGCGCTGACATGTGGGGAAGCGTGTTACACATGCACTTGCCTCGTGCTGTACAATATACGTATTCGGTGGGTCGTTGCTCTCCCTGAAACTTCCGTTTGTGATCAGGTCAAAGGATTCGAGTCACTCTAGTTTTAATCAAAACTTCGTCACATGTACGCCAGACAGAATATTAATTAACTGAATTGTGCATGCCAACAGTGGGTGGCAAATATTCAAACTATTGTTCTTGCATGCCAGTGGATCGCTTACTATTTTTTTCATCTAACTATTAATGCCGGTAAAATAATTTCAGAAAGAGCCTTGGATTTGCATTGACTGGGTTTAATTCCACGGTAGACTTGGCTAATTAGACTTGACTTGAGCGTGAGTTCATTCCTTTCGGATCCACAAGAAAAGGGAAGCATATCATGTGCAGCTTTGTGTACTCGGCATGTCCAGGTAAGACAACAATAGAAAAGTTGCATGCGTTCCTTGCTCGCCTTGTTTGAACATCACAAAAGCATCATGCACTATTCCCAATAGTGGGATAGTGGGATGGATGACCATATACGTAATTAATTAACAAGGTTAAAGCTTCCGCTGACGATCTGCAAGATATATTGCAGGCCAATTCCAACCTATAGTGCCTATAGTGATGTTTATGTTGCTATATCATCAAGACATCATTAAAAAATTGTATTATATAACCTATGATTTCTTGACGTGCATCCCTAAGAGCATGGTTAATAGTAGCCAAGTGCTTGCCTATTAGTCAAGGTATAAGAGACAAGCCATAAAACAAGTAGTTTTTTATTTGTCTAAAAATATATCTTTTTCCTCATATCATGCATTCTCTTTCCTATTCACCCTCACATTAACCCTCTAAGCTTGTGCTTAGCTTGTTGCTAGAAATTAGAGCTAAGCTCTTTTCTCTCTCTCTCTCCCTCTCTAATTAGAGCTAAGCTCTTCTCTCTCTCCTCATTTTTCTCGTCCAAATTAGCAAAAATGTTGACTAGCTTGGCTATTAACCTATTATTGTACATGCTCTGATAAACCTACACTTTATTCACTATACCAATCATATTTATTTCTCATTTATTATGAAGGCAACACTCTTGTCATGCATATGTTTTCATGTAGACACCGGGTCTTATGCAAGACCCAATTTATTCTATTTCTAATTTTCTCTCATTTATTAGAATGACACATGCAAATATCCTATGTGGTAGTCTAATTAATGCTTAGACCTTATGTAGAGGATTGTAATGGTCTCGTGTGGCCCACAGAGATCCGGGTTGTAAATGCATTGCGGAAGGAGGAAAGGATGAACAAAATAAGGCCAAAGCATTCTCCAAAAGCAATGCCATAGTTATGGCACATACCAAACAAGCCTAAGGGTTTGCTCCTAGCATTAGCATATTAGCTGTCAAAGTTATCCACTAGAAAATTGTTATCGGCTATGAATGAACGAGCATGAGATTGTGCCTATTTCATTTATAAATAAGGAGAGCTATTGTGTTTTCATCATCTGAAAAAAAAAAGAAAAGATTGGTTACTTTTTAGTTTAACCCATGTGATCAACGGTACGTCCTGGAACATGATTAGAATCCTATGAAGAACTTATGCAATTTCTCTCATTTAGGCCCTATTTGGGACAGCATTTGGGACAGCTGAAGACCAGGGTGTTTCCTGGAAAAGCAACTTAGAATGGAATTGTGCCCAACTGAAGCGCATCGTTTGGCTCTTCGCGTCGAGGAAGAGCAGCGCACCGTGGCCGCACCGGAATCAACGCCTGTGCGCAGGACTAGTGCTCGTTGCTGCCGCCTGCCGGGACTCGTGTGCGTGCTCGTCGTGCCTCCTCCTCACGCCTCGCATGTGTGCGATGGTGCCTTCAAGGATCAAGGTTGGGTTGGTCCTCCTCGGGGCTCCGGTGGCTCGAGGTCATGAGCAGAGATCGAGGCTAGGGCGGCTGGGGGCGCACCTGGAGGCTAGAGCTCAAGGTCGGGATGGAGCCACTGCCCTAGCCCCGATCTCCCCTGTGTTGCTTGTCACGGCGGGGACGGCAGACCGGCCTTTGCCGCATGCCTAGCTTCTTCCGCAGGGGTGGAGTGGGGCGCGTCCTGAGCTCCTCCGACTGGGGTAGGGGTAGGGAGGGTGGCGCTGCCTGGGCTCTTCCGACAGGGGGGCGCACTGCCTGGGCTCCTCCTCCATGGTTTCCTATGCGGGGGTAGGGTGCGTGGCCTGGGAATAGGGCGTTGGGAAGAATCAGGGGTGAGGTCGATTCTGCGTCGTAGGAAAAGGGGGGCATCGGGAGAAACTGCTGTCATTGGAAGCGGTGGTGGAAGCGGCCCATTTGTTTCTATAAGCGGATTAAATCCAATGAAAGCTAGGCATAATCTGTTCCAAACCGGGCCTTAATTGTGTCAATCCATGCTCTGTACTCTGCGAGGAAACAAACAGATGGAAGCATATCTTCGACCAATCAACTTTTCCATTTACAGTCAATCTCATTTAGTTAAGAACAATATAAATCCCACAACTGTATAAAAAGTTGCAGTGTGGAAGGTCTCGACTGTCGAGCAAATACCTTGAGGCACAGCTCAACGGAAATATATTTTGAAAATTGCTTGCAAACATATTAGGTTCACACTCGCAGAGCTCAGCCTCGGTCAACCAATTCGAAGTGCCATCATTAGAAAGCAGAGTATCCATGCTGGTCTACCTATTATTCCCTCCAGAAATACATCAATCACATGACAAAAGAGAAAAGACACGCAAAAAAGATTATGCAGGTACACCATCTAGAATGTGTGGAAAGAAAAAGAAAATGCTCAAATCTTTTAAGCCAAAGTGCACAATGCCCTGATGGTGGCGTTGAAGACAAAGGAAACTATTCAACATCGAAACTAAATAACTAATGCTTTCGTAGCATATAGAACTTGTGGTTTAATTTGTGGTTGGTTCTTGTCTTGTTATTTCAAATATGTACTTCCCAGTTGTCCGCCTCAGTTGATATTACTATTGTTTAATCAGCGAAAGTGATTACCCTCTCTTTCTAGTGGGGGGTTTGTTATGAACTTTCTTCTCTGATAACAGGATCCTTATCATGCTTAAGGATGAACAACCCATAGGTCATTCCTCTAATCTATTAGCAGGCCAGAAAGGCAGCCACAAAAAGTTTCATCCGAGTACACATACAACTCGGCCACTATTTCAGATTCGATGATCATCGGATCACCACTGGATTTGCTGAACACGAAGATGATGAGGAAGGGCCCCTCCAGTATAGATATTGCGGTCATAGCCGCTTGCATCGCACACTAGCGCCATGTTAGGCTTGAATTAGATGTTATCGAATGTGGTGGGCGTAGGCACGTGCCGTGCACGCCGATCAAAGGCTCCCAAATGATCGGCATCTCACTGGTGGCGAGGAAGCGGACGCGGCCATGGTGGTAGTCGAGGGCAGTCCCCAGGGTGTCGGTCGGCCCGCTAGAAGTAGGCAAGGAGGAGATGGAGGTAGTGGTTGCGATTAAGCGTGGGGTGTGCGTGCAGTAGGAGTTGCTGAGGAAACCCAGCATGGGAAGTGTTCGGTGGAATGCCCTGAGGCGACGGCGGAAGTCAGGGCCAGAGATGATTCTGAGGCACGACTTGTAGATGAGGGAGGCACGGAGCAGGCAGGACAGATCTTCCTGCAGGAGGCGGATTGAGATCTTAGCGACCATATTATCCGTAAGAACTGTCGGTGCTATGGTGAACTGGTGATTGCAAGGGTTGGGAGCGGGTGAATTGGAAATTGGAATGGGGTATAATAGATGCCAATTTCGACCACTAGTGAGGACAGGGATTGGGTGGTGATACCAACCTAAGGAGCGAGGCGTCAACAGAAAGGAAATGGACACAACAATTTATGTGGCTTCCTTTCCAGCAGAGGCAAGTTGTCTAGGGGGACGGTTTGGATCTTGGACCCTGGATGTTGTTTTGCTTCAACAATGAAGTAATCATTGGTAATGCCGACGTCTGGGAAAATGAACGTCTTTTTCCTCTATCATCTCCTTCCTCCTCATCCTCCTTCTTCTTCTCTTCCTACTCCTCCTCCCTCCTCCTTGCCGACGGTGGTTGGGGGTTTGGGTCCTAGGGTTGCCAGGGGCTAGTAATCACCAAGGCTGATGGTGGCAGACTAGTTCAATGGAGGAGGTGGGTGCAGGGGTGGCGATTCAGGTGGTGGGGGACGATGGTTGGCCGACGCCGGGGTGGGGAGGACGATGGTGATGACATCGATAGACGATGGCCGCGAGAAGCATCGTCACAGGTGGGCTAGGGTCCGGCGGGCCCTAGGCCACCACGCTGAAGGGGTGGCGAGTGAACGATGGTGTCCGAAGCTGCACCTGGACATCTGACCTCTAAGCGCTAGCAAAACTGAACAATCATTTGTTTGGAGAAGGAAGAAGGCGGTGTTGTCGCCTACACTCAAATTTTGTGTCCGTTGGGTCAGAAATCAGTGGTGCGGATTCAACCTCCCATCTCCTTCATCTAATCTGCCCCTCTCTCCTATCCACTCCACCCCACGTGACACTACCAGCAATCTCCGCCCTGACGCCGGCTACCATTTCCACCCCGATGCCTCTTTGGTGTCGGCACGACCTGCCCTCCTTGCTCCCTTCTTTGTTCTCCTTATACCCTTTCTCCTTCTCCATGGTCGACCAAGCTCACTGCCGCTATTCGCCCTCGACTCCGCCCCCACCCTTCTTGTCTTTGGTAGTGGAGCCACTAGATCAAGTGTCGTAGTCTCAACTGCCTTTCTTGATTCAAGTGCTCGCCCCCGCTGCATCCACCCCAGCTCCAGCAGCGCTGCTGCATCGACTTCGCTCTTCTGCCATCTCGATCGCCACTACCACCAGACGCAAGCCTCCGAGATCACCCTTTACACCAGTAGTCCACAGTTAAGCGACCACCCAAACCATAACCCACCAAAGATGAAGAAGTTCCAAGCTAAATAAGTCCTGGCGGAATCTATACAAGGAAAATTCGAGTATGTGAAGAGATTGAAATACTCGAGTGTGATATAATTTTCTCAAATTGTTTTGACGAACTGTGTGCCTATTCTCATCAGAGGGTGAGAGGGAAACAACCGACACAAGCTGCATGCAATAAAATATACTCCCTCCGTCCCAAATTGTAAGTCTTTTGACTTTTTTACCCCAACTTTGACCACTCGTCTTATTCAATTTTTTCGTAAAATATCATATTTTTTTTTTGTTATGGCTTAGCTTTAGCAATAAAGAATTTCACGAATGACTTAAATTTGACTACATTTGCATAAGTGTTTTTGAATAAGACGAGTGGTCAAAGTTGGGGTAAAAAAAGTCAAACGACTTATAATTTGAGACGGAAGGAGTACAAATTTGAATACTGTCGGTGCCTGATTTGGTCACACCGGCACTAACTAGTGATCGCGTCGCTGACTTTGTGTGGGATGGCGGGTTTGATCGATCAGTGTCTAGACACGGGGGTATTATCCTGGTTCCGGCCGTGAGGCCGTATGTTCAGCAGTGGTGCGTAGCACCGAGTTTTGTGTTGCTCGTAGTAGGGGAGTACAAGCAAGGCGGGAGAGGGAGTTCGACTCTCAAGTCCCGGTGATGTGTGTGTGTTGAGTGTATATGTGTTGGACTCAGAATGATCTCGCCCCTTGTTGCATGCGCTTCCCTCCCCTTTTATAGACCAAGGGTGAGGGAAGACATACATATGTGTTCGTGGTGCTGACGTTGCGAGATGCACTGCGCTGCCCACGTCGTGCACTGTGCGAGCGGGAATCGCGCCTTCCAACTCTTGCTGACGGCATGGTTGTCACCATCCCTGACTTCTTGTTAGCCAGCCTTTGCTTCGAGGGGTGTCGATTGAGGGTGGATGCGGCGGCATGTCCTTTCGTCATTCATCGGAGGTCCTTTTTCGAGGCCCTGCGTCGTGATGCAGGGGAGGACCGGTCGTGGAGTGGTTGGCGTCGTGGTACGGCCTGTCACCGGCCCTGTCCGCACAAGGCCTAGCTCAGGGGCACAGTGCCTGGCTCAGTTGGAGGCGACCGGTGTCCCATCCGAGGCGTGGTGAAGCGGAGCGTGCGGTCGTGTCCCGCATTTATTGCGTTCGGGTGGAGTCCTCGAGACCGACTCAAGGATCTCGACCGCGAAGGGAGGGTCGATCGTGACGGAACTTTATTCGAGGGTGAAGGGTACCCTCGAACGAGACGGAGACTCTCGTTCGAGGGCATAGGCTGCCCTCGAACGAGACGGAAATTCCCCATTCGGCGGCACTGGCGTGATGGGCCCTTCTCGGGCCGCCGCGCCTTTGGGCTTCCTCCTGTGGCCTTCTCGTCGGGTCACCTTGGGCCGTAGTTTGGGGTACCCCGTGGTTTGGTACCCGACAAATACATTACCTGAGATACATATAAATAACAATAAAATGCTACAAAATTTTAATCCTATCATCTAGATTTAATTTTAATTGCAGTAGTATACTTGTTACAACAAATCAAACTCGGGCTATGTTTGGATGACATTTTTTAAGATGAAATATTTTGAATACTAAACAAAAAGTACTTGAACGGCCACTACAGGAGACATGTAGATTGGTTTCAAATGGGATTTCCAAATCGATACAAAGATACTAAGTATTAGGCTCGCGGGATATTTGGTGCTGTTTAAATATCATTAACACATAATTGTATAGGATAAATAATAGAAGGAACATCACTAACAAATATTATATGCAAGGCCAAATCATTATGTGCATCACAAAAATAATTTAAAATCATGCAAAGTGAAGAATATAATGTTTTTACACAGATTAAATCAGTTTATATATAGAACATGTATGTGTACATATGGAAAACAAATTAATCTTACATTCGAACAATTTGGTACGCAATGCAAATAGATAATATTGACATCACCAATAACTCAGCCTACAACAGTAAACAAAATGACTATATGCGTGAACGAGGACAAGGGAAGAAAAGGGAAATAAAAGTTAGCAGTACCATGAATAAACACATAAAATAAGAATAGAACAAAAGATAAAAAAATAGAAAAGGAAAAAAGAAAAGTTAGAATTCCTGGATATAAAAAGGAAAAAAAAAGAAAGATGACAATAGCTCAAAAGGGAAAGAAAGAGCAATTGAAAAAGAAAAGAAAAGTTAGTATGAACCATAAAAGAAAAGGTCAAAAGAGAAGAAATGAAAATAAAAAATAAGATGGAAAAATCAAAACATAGTACATGGACCATACCTTGACTGCGCCCCACCGCAAGTAAACCAAACCATCTCTCCATACGTGGGACACTCCCCTTTCCTAATAACAGTTCACTATCCTCTTACTTATGTAGACCAAAACTTTGAATGGAATGAATTTTTAGATCTTCACCATTAGCGGAACTAGGATCAAAATGTACTATTACTATGTCATATAAAAAATATATAATATGACGAGAGGTCATAATTCGATACAACATAGATATAATCATCGAGTATGCATAAATGTACTATAAATCAGCCCATAAGTCACATTGTATGAAAATTCAAGCATTGGCAAGTAGATGATTAGATGAAAATAATGTACAAGAACTAAGTGCAGCGAGGTGGCCGTGAAAGATTCATTCTTTGATATTTCAAGGCTTGAAAATGCTTCATGATACATCATCGAATCATTTAAATATCTACTAACAAAGTCCTTTAAATATCTCCTTCTTAGTGTATAATATCATTAAAAAATTAAGCCATTCATCTGCCCCCTTATTGTGTCTATCAGTCTTGACAATTTTCACAGCCAAAAAGAAAGCCTGTAGATATTGTTACTGGAAGGAGCAATGCTAGCTTAGTTAATTGGGGACATAATTGGTGGAAACTAAGCTCCCATGGAAAATATGAAATTTTGCAAATCACCCCTTCCACCTCCTCTGAGCACGCCCTAGGAGCAACATCATGTTGCCCAGATTGAAGTTTTCATAGGTTGCCCAATAAAATGGTAGACCAATCGAAACATTCTATGTGTTCCAGTTTCAACCACTTCATTGCCAAACTTTCAAAGTCACGACAACTAGTAAAATCATCAACTATTCTAACATGAAGAATATATAATTCAAGGGGTAATGTTTCTCCTGAACACATTAGAATGTTGTCTCTTGCTGCTGGACACTACTAAAGTTTTCCTTTGCTGTTGAACACTCTTCAAGTATGCCTCTGCTACAAGCCTGTGTAGTCATTAAAATAATAATTTCTTGGTTTAGAAGGGAGAGAAAATGAGTAATATGACCAAAATGCCCCTGACATAAAAAAAAGCTCATAAGCATGGCAAAGACAATAAATAAACATGTATGAAGGGAGACAACTATATACATAAAAATCACACAGCCATGCAAGGATAATAAAATATTGATTCAATAGGTCTATAATGCTCCCAATCATATTTCACAAAACATTGCATGGGTATTTTGGTAACATTACTTGTTTTCTATCCTCTAAACTAAGAAATTATTATTTCAATGGCTAATGTGTATTGCAGAAAATGTGTATACTTAAAGAGTATCCAAGAGAAAAAAAAGAGTAGTGTCCATGAGCAAAAGCTAACATTCCAGAGTGTCTAGGAGCAAAATTACCCCAATTCAAGTTGATCATTTATATTCGAAAGGCCATCAACGGAAAAGTCACCATCATAGATCCCTACCAATTTGACAAGCTTGTCCACGTTGAACTTAGAGAAGTCCCTTGGATCAATACAGGAAAATAATACAAGCAAATTAGAAGAAACATTGAAGTGATTATTCGTCTCCGTGTTAATAGCATCCACATTAGCATAGAAGGTTTCTACACGGTAGTGATGCTCTTAGGTGACAATTATCCTTTTTTTTTCTTGCCTTAATGGCCCCATATTGGTATTGTTGCATCAATACAAGGTATATGGATTTTCTTTGGACAAAATACTTGAAGTTTAGCAAATAGTTCCTCTGGGTCCTTTCTCCTCAACACAACCAATTGTCCTTTCACATCAACAAGCAGTGACATATCTTGAACAGTATTTTAATATCTCCTTGCATGCATTGTGACAACTCATCTATAATTTGATCATCATCTTCGTAATGTACACAAACTTAAAACTTTCCATTATGTGTACCAAACCTCCAACATTGTTTGCATACCATTTTTCTTTATTGAAAAAAAATCAACACCGGTAGAATAGCATCCCGCATTGACTCGTACAATGCAATGTTGGTTCTCTCTTGGAATTATATGGAATGATGAAGCCCCATTGCACCAGAAGCTCTACCTCGCTAAGCAAGTCTTCCCTCACCCTTTCTTTATGGAAATCTTCATAATAGGGGCCTGGTGTATTTGAAAAGAACGGAATGATCTCATCTTTAATAACAAAGCCCCCTACACTGCCAGATGGAAAACATTGTTCAAGTATGAAGTTGTCAATCATCTCTCCAAGATCAAGCAGAGTCTTCATCCATCTATTAGAATTTGTCTTGCTAGTGTGTGTAACTGTAATATTTGTAAATGTGCTCACTTTGTTTGAGCGCTTTCTTTGATGGACTCTTTTGGGTTGCTTAACCTCTGGTTAGGCATTGTAAATCTCATTAAAACTTTGCTATTTAATATATTCCCTGTTGCCGAGGGGCTTTGCCCCACCATGTTCGGTTCAAAAAATGTATTGTTCACTAGTCATTTGACTCCTTGTAAGTATCTCTCCACTGTCCAATCTATCCAAAAATTATCATGGCGCTTCTCAATTAATAAATCCTTCTTCTTGCAGTAGGCACCAATTTTGGTTCTCCAATAATGTTCACTAGTCATTCAAGTTCAAGAGTTAGCTCATAGAGAAAAAGAGGGCTTTATTCTTATTGATGAGAGAGTAGTTTTCTTTTTTGCTATCTCTTATTTGTGTTGGCCAAGCTTAGAGCTAGTGCACTAGCTCACTATTGGAGGAGACCTTACAACAAAATTGGCATAGCAAAAAAAAACACTTCATGACAACATTCACCAACAACAACCACTACCAACTGCAATTGGTGTGTAAAGCAGTGAATATAAAATGCATATGGATTATCACCACAAACCTGTTTCTGCAAACCATTACATTCACCTATCATGTTAGATGTTTATCCATCATATCTTTGTTCACAGATCCTAGTAATTGGTAGCTTATGAGTACACATCATCTCGCTAAAAGCCTTCTTTAGTACCGCTGATGATATTTACACAACATGCTTTAGGCCCAAAAATCTCTCTAGAACCTTTACCTTGTTGTTTACAAACTTGTACAACATATAAAAATAATATTAATTATTTAATCCCACAAAATAGGACTTCAATAATTGATATTCTGAAAAGAGAGAAGTTAAATACTTACCTTGCAAGCTCAACCATTTGCTCTTTGATTGATGTCTCATGTGACTCATCAACACGGATAGAGAAATAATGATCCCAATCTGTACCAAAATAACTTTGGTAACCTCCTCTTAATAAGCTTTCAAGGTCCTTTTCAATATCTAGAGAAAGCATTTGAACATTTTCTGGACAGAAGTCATCGAATCCAATCCCACAAATCATCATTCTTGTCTGTTAATTTTTGTCTATTTAGCCAAAAAGATCATTCTAGCTTCACTGATGAATTGTTTCAGATTTAGGAAAAATGTTCCAAGAAAATTGTCATCAAATACTATGAAGTGCAATATAGTTCTGAAGACCTAGTCATTGCGTACACAACAATGCAATCGGAATTCAACTATAATAATCAGATTACAAATAATAGTTTTTTTATTTGTGTGGCACAAAAAACATGTGTGTCAGCCCATGTGCGGCGATCCCTCCTCCTGCCAGCAGTTATCATCTCTCCTGCCCTGCCTTTTGGTTGATAATATTGGGGCAATTACGGGTCCACTCAGCCATGGTTAATCCTGATGTGCCTTGTCAGTCATGGGCTCATGTCGTGGTTAGGCACGACATGCCGGTATGTTAGTTGTGGCGTGCCAGCCTGATGGCCTAACAGGCGCAGTACCACACTGTAGACTATGAATATTTTGACCAAAATCCAAAATCTAGATCAATTCTAACCCAATTTTTGACAAACCCTACAGCAAGAAATTAGTTAGGATTTCCATACCTTAAGAGAATTAAGACTATTTTGAAATCGCAAGAGCTCACCATCTTTTGTCATCCACATCTGGAAGTTGTGACATGGTGAATGGTGTTGTTGCGGGACTGCTTTATGGCGATGCGTGTAGACTTAGACGCGCATGTGCACCTGTGAGTGGTTCCATGGAGGCGGCACCGCTTCTCCACGCCGAGCATGATGGATGTCATAGCCTAGGATCGGTCCATGCGGATTGTGGTGTACAACAAGGTTCCAGGAGGGGTAGGATGGCGCCGGTGCGGGAAGGAAGAGGCGGCGGCTATGCAGAGGAGGGTGTAAGGTTTGGGGGTCAGTCAGAGACAATGGATGGATGGACGAGGAGAATGGTTAGGTTAAGGTCTATGTTGAGCTTTTATATGGGGGTGGTAGACTATTAGTTTTGCTGTGCCGGCACTATGGGCCAAGGGAGCGGCCCAAGTATGACATTAGTACATGACATGTTGGCCCAGGACCTAGGCACAGTCCAGTCCGACCAAGCTAAATTTCCGTACCACATGTCTTTTGACCATCTATACATAGAGCATTGATATGCATCCCTCCTCCTCCTCTCCCCATTTATTCTTTAGCTCGTGATTCACCATATGACCTTTTTTTAGTAAAGTGCATGGATGGCCATCGTACTTGTTCTCATGTCTGAGTTTAGCCATCCTACTTAGAAAAGTGTAAATTGTGACAATTAAACTCACCCGACTACGGCAATATGGTCAGTGTCTCACTATTTATACATATTTAGATGACATGGCATAGGTTTGAACCATGACTCGACGTGGACAAACAACTGATGTCATTTCTATTTGTACATTTTTTCATTTATCCTCTTCTTCTCTCCTTATTCTCTTCCATCTATAACCATTCATATTGAGCGTCTGTACATTAGCCCATATTGGTGGTGTTGATCAACATGCAGTGAGGACAATTAATAGCAACGCGTGTCCATGCTTGCAGTGAGGGGATTTTAGCCATAAACAATGGCTCATGTCCGCCAGCCAGAGGAGGCAACACCTCCCAGTTACAGTATGTCCTTGAACTTGAATGCATTTTGGTTAGTGAAAAAATATTATGCGTGTTTGATTATTGTTGGTACTGCCAATCTACCCATGATGTAGAATATTTAATCTTCAATTTGATTGCGGTTGCAAAAAAGGAAAAAGCAGTGTCCTAAAGGCCAGTTCATGCTTGGAAGGAGGCAAAAACTGTCAAGAAGGAAACATTAGCGCTTGAAGAGAAAAAAACTCCTCATTTGCAGCTGAAGAGAAAAAACATTAATGGTTGCAAAAAAGGAAAAAGCAGCGGCCAAAAGGCCAGCTCATGCTTGGAAGGAGGCAAAAACTGTCAAGAAAGAAAATAAGGACTAATTCTTTACCTATTTGATGCCTTGTTGTCTTTCTGGCGAGCTATATTGAATAACATTGCCATTCCAAACAAAAAGTTGTGCTAGGTAAAAATGAAGTAATGTATATCCTAATGTACTGGAGTATATGTCCCATATGCTAACCGGAGCGCAGACATATGCCTGTGCATTTTTTAAAGAATATTGTGTCAAGTTGGTTCCCTCGGCTTCTTCAACTTTTATTCTGTTAAAAACCGTGTCTGCCCTCGTATAACACGTTTGTCAACAAAGTTACCATAATGAATTTTCTCCAACTTACACCAACTAAACACTCTCTAAATACGTACGTCAAGCAACTTTAATAACTTTAGTTTACACTTTTGTAAAGTACAATTGCTAAACTAAAACGTAGGAATAAGTACGATGGTTATTCATGCATTTTTAACTTTTTTTTAGAACGTGCATCATGTGTTTAATTAACTGGAAATCAATTAAGGCACGTGTTTTATTAAGAAGAAAATAATAAAAAACTACACAACGCAACAATCAAACACCCATCAGCGCTGCTAGGAAATCAATCAATTCAAGGTTTTGCGTTCACCAAGGACTCCAATAGCACTTGAAGAATATAAGAGCTGTCAGCTGTACGATCTATTGGTAATAACAAACGCACCTTAAATTTTTTTTACTCGGGGGCAAAATAATTCATTTTCAGATTGCAGTTCATTTGCAGACTCGCAGTGGCATCCCGTCCTCTTACATCGTCAGATAACCGAAGTGTCACAAAGCACACGAATGCACTATACTTAGCAATGTAAGAACAATACGATAAGAGTATCCATGACAGAAGAGTACAACACAAAAGCGTTGTGATATGATGATACTCCGAACCTAAACAGAAGCACGATCAGTCCAACATCTAGACTGCAAATAAGAATTCCATCATCTCAGAAGGAGGGGCCGAGGATTGTAGCCTGTCCTCCGAACCCCTGCAAGTCGACTCCGGCGAATCCCGGAGGCGGCTGCATGCCCATGCCGAACGCACCGACGTCGAAGGCCGCACCGCCGGCGAGCTGGACCGGCTGCCTCCCCCTGCGCCCGACGAGCAGCGCGTCACGCAGCAGCTGGTCAGCGCTCGCCGCCACAGCGGCCTGCACGCCAATCAGCGCGCCCCAGAACGCGACCAGGTCGTCGTGGCCCATGGCGCCCAGGTCCGCATCGATCCACGCCATGGCTTGGCTCCTCGCCGCGCGCTCCTTGCGGATGGTCTCGTCCGCGCGCTCCTGCCGTGCCTTCTCCGCGTCCAGCTGCGCGCGCAGTTCGCCATACTGGCGGTTCAGCTCGGAGACTGCGCGGTCACCCGCCGAGGAGAGGCCAGCCCCTGCGCCTGGCGAGGTGTCGAGGAAGCGGTCGAGGATGGACTCGACGGAGGGGTGGCCGAAGGAGAATGCCTTCCCGGCGGGGGAGAAGACGACGGCGGCGACATCGGCTTCGCAGAGGATGGAGAGCTCGCTGGCCTTCTTGAAGAGCCCCGCACGGCGCTTGGAGAAGCACACCTGCCGCGCCTCGTCGCTCTCTATGCGCCGGATCTCGATCTTCTGCCGCCCCATGCTCGGACGGCGTGGAGGCGCCATTGCTACTTCTTCTGTGTAATTGTCTGAGGAATTTAACCTCTACCAATGTATCCAGCGGATGTGCAGTTGGTGTGGTAGATCGTCAGAGGTTCATCTTATATAGCTGCGAGGTGGGCTTGGAGAGAGAGAGAGAGGAGATTATGAGCATTCGGTGGCCTGAGTTGTCGTTTGTGAGGATCCAAATATAGCGAGTTAACTTGCTAGTTAGTACTATGGGTGTTACTTAAGCTGTACTGTACAGCTACCAGATGCCTAGGAGAGATGATTATGAGAATACGAAGGCATGAGTTGTCGCTTGTGAGGATATAGGAGATCAAATACAGTGATTTAACTTGCTAGCTAGTATTCTAGGTGTAATTTAAGCTGTATACATATCTCAAATGCAATGTTAAATAAGGGATGAGTTAAGTAGTGAGCTATTAATTTTATACCATAAGGAGTAAATTGTTATTATTGGTTGTGTATTAGTGGACTATATTTATTTGCTTCCTATTATGGTCTTTCTTATCTGTCGGTAAAACAGTTGTATTTGGCTAATTGCATGCAGTTGTATTGCATGTTGTCTGGCTGGTCGAAAGGCCCGAGCGCGCATATGTAGTTGTAAGGTAACAGATCCTTGTTCTGTCATATCAGAATCTCATTATGCACCAATAATTTGTATGCTTTAGGCCCTGTTTTGAATCGTTTAGAGATAAAATTTAGTATTATATTGGATAAAGTTTAACCCAACTAAAGTCCAACCGATAAACTTTAACGTGAACCTGTTCATATTCATGGCTAAATTTTAGCTGGATTAGCGAGAAAAGACCGTTTTATACTCTTACTGCTTCCGAGGGTATGCGTGCCTTGATGGAAAGGGGATAAAGTTGTGGGCATTTTGGTCTTTTTCTAAACCGCTGGTTCCATCAGCACCCGTTCAGCCAAAGTTTAAACACCTTTTTGGGACTTAGCTAATTAAAGTTTAGCGCACACATTAGCTCCCTATTTGGATATATAGATTGTTGTTAAAGTTTAACACTTTCACCCATTGACACTTGGATCCGAAGAGGGGCTTAATAAACTAGTGTATATGTATTGATGCTTAGATTAGACACAAGATAACTGGAGCTGAAGAACTAGCTAGGTGTATGATAGCCTACTGAATTACCACGTGTGTACTGGACTAGGATATCAATACTTCTGCAAACAATAAAAACAAAACGTACTATACATAGTTTAATTTACAATTGTTAAGTTGCGTTGTATGATCTATATGAACCATCACTAATCTTGGTAAGAATTTTCTGTTATGTGGATCCTAAAAACATATTTGTAACTCCAAATGTGCAAAGAAATATATATTTCTGAAATGATCCATGATACAAAACACTTATAATCTCATGGTTCTCTATTTCTTTTGTTTCATAGTGCTAGCAGAGCAGTATATTAGGTCTTTTAATGTTACTTTTATTCTCATTTAGTTTCATGGCACCTAAAACATTTTATGACATGCAAATATGTAAATAAGAAAGAGAATGGAACAATTTCATCTAAATGAAATGAGCAGGACATTAGCTATAGGATTAAATATCATTGAAACATATGAAATAACAAATGGTATAATGCATTGGAGAAACATTATTTTCAACCATGATTTTATTTCTATCCCAAATGGAAATGTTAAATGAGGAATGTGATTAAGGAGTGAGCTATTAATTTTTGTAACATAAGGAGTTAAGGAGTAACATATTATTACCAGGCATATTAGGATCGGACCTGTATGGACACTATGTCAAATAGGTAACGTGACATTGGTAATGGACCCAAGAGGCACGTTACAAAGAATAACAACCGTAACGGTCGTCAAACACCGGCTGTTACCCATAAGCCTGGCAGGCTTGACCCCGACCTGGGCATGACAACGCCCGTTACCAATGTGAGACTTTTAGTAACAGCCATCTTCAGTGCCCGTTACTAATAGAGTATGTAACGGGTTCTAAACACAACTTACGAATAATGCACTTATTTGTGACGGTCCCTTAAAGGCCGTTACATATACAGCAGTAACTGTGGCCACTGGTAGCTACTAGTAATGAGAGATACGCATGTCGATATGATGTCCGTTACTAATGGTCGCTAGTGGTAACTTTCGTTAGGTGTCCATATGTTGCCCGTTACCAATCGGACTTCATATGCTTCTGTGTTCAGTTAGAAAGTAATTTTCCACTTTCCTATTCATTCCCCTCACAGAACACGTTTTCCAAAAAAAGTTTTTCTTTCCTTTTTTAAACTAAACACATATTACACATACATTCAGATCACTGTGCATGAACGGGACTGTCAGCATCTAGATTCAATTACACACATTATCATTGACATCCAGATAAATTTTATGCACCATATATACACAGATTCATCATAGAAGATAACTAAATTGAAGTTCACCAATGCACAACACCACATATAAATTTAATTTCGGCACAATGCAAATAGATAAGTTCAGCAATAAATAGATAAATTAAAGTTTATCAAATAAAAGGAAGACGACGTCATCGGCCGTCGTCGGCGGAGGATCGAGCATCACTTGGCGGCGTCGGTGTCGTCGCCGTCGTCGACGTCCTCCTCGTACTCCTCCGTTGGCGCCGGGACGACGATGATCTCATTCTCCTCTAGCTTGTTGTTGTACTCACGAACAAGACGATTGTGCTCCCGCCCGATCTCGATGGCATGCTTGAGGACATCCGATGGGGTGTCAATCTACACGGCGGGGCAGATCGGGTAGCGGTACCAACTCTTCCCGCTGCTGGTGGTTCGGTAGGTGATGGAAAATGGTTTTTCTTTTGGCGGAGAGGCGCTTGAGGAGCCGGCGCCGGTGACGACGTCGCCGAGGCCTGGCTGGAGCACTGGAGGAGATGACGCCGGCGCCGAGGCCGCTGGCTCGTCACGACGGCGCTTCGGCGACGGAGGACGAGATCCACCGCTAGATCTCAGATCGGAACAATGGTGTTTAGAGATTAGAACATTAAGCAAGAGCAGTAACGGGCGTGTTCTGCATGACCTATGTCCATCTGTGCCCGTTACGTATTTGGGTTTCTCACATAGTGGGAGCCTTGGAGGTAAATAGTTGTACCATGCTTTATTGACAGATGTTCATAAGGTCGGGACATTTGTTGCACGGTACCCGTTCTTGTTCTATCATATTACAGTATCTATGTGAACCAAATATGTGTCTACGTACCGGTCTTTTGAATTTGAAAGATTGCTAGCCACATGTTCCATGCGGCATATTTATATACTAGTGTAGCAATGCTAATATAGGATTAGATTGGACAACAAATATAGAACAATTTGGGGAAACAAGGGATACAACTTCGAACTTCAACATGCATGCTTCTCCAAAAAAAATTAAACGTACTATACATTTTTAATTGATATATGAACACTCACTTAAGAAGAGACAAGCTTCTAGACTGGGCAGCCTGGGGTCCAAATGATGGTGTAAAAGTATACCGGTGTAAAAAGTGGCTGTGCTTAAGGCCAAGCCTTGGGCTCTTTCTTTGGACATCAAGGCCAAGCCTTGACGAGGTGGTGTCAGTGACAGCGGGAGCTGCAATAGTGATTGATTTGTGGTTGCTTTTAGCATATTGGGATTTCTTACTGTGACTCAGTGATAGGGCACTTTCTTCAGTTGGTTTTGCCGGGTTTCACTTATTTCAACTATGACAAGTGTTTTGGGCGCTCACGAGATGTGTAAGTAAAACAGCCTAGCACATAAGCACTCTCCGCTAAATCAAGCGAGCCAGTGGTCTTATCGTCAACAGTAGTGGTGTTGCCCTGCGGGGCTTCTTCATTCACTACAGTGTTCGCATCAGGTGGTTCTTCTTTGGATTATGACTCCTCTAATTCAGACGCACCACCATCATTCCCGCCTTCTGAACCCTCAGATATGTCATCATCATTCATCTCTGCTTCCTCCCTCTCAATGTATCATCAGGGAAATGATTACGAGCCTCTTTCCTCCATCTCAATTGTTTCCTTAGCCAAAGAATCATTCGCAATGTCTACTTCGAATTCACCATCACCCATCCGTCTTTCCTCCATCTCAAATGTTTCTTTCTGGCTTCCACCTAATGAAGCTATGAGATTGTTGACTCTTGTGTGGCACCCTGAGGCACGAATTTCCGTCTTTCCTCTTGAAGCCCATCATTACGGGTCGCGCTACCACTAATATCAACAACCACCTCCAAGCAAGCAACACTTGTTTTCTTAACTAATCTCCTGTATTGATCCCATTGAAGCTCGGTTGCCAAATCCACAAGAGCGTAATGAGCTCTACCTCTACCACAATCAACATGGCCTCTCAAGCTCATCTCATCATCTACCCCACATCTAAAGTTTCTCCGTGCACCCTCGACTATCTCTTGTAAGGACTGGGAAACTTCAAACATTTCTATGACCTCTTACATATTCTCAAACTCAAAATTCTCTTTTACAGCCCCCATGGAACAAATGGACTAAACAAACCATCTACAAAATAAACATCCCTACCAACATTTCACCAAATGTAGAATAAACCCTATTACTTCGTCAACATTATACAATAAAAGCATGCAACTAGTTATAAACCTTCAAATCGAGGGTAGAGAAAAAACTATGTTTGAGCTAACAATCACATTGCAAGAAACATACATATAAATCATACAATTTCAGTCTCCATCCGAACCCTAAACACCTAAACATAGCCAAATCTACCAAATGTTGCGGCGGAAGAAGGGAAAAAAAGGAGGGGAATACCTTCACAAAAGGTAGGGGGTCGATTTCCCCCACTTTTCCGACCCAAATCGCCTGATTTGGGCCAAAATCGAGCGCAGCGGTAGACGACGACGAGGTGAGGTCGCCTCTGTGTGTGGGGAGGAAGAAAGGAAGGAGGAGGAAAAAGAGAGGAGGCCTGCAGGCGGCCCTGCCGCGCCAGGTGGGGTGGCGCGTTAGGACCTGCAACGCCTAGCCCACTCGGCGCCAATGGTGGGAGAGGGGGAATTTTAAATCCGCCCCTATCGCGCCACCCTCCTGGCACGGCAGGCCATGCAATTACTGGCCCACCAGAGCAGCGTATCCAGCGTGGCACGCCAGTAGGGTTGGCGTGGCCAATATGGCTAACCCGGTGCAATTCGCACGGGACCACCTATAATAATATGCGTAAAGTGCATCCACCACATATGAAGTTGTATCATTTATCATTTTGGTCTAACAAGTTGTAAACGTAGCACCCACATATATGAAGTTGTATTGTTGTACCATTTTGATCTAACATGTAAAAATTGAACTCACCATACACTAGGTTTCCGTGAGCATATACGGTCTACCATACACTTGAATACATATTTCAAAGGTGTGACAGGCCAACAAGGACTTGCAATAAGAATATATAATATCAAACACAAAATTCTCATGTTTCATTTTGGTCTAATGAGTTGCAAATGTTATATAACATAAAAATTGTATGATATGGTGAGATACGATCCAAGATAATGTGTTAATATTATTTTATTAAATCAATGATGATCTACTAATGATATTTTATTTTTATAGATAGAGGTGCATTTGGAAAAAATAATATCTTACATGTTCAATATAAACCAGGACAAGATTCAAAAATATCATTTAAAAATAAAATGAAATAATAATAATAAAATAGTAGATTGTATCTGTTCCAAGTTCTCGTTAACCTGCTATATATATAAATACATATTTCTATTGTATAGTTAATTATATATGCACATCGCAAACAACTTTATGTATGGTGAGTGTAACGTTTGTAACTTGTTGGAATAAAATGATACAATGATGCTACTTCATCTATATGGGTTTGATACAATGATGCTACTTCATGTATATGGGTGCAATGTTTACAACTTGTTGGACGAAATTGAAACGATAATGCAAATTCACGTATGGTGGATGTATATTGCTCTAATAATATAATATAAAGGAATGAACAAATTGAGGACACTTCTCACCCAAAAACACACTCCTTTACCCCTCACAACGGACCCACCTACTAGGGCTGAACGGTGGGCCTAGGACAACCAAGGGGGAGAGAGATTGATTTGGTCGTCCTCCCCTGTTTAAAAACTCTCATCCCACCTCCTCATCTCCAATCTTTTTTCACCATCAAATCTACCCCCACAGTAAACAAAATGGAATGTCCCCATGGGCAAACAAAAGGAATGTCCCATGGCCAATATCCACCGCGGCAAAAAAAAGAAGAAAATTAATATCCCCACGACAAACAAGGAAATAACCCTCATGTTGAATAAACCCGTTGATCCTCTAATCATGTCGCCTGATCCCTTCCTTCCCACCATAGGAAAAAAAAGAAAACAACATTAAAATAGAATAAACCATTTGATCCCCCTGATCACGTCGCCTGATCCCTTCCCTTTTTTTCCCTGGTGCAGTTCCCTGTGGTAGAAAAAAGGAAACCAAATAGAAAAAAAGGAAATAAGCCACCACACCCCATCTATATATGTCCCTTTTAGCCACTACCTCAATGCCATCATGCCCCTTGCCTACCACTACATACCTCGCCTCAAATTCTTTGAGATTTTTCTACGAAAGTTGTTCAACGAGAGACCATGGTTTATTCAACGTTTTTCGTGACTCTAGATGATGGTCTTGAGATGGTTCATGGATCTGAGGTCGATCTATTTGCCGTCGTTGCTAGCGTTGGGCCAGTAAGTCACCGATGTTCATTGCATTCATACACCACTAGGGAGATATGCTTGCAGGACAAAATGTTCGTGTGTATATCATCATTGTCCTTATTTTGTAATTTTGATTGCTCTCACTATGCTCTTAACAATTTAATGGATCTCGGTGTAGCCGTATCGTATTCCTTCGCATCATCACGAATTACTGCTAGATTACTGGTGGTAGGCTGATTGATGCCGAGCATCAAAACAGCTACATGATGGCAACGAGAGTTCACGTAAACCACGACAGAGGTTCGTTGCAAAATTTGCAAAATTCACGTAATAACGGCTACCCTTCTATGTATTTTATTTTTCACCCTGCATAATTTTCAGCGCACTAAATACTTTGTTTATTTCTTGATGAACTATTCTAAATTAGTTTTTTATTCTAATTTTTTACTAACATATATCACTATTCTAAATTAGTTTTTTTTATTCTATTTTTTAAATAACGCGTACCGCACGTGCCAAGATACTAGTAATATAATATTATTAAAAAAGAAGCTCTTCCTCTCCCTCTCTTTCAATCGGACACGGATTCAGTGCCTTTGCCAAGCAAAGGCACAACGTACCTTTTGGCTTCACATCCACCATCTATTCTTCATCTGACGTCTCGTATTCTTTCCAAGTCAAAAGTATGGGACACTGACGCATGGGATATCCATGTCAGAGGTCATCTTCAACCTCGGTCTCGTTGGGGAAAAAGAGGCAGAGCCTGCTGGCTCCACGACATCTCCATCCTTTTCCAGATCCCTTCCTGCCTAGAGAAAAATCATACACGAGCCCGTTGATCCCTTCCTGAATCCTGATGCAAGAGGATCTGGAGGCGAGCTTGAACTTGCCATCTCAGATTCAGGGCCTGCTGCCTCTGCAGACTGCACGGCTATCGTGGAAATTAACATGCACTCGCGCAACTGATTCATCCACGGACACCGTGCGCAGGCAATTCGGAGCCGCGCCATGCCGTTTCGAAGACCATGGCGGAGGCTGTGCTGGTGCTCGACATGCGCGGGCTGGCGCAGTATCGGCGCTCGTAGATGCAGCTCGTCTGCTGCCCTGACAGATGCAGCACCTGCTTCGCCGACGTCCCCGGCGGCGCCGACCGTGCTCCACCTGGCCATGGAGCGACCAGCGAATCCGGCGCACGCGCACCTGCGAGCTTGTTTGGGTCTCTGCGGGCTGCGGCCGTTCCACGGTTCCACCTCGCATTGCATAGCTGAAGATTACAAGTCTGGACTGCCTCTTTTGCTTTGACTGCGTCAGGACCGTTTATTCCGAGACGAACGCACGAGATGACGCGAAAGGTACGTTGTGCCTTGCCGAAGCAAAGCACTCAATCCGGGTCCCTTTCAATCTCCGCCGCGGAGGCGGAGCTCCTCCCTTGCTCCCTGCTCCCGCGTCGCCACCACCTAGCGCCGCCACCACTGCGCGAGCTGCTGCAGCTCCTCGCGCCGCCGCCACCGCGCCTCCTCGGGGCCTCCTCGCCGCCGCTTCCTCGGGGCTTGCTCCAACCAGGCGGAGGAGCAGGAGCTGCCGCGAGAGGAGAGGAGCAGAGCAGCCGCCGCGAGAGCATCCGTGCGCGGGGTAGCGGCCCTTCCACACTTCCACTCTTCCCAAAAATCTGGCGAGAGCTCCAGTCGGCTGAGGGGCTCAGGGCCGCCGAGCCAGAGCGCGCGGGTTTTCGCAATGGCGGACGACTCCGGCGCCATCCTCCGCCACATCTCCTCTCTCAAGGACATGCTCGACAAGGTCCACAACTCTCTCTTTCCGTACACTCGATTTAGAACGAATCGATCGGGGACAGTCTCGCTGGTCTCCACCTGGAAGAATCGCCTCACCTGGGTAGCTCCTGGCATTCCCCCGGCGAGTTACAACTGCGGTAGAGGGTTTCGATTTCGACTCACGCGAGTTGCTGATAAACTGGTTGGGCGTAAAAACGAAGGCCGTTATTAGACTACTATTTATTTAAGAATTCTACGTGATTTCAGCTACTATGATTTCCTCCTACATATTTAAATTTTCGTCAATGAATATGTTACGAGCCATGGTATTAGTGGATGCTATCTGTTACTTTGTTGTTGAAAAGCTTGTACTAATTTTCAGTATTCTGATGCTGCTGTAAGATTTAGTTTTCCACTCAAGTTGTGATTTCACATGTTTTGTCTCCTGAAAAATGTTTTGGTTGGTATTGCTTGGTGGTATGTCGTTGAGTTATACATTTCGAATTCGAGGGACATGGTCCTAAGGATCAATTTATGAAAATAATGTGGTCCCACCATTTAGTTTCTACTTATTGATGAAGTAAGATGGCAATATATAAGGTGCAAACCAATCTCTCCGTGCAAACTATGCAAATTTCAATCTGGACCACACGATGTTGATCCAAGGGGGTGCTCAGGTGAGGTGGGACTGTGGGAGGTGTGATTTGCAAAGGCTGTCTAGAGGCACTTTTGCTAATCACCCCTCCCACCTCCCCTGAGTGACCATTTGGATCAACATCGTGTGACTCAGCTTGAAGTTTGCATAGTTTGGACGGAGATGTTGGTTTGCACCTGATATGTTGCCAAGTAAGATACATCTTAATTGTACAGAGTGGATTAAACTATAAATTTCTCGTCTCAAAATTGTATGCAATTGGATGATCAAACTGTTGACTATCTTGTCTATGGTGCATTTGATTGGTTCAGCACGAAATCTCACCTCATGCCTGTACAGTGTATTATGCCGTCCTGGGTGATTACATTTTGCATATGTAGAATGTGCTATACTTTAGAAGGAATGTCTCATCCTTGCAGTTTTGTGAACGCAGTATAAATCATCTGAAGGTTTTCACATGCTGCTAAAATATGAAATTTGTATGATGGAACAGTGATTGATGTGGTGCATGCCGTATGGATTTTCTTAAAAAAAAATATATACTGCGTTTGTTGTTAAATCAAAACTGATTTCATGACTTGGTTGCAGAGAGCTGAATTTTCTATTTACCGAGTCATGTTAATAGCATGCTTATATTTTTATATTCAAATTCTTGTGACATTTACCATGGTTTGGTTTTCATTTTACTCTTTCTATTAGGTGAATGAAGAGATTGAACAAAATATACAAAGGACCAGGGAAATAGAATCAGAAATAGTGAAACGTTCTGAAACAGAAAAGCACTATCTAGACAAGGAGTCTGAGTTAATGAAGGGAGTTTCAGTTGCTGAGTTTGAACTCAATGGACTTATGCAATTGGCTGGTAATTATTGCTTTTAGTTTCCATTTTCAGCATTGAGCTCTTTTGCAAAATTCTGTAACTTCCATCTTTTTAAATTGTTGGTAACTTTCCTTCAATATACTTGCAAATGGCATCACAGAGATCTATGTCATGTTGTCAACAACTAGCTCTGAAGTTCCTAAAATGTCGCTGTGTTCAACGAGATCTTTGACAGTTGAGACCAACATTTCCAGTATGCAGCTTCAATTATTACTGCTTATATGAGTACTTGTGAACTGAAGTGAATGAGGCTAATTGTCTCAACAAATCCTATGATTACCAGTTTCACCTGACTGGTGCTCTTTTTTTGGGTCTCATATCTCTTTATAATGACAAGCACCTTCCTGCCAATTCGAAAAAAAACCTTTAAGATTAGCTAGTGCTAAATAAGGTTTCTCTTTATAGTGTTGAATAATCCCTCCATCCCAAAATGTATGGCATAGTCTCACAAACTAGTCTGTACCAACACAATCAAAACCATAGCAAAGTACTTTTAAATGACAATTGAGTGTATTATTTTTGTAGAAGAAAATTTACATTACATGAGGCTAATTGGTTTGAACCTTGAAATGTGCATGCCTTACATTTTGGAACGGAGAGAATAGTTGTCTTAGAAACATTTTCATGTCCGTGAGATGTTATTTACTACAATGCATATTAGGCATGTATTTCACAACTTTCATAGTATACTTATACATCATTCTTTTATTTGGAACTTTATTTAAGATGCCTCATTTAGCTACAAATGCAGAGTTACCCTAACTACATTTTCATTATTATTATTATTATTTTTTTGCAAATAGCCATACGTAATCGATTTTGTACTCCTTTTTATTCTTAACCTAAGATGTTAGCTACTTTTGAGATTATGGTGTGGCATTTAGCCATAAAGAAATGGTGCTGCAGCAATGAAAAAAAACTGAGATTTTAATCAATAAATCTTTTTTACATTGAGCCTGTAAGCATATTACAACTACCCAGTATAAATTATTGTCACATACCCAAGGTGTGGCCAGCCCAAAACATGTGCTCTAAGTGCTGAAAGCATCTAGCTAGCGGCTTAAGTTGTTTAGTGATTTCATCTACTAGTTATGTCTTATTGAATTGTTATCTACTCCATTACGGGCTGCCCGTATAAGTCACAGTACTATTCTTTGTAGCCAATCTATGAAGATGAAATAAACACAGTTGCCATTTTAATTCGTTTTCATATTTACTCTCCTCATCTGACACCAGCTGATCATTATCTCATTGTTGTTTACAATGTGATGATAAGAAGGCATGACATTCATGTTATCATCTACAGGCTCCCATGTAAATGAGAAACCTAAAGCTAATGACATCAACATTGAGATGAATTGTTTTTTCTGGGAAAACTACAGCTGATCATAAGAATTGCCAGACTTGAATGAGCCTTTTTTTTCACGAACAATGATAGAAAGTTTGTATCTTTATATAATTGTATTATGGAAGGGATGATAAGAAAGTTCAAGTAAACCCCCAACAAAGGGAAAAGAACCAACCACTTCTGATTTCTATTGCCTCAAATCTTTGTGATTCTTGTTTGTTGATAATGAAGTATTTTCTGAATTGTAGTCATTGCTGTGCGATTTATCACCTGGTTGCGTACTTTGTGTCCTGAATGATCTTAATATTGGTCATTTGGTCTGTTACAATTCCTTTTGGATTTTCATTCAGTAACCTGTTTGAACTTCTCAAACAGCTGCTGAAATAGGTTTACTGAAAGTAACAGAGGCAAATTTGGAGTTCCAGAAAGTTGCTCTCGATGGGATTCAGAAAAGATCGTCGGATAAGATGTATGGTTGGTATACATTTAAACTACTACTGATCCCTAAGGCTTTACTTTGCACCAAACCATCTTGAAAAAAAAAAATTCTTAGTATAGTTGTATGACACATTTCTTTGGTAGGTGGAAAACCATTTGAAAAATCTTCCTTGTTTAAGATGGACAAATATGAATCTGGAACTTGAACTTCCTACTTCGGGCATTGTTGTTGTGATCCTCACTCCTCTGACCTGACAGATTCTGAAATTACCTTTAATTGGAACTCAGTAAACTTACTCTAAAGGGGGAGCATAAATATGTTTGTTTCTAGTTTACCTCAAAGTAGTGAGCACTCAATCACTGAATTGTTTAGTTCTATTTATTATGTGAATGTTGTTGTTTTATGTTGACAGGGAAAGGTTCATTGACAAGTCTCAGGAGTTTCAAGCTAATATGTTTGGGGGTTCAAATGAAGATTTAGTTCTCTTACTGAAGGAAAAAGGTTCACTGGAGGATGAGAGTGAGAATCTAAAAATGAAGATCAACACTATACATAGTTCATCAAAGGAATACATTGCAGAGATTCTTGAGGAAGTAAATACAGATAATTCAGGTAAGTGATAACATGGAATTTTGTTAGATGGAAATTCATCTTCTTTTATTTTTATTCCCGCTTGTTTTACTATTATTTGTTTACTATCCATTGTTCTGCTATATGTTGGCTGTATTTCTTGCATTCCATTCAACTGTAGCTGTCAGCTTCTTACTTAGTAATCAACCGTTTGGTCATCTGGTAATTTGAGTATATGGCACTGTGAACTTTTCTGGATTTTCCATGCTGGTACGGTTGACATCTAAAGCACTATTGTTATAATGGCCATGTAGATTTATTTTATTTATTGTCTACTTGTTGAGTACAACTTTTTTATTGTTGCCCAGGATTACTTTCTCATTAATCAATTTTCTCATGTGAAAAAGAGAAGAACACACCTGTCGCTGTTTCGCTGTGTGCAGTGTGCAAATTGAGTTCAGCTCATAGATGTTCACTAGTTCATTGACAAAATAGCTGGTTATTTGACCATGAACTACTACATCTTATATGGATATGGATACACAATACTCCATTTTGTCAAAAATATCGATATGGACATACATGGATATATTAATTTATATAATATATAATAGAAATAAACATAAAAATGCACATATAATTCATAAGCATCATTTAATAGATTATAAGAGCACCTGGTTGTTTATTATTTATATAACAATTCATCATGTCTTTGGATATTCTTCCTCGTCGGTGAGGGTGTATTTATAGACAGAATGAGGGGTCAGGGTTATTTATAGACAGAATGAAAGATATCGATAAAGTATCAAAACTATTTTATTTATATTTAAGAATATAAAAATAGGCGATACATGCACAACAAGTATCGAAGGAGTATCAGTGTCCGGACAGTATCAAAGGAGTATCAATATCTTATATGTGAGCGTTAACAACTATCCGGGCATCATATCACTATCTTACTCGTAAGAATCATGTTTTTGTTGTGGTCACCAAGAAGTCCACAAATCCCAACTCTTCACCTTTTCAACTCAAATCGATCCCACTCCACTCACCTTTCTTGTGCCAAAGCTTCTCATTTTTGTCGGTGTTCTCACACAAAAAGAGCATACTCATTTCACTAACAGGGGTTAATTAGATTTTCCTTGATAAGTCATTGATGCCCTCTAGTCAGAAACAAATCATATGAACACTCGTTCAGCGAAACCCTTGCTCCATATTCCAGACAGGAGGCTACAGGCCAGTTCCACAGCTGCGAGCCTTCAACGGGGTGTGGATTACCTGTGAACTGGTGTAAAAGGAAGTCTGGGAGGCTTGCATCCAGTGGTAGTGGCGATCGAGATGGCCGAGGAGCGAAGACAGCGCAGCAGTGCCGCTGGAACTGGGGTGGAGATGGCCGGGGTGAGAACTTGAATCAAGAGAGGCAGTTGAGACTGCGGTCCTGGATCTGGAGGTTCCACCACCAGAGACAGAAAGGGCAGTAGCAGAGTTGGGGGTTGTTGGTGTTTCTTAACTCTTACGATTTCGCAAGCGCACGAAAATACCGATGTAGCACTTCACCCGGGGTATCAAAATCCACAGGGAACATAATATAATTATTTTCTCGCTAAGCTACCCCTAGGAGCTGGGAGAGAGATTGAATCTTAAGTTCAACCCTTGTTGGTGACTAGATGAGTTCGGTTTGCAAGGCAGCATTGGGACTCAGATGAGAGTGCTTTGGCCATCGTTTGGTCGATATAGCTGCTTGTCAGATTTAAATAAGAACAAAGACTCATGCAGGCCCTCAGCAAGACGAAGAGACTGACATGCAATGCCTTTATAAAGGCAATCTTTGGAGCGTGAATTTTCCTTATTTTGGTGGAGTGGGCGTATTGGACTCTTTGAGGGTTTATAATGATGGAACTTAGCTAAAATAGCGAAAGCAATAATACTGAAGGACAGAAGTGCAGAATCGTGGAGGCCAAGTGAAGAAATGAAACTATCTGAGTATTTGTAGTGGTAAAAACATTTTGTTTACCGTTGTTTTGCCAGGAAATATACTATTAGTGCTCACCTTTCATATTATTATTCCTTTCTTAGTTGATTTGTTATTATTCCTTTCTTAGTTGATTTGTTACTAACTTTCATTAAAGTCAACACCTGCAAATTCTATTCGGATACACATCTTACTGCATATACTACCTGAAACTAAGCCCCTTGTGTTGTTGACTGCTGCAGTTCTGGAGTCTGAGCTACGGTACAAGATTTCTGAATATACAGATGTTCTCAACGATATAGACAAACTGAAGATTCTGTTTAGTTTGAACAGTCCGTAAGACGGATCCTAGTCGGTGCAGATATTTGCTCTGGCCTGGCAATAATGTCTTAGCAGAGTTTGAGTTTGTTATTTGATTTTAAATTTTGTTCTAGAGGTACTTCCATCTGGATAAAGGGAACAAATGCCATCTTCTTTACTAGCTTGCTTAATAGCTATAGTTTGTACAGTCTTATTTTATAATAAGGGAACAGAAACACAGAACCAAACCATTATGAGTTTTTTTTATTTCTCGAACACGTAGTAGGGCCATGTATCATTGTATTAGGAGAGAGATGCCCCAAATTAGAAAATAACACAACATCTTTGTATTTAAGATGAGAAATGGCCCAAATTACAAGGCATCATCCCCGCCTAGAGTAGAGGATGTTGGGATAATCGCATCTTTGTATTAAGAGAAGGAGAAATAGCCAAATTACAAACATCACCCCCGGTTTAGACCAGAGTAAGATGTTGGGATTGACAACCAAGACTCTTACAAACGAAATAGCACGAAGGACTTTGCCAAAGAAACCGTTTCTAAGTTTCAACTTTAAACACAACCAGACGTCCTATCCAGGTCTACTGCTAATAGCCCCTTGGCTCCAGCCATCTGACATAAGTGGACCTTATTCTTGAAGGCCTGTAGGGCTCCCTCTTCATTAGGGGCAGATCCTTCGAACACAAGCACAGTGGCTTAGAGAGAGCACACCTTCGTACGGAGAAGCAACGGTATGAGAAAGCGTGGTGCAGTAGGAGGCCTTTGTTAGACTTAATCTATCTATAAAAGAACGAGTTAAATTGAAAACGTTTCTCACCCGAATCGGACCCGCGGTACCCCTCACGTCGGACCCATATATAAGGGTCAACGGAGGTGGAAATAGGGTCAAACTCACCAAAACCGAGAGTTAGAAAATGTTTCTGCCAAAATCATAATTATTTTGTCACCCGTGTTTTCCTACCCATCCAAATTATTTTAACTTTTTAATCGGTGTATCTACCCGACGCGTCATCCTAAATCGGCTTGGCGTGAGGCGCAGGGCCGGGACAGCAGCCGCACCCGGCCCGCGTGAGAACGTCCCCGCTTGCGTGCGATCGTCGGCCCATTGGAGCAGATGGCTGGCGTGAGCAGCAGCAGGCAGCCCGCAGGTGTGAGAAGCAGCTATCCGTAGCACGGCACATCTCATGAGTTGATGACTTCCATTTTTTTAGAAAAAAACAAAAACGTAGATCCAAGTGCTAGCTGTTCTTGGCAGTTCAGTTTCTCAGATGAACGAGCTCCTGCCCTATTCATTTTAAAAGAGCCCAAACCAAACGTGAAATAAATTAAGTAACGAGTATAATAATAATAATAATAATAATAATAATAATCTATAAAAGAACGAGTAGAATTGAAAACGTTTCTCACCCAAATCAGGTCCACGATACCCCTCACGTCGGACCCACGTATAAGGGTCAATTGAGGTGGGGGTGGGTCAAACCCACAAAAACTGATATTTAGAAAATGTTTCTGCCAAAAACATAATTATTTTCTCACCCATATTTTTATACCCACCGAAATCAAATTTTCTCTTCCACCAAAATCCTTTTCTTCTTTTCTAATCGGACACTTCTCTTTTTTCTGCGTCGTGTTCCTCCAATTGCCATCTCCGCTTCCCGCTCCTCACGCACGCAGGCCGGCGCTGGTGGCGTCGGCCTCGCCGCCGCTGTTGCCGCCCTGCCATGGCAGCCACTTGGACGCGGTGACCGAACGCTTTCCGCGCCAATGAGCTCCGCCGCATTGGGGACTACCAAAATAGTGCGCACGGCGCTCGTGCTCCGACGAGCTCGAGCTCCTCCTCTTCCCCGTCCGGGCACAATATCTCCCAATCCCAGCGCCATGGCCCTCACATTTTCCTCCCTCTCCATCCATTCAGCAGCCGCACCCTGGATCCCCGACGCCCATGTGCTCAACCTCACGCAGGCAGGCAGCACACAACGGCATGGATCCGCCAAGCTGCACATCGGGCCATCGGCACATGGTTCACTCGACCACTCTCTCTAGCCCGCGGCTGCACTACAGTCCTCGCCGCGCGCTCGTCTAGTCCTAGCGGTACCTAATCGAGGAACAAAGAGGAGGTTACCCAGGAAGGCAGGAACTGGACTGGCTGCTCGAGGATTGAGAAGAGGAAGTAGAACTGGGCCAGTGAGGGGCGGGCTCACCGCGAGAGGTCGATCCAGATCCCAAGTCGTTTCGGAGGAGAACTATTGCGATGAGGGATGGGGAACAGGGAGCAGCAATCGACGGAGTAGGAGAGATAGTCCGACGAGGTAACGAGGAAGAAGGGGAATCGTTTGGGGCGATGGTTTGAAGGCAAACGTGGCTTCGGGATTGGTTGCAGCCTTGCACAGGGGGTTAGGATTAGACGGGTCAGGCTGGGGCGAGCTCTCGTGATTAAGCTTGGTCTAAACCATCCACTCCGTGGTAAAATTTACTACTTATGATGCATTAATATTCTTTGATTAAGATAATATATCTAATGATTTGTGATAAATTCTTAAAATAATTTAGAACCCGTATTAGGAGAAATGTTATTAGACATAGTATATGTAAAATGACAGTGTATCATTTCAATGTTGAACATTGGTTTGGTATTTTTTTAATATAAAACAATGAGGGAAAGAATCCTTAAATGTTAGTAAATTTTGCAAAGAATATAATTCTGTGATTATAAAAAATGTTATATATATATTTGATACAATCATCTTACTAAAAACACGTGCGTGTCGCACTGCGTCTTTACTAGCCCTCTAACGGTTCATGTACATAGCATGCTTAGCTTTCCTATTTTTAGTTCTTGCATGTTCATCTGCATATAAGCCTGACGTGTGCTTTGTTCACACGGGGCAAGTCCGGGTCCTTAGGACGTCGTGCGACGTTCACAGAGGTTATGGGATGGCATGACCACGTAGAGACGTGCTTGCCGCACATATCGGCAGGATATCTGCCCATTAGCTAGCTCTAGCCTTTATATTTGCAGTAATACAACAGAAAAACGCTGCCCCGCTTTAGCAGCACCAAAACTGTGTTCATCAAAGTTGTTGTGTGCGTCTACTCCATCGCCGGCGACCACTGTTCACCGGCGAACTCCGACATTTGGTACCAGAGCGGTTACTCGTTCTAGGGCCGCCATGAGCGCCAGGTCTGCTCCACCGACTTGGGACGACGGTCGCTCGCCTTCCCCGCCGCCACGACGTCGCGTCTCGGCGTCACCAGCTCCTCGCCGCGGGCGCCATCGCGGGGAAATCATCATCGAGCGCGCCGTCAAGGAAACCGGCAGGAACATCCAGTACCCCATGCTCACCCGCATGAATTATCAGGAGTGGGCACTCCTTATACGGGTGAACATGCAAGCCCAAGGTCTCTGGCATGCCGTCGAGCCGGAGGAAGGCGACATCATCGAGTACCGTGAAGACCGGAACACGCTCGCCATCCTGCGTGCCGTTCCGAGTGAGAACCATATCTCCCTCGCACGCGCGCACTGCGCGTTCGGCATGGGAAGCGGTGAAGACCGTGCGAGTCGGCGTGCAGCGAGTTCGTGACTCCAACGCCGCTCAACTCAAGAAGGACTTCGCCGACATCTCCTTCATGGAAGGTGAGCTGATCGACGACTTCGCGCTCCGGATCACCGGTCTCGCCAACGAGATCCCCGTCCTCGATCATCCCGTGACGGACGTGGAGATCATCAAGAAGATGCTGCAGGTGGCTCCTGATCACCTGTCGCATATCGCCATCGCCATCGCCATCGAGACGTTCCTCGACATCGACAACATAGCCATCGAAGAGGTGGTTGGCCGTCTGCGCCAAGTGGAGGAACGTGAGCTGAAGAAGAAAAAGAAGAAGGCGATTGTTCCTTCGCCGGGCGATCGCGTCGACAACCAAGGGCGTCTCCTCCTCACCCAAGACGAGTGGATGGCACGCCTCAAGCTCCACGACGACGGCAACGGCAACAGTTCAAGCGCCGTCGACAAGAAGGACGGGAAGACACGCCGTGGACGCGCCAGTGCGCGTGACACCAGCCGTGGCGGCAAGCCTCCTTCACGGGGCCGAGCACGCTCGCCGCCGGGCCCCTGCCCAAAGTGTGGCAAAGATGGCCATTGGGCCAGGGATTGCCGTAACAAGCCCAAGAAGGGTCAGGCCAACTTGGCCCAAGGTGAGGAAGACGAGCCCACTTTACTTATGGCCTATGCATCTGTTGTTGTCATCTCGTCTCCCACCTTAGTTGATCTCAACCACGTCGCCGCTGCCTCGCCACGCCGCCGCATCGACATCCACGAGGATCAAGTCTTCGTCCAGCTCGATTCCCGTGACAAACCGGAGCCCTATCGATGGGTCCTAGACACGAGAGCCATGAACCACATGACCGGCGACAAGATGGTCTTCTCCGAGATCGACCACAACGTCTATGGCATGGTCAAGTTCGGCGATGGATCCGTGGTGGAGATCGAAGGGAGCGGCACCGTCGTTTTCACAGGCAAGAACGGCGAGCACCGAGCACTAACGGGTGTGTACTACCTTCCTCGACTCACGGCGAACATCATATCCGTCGGGCAGCTCGATGAAGCCGGATGCCGCATCGAGGTGGAACACGGCACCCTCAGGATCTATGAGCCTGGCCACAAGTTGTTGGCCCGCGTCAAGCGATCCACGACGCGGCTCTACTTCCTCAACCTCGACATCGGCCGACCGGTCTGCCTATCTATGAAGGGAGAAGAGGCGGCATGGCGCTGGCATGCCCGCTTTGGGCACATCAGCTTCCAGTATCTGCGTCGCCTCGTCCACCACGACATGGTCCGCGGCATGCCGTCACTGGAACAAGTCGACCAAATCTGTGATGCCTGCCTCGCCGGCAAGCAGCGGCACAATCCCTTCCCCGAGCAAGCTCGTCGCCGTGCTGCGAACATCCTCAACTTGGTCCACAGGGGCCTCTGCGGCCCGATCTCTCCAATGACTCCAAGTGGCAACAAGTACTTCCTCCTCCTCGTCGACGATCTCAGCCGTTTCATGTGGCTGGTCCTTCTCCGAAGCAAGGACCATGCTGCCATGGTGATCAAGAACTTTCAAGCTCAAGTCGAGGTGGAGACGGGACGCAAGCTGAAGGCCCTCCACACTGATCGTGGGGGGGAATTCACCTCCGTCGAGTTCGGGCGACATTGCGCAGAACACGGCATGCACCGGCAACTCACCGCTCCGTACTCCCCGCAGCAAAACGGAGTGGTGGAGCGTCGAAATCAAAGCGTTGTGGGCATGGCTCGCTCCATGCTGAAGGCCAAGAACCTACCGGGCTTCTTCTGGGGTGAGGCCGTGACCACGGCCGTATTCATCCTGAACAGATCGCCCACGCGCGCGGTCGACGGCAAGACCCCGTTCGAGGCATGGCATGGCGAACGGCCCAACGTCCACTTCCTCAAGACATTTGGGTGTATCGCTCACGTCAAGAACACGCGCCCCGGCCTCAAGAAGCTCGACGACAGAAGCTCTCCGATGATCTTCGTCGGCTACGAACCGGGCTCCGAAGCGTCCCGCTTCTTCGACCCCAACACCAAGCGGGTTGTCGTCTCGAGGGACGCCGTCTTCAACAAGGGCGCTGAATGGAAGTGGAAACATGCCGTCGACGACACTGATGTATTTGATGCAGAACCGTTCCACGTCGAGCACATGGTGCAGTAGTACGGGGAGGAAGCACCTCATTCCAGGAGCGCGACGCCACGCGTTCCGTCGCCACTCCCTACTCCGGCCGTTTCGCCACCACGTTCACCCTCACCGGCAACTGGCGGTCCCGAGTCACCTCGAACGCCTACACCAGCTGCACCAGCAGAGTGGCCAGTAGAATACGCGACACCGCCACCCTCTGATCAGCTGGAGCTCGACATCGACCACGACGACGCGCCACTCAAGTTTCGCTGCATCGACAACATTGTCGGGCCATCTGCTACCCCAGGCTTGGTCCCGCGCGTCATCGACAATGAGCTCCACTTCACGTCTGCCGAGGAGCCACCATCATTCGTCGTGGCTGAACGAGATGCAAGCTGGAGGGCGGCCATGATCGAGGAGATGACTGCTATAATCGACAACTCCACTTGGGACCTCGTCGACCTCCCTCCCGGTCAGCGCGCCATCGGACTCAAGTGGGTCTACAAAGTAAAGCGCGACGAACATGGAAACGTCATGCGCCACAAGGCTCGTCTAGTGGCAAAGGGCTACGTTCAACGCGCCGGCATCAACTACGACGAAGTATTCGCACCGGTCGCTCGCATGGAATCAGTGCGGCTCATGCTAGCCCTTGCTGCTCATCACGGCTGGGAGGTCCATCACATGGACGTGAAGAGCACGTTCCTCAACGGCGAGCTCTTGGAGGAGGTCTACGTCAAGCAACCCTCTGGCTTCGTCGTCGAGGGAGCTGAACACAAGGTGCTACGCTTGAAGAAAGCCCTGTACGGCTTGAAACAGGCGCCAAGGGCCTGGAATGCCAAGTTCGACGCCACTATGTTGGCACTTGGTTTCCAGAGGAGCTGCTCGGAGCATGGTGTGTACACACGCACGAAGGGCGAGTCGCTTCTCATCATCGGCGTCCACGTCGACGACCTCATCATCACCGGCTACGGCGTCCACGACATCAGCAAGTTCAAGGCGAAGATGAAAAAGGTATTTTGTATGAGTGATCTTGGCTTGCTGTCATACTACCTCGGCATCAAGGTTCACCAGGGCGTAGACGGGATTACGCTGCGCCAAACCGCCTACGCCAGCAAACTCCTGGAACGCAGTGGACTCACCGACTGCAATCCAGCGCTCTCACCCATGGAACATCGCCTGAAGTTGAGGAAGAAGAGCATCTCTCCTCCAGTCGACGCCATGGAGTACCACAAGATAATTGGTGGGCTGCGGTATCTGGTGCACACCCGGCCGGACCTAGCCTATGCGGTGGGGTTCCTGACCCGGTTCATGGAGAAACCTCACGAAGACCACATGGCCGCGGTGAAGCACGTGCTTCGATACGTGGCCGGAACGTGCGACCATGGTCTGTTCTATGCTAGGAAGCAAGAAGCCAAGGTGAAGCTGATCGGCTACAACGACGCCGACATGGCTGGCGACGTCGACACCCGCAAGACCACGAGCGGGATCATCTTCTTCCTCGGCAGCAGCCCCATCACTTGGCAATCCACCAAGCAGAAGCTCATAGTGTTATCCTCCTGCGAATCGGAGCATATCGCGGTAGCTCTCACTTCATGTCAAGCTATCTGGCTCACTCGTCTTCTCGGTGAAATACTCGAAGAGAAGGTTGAGACGCCGGAACTCAGGGTGGACAATATGTCTGCCATCGCCCTTGCCAAGAACCCTGTCTTTCACGACCGGTCGAAGCACATTGAAACTCACTACCACTACATCGGGCAGTGCATTGACATGGGAAGAATCGACGTCGAGCACGTTTCCATGGAGAACCAGCTCGGCGACATTGTAAGGAAAATGGCCCTAGGCCATAGATTGTGATTTTGGCGATTGATTGACAACATAATCATTGGGACTAACAAATTGTCGAGATGATATTTGTAGATATTTCTAGGTCCCAAGGATATTTTGGAAGCCATCCAAATGCCTATATAACCAATATCCAAATGATGGCTATCCAATTTGAAGCCATCCAATATCCAAATGATGGCTATCCAATTTGAGGACATCCAAAAGATGGCAATGAAGATAGAAGAAAAGACCCAGCGAAGAAGCAATGAAGAATTGCAAAATGCAGAGGCGTCGACTAAATCGATGGTGTGCCCGTCGAATTAGTCGATGGTCCATCGAATTAGTCGATGGTCCATCGAATTAGTCGATGGTGACTGAAGACCGGCGTGCGTTCGTCTCTGGTGGGCGACGACTATTTCGACGGGGTGCCCGTCGAATTAGTCGATGGTGCAAGTAGCCGTTGGAGTTCAAAGATTCAAAGAAAAAAGGGGGCGACGACTAAATCGATGGTCCCTCATTTGCACCCATCGAATTAGTCGACGGTACGCAGAAAACTGACAACGGCTAGTTTCTTTGGTTGAGGCTATAAATATGGGTTGCCTCGGCCATTTGAAGTGTGCTTGAGCAGGGAGAAGCTATTGGCAAGTGTTCTACACATTCTTAAGTGCTCAAGCCACCAAAGTGCTAAATAGAAGATCTAGGTGATTAGCAAAGTGCTTAGTGCTAGTCTAGACCCTTTAGCGCATCTCATAGGTGTTTAGCCTAGAGTTTAGCGAGGTTTGTATACCTCTTTCCTTACCGGTGCTTGCACGCACCAAGTGTTGTAATCCGGGGCTTGTAGTCTTGCGAGACCCTCCAACCGAGTTTGTGGATAGGCCGCCGGTGCTTGTGCAAGGGAGGAGAGGCCCTTGGTGTTTGGCCGAAGCTCTACCAATTGGAGGCGGCGAGGAGCATCCGGGGAGGGACGAGCGGAGACCAGGGTTTTATTTTTCGAACCGGGGGACCGAACCACTGGCCAGCGGTAGCGGTTAGCCGGACCGGTTGGACCGGTAACCGCTGGAAACCGAATGAATTCAAATTTTGAATTCAAACGTGTCGTCGGTTTGGTCCGGTTAGCCGACCGGTTAGCCGACCGGTTGGGCCGGTTAGCCGGCCGGGTAGCTTGAAAAAAAATGAGCATGACCTATCCGCAAATTAATGGAAAAATTGACCACAAATGCATACAAATATCCATACATATAATTGTGCATACAAATATCCATACAAATAGTTTAGTAGTCCTCTGATACAAATAATTGTTCATACAAATAGTTTAGTAGTCCTCTCATACAAATAATTGTTCATACAAATATCCATACACATAATAGTGGATAGAAATAGATCAACAGTAGAATTGCGAGGCCATTTCATACTCCGCGGTGGACATCACATTCAAACCCTGCCTTTGAAGCAACTCAGCTTTGAAGTCTTGCCAAGTTTGGCCCGTCCAAGCCGATGTCGTCTGCCATTCCTTAAGTAACATATTATACCAATGGGGATCTTGCCATTCGTACACCCATCTCATCGGTGGCTGCATGCTCAACTCCGGTATAGGATAGTGATAACTAGACTGTGAGGATTCCCTGTAGGAGGAGCTAGAAGAGAACTGTGGAGAGCCGTAATCCGTCTGTCCAACCGTTCTCCTCTGCGACATCTGTGCTCCATGGTCAATGTCCTGGGTTGCATGTGTGAACTCAGTCTCCCCTGCAATCAACCATATAGTATAATTAATACTCACAAGTCAGAATAATAAAAACATGTGCATATGTACGTACACTTGGTACCTGTAAAATGAAGACCAGCAGGAGGGTTTGAAGGTGACACGCCTCCGCCCCCGCCCCCGCCACCGCTAGCAGCACCGCCACTGCCGCCACCACTGCCACCACCATCATTACTATCATCACCATCATTACTATCATCACCATCATCGTCGGAGCTGCTGCCCTGAGACTCCTGATACTCTGGACTTTTATCACCCTCACCATCATCAGTGTCTTCATCGCTCAGGACATCTACTACTTTCTGTTTGCTTTTTCCCGTGGCCTGGCCTCGTTGGCGCTTCGGGTTAACCTTGCTAGGCCCGATGTGGTACTTCCGCTTCCCTACATGAGTGTTACCCACATGTCGCTGTGCCCAATCACTGATGCAATCATCCCCTGTAGAAGTACGGAGGTCTGCTGGATTTATTTTATCCGTGACAATATGAGAGGGGAGCGGTGTGTCACCTTCATCATCGTCCTCGTCTAGAACTGGAGCTTGGTTTGACCTTCCATATTCCATCCATTCCCGCACCGGATTTTTAGGATCATAGAATGAAAGATAGGCTAGCTGCTCAATGAAATCACCTTGATCCCGCGGAGGATCGGCAACATCCGCAAGGCGCAGGCGTAGGTTGTAGTTGACATAGACAAGCTTGTTCAGTTTTGTGTGTGACAACCGATTGCGAACCTTTGTATGCAGCAATACAAAAGTACTCCAGTTCCGCTCGCATCCACTTGACGAACAACATTGAGCAACAAGCCGCAAAGCAATGCTCTGCAGCTTGGGAGTTCTGTTGCCGTTTACCATCCACCAAGAAGATGCGGTTGTCTTTGGGTCAAGCACCATTTGTTGTGCCAATTGTGTGCCAAACTCACCACGCTGTTGTCGAAACAGCTCAACCTCTTGCAATGCCTGGACGGCGCTCGAGATATCTGTCATGCGCTGAAAAGCATCCTTTAGTGTACTCCACATTTCTGGAGTTGGAATAAACGTATAGGCATAGCTCGGATTCAGGACACAAGCTGCAAAATAGAAAGTACCACGAATGAGCATAAGGTGTATGGAACGTGAAAGTAGAAACTTTTGTTCACAATGAGCAGAAGCCGTCTTACCTGGAACCACATAGGTGTCTATGAAGACGTCGTGCAACCTTCCGTTCAGAATCGCTTCATACTCTTTGAACGTGGAAACATTTCGGCCAAAGAAAGATTGCATTTCATTTCTCACACTCTGTACGGTCATACATACCTCGCACATGTTCGGCCGCTTGTCCCGATCAGCAAAACGAAGTAAGCTGTACATTGGTTAGACTGAGTCAATGACAAATTTCATTCCCTCCCACCAATCTAGACTTGAAAATCTGGTATGAGTAAATCTACCCATATTTGAATTGGCCCATTTGCTCTGCAAAAATTCAGGAGATCCCATCCACTGCATAAAACGATCACGTTTCCGATACATGCTGTCTAGGAACATGTAGTTGGTCCCAAAGCGAGTTGCACACCACTTCACCAACTCACCACCAATCGCTTGCCTCATCATTGCATTCAACTGACCATGATTGTGTAACCACGCTGATATTTTCTTGCATTGATCGATCAAATCTTGATGTTCGTACCTTTCACCGATATCCTTTAACATCAAATTGACAGTGTGTGCTAGACAAGGTGTCCAAATAATGTGTTCATATATATCTTGAATCCCCTTGCAGACTTTCTTGTAGTTCGAGCCGTTGTCCGTGATAACATGAACGACATGCTCTGGTCCAATTTCGTCCACCACCTTCAGAATCTCCTGGTAAATACACATATTCTTTAGCAATATCCAAATCATATTCGGATCGAAATGAACTATGTACGGGGTTACCTTCCGCAAATATGCAGAATCTTGAGATTTTCCAGTCGCATTAATAGACTTGTGGAACCACATGACCCCATTGCAATATATCAAAAACTTAATGACACTCATCTTCGTCGGCCCAGTCCACGAATCACACATCAACATGATGCCGAACATAGGCCACTCTGCCTGAAACTTTGCGTACTGAACCTGCAAGTCTCGCTCGTTTTGATCCAGGTAATTGCCATCAATATCCCGTCCAGTGGGTGACGCGATACCTTCACCTGCAAAACATATGGCACTCATGAGATTAGATCCAAACATGTAGTTGTGTAGCTATTATTTCGCCTGCAAAGAAAGCATTCCCCACTTCTATGTCTCTCTGACTGCACTGACAAAGTATGGAGTATCAGCTTGTCTTCCAGGTACTCCCGCAGTATGGAAAAACTTTGACCAAGCTTTCCCAATAGCTTCCTTTGCATTCTTACCCTTCTGCGTCCACGAGCCTATGTCAATCCTTGGTTGCGTCGGTCCACGTGCCGAACCTAAGTTATAGTTCGTCACCCCAGGAGTCTGCCTCGATGAAGTTGCCCTTCGAAGCATCCTCTGCAACGTACCCTCTCCCCTAGTACCACTACCCCTCCATGCTCGTATGCACCTCCTCTCTGTTGCACCCCACGATGAAACTCCTCTTCCGCTCTTGATTGGTTCAGGGCACGCTGCAGCTCAGCCTCCTCATCATACGCTTCATCTCCACCAGGATAGTTACCTTCCGCTGCAACCTTCTCCTTTCTCAACTTCTCTTGAGCACGTTGAGCAGTTACCTTCTTAGCCCTTTCAAGTTCACGCTGAAAGTACTCACGCACCTCCTTTGAAACCTTTTCACAATGGACGACCTCCGTCCCGCGCCCTGCCAAATGTTGTTTCAATCTAGTGGCACCACCTCCTCCCTTGGACTTATGACAATAGTTGCATCTCCAACCAGGGTAAAGATTTTCACCGTGTTCCCATACAACACCTTTCTCTCTGCCAGACATTACGTATCTACAAACATGGAACGAACATAAACATATCAATGTCAACTTGACAACACATAGCTATATCACAATACTTAAATTCTACATCCATTTCCTTATTTCCAAAATCACAATACCCTACATCAAAATATATATACATGGCTACAAATCACTAGATCCACTTCATAGTTCATACATTCTAAAATCACATGGCTGCAATCAAAATATACCTAAATATCTCCATCACTACATCCATTTCATAATTTCATAAATCACAATAGCCTAAATCATTCAAACCCATACCTTACCCGCGGTCGGGCGGCTAACCGCCGCTGCCGGTCGGCTAACCACCACAACCGAACGGCTAGCCGGCGTCAGGAGGCGGGAACCTGGGCCGCGACCGTAGATCTGCCACCCGTCCGGCTAGTCGACCAACCGGAGCGGTTACCGGGCCCGCCGGGGCGGCTAGCCGGGCTCGCCTGGAGGAGGGAGTGTGCTGCGCGGGGGGGGGGAGAGAATGCCGACTGGCCATTGGGATAGGGGGGTTAGGGTTAGGGCGGCATTGGGCCTTCACGGGCCTTAAATGGGCCGAGCCGTTTTTTGTTTTTCTTTTTTTATTTAATTTGTATTTACCCAAAAAAATACCAAATGAGCAAATATTTAAAAAACTTTTACACCACCAGTTTACACACAGTTTGCTCTTCTCTACCCTTTAAGCTTCTGTATTTCATACCTGCACTACTTTCCGCATTTACCTTTCCTAAACTTGCCATGCTAGTATAGGATTGGACCTAGGGTGCAAAACTTTGTAGCGGTAGAGGTAGCAACACATAGGGAAAACCTAGAGCACTTTTAGATAGAAATTGAAATAGGTTTTCATATATGCAATTAGAGCCTTAGTTTTTATAGACACATAATTCACCCCCCCTCTTAGGGTGTCACGGTCCCTTCAGACATCCTCACCAAGGCGCTTGGACGTGTACGCTTCAAGGAGCTGCGCGTCAAGATCAGCGTCAGCGTCCGTCCAGATGAACCGATCAAGGCTTAGGGGGGAAAATGTTAGACTTAATCCTCTAACGGTTCATGTACATAGCATGCTTAGCTTTCCTATTTTTAGTTCTTGCATGTTCATCTGCATGTAAGCCTGACGTGTGCTTTGTTCACACGGGGCGAGTCCGGGTCCTTAGGACGTCGTGCGGCGTTCACGGAGGTTATGGGATGGCATGACCACGTAGAGACGTGCTTGCCGCACATATCGGCAGGATATCTGCCCATTAGCTAGCTCTAGCCTTTATATTTGCAGTAATACAACAGAAATACGCTGCCCCGCTTTAGCAGCACCAAAACTCTTGTGTTCATCAAAGTTGTTGTGTGCGTCTACTCTATCGACGGCGACCACTGTTCACCTGCGAACTCCGACAGCCTTGTGGGTTGTCCATGCGCGAGCATGAAAAACGACAACTTGTATTATTGCTGGATCTGTTTCAGTATCGTGAAAGAGGTACGGATCGAGATGTTGAGGTTCCATGGGTGCAGACCAATCACATGGTACCAAAGATATAATATATTTGGCTCTTGCACAATCAGGAAGGAAATAGATGCAAAAATCAATCTCCACAAAAGTAGGGTGCTACTTAGTCGATGTGAAGAGGAGGACAGGCAAACAATATAAGCACATCTTCCATGTTAGCTACTGGAATTTTCTTGCAAATATCTTTGTGTGCCCTTATCCCTCTATAGGTTGACTAAGGCACAAATCCAACCAATAATCGACGAAGTAGCCGAAAAATTTCCTGGATGGAAGGCTGATTTGTTAGAAGGGCAGGAAGGAAAGTGCTTGTCCAATTTGTGCTCACATCCATGATAATCTATTTAGCTATGGTCATGGATCTCCCATAATGGGCTCTCAAAGCCATCGACAAGATTAGGAGAGGGATTGGGATATGCTTCCTTTGGAAGGGTAGAAAGATGTGAAGGGAGGACATTGCTTGGTATTTGGCCTTCAGTGACCTGGTCGTTGGATTTGGGCGAACTGAGTACATAACACCTTCGACATTTAGGATGTGCTCCAAAATGAGGTGCTTTGGTTACAGAAAACTGAACTAGACAAACCTTGGGTTTTCTTCCCATCCAAGTGCATCACTCGGTCAGATCCTGGTTTTCAGTGGTCATCATCTCGGAAGTTGGCAATGGCATGAATACTCTTTTTTGGAGCGTCAGATGGCTACAGGGACATAGTCTTGATAAACTGGTGGCACATCTATTTGGTGCAGGTTTAAGTCGAGCAAGGAAAAGAATAGTTCATGAAGCCCTCACTGATTTGAGATGTGTAGCTGACATAAGCGGAGCTCTTACTATGCCTATCCTGATAGTGTACCTTTATCTGTTGTATTTATTAATTGAAGTGGTGCTGCTGCTAGAAGTTGAGGATTCTCACATTTGGCAACTCCCATCAACTGGAAAAATACTTAGCTAAGTCAGCATATGAAGCCATGTTTATTGGTGTTGTACAATTTAACCCTTGGGAGAGGATCTGGTAGACCTGGGCACCTGGTAAGTGTAAGTTCTTCATGTGGTTGGTCGCACATAACAAATGTTGAATGGCTGATAGGCTTGCTAATAGGGAATTATTGCATCCTGAACACTGTCCATTATGTGATCAAGAGCATGAGGCAATCAATCATTTTATTTCGTCTTGTGTTTTCTCACGCCAAGTATGGTTCAATGTCATGCAACGACTAGGCCTATAGGTTTTAACTCCATGACCTGGTGATGGTTGATACTCGGCAAAGATGTGGCACGTCAGTGCGGACGCTGTGGCCGAGCAATGGACGCATAATTTTACCGAGAGTCAAAGTGCAACGCTGATAAATGTATGGTTTGCTGAGTGCCCTGTGCTGTGGCACTCGGCAAATGTTGACGAGCTAAAAGAGTATTATCTCGGCTCATAAAGAAATTACATAGCTCCCTTTGTGGTTTAACTACATAATTTACTTACTTGATTCTTTGAACCGTCTGGTCCTAGCAACAACAATGCTTCCCCATGAAAATTTGGTCGCTGGGCAATCTTTATCCCTAAACATGTATCGTGTTATTCTGCTATTGCTTTCTAATAGCATCAATGTCTCGTGTTATTTTGCCATTGTTTTTTAAATATAAATTGAATCCTTATATGTTAACCATTAAGTAAATAACTCTAAAAATATGCTCTAATCGTAGAGCCACTCAACTCATTGTCGAGAGAGGTTAGCACACTGTCAGAGAGATCACTGCAGGGCCACTCACTCATCGCAGTGCCACATCCGATTGCCGTGACCACCCTACGCCTCAGTCTTGCTGCTCATCACCATACAAGGAGCCATGCTAAGGCGCATTGCTAGCAAGGTTGGGCTTTGAATTTGCTATGGAGTATAGAGAAATATTGAAATAGTTAAAAAATAACAATTACATAAAAACTATTTAAATTAATGTATTTCTAAATGTACGAATAGCATAACAAAAGATAAAAAAGACATACGTTTTTGTCAAGGCCTGTAGCAATGCACGGGCATGTTTCCTAGTATTTATCAACATTCAAATATTTATAAACATACAACGATCAACACCCAAATATTTATCAACATCTAAATGATAAACAAAAGTTTGGAAGTGTAAGAATGTCCCTTTTTTCACACCGGTACGATTTTATACCGGTTTTAACTTCAAAAAAAGATTTTATACCGGTACTCTTATCCGCATGTAAAATTTTATACCCATACCACTCCCCTCGGACAAGCTCAATCATGGTTGGTGGCCGCTCCTCTCCCCTCCCGCCGCCGTTCATCCTTTCGCCGCGGGAGCCGCCATCACAGCATGTCGCGGCCATCCACGCACGGCGCCACGAGTGCCTCTGTTTCTATCCTCCGTTCCCTTCTCTCTCACTCTCCCTTGTCGAGTGGGAGGGATTACTCGTCCTTTGCACGACCCTTCACCAGCACGAGCGTCCTCCCTCCACTGGGTATGCCCTCTCTTTTTCCTCCCTTCCTGCTGTGATCAACGGAGAACCCCAAACTAAGGTATTTGTATTTGAATTTCACCAGGTTTATATTACTTAATAGTGTTGATTTTGATGAGAATAGTCAACACATTTTTTTCGATTGTCATGTTACTAAATTGATATGGCAGATTGTGCAAGTTTCTTTTGATATTACTCCTCCTTCGAATTCAACATGCTTTTGATGGATGGTTAAGGGGGATAGATAAGAAACTTAGGTGCCAAATTTAGATTTGAACGTGCACTATGTGTTGGGCGACTTGGTGCAGTAGAAATGATCTGTTTTTAACAACACAAGAGTTTCACTCCTATGCAGGTGATCTACATAGGCACGTACTGGCTACGGGTCTGGGCGCTTTTGCATAAGGAGGAGGAGCATCCCCAATTTTTAATGGATGGTTGTTAAGTAATAGAATTCAGTTTGTTTGAAGCTATTATGTTGCTTGATCTTTTTTCGTGTGATTGTCCAATGTTTTCATCGTTGATTTTATAATAATAGATAACTGCATGTATTGGTCAATGCAGAGACTGGAATGTTGAAATATATTCCGTTTCTTAAAAAAAAAAGCGCAAAAGTGTACATCCGTCCTATGCTTGGTCCTCCCCTCCCATGCATCGATCATAATCTGATATGTTTAGAAACAAACCTCTCATTTCTCGAATAAATAATACACTTTCTATAAATGCATCTGCTTGTAGAAAAGAAGGTTCGCAATGACATGCAAAACGATCAGAACCTTATATGTTTAGAAAAAAATCTCTTTTTTATGGAATAAATAATGCACTTTCTATAAATGCATTTGCTTGTAGGGAAGAAGGTTCGCATGCACGATACTCAAAACATAATCACGAAGATACGCATTCCTTATTTACACCAGGCCATTCGCCATTTTCTTTATATCTGAACCACGCATATGCACGGAACAACTAAAGTCTTAGTAGAGAACGACGGAAGATGCCTCGAGGAAAGCTTGGAATGAAGCTGATCGTGAACCCCAAGAAGCGCAGGGCAACTTTCAAGAACCGGCGCGACGGCCTCGTCCAGAAGATCTCGCAGCTCGCCACCCTCTGCGGGGTCGACGCCCTCCTCGTCTGCTTCGACCCCAAGAATGCCGGTCCTGGGCAAGACGGCGGCGGCGGCGCTGCGGCGGTCACGACGTTGCCGGCCGATCGCGAGGAAGCCCTGAAGCTGATCAACATGTACCGCGAGACGCCCGGTGACAAGATCAAGCACAACTTCACCGCCGCCACGTACTACGAGGAGGAACTGGCGAAGCAGCAGCGCAAGCTCCTCAAGATCGAGCAGTGCGGCCCGGACATGCTCAGCCTGCAGGACTGTCGCCTGGCCGATCTCTCCCCCGCCGATCTTGGCGCCCTGCTCGCTACGCTGGACCAGACTCTCCTCAAGGCGCAGCAGCGGATCGTCGCTCTCGGCGGCCACGTCGTCGATTACGAAGACGACGGAGATGTGCCGGCGGCGACCGCGATGGTCACCGCCGCGCCCACCATGCCGCTGGCAGAGTACAACTCCTTCGACCTCGCGTTCACCACGCCGGACTCCGGCTCCATGGTAACGCAGTACTATTACCCTACACCTCTTGAAATGCTGCCACAGCCAGTCCCCCTCCAGCAGCCGTGCCTTGCCTATCATCAGATGCCGCTGCAGAGCTACACCTTTCAGATGCCGCCGCTGACGCTAATGTCACCACTTGATCACTTGGGTATAAATGGCACCGGCACCACCATGGACTTCACGCCTTTTGCCACCAACTTCGCCAATGGGGCTGCCACGGTGCCGGGGCTCTATGCTGATTTTATGCCAGGTATTGATGCCATTGGAGGTGGAGTGTACGTCGACGATTATGTCGCTGCTGGTGGGCAAGACTTTGCTACCGGACATGCCAGTTCCGGCTACCAGCATGAGCACCACATGAGCGCCAGTGTTTGGCCCATGAGCACGATGAATAATGATCCCGGTCGGATGGACGATGCTGCTGCGTTACAGGAGAGGAATGACTTGGCTGGGCTTCCTGGTAGTAGCAGCACCAGCAGCAGCAGCACGACGGGCTTTGAAGGAGGGTTTCAGAAGAAATAGCTACACATGCTGCCTATTGCCTAGTGTTTCATCAAGATGTCAGTGAGATTTAATTTACTTCAGATCATAATAATGTAATAAACATTACTAGCTTGGTGTTAATGATATGAGATCTAGGGTTTGCCTTGGAACTATATATATAGTAAAAAGCTTATCGGGCTAGGATATTTCTTTGGTCTGTGGATGGTTATTACTTGTTAAACATTTGTGCTAGGGCTTAAGGCTTAAGCATCGAGCCGCTTTGGATGGGATTAACCATATGCATCTTTATATTTTTTAAAGACGTTTGAGTTTGATCTGAGTTAGTTGGAATAGTGCTAGCTAGTTCAAAATATGTGACTTGAGTTTTCTTACTACTAGTTTTTGTGTTACTAGAATGACTGTGAAATACTAACTGTATTATTTTCTTCTGAAATTCACCGATTTCTTTTTATTTCTATCGTTATGTTCTTTATTACACTCAATGCATTAATTGTTTGCCAGACCCATATATTCCATTCTTGTCAAGTATAATGTGCCAAAATGTATCTTGCGAGGCTGAATTTTTGAGAAAAAATGATTATATTCATCGAGTATTGACATTAAACTTCCTATGATATTTGGATTTAGAGAGTGATGTTCGGCCATCAATGTCAGATGTGCAAGACTCTTAAGAGAGGGAAGGTTTGCATTATCTTCAAGGCATAACATGGAAAATGGTAAGTGCATACGGACGTTGTTCCTGCTTAGTGTTTACCCAACTCCGTCCTCACCGCCCGATTAGTGGTGATTAAAGTTTTTTTTGGGGGGGGGGAGAGGGGGGGGGAGCACGTTTCCATATGATCTGAGGACTCGCTACACACTCATCCTTTTTTTCGGTTATTCATGTTCATCCCTTGGAACTTGGATGTCACCAGACAAAAAAAAAGAAACAACACAACAATGGTTTTCGAAATTGTACTTTTGTTTATTCTAGAATATATATATATATCATTTAGAACAAGCTAATTAGTTTAATGCATAATTAATTTGGCTAATTAGTTTAAAAATAAACTAATTTACTGGTTCTAAACGATGTATATTTAAGGATAGACGAAGTATATTTGTTTTTCTCTAATATGTTTCGCACTTCTTTCAACACAAAGTAGATTAATTAGAATATAGACTCCCACTTTTCGATTCTTTAATTTGAATGTAAATAAATTTATAAAAAATATAGCTACAGATTAAACAAGTTATTCAATTCGTGTCAAAATAATTGTTACTATTGATTTTTTTTTCTCATAATATTATTATAAATATAGGAAAAACAAGTCATGCTTAAATAACTTTGATGGTAAAATGACAAGTAAAATAAATAATACGTACATGACCTTTTAAACAAGATAAATAGTTAAACGTTATAACAAGTTAATACAGACATACTAAGAAAGTACATCTTAAAACGTTATAACAAGTTAATACAGACATACTAAGAAAGTACATCTTATGAATCTACTTGAATTGTCAATAAGAGTTATATTGGTGATCAAAACTAAAAAAAAAAGTTTAACTTAGGTCAAACATTAAAGTGATCTATCAGAGGTAGATTTCGTATCTTGAGAGCAAGCCGCTCATTCATGAAGCAACTGGATTCCATATTTAGTTATATGGAGCATATTGTGGACTTCTGGTCAATTGTACATCTTAATTTGATTCCTAATGGATTTGGATTTGTTCAATTTCAAAGAGCAAAAACTCATGTATCAAAGAGTAAAAAATGAGAACTCAGATATCAGATTAAATATACATCGTTCTAAAACTAATTTACTGGTTCTAAACAATGTATATTTATGGATAGAGGGAGTATATTTTTTTTTCCTATTGGAACTCAGATATCAAAGAGGGAGTATATTTTTTTTCCTCTTGGAACTCAGATATCAAAGAGTAGAAAGAATGAAATGAAAGAGTGATTGGCTGAAAAGAAAGATAAATTTAGGAACGACGTGTAGCTTATACAGCCTAATATTTATTTTCCTTTTTTGTCTTCTAAACACTTGTTTTCTTTTCCAAGTACCAAGCTATACATTAATAAACCTCTATAAGAATACAACAATTCCTTTGCCCAAAGAAAAAGCTATGCGCCTTTGGTGGACAGCTGTTGGCTTGGCTACAATGTGCGGAGTTTATTCGATAGAATACAAACTAATGCAATATACAACCAGCAATTCATGGCATCAAAATTGTCCACATTTGGCCATAATACATGTTAAATGTTACTACGCGCATCCTCAATGGGAAACTTCTAAGTATGACATTCTAAGGGCTAGTCTGTGTACACGGGCAAGAAATCTTGATCCCGACTAAATAAACTAAACTGATCCTTGTCTTTGAATTGCAACAACCACCTCGTTACAACGTGGACATCTGTAAGAGCTCGTAGCTGAACACCGTGTGCGTAGGCAATAATAGCAGTACCTGAAAAAATTAAATAATTTGTCAAAGGCAAATATCAACACAGCAACCAATAGCATAAAAGGTACCCAAAACAAACATGTAAGCCAGATATTGCATATTCACCTTGCATGTCTATGACTTGTATAGAACTAGTTAACTTGACGCTCTGACTTCTTAGAAGAAATACAGATATTAGACTGAAATGTAATCATGACAGTTGTCTATAAATCCTGGTAGGATCTTACAATTCCACAGTATAAAAATCTATACACCTGCTTTTCCTTATATACCTCTTTCTCTTTGAATGATCTTTATGTCTACTATTGTGAAGAGTAACAAACACCATCCCACATATACTAATACTAATATCATAATGGATGTCGGAATGTACCTTTTCTAACATGCTTAGTTGTTGTGCAAAATGTTAGATGGAAACTAATAAGGGGCACACAACCAACATAGGGCAATGAGAAGCAACATACCTGTGTAGACATGGAAGAGCTATAAAAGGAATGCTAGGACTGGACCGACATATAGGACAATCTGCTTCATCACCAGAAGAACCTCCTGCCTTATCTTTGGAGAAGGGGAGAAGGAATTTCTTTACTGAAGATGAGTTTAAGAGTGGAAGAAGCAAAAGCAACATTTCCTGTGGAATTAAGCAGTGTCATTCATCGCGCAAAGTTATATACTACTATCTACAGTACATAAGAATAATGTCTCGCAGAATATCAAGACGGAGGAAAAAAAACACGGACGAAGCACAGGAAAAATACTCTTTGTCATGACAGAAAAGTTCCCCAGAGTACAAATATTAGTATTCTGCAATGGCCATAAGAACAATGCTTCAGATTGCCTCATACGGCATTTCATACTGGACAACACTTCTGCTTAAAGAGTGGAGATAAATCCATTGATTTTTATCGTCCTCTTGCAGTAACAAAACAGTAAAATATTCTAGTGACATAGGTTACTTTCATAAACCTAAATAACAAGAAAAACATATAGTACATGGCACATTACAAACCCAATTAACAATGTGATTTAGTGCAGTCAAGCCCCTTCTACCCATTTTGTTGCATTTCAGTCCCTACACTAATACAATACCAGATATATTGCAACGGAGTACCATCAGTCCATGTTTATCTACTTACATTCTATTAGGCAACTATGACCTATACTAATGAGATATCTCATAGGGACACTAGATGAACTTTTACTGCTACCATTGTAAAAAAAACGCCACAAGCCTGGCCATCCACCATGGCACAAAATCACCACAATGCTTTTTGTGGGAAATCTCAGAAACAACTAAAAAAATCTGCAAAGCAGCCCTTGTTTACTTTGCATCAAAACCATATTGTCAATCCATTATTATCAACTGGCCAACTAGATAGTCTTGAGTATAATTCACTACACTGACAAGGGTTGCACGCCAGCGCACTGTCATGCAAAGTTTCAAATTGCATTTGAACGGTGATTATAAGGTAGTGTGATTGACTTGGTAAATTACAGCTCCAAGGAATTTAGTAGGGATAATCTTTTTTTTCCAATTAGAATAGAAACATTCAATCCCCCCACCCCCAAACACCCACCCACCACACACAAAAATGTGCATTCTAGGTGATCAGGTAGACTTTTAATTAGTTTTGTCTGTATATACACACAATCAAAAGCCTAGATCTGTCAGGGCCGCCAACTGAGTCTATTGGACCAGGCCCATTAGAGTTAGGGTCAAGGGTCTTGCTTAGGGATTAAGTAAACCTCTATATAAGGAGAGGAGATGTACCAATCTAATCAAGCAAGAGATTAGAAGGAAACCCCCTCCCTCTTGCCAGCCGTGGGCAAAGCCCCGCGGCCGGCCTTCCCAGTGCCCAAAATCCTTAAAACACTAGCAGCAGCCCCCTTTCTCCACCACGATCCAGTAGGGCCATAACAAGATCAAACTATAAAATCGAGAACTCGTAATAACTAATAACGGCATCGAAACTTTTAGATTACCAACTGATTGTGAGACAACAGAAAGGCAAGAGATTTACCGAAAACTCATTCCAAACCAGCTGCCGATTCATGTACTCGAAACTAACAGCTCTATTCATGTTGGGGCTCCCGTAGACAAGTCTTGCTTTCAGAATTCTTTCTACAATAGTTTTATACCTGTATAAGAAAATATGCAAGGCTCAAAATTAGGTGTGTTTCATTTGAACTCCATAACGATGAAAAGCTGAACAGGACAAAGTCATTTTAAAAAGATAACAATCTTCCATTTTCTCACAGGGTATGCTGATCTAGATCATCCAAATACAATATGCCATTATGTCAATTTCTTATCACAGCATACGGTACACGGTAGATGTTGTACACATTGACCATGTTCAATCTCTAGATAGATGGTTAGCAATGCCAAACTAGCCACCTGCTAGGGGGCTGTCAAATCAATTTTTTTCTTCATGAAATGGCAGGAGAGCTGCCTATCAATATAGTAAGAAGAAGAAAGGAATAAGTCACAAAACCAGTCCAATCCGGGGTCTGGACCCTGTTAATCTTGAATAAATTTCTGAAATCCTTATGATGCAAATAACTAAACAGACACAAGAAGGTACCTTCCACCATAAAGGAACAGTAATAGGTTAAAGAATGAAGCAGCTCTGTACAATCCTTCAGCATTCTGCATTAAGCCCCAGGCACGGCGTGCTAGTGGTCTCTACAACACGAAACGAATATTTAAGTTATAAGAGTGAAAACGAATTGTACGTTTTCAGAAATAAGATACGTGGGTCACCTGTTCAGAATCACCCCATCGACGGAAAGCAGAAAAAGACTGCAACCGTGACCATATATATTGGCCACCAACAAAACTAACACAATAGAAGATCTTTTGAGAAACAGAAAGCCCAGGTCCTTCCAAACCTGTTCTTACTGAAAAGCACATGGAATCCATCAGCCTCAGATATACTCATCTAACAAATAAGTATGGAAAGAAACAGACTCTTCCGAATGTTACAGACGAGCTAAACGTGGTAAGATAATGATACTAACATGGGATTGAATGAGATAACCAAGATATGGAACGCACTTGCCCTCATATCGAGGCCTCTGAATAGCTATTTGGGTGGAACTAGATTTGCTATTTCAGATTAGACCTGAGCATTCTTTGGGCCGGGCTGAAAAAAAGCCTGGTTATTTCAGCTCGAAAATTTGTGCCCATGACAATCCCATGGGCGCTGTCAGATAACCTTGGTGCGGTTCAGTCCATTTGCAGAACTTGCTTCTAAACTTCGGTTTGCACAAAGAAAAATAGGTTGTCTATAGCATGCACTATTAAAAAGAAGCTCTAACCACCCTGTAATTCTGATGATTTCATGTAAATATGATAGACTGAAATCCTGAAGGATTAAAACCATGCAGAATGGGGACAAAAGTGCACATCTTGAGGGGACAAGACAGTAGAACAGGAGAGGATTAGGATAGACGAAGAAGAATGCTTTAGACAAGGCGAAGCCCGATTATTAGTCTCTCTCATTATTTAAACATAGATTAATAACAAGAAAGCCAGTACAAAGCAAGTTGGGGTAGGCTATGGAATTGCAGTAGTTCCATCTTTCTTGTAGATAGTGGATGACTTTAACACTAAGAAATTTATCTATAAACAAGAAAATACTAAAGATACGCAACAAACCGTGAGCTGTAACAAACTAACATATTGTGAGATATAAACACATGTCCTAATCATGAAACAATATGCAAAACAACTTGCATGCTTTGCCTCTTGACGGTGTTTTCACTGGTTCACATCCATGATATTCAACTTGTTTAATTGCATAACCAATTTCAATTGTTATCCTGTACTGCAATGCACATTGTTTAAGATGAATGGAAAGTAGTTCAGATCTAGCACATATGTTTGATAAATAAGATTAGAGTTTGACAAATCATGTAATCCAAACAGTAACTACTCTATTTTCCTTCATATAATCAAGAAAATGTCCTTCACCAACACAGTTCAGAGAAAAATACCTAAAAATAACCAAAATATCTGGAAGGGCTTCCTCCAAACGAAATGGCCATAATTGAATGCTACTCCAGTGTGTATTTGTATGGTACTTGTCATTTTATAAGCAGCCAGTTCTACTCAATAAGGCATGATGTTCATAACAAAAACATACTAGGTGGGGGTATCGTGCAAAAGCCTAAGGTTTGGCCCTAATAAAGAACAGCAAAATATTACCATGTCTCAAAATAAACCAGTTAGGTGATCAAAAACATCAACATGGCAGGAACTTGAGGATCTCCAAAAACAAATAGTTAACTACAGTTGACATATGAAAATTAGAGAAAGAGTTATTATAGCTTTCAGAGACTAAGATTTCTCAGGAGCATTTTTTTTTTTGTTGTTTCTTTTAATATGTGGTGCTTTGAGAACATGGCACCTAAAGTAAGAACTTGGACTAGAGCATCTCCAGTGGGGCATGCAAATTTGGATTTCTAAACTCCAAATTTGCATCCAACTCCAGTGGGGCATGCATCCATACTCTAGTGGGGCATGAAAAATGGTGGGACCTATGGTTTGGGAGGGAAGATGGGAGGCTCCCAAATCTAGGGGAAATTTGGGAGGACATGCAAAATAGGAGGAAGTTTAGGAGTCCCACTGGAGAGTATTTTTTTTTTGTTTAACTCCTAAAATTTAGAGTAGGGGCCCATTTAGGAGCTCCCACTGGAGATGCTCACAAAATAGCTAAAAGGCAACCATGAATTTGCAGACTAAATCTTTCTTCGGTAATAACAGGACAAGCAATGAGCATAATTACAGATGCAGCCTCTGCATGCAAAGTTAGATCTCTAAGAACTAGGATCAGGAAAATTGAATATACTACTCCCTCCGTCCCTAAATACATTGGTTTTTTCTAGATACATAGCTTATGATATGCACCTAGATATATAATTATGTCTAGATACACAGTAAAAATTATGTATCTAGAAAAGCCAAATGAAGAGTAGTTTGGGACGGAGGGAGTAGGTGCCTCAATCACAGTACACAAGAGCTGGATCTACAATGTATCTTATGTGTCAAAAATGTTCAGGAAGACCAATACACGTGATTAGCTACAACCAACCAGCATGATTAGTAAAAAAAAAAAAGTGTATACCACGCAAAAAAAAGATGACAGCAATACCTTCTTTGCCAATGATGGGTGCAGCCTGCTCATCTCTATACCTTAGGTTCATCAATGCATTGCCTGGGGTTGGTTTGTCAACCCAAATCGAGAACCTCCAGATGAGGAATTCGAGGAAAGCATCGAGCTCAGGCTCATATTGGAATAGGAGTCCTGGCTGATATGAAGAAAAAGTATGAAAACTTAAGCAACAACTAGCAGTGGAATTAAGTTATATGCAAGCTGTAAGGAGCACCCAAATCTCCAGAGTAAGTTAAGAAAGCACCTTCATCAAAGAGAACACTTTGACTAGTTGCTCTTTCAACATGGCAGACATCTCAACATCTAGCCTGGCAGCATCAAACTGGTTTACCCTAGATATTGAAATTGGGATAATAACCTGCACAGGAAAAGGAGGCTTCATTAACCCTATATGCCTGCAATCAGCATGCCCATTTTGAAAGATGGATCACAAAACTTCTCTCTTCTGTTTGAGTACCAGTAAGCATTCCATTGGTAAAAACAACTAGGAACCAACAGCTACATCAGAATTAAGAACAATCATTGCTCTAAAATATGATTTCGAGAGCTGCAGATCCTCATAATCAAACCATAACCCAGAACAGCAAAAATTGCTTGATTTGAAGTTCATACAAAGAGATTATATAGCATCGCGCCCTACAATAAAACAACCCTAAGAACATAGGGAATCAGCAGTCTGTACCTTGGATGAATCGCGCAGCGACTCCCACACCGGGAGGAGGCGCTGAAACTCGGCGTGCCACGCATCGTGCGGTGGCGGCCCATCCGAAGCAGCGGCGTTCTCAACGTGGGGCATAGGCGTTCAGTCGAATCCCCCAAAATCTTTCTGATGTAAGCTGCACCCGCACCTCAGGTGGATTCACCTCGCGTGCTGAGGACGAAGAGCCTGACTGGGGATAACTGCCGATGTACAAATAGCTTAGTTTGGGGTTTCTCTGTTGTGCACAGCAGGAGGGGAAGAAAGGGCATACCTGTTGGACGCTCGTCGCTGGCGAAGGGCCTGCAAAGGACGAATATCGCCGCCGCTCGACCGTGCGGGTGGCCGCGTCAGTGATGCCTGCGCCAGGCAGTGCAAGGAAGAATGGGGGCGGGAGGGGAGAGGAGGGGCCGTCGACCACAATCGAGTTTGCCCCTCACCCTGAGGCTATCGGCACCGGCGTGCGCTATCCGATCCTCCTGCACCGCATCGGTTTAGCCCTTTTTCCCCTGCACCGGAGTACTGGGAAGTCCACGCTAAAGCATGGGAGCGCTCGCCGGAGAGAGGAGGTGGGCAGCGCGGGCGACAAGGGGCCAGCTCCTTAGATAACGCGCCAAGGACCTCCACCGCGCTCGATCCGCCGCCGCCCGCTCGATCTGCCGCCGTCTGCTCGATCCGACGCCGCTCGATCCGCCCGCGATGAACGCGGAGGCGGCGATGGTGGCGCTCGATCCCCCAGTGGCGAGGAGGCGCGGCAGCGAGAGGCAAGAGCTCGGCCCGCGCGGTAGAGAGAGAGAGGGCGCGGAGAGAATAAAGAGAGCAGGCAGAAGAAACGAGAGAAAAAAGAAAAAGGAAACGAAGATGGAAAAAAAAAAGGAAATAAGGGGAAAAGAATGTGTTGGTTGAAATGAGATGGCTGTGGGAAATGGTTGGAATACAATATCCATTGTGATTGGAAATAGAGGGTGGGAAGAATCTTATATAGCGTTTAGATTTTTGTGTTAGACACACTCGAGTGTTGGGAAAATGATCCCTTGATTTCTAGCCGTTCAATTTAGAACATACTAAATATGATAGAAAAAAGTAGTAATAAATATTCTAAAAGTATGTTGCACCGGAGTGGCATGGGCTATAGCGCAGGGCCTCTGGGCGCCCATGGCGCTAGCACCACGAAGTTGTTTTTTGACGAAATACACCACGAAGTTGTTGTGGGGCGCACTCATACTCGTGCCCTGCCTCGGTCGCCATGAATTGCACATGCACATCGGGCGATATCCGTGCCACCTCTATCCACACACCGCCCTCGTTGCTCCCCCTTGCTCCCGGCAGAGTGCCTAGGCACGCACCCTCCACTGCACCTTGCTCCCGAAGTTGGTCGCCACGTTGAACACAAGCATCACAAACACAAACAGATATAACTTGTGCTCATGTATTATACAAATCATAAGCGCACATGTGCTTCAGGATTTACCTCCTAGAGGCGAAGGTAGAAGGTCGTGCCAACGTAGGTTCTAGGGAGGAGAGCATGGGAGGAGGGAGCTCGGGCCCATAAGTCGGAGGGTAGGACAGAGTAGCATTGGCGATGAAGGTGTTGGCAGAAATGTTTTTCACGGCGAAGGACCGAGGATACGAGGGTCGTCCCCATGCACAATGATGATGAAGAAGGTGGGACCGATGACGAGGCCGATGGTGGGAGAGAGTCACGCATTGGGGCAGAATGGCAGCAGCGGTGAGGCGTGTGATAAGGTTGGTGAGGAGCCATGTGCCCATATCTCCTGGCCGGACGCGTCCGACAGAAGTGTGAGTAGGCTCGCTGCCTCCTGTAACGTGCTTGATGAAATACCTCAACAAGTAAGTCCTTTGAGGAGCCAAGTCAGCATGCCATGTCGGCGCTAGAAGGACACGTGGATCGTTTGGACCTGTTGTGGTCGACTTAACAAGTTTATGGGCTCCAAAAATACAAGTTGAGAGTTTGTGGACCTAAGCGACACACTCTTAGTTGATGGACCTCATGTGCATTTAACTCATTTTATTAGAGATAGATGCACCTTATATGTTAGATATGCATCCGGAGCTTTTGTGAGGACTTTGGTGGCAAAAGCACACTTTGATAGTGGAAATTGGCCCACGTGTTCACGACCTTAGAACCATCACAGAAACTCTTCTACTCTTATTTAGTTTAATGTAGAGTTTTGTCCTTGAAAATCCAGAACCTTAGAAAAAAAAGAGAAATCTAATGCTCACACAAGTGCAACTTGGCTTCCCCTCACCCAACGATTTTACTATCATGTTCTTTTTTTTTTGGCCCTAGCGAAGATTCCAGCGAGGTTAAGCGACGTCTAGTTAGGGGTTCAGGGGTTGCCAGGGTGGGTGGTCACCGATCGACTAGAGAAAGGTCGGCCCCACGTAGATGGCGGTAGTGGGGGCACCAAGACGGTGGCAGTGTTTGGGGGGCACGAAGATGGGCCAGTGGTGGATGCGGGGTCGGTGTGGGGGCGGCGGGAGAGGAGGAGAACAACCACCACGGATGGCCTATGGCCTCGCCGGAGCCCTAGCCCTAGCAGGAGGTTTAAGAAGCCATCGCATCAGAAGGTAGAAGAACACTATTAAGCGTCAGATTGTAATGTGATGGCTCAAAGAGGGCGTGTTTAGTTTCAGAAAATTTTTCCAAAAAAAACACTATTCAACCAACTTTTTCCTATTCATCCCATCTCTGCCACTCACAGAACACTATTCATGGATGAATAGTGTATTTTCGGGAAATCTTTGGCTATCTAAACGCACCCTAAGTGAAGGTGCTCTCGTTCCACCCAAGTAATAGGCAGAAAAAAAGAAACATTCATGAAGAAACTAGCTTTAAAATTACGTGGTATTACAAAAGTAATTCAAAGACTCGAAAGAAGAGTAAAAGACGACTACTACAAAAGTAATAATATGGAACTTCAACAGTACAATGTTATTACTAAATTTACCCAGTTCCTAACGGCTACAATTTGTGATGTTGGCAGCCTTCTTGACCATGATATCTTCTAGGTCTGCAAATTATTTGGTTAGATAATATTTTGAACAAGATTAACTATAATATTTTGTGGCGTAACTATAGTATTTTGGACAGGCTAAATATAGCATCTTGCATTTTGTGGCCTAATTGTACCATTGAAATGTCCTTTTCTTATAATGGTTATGCAATATCACTTGTTGTTACAGATTCAACGACTTTATATTGGTGGATTAGAATGAAGACATATAAATCTGGTGATTTGTCTGAACGTGGTATGAGTTTTTGAGCTTTGCATAATTTTTTATTTAAATATATAAATTGCAGCTGAAAAACTAAATCTCAATGTCACATGAGTTTACTGGAGGCATCTTCAGCAATCTCCCAAAACATATTTCCCAATAAGATGTTATTAGGATGTCCCAATACTCCTTTAATAAATTATTGGGATATATGCTTTTGCACTCTTCCAATAATCTCATCCTAATAAAAACTACCATGTTGGGAGAGACTAAATTCTTCCTCTATTTGGGGAGAGATGATGTTGATTATTGGGATGTCCTAATATTTTTTCGGAAAAGAGAGGCGTATTAGAAGACTAGTAGAGCATTGTTTTCTCATAAGCTCTCCTAATATAGTAGTTGGAATGGAAAATAGGAACTGCTAGAGATGGTCTAAGGCTCAAAGTAAGGATGATAACATCGCCTGCAGCCGGTTGCAAGAAAACGAGCAGAAACGATGGCCCCACTATTATTTAATCCTATCAGTGAGCGACGAGCATTGTCCCACATGGCATGGATATTTGTATGCACAATTTTATGTATGGATATTTGTATATATTTGTGGTCATTTTTTTCATTAATTTACACATAGCTCATGCCTTTTTTACGCAAACCACCTAGCTTACCGCCCAAAACGATCGATTAACCGCTGGGAACCGATTACACTAACAATTTAAATTTAGAATTTGAATTTATTCGATTTCTACTTGTAACGGGTAAAACCTGTTCAGCTTACCGCTACTCAACCGGTACGGTAAAATGAACCCTCCTCCCATCTCACCCGTTCGCTTCTCTCTCGTGTCCCACGTCAGATTCAGCTCGCTATGCGCCCGTATGCTTGCTCTCAGTGAGACTCGCTCAAGGTACTGCTTACTGTGGCAGTCGTTCCCCACCAGTCCACCACTGATCTCTCTTCTCTCCCGATGGCCGCCGCCGTTGCTCGCCGTCTACTGCGGCCGTCCTCCTCCGCCTCCGTATCCAACACTATCCGGCTCCTCTCCTCCACCGCTGCCCCACCTCACCGCAGCCCCAACACTAATTCACCCGTCGCCTTCGACTGGTCCGACGACGACGCGGACAACCCCACGACACCTCCACCGCCGTCGACGGCAAAGACTCCCGACCTGCCTCCCCCCTACGATCCCTTTAGCAAGAAGCCTGTCCTCACTGAGCCGTCCGACCCGACCAACCTACAGGAGATCTTCCACCGGATGCGCACCGAGGGCCTCACGGACTACGCAATCAAGATGTTCGACGGATTGTCCAAGGACGGACTCACCCACGAGGCGCTCGAGCTCTTCGCTGTCATCAAGGACAAGGGCGTCATGCCCGATGTCGTCGCCCACACCGCTGTCCTTGAGGCTTATGTCAACGCCGGCCCTGCGCACTGGCGCGACGCTGTGCGCACCTACGACCGCATGCTTGCTTCTGGCGTCAAGCCGAACGCGTACACGCTGAGCGTCCTCGTCAAGGGGCTCGCGGCAAGCGACCGGTGCTCAGAGGCTGGGAGGTACCTGCTGGAGATGCTCGACCGCGGGATGCGGCCAAATGTGGTGACGTACCTTGCCGTGTTCGAGGCGTACGTGAGGCTGGAGAAGGTAGAGTTGGGGGAGGTTCTGCTGGAGACGATGAAGGGAAAGGGCTTCATGCCAGACAAGGAGGCCGTGCGCAGTAGCACTGTGAAGCGCGGGCATGCGTTCAGAGGTGTCATGAACTTACTCTTTGGCAAGTGATGTGGTATGCCTTGCGCCTTGCTGGGTCATGTTGGAAATGTTTGAATCAAATAACATTTGGTTGTGAGTCTTAGAGACTCATTTGAGATGAAAGTATGCTGCTTGCATTTTGTTACCTTGCGAATAGTGCTGAGTTTTTAAAATAAAAATTACAAAGCATGGAGCCTATTTTATTCAATTATCAGAATTATTGACACAAGATTTAACTCTCCAGAACGAACAATTTACGATAGTGCTTGGCCCTAAGTTAATTATAGATGGGATCTTATAGATGTGATCCGATCTTTCCTAACTTGTATGAGTTAAACTTCCTAATTGACGATGACTTGACTTGGGTGGCAAGGTGATGCGGGAACCGGTGGAGTGATGGAGTTGGTGCAGCGTGCAAACCCCTTCCATGTTGGTACTTTGGGTGGGCTAATTGGCATGCAAGGTTGTAGTAGGTACTTAAAGTTTTGAATGTGACCTTGCAGAGCTTTGAGTCTCTGTCACTTAGTTTACACATGTAAACTTGATTCACAAGGATCACAGCATACATTGTATACTGTTGCATGATATAAGTTTCAGATAAATGCATAGCAGCAGCATTCTGTAATTGTTCTAGTCAACCGCTTTCAACAAAGGTAATCATATAGTTATTCAAGATTTTAGACCACACTCTGTTGTTCAAATTGGGTGTACTTGATCACAAAAAAGGCTCGTTGTTGTGGTGACCTGTAGAGTACACAACTGCTGTTGCTATCGTTTGATGCTTTTGCCATTTCAGATTAATAAATATATAATTTTCATGGTTTGATGAGCTTTCCATTGAATATGTCACCACATTGCGAGAAACCAATAAAATGTTTGTTTTTTTCCATGCTCAGAAATTGTAGAAATAGCAAGCCAGCTCCAGCTAACAACATTCAGTACTAGGAAATTATTGTTTAGGTCCAGACATGATGCAGGCACCTGTATGAATGAGAAGAAAGCACTTGAGGGCCTAAGTTGTGGTGGACAAATCTGGGCTTACACTGGTTGGACTTGTTACTGGTTTATTAAGGTGCGGTACTCACTTCTTTATGTAATCAGTGATCATTAGGAGAGTGAGGAATATGGGCTGAATTTCTATTTTGTGGTTATGTTGTTGGGTTTCTAAGAAGGGCCAACTTTAGTAAATCAAATGGGATTGATGCTGAAAGTGATCTTGCTTTCAACCTGTGTGATAAAACCATACTGTTCCATACTTAAATTCCAATACCTGTGTGGTTGTGGGTTAGGTCATTGAGGCACTCCGGTCATTGAGGCATTATACCTCGATTTAGAAGTGCCAAACAAAGAGATTGGATAAACATCTCATTTTCACCACAATAAAACGTGACATGGTTCTTGTGACTTCTATTTTTAGTATTTTGGATACAGAGGCTACACAAAGTAGTATTCTACCTGGGTTTTTAGTTTAGGTTGTCCAGCTAGAGTGCTTTTGCCCTTTACTGAATGCCAACTCCTGGTCATATTTTTTTCGATAAGGTGGATTTCTATGTATACTGCATTTCTTGGTAAAAACTGCTGTGAACTAAGTTCTAAGCCTACCTTTTTTTTTCCTTCTGTAAAATGAGATATACGTTCATGAATCCCCATAACAAATTTATTGTGCCGTTCTTTCTAAGACAGAAAGATAAAGGTAGTAGGAAGTTTCATCAGTCAGTTATCAGATGCATTCTGAATTGACAATGGATTAGTTCAGTAAAATATATGTTTCATATGTATGTTTTGTGCACACTCAGGACTTAAGATGAATCATTGAATGGTGGTACATTGAATTTTGTACTCAAGATGAATTTTGTGTAAGTTTTGCTGGGGCCTTTTTGTTTATATGTGAATCAGTTACTTTGTTGGCAGAGGAACCATGTTTCAATTTTTCTTAGACATGCAAGCCCGGACTTGATTGTAGTTTACATGTTATCAATAACCTGTGCATCCATGTTCTGTCATTGCCGCCCAGCATATGGACACGTTTAATTGAATTGCTTAGTTACATTCAAATGGCATTCTTTGGTGGCATCATGTGCCACTAAATACAATTCAAGTATGTCCGCATGATGAGTTCATATGGCCATGGTATCCCAAACAGAAAATTGGCTTTTAGCCATGTAGGCAAAAACAGTAATGATGGGCAACAAAAGGCAAAAAGTAATCTGTCCAAGGGACATGTGGGGTTGAATCAACCAAACCAAACGTTAGGTGGTAAGTTGACTTGGTCATAGTTCTAGGTAGTAAAGTGGACTTGAACCTTTGGTAAGTCCAAAATTATAAACTAGAAAAAACATTACAATACTAATTCACTCTCATAATTGTGTCTAAACTCACGCTATGAGATAATCAATTTGTTGTTAGTACTGGGAGAACATTGAGATTGTGCACGTGCTGAGCTGTCTGTAAACTTTTGTTTTTAGATAATAAGGCAAAAGTACTTTTGCTTTTCATTGGCAGTTCTATATCAACTCCTGAAGTTGAAATGAAATTCATACTTACTAAGATAGTAAGATGTTCTGTTCGCCTGTACTCAGTATATAACCAAAACCATAGTGGAGTAGTTTTGATACATATATATATTCTTACCACATTGTTCCGAGTTGGTTTCCCATGTAGCATTATGGCTCTTTTTTTTTATTGACATGGTTCCAGCAATGCCTCCCCAAATAATGTCTCTGACAACTACTGGTCGCCAAAATGGATGCTAAGCATCTGAGTCCATTTGAGAACTGGTAAGGCATGCATGGATTGTTATAATTTGTTTGGCCCATACCACTGAAATGAACGTGCCATTTTCTGCATATGCACCTGAAACACTTTATGCTTAATTTTGTTTTAATTGCTGTGGACAATGTGCCTGATTTCACACATTGGAGACAACGAAATATTGATCGGGTAATTGACAACAAGTCTTTGACCGGCGGCTCAAGGAACGTCTTTCAGGCTCTTGACAGCGAGGTGAATTTGATAGCGAGGTTCGGACTGAAAACGCTACAGGTGACCGGTTCTTGACACGGGTAAATTTGGTACAGTGTCAACCGTCTATACAGATGCGCACTTTATTGTGCTTTCATTTTCTTCCAATTCTTGTTGTTCTTGCTCGAATAGATCATATCCCATGAAATTAATTTCTCGGAGGAAAGAAATACTCGGTGCTAGCTTTTCAATTGTGTTTCTACAAAATGTTAAAAACTTAGCGTAAGGTAAAACTGCACGGACGTGAAAAAAAAAAAACTTACACACTTGTAGCGTAGCAGTTTTTTAATAACAAAATATATTGTGTCTATTAAAATGCATGGCGTTTGGATTTAGGTCAAGTTAATTAATTCAAAATAGACTAATTAAGTTGTTCAAAGCCTCATGTATTTGAAAATACATAGAGCATGCGAATGTCCGTTAAAACAGAAGCCTACTTTCTATGTTTAATAATGTTAGCGGCATTCACTTTTAGTCATATTTAATAAATTAAACCACAATTGTGTATTTTTGTCGCTTAGTAGTTCTTTTAGCCAATACAACTTGTAAAAATTGAACAAAGTTGGCCGATTAACTTAATACAAATTTACATAGTTTTGGTGCTTCGATGTAAATCAGACAGCGTCGGAGGTTTGCTCCGGCAATCCGCAAGGAAATAGCCCAAGCGGTAGATTTAGGCGAAGGATCATGGAACTAGGAGCGCGATGGTAACACACAAAACGCAAGGATTTAGACAGGTTTAGGCCGAACACGTTTTATATGTTCGGTGGTGTTGTATTGTCTTGGATGGGTGTAAAAGCATGTGTTGTCCTCCTAGGTCGCTTTATATAGTTAATTACTTAGGGTTACAAGTCGGTTGAGATTTAATCCTATCAACTATAATATAATAGAAAGTAATCTATCTTTAGGATTCCTTCCTTATTTCGCCCACCCTTCACTTGGCTGACATGTCACGAGCCGTGATGACCCTAGGGTACCCATATTCATAAGACAGAATCATTATAAAGCATAGACATTAGTTGAAACAGAGAAATAAAATGTTGACTTTAGATGTCATCTAGGTTCTAGAATGTAGTCACCGTTTGAGCCTTCTCTTTCACAAAATAAAACATATTTGCATGAAAAGTTTTCCAAAAAAAATATATTTGCATGAAATGGTTTGGGAGTGTATACCCCTAGTCAGGTAAAACAGAGCCCATCCTCACTCGAATTTTTGGACCATTGAATTTAAAAAAAATCAATGACTATGATCTTCCCTTCCTATCTCTTTCCTATCATCTTCCTCTCCACATGACGGTTGCCTCCCGATGACTCGCCTTCCTCCCGCCGTCACCCAGCCTCCCTGCCACCCCTCCTGTGTGGCTAGGGCCACACTGAAGATCTGCGCCTGTGATCACCAGCATGGAGCTATAGCACGACCTTAGCCCGCCCACACCGACCGCCGCGCATGCCCATCGCTTCCACCTCCGCCCTCTCCCCTGACCGGAGTTCACGCCGCCGCTTCGTGCCACCGTCACCTCTGTCCGTCCCTGGCCCAACTACCATCCGTTACCGCCCGAGCCACCGCCGGCCTCACCCCCTCCCTCCCCCGACCGCCTCCTCCATTGGGCTGCCTCCGGCCCTCCTTCTAAGGTCATCGGTGAGAACCAGCCCCTTGGCAACCCCCATAACCCTAACCTCGCTGGAAGTTTGTCGAAGTTGGCAAAGAAAGAGATGATTTGGATGAAGAAAAAATTGGAGTGAGGAGAGCTCTCAAATCACCCAGTTGAGCTTTAGCTTTCCCTCAATCTTATACTATATCACTATTGAATGTTTTTAAGTGTCTCGAAGTCACCCTGTTGATGTAAGTCTTGCTTAAGTACGGGAAAATGGATACAGGTGATCCAAATTATATCATCCACAAATAAAACATTATTATGGACATTTCTATCCAATCCGATTCAACCCCTATGTTCTGCGTTTTGCAATACCATTTTCAGACACAAGAAGAAATGCCACAATCGCCATGATACCCTACCCCCTCCCGAATTAGGCTTGCGCTCTAGCTTACCGATCCTAAAAATCTTTCTCTTGCTTCCGTAGTGATCGATCCATCTCCCCTGCGAATGGCGCCTGTCCCTGTGCCTAATAATACAAGCATGGCGGCATGCGGCCTACCCTCCTCCAGTCCACCACCACCCCCATTCTCCCCTCGGCATCGCTCCTTTCCCCCCGTGGTGGCAGGTCCGCCAGAGGACAGGTGGTGGGGAGGGGAGGAAGGGATCACCGCGTGCAGGGCCACAGGCACGTAGGACAATGGCCGAGGAGCCGGGCGGGGCCCTGAAGCCGATGAAGGCGACGTCGGATGGCATCTTCCAGGGGGAGAATCCGTTGAACTCCGCGCTGCCCCTCGCCATCCTGCAGATATGCGTCGTCGTGGTGCTCACCCGCGTGCTCGCCTTCGTTCTCCGCCCGCTGCGGCAGCCGCGCGTCATCGCCGAGATCATCGTGAGTTGTTCACTTGTTCTTGCCGCTATTGGACGGGATGCTTTCGAGCTGGTCAATTGATTGGATATCCTGCGATGCGATCAGGGTGGCATTCTGCTTGGCCCGTCCGCGCTGGGCCGCAGCACCGTGTTCCTGAACACGGTGTTCCCCAAGCAGAGCCTGACGGTGCTGGACACCCTCGCCAACATTGGCCTCCTCTACTTCCTCTTCCTCGTCGGCCTCGAGCTCGACCTCCGCGCCATCCGCCGCACCGGCAGCTCGGCCCTCGTCATCGCCATCGCCGGGATCTCCCTCCCTTTCATCATGGGCATCGGCACCTCCTTCGTCCTCCAGCACACCGTCGCTCGCGGCGTCCCACGGGGCCGTTCCTCGTCTTCATGGGCGTCGCGCTCTCCATCACCGCGTTCCCCGTGCTGGCGCGCATCCTCGCCGAGCTCAAGCTTCTCACCACCGACCTCGGCCGCATGGCCATGTCGGTCGCCGCCGTCAACGCGTCGTGGCGTGGATACTCCTGGCCCTCGCCATCGCCCTGTCCGGCAGCGGCTCGCCTCTCGTGTCGCTGTGGGTGCTCCTATCGGGAGCCGGCTTCGTCCTCGCGGCCTTCTTCTTGCTCCGCCCTGTTCTCACGTGGATGGCACGGCGATCACCCGAGGGCGAGCCGGTGAAGGAGCTCTACATCTGCGCGACTTTGGCCATCGTGCTTGCCGCAGGGTTCGCCACGGACACCATTGGCATCCACGCGCTCTTCGGCGCCTTCATTGTCGGCATTATCGTTCCCAAGGACGGGCCCTTCGCCGGGGTCCTTCTGGAGAAGGTGGAGGACCTAATCTCTGGCCTGTTCCTGCCTCTCTACTTCGTGTCCAGCGGCCTCAAGACGGACGTGATGACCATCAAGGGCGGTCGGTCGTGGGCGCTCCTGGTGCTCGTCGTCGGGACCGCGTGCTTCGGTAAGATCGGGGGCACGCTGGCCGCGTCGCTCATCGTGCGCGTGCCATTGCGCGAGGCGCTCACGCTCGGGTTCCTGATGAACACCAAGGGGCTCGTGGAGCTCATCGTCCTCAACATCGGCAAGGACCGGCATGTCCTCAACGACGAGACCTTCGCCATCCACGTGCTCATGGCGCTCATCACGACCTTCATCACGACGCCGGTGGTCATGGCGATCTACAAGCCGGCGCGGCGAGGCCCGCCGTACAAGAACCGCGCCGTGCAGCGCGCGAGCCCCAACGACGAGTTCCGCATGATGGCGTGCTTCCACAGCACGCGCAACATCCCCACCATCATCAACCTCATGGAGTCGTCGCGCGGGACGCGGAAGCGCGGCATCACAGTCTACGCCATGCACCTCGTGGAGCTCTCGGAGCGGTCGTCCGCCATCTCCATGGTCCACAAGGCGCGGCGCAATGGCATGCCGTTCTGGAACAGGCGCCGCAACGGAGACGGGGACGGCGACCAGCTCGTGGTCGCCTTCGAGACGTACCAGCAGCTTAGCCGCGTGTCGATCCGTGCCATGACGGCCATCTCGGACCTGCACACGATGCACGAGGACGTGGTCACCAGCGCGCACCAGAAGCGGGCGGCGCTCATCGTGCTCCCCTTCCACAAGCTCCACCAGATGGACGGCCACATGGAGTCACTCGGGGACCAGTATCAGCATATCAACCAGCGCGTGCTCCACCACGCGCCTTGCTCCGTGGCCATCCTCGTTGACCGCGGCCTCGGAGGCGCTGCCCAGGTGGCCGCCAGCGACGTGTCCTACACCATAGTCGCAATCTTCTTCGGAGGCCGTGACGACCGCGAGGCTCTGGCCTACGGCATGCGTATGGTCGAGCACCCAGGCATCGGGCTCCACGTGCTACGCTTCTCGCCGCAGTCCGGCACTAGCGACCGCGCCGCCGATGACACGTTCCTGGAGGACTTCCGGACCAAGGTGGCCAACGGGAACGAGTCCGTCCAGTACGAGGAGAAGCCGGCGGAAGAGAAGGCGGAGGTCGTCGAGGCAATCAAGGCAGCAGGCCGGTGCAATCTGTTCCTGGTCGGGCAGGGCACGTCGCGCATGCCGCTGGCTGACCGGAGCACAGACTGCCCGGAGCTCGGGCCGGTGGGAGGTTACCTGGCGTTGCCGGAGTTCTCGACAGTAGCATCCGTGCTGGTGATGAAACAGTATGATCCCACGGCGAAGCACTACGACCTCGTCGAGGAGGTGGCCGAATTAGCGGTGGACGTCGACACGCCGGGGCCCAGCAACAGGGGCACCAACGCGAGCTTCCGTGCTGGATGATACCTAATTTTCTACATCACCTTGTATTTGTAATACCCTGACATGGTAGTAGTGATTAGGTGCGGCGTGGAGTTAGTCTTACCCTATTGGCAATCTAGATTGGTTGGGGGCACACCATAAGCCTTTGTAATCACCCAACCATTTTGTACAACTGAATTATCAGCGGAATTAACCCTTACATTGCGTCAAAGTTAAAAAAAGTATAACTTCAAAACAATGGAGCCATTTTAAATTTTTAATGTGTATTATAATGAAATTTGCAATCCAACAGACTATTATGATCTTTTGAGTGGCAACAAAACATAAAAAAAAAGAGTAAAGTGCATACACCATGCGTGAAGTTGCATCTTCAAAACAATGGAGTCATTTTAAATTTTTAATGTGTATTATAATGAAATTTCAATCCAACAGACTATTGTGATCTTTTGAGTGGTAACAAAACATAAAAAAAGAGTAAAGTGCATACACCATGCGTGAAGTTGCATCGTTATCAGTAGGAAACAAATATGTACACATGAAAGTGGCAGCTAATGTCCAAATGAAAAGTTTTAACTACGACACTCTTGTTCATAAGGAACAAGATTAACAACCTAAAATGTCATCCTACTCATAAGGAACAAGGTAAACAACCTAAAATGTCATCCAACATTAAACTGTACCACCAAAGGCAAAGCGCAACTGTTTGCCCTCATCTCATTACCAAAGGTCATAATCCAGATCACCTCCATCGCCATAGTCTCCACTATCATTATCATAATTCTCATCATATTCGTGGTCATGGTATCCTACGTTATCATAATTGTAATCCATATAATCCTCATTGACAAGTCTCCGCCAATATTATTCTGTAGTAATTATAAAAATATTTGCGCAAGCTCTTAAATTATGACTACCATATTGTAAAAAAAAAATAGCACACTTGGTTGTACATAAATACATGTTAGCCATAGGTAATACTAACATCGTCAGTTCCATCACCACCATTTTTTTTTCATTTTCCTTTGACAACCAACCTTCTAATTCAGAAGTAGCCTGCATGACCCAAGAATAGACCATGTAACCATATTCACATACATGCATGGAGTGCAGATCAACACTAACAATATTTTTGTTTCTTTCAAGACAAGTGTTTTCAGGCAACTATAATTGATGTGCTGCCATCTAGTGTTTTCATACGAGTGAATGGAGTGCAGATCAACACTGATATTATTTTTACTTTTTGTTAGTTGAACATATTTATTTCTTTCAGTTGTAGAGAGCACTGGAGTCAAAGAAATTTGGATATTTGCGCTGTTATATTTTCAATTCTAATATTCTATCATGCATGGTTTAGAGGAAACATGCACACACAGGTACTTTAAGAAGTGAAAAGAGACAGATAAACTTGTCGATAATTGCAATGTATATTCGCTAGCCACATGCTGATTATATATGTGATAGAAGATAAGTTAATTTATAAATAAACTTACCAAATTAGCTGTAGTTTCCTGAGCTAATGTGTCATAGTCCAGTCGTCCTTTAGCAGCCATAGCCTGTTACCATTTCGATATTAACAACATATATTTCTAGATTTTTATACATATGGTTAGATTATGAGTTCACATTATTACCCGCACAACACGTTCAACACTATTGTCTTTTCGCAGCTTCTCATTTTCCATATCAAGTCATTTCTCTCTAGCCGAAGCATGTGGTTGTGCACTTCTCTTCCTTGTCTTAATCGATTCCTTCTCAGCAATACTAATTGCCTCATCAACAATTCCCAGTTTACAATGTGACATTCTCCCCACATACTCATAGATGATAGAAGCATCAAAGTTGGGATGGCTCAGCTTTCCAATTGGGCCCAACATTTATTTGCCATTATTTCTTTGTATTGTGCCTTTTCCATAAAGAACAGAAGCATGAAGCTAAGTATAGTAACAAGGGACTCCAACTGTTATTAAATAAATATTTTTTAACTAACCCATTTATCAGTATAGCACTTTGGGCTTTGGCTACAAACACGACCATCATTTGTCCCAGGATGTAATTCATGATTGTGCAGTCAAGCACCACCAAGTCCAGGGTCAACACTAGTTTTAAGTTCCTACATTTAAAGAATAGTAACTATGCTTTCCATATGAATTGAATACTATGCATTAGTAATTTATGAATCTAAAAGAGGATTCTATCTAGTACTTTGTACCAGATATCGGTGTGTTGCCATCAAGCTTCTTGAGCTACCATGATGGTATAATTCTGTACCAAGGCAACCCTTTGCCAGTAAGGACACCTTTCTAAATTTTGGTATACTCCAATATTACAAAGGAGAGTCCAATTTTCAGAAGTTGTGCTTTTGGCTTATCATTAATTAGTGCTTCTTTTGTTGGCCAGCGATTGCCATATTCATCCACGTCTTCCTGTAGCACATTGTCGTACTTTTATAGTTTCTTGATCACTGCTTGATTCTCTTCGCTGAACATGTTAGGCATCATGTATTTGAATTTCATCTCCAAAAGTGCATCTGCTTTAGTTCTATCTTCTTGACAACACTTGAAGCACCACTGTACAAGTATGTAGGACATCAATTAATGTTACTCTACAGCTGAATAAATTATAAACATTGTAACACTTGATATTAAATAACAGGTACATTGTACATGTAAAGCTTACCTAGAATTCTTTCACGACCTGTTTATCATTCGATTCTCCATGTGTGCTGGTTTGCTTAAAATCTTCCCATATTAATACTGGTTTTGGGCCATTTATAGTATCAATAACATCTGGATATATCTCACGAATCAGAGCACGAATGACTATTGGGGGTTTGCAAGAACCCTGGTATGGATGCACTTCCCAGTTTCTATAAAAAATAGAATATGCTTGATCTTTTTATGATATAAAATCATAATATACTTAAGTCGTGTAAATAAGGAAAGTAAAAAAAAGAATAGCATGCAGCCAGAAATGTTCTTACTCGCCAACAGCCTTGATGGTGGGTTTGTCTTCTTCCTAATTCAACCTTTCACCACCAGTCCTCGATCGAGTTATCTTTCTGGCAGAAGGTTGTTGCTGCTTTGCTGACGGCAAGCCATTCCTCTCAGTACTTGGTGTTGGCCTCTCTGGCCTCGATGATGACACATGTCTATTACAACCGTCTCAAGACACTTTTCCCCGGGAGGACAAGTGGGCCAACTACTCCAGCCCTAGGCGCTATGCCCTCGTCTTGGATTATGTCTCGCTGATAATAGGCTCACCAAGACTCTCATTCATGGAGGCAGTGGCCACAATCTCATCTTTGCCAAGACCCTTAAGCAGATGGGTCAAGATGTCACAACTCTACATCCAGCAGATTCACCGTTTTACGTCATCATACCAGGCAATGTTGTGGCACCCCTTGGGTAGATCACACTGCCTGTCACCTTCGGAGCGGTAGAAAACTACCGGACTAAGTTCGTCAAGTTCGAGATCGCTGACTTACCTCCTACATCTACATGGCACTCAAGATGCCAGGTTCCAATGGCGTTATCTCCCTTTAGGGCGATATCAAATCCTACCTTTGCAACACGGATGTTGTCGATTGCGCCATGTACGTGACAACTCTAGCTGCCCAAAAGAAGTTGCCCCTCGCTTCAGATGCAACAATATATTCAGCTTCCATGGATGAAAGAGCAACATAATTCTGCTTAATGCGACAGCAAGAAATAGTGCCCTCTGCTAAAGTGAATGTATAACCAGATGTAAACTTCTAGTCATCCAAATCCCCTCGACATTTCAACATCAGTATAACTCTGAAGTTGAAGATCATGATCATTAAAACCATGTTTTATTTGTTTCTAGTGGTCTTCCCCATGATTCTTTTGATATCTACTAAGAATTCCAATAGCATGTCTATGGTCAGGTCATGTGAATAACATAGCACACATAAGACATCTCAAAGTTGAAAAATAATGGATCCATCCATTGTGTCTTTTCCTTAGGAGTACATGGACAAAATTCCTCATTGAGTTTAGTTCCCTTAACCAAACAACTCCTAAATACATTCAATTTAAATGCTAATAGTTAAATAAAGGGAGTGTTTATCCCTCATCTGAGTGATTTGGAGGCCCACATCACATGCTTTTTGGACCATTGGATCTCAAATCAGGGGCTCATATCTCCTCCTTTTCTCTCTCTGTCTCTTCCATATCCTCTTCTTCCCCGCCCACCCCCACTCTAACCTCCCCTCTCTATCCTTCATAGGGAGAGGGGGGGAGACAAAAGATTTTGGAGAGAGAATGAATATAAGCCATCTATTTCTTAGATCTAATGGTAAAAAAACTCAGTGAAGAGATCAGCCTCCAAATCACTCAGGTGAGGGATAGCTTTTCCCTAATGAAATGTGCATTCATATTATTCCTGAATATTCATTGCATACTTTATCATTTTGCGCTTGTGCTATGGTCAAGGATCTTTGGGATATATTTGCTAGATGACCTTGTATTCATAATACTATGACATGTAAGTGTTTAAGCATGGCTTGGATGTTAGTCTTAATGTTGGTGGGAATCTAGATTGGTTGCCGCACACTGGTAAGGCTTTGTAATCCAATAATTTGCACATCTGAATTAGAGCCTTACATGAATCAAGCATCAATCAAAGCAAACAAGAAATAATGTGAAAATGGGGCCTCTATCAGCGCACTACGGGAATCTAGTATTTTGCCGAGTGCCAAAAACACTCGGCAAAGCAACGATTACACACAGCAAAAGCTTTGCCGCGGGGACCTCTAACAAAGTATAGCTCCAAAACAATGCTAATGTGGTCTCACTACTATGAATACGATTTTAGGGGACACTGCCCTTGTTTTATCGGAGGCGGACAGTCCTCCCAACCACCTCTGTTAATGGCCGAGGGCCGCACCGCGGCCGGCGGCCAGCAACCGATTCTGTTAATGTATTAATGGAAGCGGTCACCTTTACCCGATCGCCTCTGTTAATAGTCAGTTAACTGAAGCGGTTAGTTATGACGTCCACTTCTGTTGACAGTTTAACAAAAACGGTTGCCCAAACCTGACCACCTCCGTTAACGGTTCATATATATATATACAACAACCCCCCTCCCCTTCTTCCCTGCAGCTCCTTCTCCAATTTTTTTATGTGTTTTGATCTCAAAACACAAAAGGTGGCTATTTTAGAAGGGGGAAGGTTTTTCCCTTGTATTGGGTGAAGAGAAACATCACTGAAGGTTGATTGCTTCCTCTCTAAACTCTCATCTCACTAGATCTAGATCTAGATCCAAATGTATGAGAGAGAAAACAGATCTAGCCACTCTCTAACTCTCAACTTTACTTTTTCATATGATTTTAGGTCACAGTCATGAAAAGTAAAGAGTGGATGTACACTTTGCTGTGAATTGGAAGCGATTTGACATTTAAAAATGTGAGAACATTTATTGCCATTGCAAAAAGGCATCGTCAGAGTCTGGGTCGGGAAGACACCATTTGTCCGTGTAATAACTGTTAGAATACACTTGTCTATCCAGACGAGGTGGTGCAATCTCACTTGATCCCGTACAGCTTCGTCAAAGACTACATAGTGTGGAAGTTCCACGGTGAAACAGATCCAAATATGGAGTCGGCGGTCATCTCTGGTGCTTCTGAACAAACCACATCAACGAAGTCGACGATGCATGACGAAGAATCCTCTGGAGGACAACAGACTGCTGCAAGTCGACTATGTCAACATTGAGGATCTTCTCAGAAATGTCGGAGAGGACGATGGAGGCGGAGAGGAGCCCGATGTGTTGACTCCCCGGCACCACCGACGAGGCATGGGCGTCGTTCAAACTAGCTGAAGCATACAAGTACTCAACGACGACGCTCCAAAGGTATGAACCTAACCAAGCAAGCAACATATTATGTGTTCCTAGATAATTATAACAAACTGGCACTCCCTCTCTACTATAACAAATAGGCCGCAGACACTGCCAGCAACCTTTTGGCACCCTACCGATGAGGATTGCCCTGACAAGTACGAGAATGGCAAGATGATGTTGCCCATCGGCGAGCTCCTCGAGTAGTAGTGGGACGTGCGGAGGTTCCATAGGTGGTATATGCATGCTTCGAAGGCAGGCATGAAGAAATTTGTGGTGAGGGTCCCTAAGGAGTACTTCCTATTGGACGAAGACTGGCGGAGGTTCCATAGGTGGTATATGCATGCTTCGAAGGCAGGCATGAAGAAATTTGTGGTGAGGGTCCCTAAGGAGTACTTCCTCTTGGACGAAGACTGCTATATATGTCCCCATTGAGTTTAAGGACATGAATAGCTTGTTATGGCGCTAGGATCTCCATGTTGCCCAAGTCCACCATTTTGCTCTGTAAGTGGATGCACCACCTCTGCATCGCTCGATCAAAATCCTTTCATTGTACTAGTAATAATGCCATGCTCACGACTTGTGCTTGTAGGATGCAAACTTATGCGATCAAGAAACTGGGTCCTGAAGATATTATTTACTTATAACCTATGCATATTACCCATAGCGCCCTCATTGGCCACAATGTACTGGACAGGGATCCTGAGCTAGCAGGGTTGAACAGGATGCAACGGGTCGAAGTCTGGGCCTATTTGAAAAACAAAATCAAGTATCGAATAGGACAATACATCTTAAAGGCCATGAAACAGATCAATGGGGATGGGTGTATCCTAGCCGCCCACCAGTTTGTGTAAGTTCAAATGATCCTTGCAATGATGATAGCTATTGGGTTCATGATTTTTTCATGTTTGAAGATCTGAGGTCCTTATCGTTTCTGTACGTGCAGCCGTGTGGGCACCTTGGGGTACTGGATTGTATTTGCGATATATCCTCAGGATGGACACACTACCGTATTTGATTCGTTGCAAGTGTCCAAGAAAGAGGGGTACAAGGATTTCGAGGACAACATTCGATAGTAAGTCACAGTCACGACACATTCTTTCCATGCATTCAAAGTTATGTTTGAATTTTGTTGTTCATGCTAGTTGGCATGGCATGTAGTGCTTACAGGAAGTACGCGGAAAAGAACGAGAACTCTGATCGGAGGTCCGCGAAGCGGAAGGAGAAATGGGGCACAAAACTAGAAGTTAAGCAAAATTTCCCGGTACGTATGAAGAATTATATGTGGTATTGCATCGTACATGCTATTTATATATATAAATACACACACTAATGACTATATATGCTACATATACGTGCATGTAGTGCTCCAAGCAACCTGTCAGCTCAGTCTTGTGTGGATTCTATGCTTGTGAATACCTTAGGTCTTGCTTGAAATTTAGCTAGAGCTGGTTGCCGCTAGAAAAATCTAGAGATTGGTGGCTCAAGCGTAGGGACAATGATACAATTCTCGAACAAACAGTCACTGACATCTGCAAGTTTGTCTTCAACGAATGTTGCGAAGAAGTTGGGGGAAACTTTTTCTATGCCAAGAGCGAGCTAGGGACTGACCCAAGGTTCGAGAAGATACGTAACTGGAGAACCAGCGATCTAAACATGAGTGACTACAAAATGCATGACCTCTTCGATTAAGCTTCTCACGAGAACATTGTAATGTACTTTTTGTGAATATTTGTATATATATTGGATGAAATGTTACTTGTTTGTGACCATTTGTGAACATTGTATGATTTTTGTATGAATTATGCTATGCGTTTACTTGAAATATATGAATTATGCCATGTTTGGGGACATTATGGTTTTCTGTATACATGTTTAACCTGACTAAATTTGATTTGAAATTCAAATAGCAGCCAAGATCGATTTTTCTTTTTTTTTTTGGGAGAAACACTTAACAGAGGCGGGCGTAATAAATTAACCAGCTCCGTTAAACAATTAACTGAGACGGTCTGTTTAAACCAATCGCCTCCGTTAATGATATTAACGGAGGCGGATGGTTTAAGACAACCACCTCTGTTAATGCTATTAACAGAGGTGGTTGGGCGACCGCTTCCGAAAACCCCAATTAACAGAAGCCCCATGGTAGAGGCGGACACTTTGCCCGCCTCCGATAACACAAAATGACCGCCTTTGATAATGTATTCTGCAGTAGTGTCTAAATAAAACACAATGATAACGTGTGCTAGGATGAAATTGCGCTGTAAGTATTGCAATCTTTGGAGTGCCATGAAAATAATTTCTGAGATAAAAGAAAAGTGAGGAAAACCTGATGTTTTCGACAAGCAAGCATCACAGTTCAATCTTTTTGACCGGAGGTCATAACAGCTTAGTTAACGAATAAACATTATTTGTTCCATACACATGTACATACTGCATCGATTACTTAGAGGGCTCTGTGATCCCAAGCCGCTGACCAAGTACTACGAATGCAGGTGTTACAGGCAGGATATAGCAAAATCATCAATTAAGAACAGAGAAAATGAGCACGGGCGAATGCCTATCTACGCCTAAGAGGGTACAGCGGCATTACTGTATCGTCGTCATGATGGGTTCATAGTAACAATAAGTCAAATATATGTATAGCTATATACTAGTTCCTCGTCTTCTCGCTCGATCGGTGATGCATATATGTTGAGCCAGCTAGAAGTTTGCCCAGCTCGTCGTGTAGGTTGCTCCGAAGTACCAGTTGGACGGGGCGACGTTCCACACAGTCACCGTGCGGCCGTCGTCGGTCTTCACCATGAACGACAAGCTCTGACCGTTGAGGTACGCTGTGCTCTGCCAGTTCATGCCCCAGTTCCTGCTCATCGTCAGCCAGTTTGTGTTGGCCCCCTTGATCCACATCTGGGACACCACACCACTGCCGCCGACATTGGCCACCGTCACCAGCTCGAAGTAGTCCCTCCCGTTGATGGTGAATCTTATGCCGCCACTCCTCGAGCACGACACTCTGCAGCAATCACGCACATTATTCATCACATCGAACGCAGATCGAGCTAGCTAGTCGTTGTGCCATCTCTTCATGTACGTTACCTCTGGTAGTTGACCGGGACGATGCCGGCTTGGTAGACGGCGATGCTAGTCCAGGCGGGCTGCGACATGTCGAAGTGCAGGCGCGGTGGGTTGCACCAGCCGCCATTGTCGCTGGGCAGCGCCCAGTTTGGCGGGCAGAAGTTGGTGGCTGTGATGGTGACCGACGTGCCAGGCCGGCACCATCCGCTCTTGCTGGTGTCACAGACGATGGTGTAGCACGCGCCACACATGGCGCCGTCGTTGAACAGCGCCGAGCTCAACGCCGCGTTGCTTAACCCGTACCCGGCGTTGTACAGATTGCCGTATCCGCAAGCGCCGCCTGCACGCACACAAGATCATTTTTCTTGTTTAGAAGAGCAACCCCTTGCATTATTGGCTGGGAGGAGAGAGCTGGCTTTGAGCATGATGAAGATGTAGAAATGGATGGAAGGAAACAAGGAACAAACCCATGGTGCCGGAGCCGTCGCTGCCACCGTAGAACGTCGCCGTTGCAGGTGTCCAGTAGTACTGGGCGTCTACTACATGGGAAGCCAATCCGAACAGCAAAGCGAGAAGCAGCACCACAGGCGCCGCTGGATTTGCCATCTTGGATCTACCTAGTTAGCACTCTATAGAGAGAACAGAAAGGCTTTGTTCTTTTGGGTTTCGTTTGTGTTTGGCTCTTTCTTGACCCTGGGATTTATAGTGGTGGCATGGTGAACTACCTCCAACTGTTACAGTGGTAGTTAGCAATCAAGTTCCTGGTTCGTTAATGGTATTGGTACTATTAGCGAGCAGCGTGGCCATTTCAATTGAATGCATCTGTTCGTTCTTTGACTTTGATACATGGCAAGATTTCAAATTAATACAAAACAGATATCTGACGTGTTCTCCATGTTCGGGAGACTGTAAAAAAGCTTTCTTTCCCTGCAGAGAAATTCCCGCGTCCATGTGCCCTAACCTTAGATTCCTACTGAGGCACATGCATGTGATGGGGGAATCCTTCAAGCTGAAAATTTCAACCAGGAAACGTTGGAAAGAAAATTATTAGTAAGTTAACTTTTTTTAGTAAGTTAACTTGACATGTTTGAAGTCGGTGGAAATGGAGAGAGAATATTTAAGGGTGCATTGCTTCTGCATATATAAGTTACTAACCATTGCCTCATGCATGATACCATATGTTAACGACAATAGTGTGTCAACTACTGAACATAGATCAGATCTATTTGCCACCCAGAGAAGATGGTTATGCCGTTTATTATCAATGTTGTCATCTAAAGTATGCAATAATGCCTTGACAAAAGTAGATAGAAATGTGATAGTCTACATATGGACATATAGAACAGATGATGGTTTAGTGGTTAGCAGTGTCAACAAAAGTATGATACATTGATACAATGTCTTGAGAAAGAACAAGTTATGAGATTGACACCCTTGTTTCTCTTTCATTGCTACATATATCTGTAAACCAAAAACCAAACAGTCATCTGTGACGTGTGCATACGCCACCGCCCACCAGCGTTTATCTGCAGACTCGAGTCTGTGGCTTCAAGAACCTGTAGAGAGTAAGTACTAGCTAGTAGCAAGAGCTAGGACCTATAAGGGTATGTTCTTCAGGAAATTATAAGATTTGCACACCAATAATCTTCATCCAGGGGTCCATCATTATCACGGCGTACACCGCCGTACCTTCCGGCTGGACGGACAGATTCAACCAGTTGAACGTCGTTCTTAACTCAAATTCCCCTGCAGGTCAACCATGCACTAGTGGCACTGCCCATATTTTTAATGTCACAAAATTCACTTTGTGCTGCGTAGTCGTGAATAGTTTGTTTTGTGGAGCCCGCGAACTAAGGGTGTAGAACATGATCACATGGGGAATTTACGCCCATATTACTACTTCGAAACGCGTTACAATCATTATAAGTTTATTAATAATGGCTGGTGATTTCCAGAAGAGCTGACGGATTGCTAGATCTAGAGGTTAAGTACGGTGGTTAAGATTCCATCGCCATGTTGGGATTGCTTCTCCGATCTCTGTTGCTCCTCGATCTGCACTGCTTGGACTTCATGCGCAACGCACATGCCTGCTAACAGAGATAAGCTCCCATGAGCTCTAGTTTTTGTTGTATCCATGTGAGTAGAGCAAAGAAGGGAGTCTAGTTACGTTTGCACCGCATGATATGCTAGAAATGGCCATTAGTACTGTGCAGATAGAGCTTATACTTGTGATTGAAAATTGACAAATCACATACCATAAAGAAACTATATATACCGTAGCTGTTTTGAATTACTGAAAATTCAGATGGAGCACGAAAGAAGTAGCCAACGCATGTCCAGCAGAGTTTTCTGCAATAAGTAGGACACTGAATTCGACAACTACCTCCTGCATGCGCTATCTTCGTCGCACTCAGATCATTGCCCAATTTTGCTCTCAAATCAGGGCCCACGGCGATCGACGACACCCTTCATATTTAAAAACTTCTAGTGTAAGCGCTACATACCCAGATTTCGACACCAGACCTTTCCATCGTGTCTAGGTCACAAACTTCATGTAACAGCGTGAGCACTAAAACGTTGGAGTTCGTCTATGTTCTTCGAGGCCAGAATGATGATGTTCGTGGCAAAGGAGGTCATCCTACGCATGTACTAAAGCACAGGATGTCAAGAGCCCCTCTCATCGGGGAATGTTGGCTTAGTGGGAAACTAAAAATGTGCATCTTGGGGGAAACTAAAAATATGGCCAAATTCACCTAATTATCCAACAATTCATCATCACTTTGATAACATCACAATATCACCGCATGACAAGGCCCCGGGGCTGGATGGCTACACGGAACTCTTCTTCAAGCACTGCTGGTCAACAATCACGTTGGATCTAATGGCTGCGATAAACACTCTGCATAATTCAAGATGCGCCGACCTCAACTTGCTAAACAAGGCTAACATCACCTTGTGGCCCCAAGGAGGAGGGAGCGGAGGACATCCACGTTTTTAGGCCCATCAGCTTAATATACGCAGTTGCAAAAATCATTACCAAGATGCTTACAGTGTGCCTCACTCCATTAATTCATGAATGAGCTTCTAAACTGACGCCAGGCTATAGGGGAGACGACTGGCTATAGGGGAGGCGTGCGAGCCTGTTTGCTGAGTGTGAGGCGCATCGTGTATTGTTTGCCGAGTGTGAGGCTTCGACACTCGGCATCGTGTAAAGTTTGCCGAGTGTGAGGTGTCGACACTTGGCAAAGAGTTGTTATCGCCGAGTGCTTTGGTTATGCTGAGTGTCGGATGCCGGACACTCGGCAAACAGGGGCTCTACCGAGTGCTCGAAATTTGGCTCTCGTCGGACTCCTTGACACTCGGTATATGCGGGGTTTCCGTATTGAAGGACATAGCGCCGGTGCTTTTTAGATGAACAAAAGGGGAAAGAAAAACTGTGGCCGAAGCATGAAAACAGATGGATCATAAATTATCGTTCCGCCTTCAACCTTTCACTCCTGCATGAATTTTTCTGCTTATGGAATCTAGCGCGGGGTATTGAGCTACAATTTACATGCCAACTCGTGGAAGCTCACGCAAAACAGATGTCACTCGGTGGCTTATGCATAGAAAGCCCAGTTCCTTGATGCACCAAGAACCCCAATTTTGCTAGCATCTGTATCGCATGGGCACCGTCGAGGTGCAAATTCTTTGCATGGCATGTTACAAGATAGAGTATGTACCTCTTATAGGCTCGAGCGGTGCGGATATGACCATAGTCCAACCTGTCCATTATGGATATGTGTCATGGAGACAGACCACCACTTACTTGCAGAATGTCGACTCACAAAATGAATCGAGCCACAGATGGCTACATGGACATCTCACCTAGAACTTGATCCGAGCGAATGGCCACAAAGTACGACATGTCTGGAATGGTGGTCGAATATCACAACAACGCCAGGTATACCACGAAAGGCAACAAATAGCTTAACTCTTCTTATCATTTGGGAGATATGGAAGGTCAGAAACTCGACAATTTTCAGGCACCACGTGGAAGCGATGCCCACAATTGTAGCAAAAAAAAAAAAGAAAAAAGAACGAGGTGACCGCGTGGATCGTGGAAGGGGTCAAATGCCTAGAGAGTCTCCTAGTGCAACAATAATAACCTTTTAGTTTTGACCACCTCTAGCCGGCTTTTGTAAATTTCTTATATATCAATGAAATAAGCACACTTTTGTGCCCATTCGTTCAACAAAAGAATGATCTAACATGGTACACCTAATGCTCTCATCGTACACTGAAGAAATACATAGTTTATTCCCATCTGTAGATGGAGATGCGTTGAGGTGTATACACCAAATCTGTGTCAGAAGAAATTATAGAAACTAAACTTCCCTAGAGCTGGTACTAGTTGAAGGTTGGTGTCGGCAAGTTATGCTGACTTGGCTCTCGAGGGGATGCCCCGAGAGAAGGGTTTGAGGAGAAGTCGTCGAGAATCTAGAATCAAAGGTGACAAGAGACGATTTAGACAGGTTCAGGTCGCAATATGCGTAATACCCTACGTCCTGTATGGTGTATCTTGTATTGATCTGGTGTTTCGAAGGGGGTCCCTGTCTCCCCTTGTATATGCCGGAGGACAGGGTTACATAGAAACTGTATAGGAATATGAGACTTTTACAAGTTAATCTCTAATTTCTAATACAGCCTATCCTAACCGACTAGGACTAATCCTTGTCTTGTGCGTCAAGTCTTGTACTTGGGCCGACCCATAGGATGGCCTGCCAGGATTGTTTAGTCCGTCAGGACTCTACACCGTCAAGCCCCCGAGCACCTTATCTCCTGAAGGACAGCTTTGTTGAAAATACATAGTTCTTTGAGATCCGTCATGCTTGTTTAAAACCCACAGGGTTCCTTACTTTTGGAAGTTGCAACCATGCTGTCCAAAAGGTAATGAAGTGCTCATAAATCTTTCTGAAGTTCGGATTGGTGCGCACCGAATAGGTGCGCCCAATTGGGCAGCCCCCGAGCCTCGTTTATCCTCGAAGAAGAAATTCGAGGCTCTTTCGAAGTCCGAATCTAAAGAGAATCAATTTCCAAAGAAGTCCGAGTTCTTTTAGAACTCCTTTGAGTTTATCAATTGAGGCCAAGAAATTTCAGAAAAATATTTTCTGAAAATATTCCCGCAGCCCCCGAGCCTAAATTTGAACGAATTCAAATATAGGATCAAGGAAGGACCAAAATTGAAAAGTACCAAAGTAACGATTCGAAAGGTCAATATAAACCGTTTGCCTCCCATGTATCTGTACTCACTTTTGCGAAACAGATCTAGGGTTAGCGATAGTTGTTTTGTTTAGCAATCCGAGATCTGCGCACACAAATCCTCAACTGCCTCAAGCCCAAATCCCATCCACACCAAAACTCAGCAAACCACAATGGCCGGTGGTGAAGGATCCAGCCGAAGCAAGAACGCGAAGAGGAAAGCCAAAGCAATGAAGGAAATCGCTGTATCTGAAGAAGCGACACCAGTTAGAGACAACCAATGCCTAGAAGATCCAATTAGTGACTGGCCAACCAGTACACTAAAGGAAAAACACATCAAGAATCTGGAAACTGATGGATTCATCTCAGCGCAAGAAATCAGCCGGTAGAGGTGTGCTCATGGACATGAATACCCCACAGAAGAAACCGAAGAAATCACGGTATGGAAGGCTTTTTACAAAGTTGGATTTGGTATGCCTACTTGCAATTTCTTGGGACGCATTCTACAGTCTTATGGAATAGAGCTTTGCCACTTGAGCCCCAACTCCATTCTAAACTTATCCATCTACATCCATCTGTGTGAGGCTTTCCTAGGAATAGGCCTACATTTTGCGCTATTCTGCCACCTCTTCAGAGTCAAGACATCAAGCGGACCATCCCAAGTAGTTGGTAAGGTGGTAATTCAATTCTGCCAAGGCATGAGGCCTCTATATCTGGAATATACCACCAAGGAGAGTCTTAAGGACTGGCAGAAGGAGTGGTTTTATGCTTCGAACCATCAACCCCAACTATCCAGCCGCTCAGGGCAGCCTCCAGTAATGAAGCCGAACTGGAGTGAATCGGTTGGAGTGAATCAAGAGATGCAGATCCCGGAGTTGTTGAACATGATCCGAGATCTAAAATCACAAGGATTGACAGGAGCTGGTGTCTACAAATCTTTTCTGATGAGGAGGATTCAGCCCTGCAAACAACGCTGTAACCCAGGGTACTCATACCCTGGGGAGACTGATCCCTCGCAGAATTATGGTGGACCACTCCGAAATTATTCCAAGTTAAGTACCCACTGACCACTAACCAAGTAGTCAGGCACTTAATTCGGAATAAGCTGGAGCGCCGTCGGATTATACCCGATTAACCACGTACTTTCACGATCGAAACAACATGCGTGCCCACACGAAGGTGAGTCCCAGAAATTACAACATTCCACAAGTTCAACTTAAAATAAATAGTCTCATCGAGTTATTACAAACCAAGTCTGAATTTCAAATGGAAGTACGAGAGTTCAAAGCAGCGGAAATAAACTAACGACGATACATAGCAACATCATAATGAAGTCGTCCATGGTGCTACTCCTCCCGATCCTCGGAAGAGGACGGAACCCACTCGACGTGCCAGCCAGGAGGAACCTGGGCAGGCCAAGCGACGGAATTCACCGCCTCATCCAAAGCAAAATCTAAAATAATAGCCACAAGGAAGGCTGAGTATACTAATACTCAGCAAGGCTTACCCGCCGGGTGAAAACTACATCACCGACTCCTAGACATGAGAGGCTTTTGGCTGGTGGTTTTGTTTGCCAGAAAGCAGCAAAGAGAGGATCCTTACTTTTATTATTTTAGCATCAGGTTCTAGTAATTTTAACTATTCTAGATGAGCAACCTTTCTAAGCATACAAGTAATGCAATACAATTTAGTACATACAACAAGTTCATCATTCTCATAGTTTCACTTGTTACTCAATGCAGCACAGCGGTCAAGCAGTCTCATTAACCTTTCCCATCAATCCACAATTCGGCGCCGGGTCCACTTCCTTAGGATACAAGGTTATCGGATACTCGCGGACTCAGCCGGCCGATCTCACGCATGTAGCCACATGTGTACAGCAAGGGAAATACATTTCCAAGGAAAGATGGCTATCGGTCCTAGTTGTATCAATCTGGTACCGGGCTTAGTGATTCCCATAGGTCGGCACGTGCGTGGTACGTTCAAAAACTTGACACACAGATACCACACGTTACGACCTTAATCCAATTATCATACACGGACGGGAGATCTACACATACCATCCCGTCCGTCCATCCTTATGATTCCAACATAAGTGAAGATAAGCAACTCCTATCACGTGAGTGACAGGAAATCACTCGACTTGTAACGGTCCTAAAGCATTGCATTATCGACCTTATCATACTAGTATTTCAAGACATAGGTATTAGAATTATGCAACTAAGGTATTCAAACAACTCCTTGAAACATAAATGCACAAGCATAAATAATTCATAGTTGCACAATTTAAAGGTTAGGTTATGCTCCGGGGTTTGCCTTCTCGAGCTACACCGGTGCAGACTCCGGATCAATCACGATGACGTTGGCACCACCTTCGGGATCTTCATCTTCGTTGGCGGCGACGAGATTGTAAGTGCCGTCAGCGAGAGCGCCTTCTACATGAGATGCACAAGTTTAAGGGTTGCTGCCATTTTTAGGTTTAAAAGTTAAGACACTTGAAGGCCATATTCACCTAGACACCAAGGTATACCATTCTTTTCTTCACAAGAATAGAAAAGGGATGCCAGGCTTAAAACTTTACTTGATGGTGATTGTGTACACATATAAAACAATTAACTATAATTTCTTATGCAATGGTTTAGTTCTGAAATTTAGCTTCACTTGCACCATATTAGCTTAATTATTAAAACACAATTTACTCTAGTTCCTTCTCATTTTTGTTTCTCTGTTTCTGTTCATCCTTTTTATCTACAAACTTTATGAAGGCTACAGGAGTATAAGAGCTAAGCTCACCCCAAAATTTAGCTAAAACTGAGCTGTACGGAATTTATTAAAATTAGTACAAGTTGCTGCTCAAAGAATCAAGATTAATTCATATAAAAACAAAAATACTTCCAAAACAAAAGTTTCTCTACCAGAGCTAGTCCTGAGTAAAAGAAGAGCTTTGGCCAAGTGGTAGCTAAAAATAACACTTGGACAACCCCAAATAATTGCCCAACCAAAAACCTACACCTATTTATTTTATAGCCTAAACAGGGTCAAAAATTAAGTTTAGCATTTGTCTAGCATGTGTCAACAAGTTTCTATACCTCTGGTGAAAGCTGGTGATCTTTGGCTGCATGAAATATTTTTAATAAATGTAGAACTGAGCTAGCACAAAAATCACTAAACAATTCATAACTAAAGTTACAGGCCATAATTTTAGGTCCCCTTTGGACACAGTGCTACTACAAGTCGTACAGACAACATATCCAAAGTTCAGCTACAGAGGAGTTCAGGATTTCGAATGGTGCACAAAACTCTAAAAGCTGAGTTTGAATTTTAATTCAAAAACCATTCACCAAAAGTGTAAGCATGCAAACATGAGATTGGAGTTTACAACCTCACGAATGCAGGGAGTATTTTTGTGCATTTTTATGATTTTTCTATGATTTTTAACGGATTTTACAATATCTTAGAAAATTGAACTAGATCTAAAGAATCTTTTTACGCCGGGAACCCTAGATCTTTTAAAACCTTACGAAAGGGTCCTTACACTTTGCACTCATGCCCCTAGCACTAAAATGGGGAACGCGAAAAGGCCCTTGGCCTCACCGGCGGCCGGATTCCGGCGAGGGCACGGCGAGCCGGTGCGGGGGAAGTGGGGGAGCGCGTAGAGGAGCTCACCGCGACTTGATTGGGAGAGGAGCCGAGGCCGGGGGTGGAGTGGTGAGGTCCGGCAACGTCGGGCGGAGGACTGCTGCTCTGCTTCGACACCAGCGAGGTGGGGTGGCGCTCGGGGTGGGGAAGACGGTCTGCGAGCTTCACTGAGGGTCGAGGAAGCTCATCGCGGCGTCGGTGTGGCGGCTGCTGGATCGGAGCGGGCGATCGACGGTGAGGTGAAGCATGGCAGCAGCAATGGTGCTTCGGCGAGGTGGTTTGGGGTCGCGCGAGCCACGGGGTCACTATTCCTCTTATAGGGGAGGTAGAGGAGCTTCAGGCGAGGCTAGAAAAAGGGGTTGGATAACTCGGCACGGCAGGGAGGTGCTCGGGGCGCGCATGCGCGTGGCCTTGGCGCTCAGGCGGCCATGAGTGCGCTTGGCGAGCTTTGGGCCGAGCACGCGCAGGATTGGGGGCTGGAGATGCTCGGGCAAGGATGCGGGATGGCGTAGGTGAGCGATTGGGCACGAGAGCGGGTCGCGAGGAGCTCTGTCCGGCGTGCGCCTCTGCTGGCCAATCGTAGGGCTTTGCGCGGCATGATGTCACTCGCGCGGCGAGGCTTGTCAGAGCGCGGACAGAGCACGACTTGACCGGACGTTGGTGCTGGCGTGTGCACGGGGAGGATAGACACGGCTGCAGCGGCTTTGGCCGGCCAGATGGGGTCGCCGCCGCTCGCCGGCCACGTGGCGGCCGCTGGCAGCCTCGGACAGCCCCTGGCCGAGCTGGCTGTCGGGGCGCCTGTGGAGCTCCCCGGATCAACAATGATTTTCTCCAAAAAATTGAACTAAGCATTCAAAAGTGCAAACAAAAAAGTTAGAGTTTGAGAGGTGGTACACAACTTTCTTTTTGGGGTGAACCTGAATTGACGAATTTTTCAAGCTCAAACAAGTCATGTTTGAAAAGGTGTTCAGCATAGTTTTTAGAGTTTTTGAGGGGCTTAACTACAACATTTGAAAAAGTTCCCAGCAGTAACTAGGTTTCATTTGTGATGACAAACAACTTTTATTTTTGGATATTTTCAAGTTTAGTAAGAAAATTCTGAGATCTCGGTTGGGTGTCACAATAGCCCTTTTGAATTTTAAACTTTGAGTTTGAAACCCAATTTAAGTGTGTTTTCATCCTTTTTGCTTTTCCCCAGTTTTTAGTGTATTTTTAAAGTTTTAAACATCAGGGATGTCACAACCGACCCCTCTTAAAAGGAATCTCGTCCCGAGATTCGATTGTGCTTAAGGACAAGTAGGGAAGAGGATAACTTGGTCTTAGGAAGGAAGTCGGGGAAGTTCTTTTTAAGATACTCTTCGGTTTCCCATGTGGCTTCATCTTCAGTGTGATGACTCCACTGAATTTTGTACATTTTAACTCCTTTTCTTTGTGTCTTTCTCTCCTTCTCATCGAGTATCTCGATAGGATGCTCATCATAAGAAACATCCGGCTCAACCGAGAGTTCTTCTTGCTCGACAACCTCGGTTGGAACACGAAGACACTTTTCGAGTTGGGATACATGGAAAACATCGTGCACAGCGGAGAGCTTCTCGGGAGCCTCACACGATATGCAACCGGTCCACATTGCTGAGTGATTTCATATGGACCAATATAGCGAGGTGCAAGTTTTCCTTTCAACCCAAACCTTTGTACACCCTTGATCGAGGAGACTTTGAGATACACATGATCGCCGACTTCAAACTGAAGGGGCTTCCGTGTTTGATCAAAGTAACTCTTTTGTCGAGATTGTGCGGTCTTTAAGTTTTCACGGATGATCCTAACCTTTTCCTCTGCTTCTTTTACAAGGTCAGGGCCGTATGTGTATCTCTCACCTGCCTGAGACCAACACAACGGTGTCTGACATCTTCTACCATACAAAGCTTTGAATGGTGCCATTTTTAAACTTGCTTGGTAGCTATTGTTATAAAAGAATTCAGCCAGAGATAAACATTTCTTCCAATTCTTCTCATAATGAATAACACAAGCTCGAAGCATATCTTCAAGGATTTGATTTACCCTTTCCGTCTGCCCATCGGTTTGAGGGTGGTATGCTGAACTACGGATCAGTTTTGTGCCTAGGGATAGTTGCAAATGTTCCCAAAAGCGTGCCACAAATTGTGTACCACGATCTGAAATTATCATCTTGGGTACCCCATGTAAACAAATGATCCGTTCCAAATAGATTTCAGCATACTTCATAGCGGTATAGGTTGTGTTGGCCGGAATGAAATGCGTGGTCTTGGTGAGTCGGTCTATGATAACCCAAATGGAATCATGCCCTGGAGGAGTTTTGGGAAGTCTAACAATGAAATCCATGCTTATATCCTCCCACTTCCACGAGGGTATAGGTAGAGGTTGAAGAGTACCAACTACCTTCAAGTGACTAGCTTTTACTCGTTGACAAGTGTCACATTCCGACACATATTTGGCAATTTCTCTCTTCATTCTTGTCAACCAAAAATTTTGTTTAAGATCTTGGTGCATTTTAGTGCTATCAGGATGGATAGAAAATTTGGAAAGATGAGCTTCATCTATAATTTTCCTTTGGAGTTTGGCGTTCTTGGGCACCACTATCCGATGTCCAAACCACATCACTCCCTGCCCATCCAGCCGGAAGCACTTATATTTTGCTTTTCCCTTTGCCAATTTTCTTTTGAGGATTTTAATGATGCATCATTTAGTTGGGCCACAACAATCTGGTCGTGCAAGGTTGGTTCGACAGAGATATGGTTGAAGTACCCATGGGGAACAATCTCCAAGTTCAGCTTTGCCATTTCATGGCACATGGTGTCAGCATAGGACTCCACGGAAAGGCAGTGACAGTGAGCCTTGCGGCTTAGAGCATCCGCAACCACATTGGCCTTCCCAGGGTGATAATGCACACTAAGATCATAGTCCTTAGCCAACTCCAACCACCTTTGTTGCCTCATATTCAAATGTGCCTGAGTGAAGACATATTTAAGGCTTTTGTGATCGGTGTATATATTGCATGGAACACCCATCAGGTAATGTCTCCAAATCTTGAGAGCATGAATAACCGCTGCCAACTCAAGATCATGAGTAGGGTAATTTTGCTCATGCGGTCGGAGTGCTCGAGAAGCATAAGCAATGACCCGGATCTCTTGCTTAAGGACACAACCAAGTCCGGTGTCTAAAGCATCACAATAGACATCATAGGGTTTGATGCTGTCGGGTTGAGCTAAGACTGGGGCAGTAGTTAAATGTTTTCTCAAGGTGTGGAAAGCTTCTTCGCATTTGTCACTCCACTCAAATTTGACTCCCTTCTTTAAGTGTTCGGTCATGGGTTTAGCAATCCGAGAGAAATCCGGAATGAAGCGGCGATAGTAACCGGCTAGACCCAGAAAACTCCGAATGTCATGGACAGAGGTGGGTGGCTGCCAATCCATCACCTCTTGTACCTTGGTTGGATCCATGGATATGCCATCCTTGGAAACCGTATGACCCAAGAATTTCACACTTTCTAGCCAGAATTCACATTTGGAGAACTTGGCGTAGAGTTGATGAACTCTCAGCCTTTGAAGAACAATGCGAAGGTGTTCGGCATGCTCTTCTTCATTCTTAGAATATATGAGAATATCATCAATAAAGACCACCACAAACTTGTCAAGCTCGGACATGAAAACCGAATTCATGAGGTACATGAAGTAGGCTGGGGCATTTGTAAGCCCAAAAGACATGACCAAGTATTCATAAAGTCCGTAGTGGGTAGAAAAGGCAGTCTTCGGAATGTCACAAGGACGAATTTTTATTTGGTGATAGCCAGAGCGGAGATCAATCTTAGAAAACACTCTGGCGCTAGCAAGTTGATCAAAAAGGACATCAATGCGGGGAAGTGGATACTTGTTTTTGATGGTCACCGTATTAAGAGGTCGGTAGTCAATACACAACCTCAAAGAGTGATCCTTCTTCTTCACAAAAATAGCCGAACAACCCCATAGTGACACACTAGGACGGATGAAACCCTTGTCCAGCAATTCTTGGAGTTGAATTTTTAATTCAGCCATTTCATTGGGTGGCATTCTATAAGGTCTCTTTGATATAGGTGCTGTGCCAGGTTGAAGTTCAATTACAAACTCAATGTTCCTATCCGGCGGCATCCCATGTAAGTCATTCGGAAAAACATCGGCATACTCACATACCACCGGAATGTCTTTTAGTTGTGTTTCTACCATGGTATAGGCACAAGCATTGGCGCATTTCCGGTGTGGCAACTAAAGTGCACTAAGCCCATGTAAAGGCGAGTTTATCTCCACAACCCTTTCGGCAACATCTAGCACAACCTTATGTTGAGTCATCCAATTCGCCCCCAAAACAATATCAATTCCTTCCAATCCTAGCGGAATCAGATCAGTAGGAAAAAATTTACTACCCAGCTTGATTGGTACTTTTCGAGTGACTTGGTTGGATGCTATTTTACCTCCCGCTGTTGATATCACATATGCTGATTTGGTGTGATATGATTTTAACCCACATTTTGTATTAAACCCCATGCTTATAAAACTATGTGTTGCCCCCAAATCAAACAATATCACAGCAGGTTGGTTGTGGATAAGAAAGATACCAGTCATGTCCGGTGCTCCCTCAGGTAGGTCAACCAGGGTGGTGTAGTTGAGCCTTCCCTGCCTGTCTTGGACTCGCTGTTGCTTGCCCTTGTTCTGCTAGTTCCCAGGGCGCTGATTCTGAGGCTTGCTCTATGGACAGTCCTTGATGAATTGGCTACTACTGCCACACTTGAAACATGAGTAGCCACCTCCAGGACGAAGCGGCTGCTGCATGTTTTGCCTTGGCGCCTGTTGTTGCTGCGACGGTGGTGGGACACGAGGTGCACCCTGCTGTGGTGGCCTGGCAACCCAACGCCCACCCTGAGGTGTCCTCTGCTGTCCCTGCGGTGCAGCCGGTGGAACCAAGCGGAACCTCTGAATTTGCCCACATGAAGGGGCAGCAGGAGCCTTTCTTTTCTTCTCGGCCTTATGAGCCAAGTTAGCGTCTTCCTGTGGCAACGCGTGTAATGGTCAACTGGGCCTTGAGATTGGAATTGAGGCCACGACGGAACCTTTCCATCTTCTTTTCATTGGAATCAGCATGATGACCCGCATAAGGACATAGACCATTGAAGGCCTGGGTGTACTGGAGCACAGTGCGGGTTCCCTGAGTCGGAGCCAGGAACTCGTTTAGCTTCCTCTCAACAAGTCCAGCAGGAATATGGTGGGCTTTGAAAACAGTCTTGAATTCCTCCCACTTAATGACATGGTTCTCCTGCTGAAGAGCTAGATAGTTCTCCTACCACAGGAGAGCTGTGCCACCGAGCTGCTGTGCTGCAAAAACCACCTTGCGGTTTGAAGTACAAGGTGTAGTCAGGATGGAGAACTTGGATTCGATGGCCCGAATCCACGCATCAGCTTCCAAGGGTTCCTCGGCTCTTGAAAACACCGGAGGGTGAGTAGCCAAGAAATCCTCGTACCGAGCCACCTAATGTGGAGGAGCACGATGACGACCCTGCTGTTAGTGCATCATCTGTTGCTGCTGTTGCAGATTTCGGAGGATCTCTGTTTGGGTGGCATACAATTGCTGTCACGTAGGGGGTTGTTGCGGTGGCGGTGGTGGTGGCTGTTGCCCTTCCTGCCCTTGCGGGTTGGCGTTGGAACCGCTAGCATCATGACCGCTGCATGTGATAGCCATCTGTACTAGGTACTTGTATTAGCCACAATCTATAAGCTTGCATAAATCAATGACAAGATAGAACGTGGCAATGTAATGAAGTTTACTGCGTAAGGATAACATATCAGCAAGCAGTTTTGGAAGAAAAATCGTATCTACCAACAGGAGTCAAGTTAGATGCTCCATTTCGGCCAGTAGCTTGGAAATTTTGTACCCTACAACTTTCGTGTTTGGCTCATAACCCAAATCGAGCTAAAGCTAGGCCGAAAAATTCAAGTTTCAGTTCCCCGTTTTTGCTGTTTTTCAGGAGGCCGAGCTGTAGTGTTTTGGTCGTCATTTTAATTTCTCTTAACCAATAAGGTTGAATTTGGTGAGCGTTTTATTTGACAAATTTCAGACAACTTTGTAGTTCATGTCACAGCCCAGATGTGAAGGGAAAACACATTAATAATTAAATCAAGGGTATTTGCAGAAAGTTTTCAGCACAACCGTTACAACCATACTCAAGTTTTTGGGGATCCCAAATCTCATGCCAAAGGATTACATGTTCAAAAGCTTAAAGAAAAAATCAACTCCAACTAGCCTATTACATCATGAAACCAAAATTTAGGCTACGCGGAGAAGTAACTTGCTACCGAATGCTCCTAGAAGTCGTCTAGGTTGTTAACTGTAGCTTGGCTGCCCAGGGGAGACGGTGGAGCTTCAAGAGGTGGCATATCATCCTCTGTGTCCATATCTGATTCAGGGGATTCTTCTCCCCAATTTTCTCCACCCTCATTAAGAAGGTGCTGGGTATCATGGGCAGCTAGCATGGCATTGGCATGCTCCAAGTCAGCCTGCACATTCTCTAGCTCATCTCTCACTTGAGTTAGCTCATTGTTGGCATTATTATGCTCCAGGTGGAGGTCAGCCAACTGTCTCTCCAAGTCTGCAATCATAGCATCCCTGATAGTCACCTCTATGGATAAAGAGGTTCTCTCTACCCCAAGGTCACGAGCACGAGCAGACAGATCAATAGCAAGGTTGAGCGCTTCATTTTGAGACCGCCCCAAGAGTGACTGCAGCCTGTGATAAGCCCTGATCCACCTCATCAAGAGCACGGCTGCTGCATTGGGGTTCGCTGCCACCCTCAGAGGTGAGCTGAGATAGCGTCTCATCCAGTGAGCATCGTCAGCTTGGACGGGTGGAAAGAGTCCAAGGAGCTGGTCCGCCACTAGTTCAGTATTCTAGGCGCAAAATGAGCTGATCCCATTGAGTGCAGCCATCTCACAAGTTGCTTCCAGATGATACCCATGGACTTCCACGCCCCATGTTGGAGAGCTTGGGCACGGTGGGTGGCGGTACACAACCAGACGCACATGGCACCAAGTCACACCACGGTCACGGAGGATGGTTCTCTCATATTGAGGCGGGTTGGGGTAGCCAAGAGCCTGCAGCACGGACCAAAAGATGTTGGGGAAACCCTCGCAACCAAGGCAGTCCGAGATGGAGAAGCCATTGGGGTAGCTAGCAATGTCAGTACGGCCGTCCATCTGAACAAAAGGTCAAGTGTGAGAACCAATTAAAGCCAAAGAAATTAACAACAGATTCTGAACAGGGTAGTAAAAGTGGTAAAACTCAAAATCTACGAACCCAAAAATTCCCAAACTTCACCAGAACATTGTTTAAATAATTTCAGACAAGTTTCATGTTGAAGTCTTGAGCAGAAACAGTCGTTAAGAAGGTATAAGAATTCATTTTCCAACTCACTGTTCCAGAAAATTCCAGCAAGCATAACTCTTAATTGACCAAACCAAAATTGTTGAAATTTCTACAGAATAAACTAGACAACATTTATGAAAACTTTCATATTGAACACTTTTTATTTGATTGGGTTTTCAGGTTTGAAACGACCATGCAAACAGAACCATTTTCGACATAGCTCGCACACTTTACTAGATAGGTTTTGGATTTTCGAGACGGGTATTTAGTGAGCATGCAACATTATTTATAAGAGTTTCAGCGAATTATAGATGCACGAACGGCCTACTCGTTCTCACCAACACACGTGCCAATAAACTTTTGGCATACGAAGTCAGTGCCGGTGGCTAGGCAATATTCGTCTGTCCCTATATTAACTAGCCGAACTTTTCTAACCGTCCAACTTACGGAATCGTGGTTAGTGTACCTGCAAAAAAATTCCATTCCAGAGCATTTACAATGAACCTCCCATGCCAGCACTCACGGAAGCGTTCCCATTCATTACCACCCACTATAGTGGTGGCACCTGAACGTTCAACATTGAACGGGCAATGCTTCATATATCACCAAGACAACATATTGACAATTTCATACGCTCATGAAATAGCGTATTGACTTTGTGCCGCCATCATATTTGCATATGATGCCGTGGTACGCTACAGAAATCGCCGTACCTTGCGCACACCATGCTATTCTAATTTCATACGCCATCCAATAGCGTATTGACTATGTGCCGCCACTATATTTTCATATAGTGTCGTGGTATGTTACAACAATCGCCGTACCTTGCGTCCACCATTACGAAAAATAAATGATAGAATGAAATTTGATGGGAGTCAGTATAATATATAATTAGCCACCTATCATATCGTGATCCCTTAACCCACATAGGCTTCACGCTCTATACATCATCCTTAGCGGTCCTATGGATAGCACGACGGAAGCAAAAGTTGGCAAGTTTTACTTCAAAAATGTTTGTTTAGGGTCTGTTGCGCATGTTTCGGCTCTGATGCCAGCTGTGGCGGACCACTCCGCCCTACAAACAACGCTGTAACCCAGGATACTCATCCTCTGGGGAGACTGATCCCTCACAGAATTGTGGCGGACCACTCCGAAATTATTCCAAGTTAAGTACCCACGGAGGACTAACCAAGTAGTTAGGCACTTAATCCGGAATAAGCTGGAGCACTGTCGGATTATACCCGATTAACCACGTACTTTCACGATCGAAATAACACGCGCGCCCACACGAAGGTGAGTCCCAGAAAATACAACATTCCACAAGTTCAACTTAAAACAAATAGTCTCATCGAGTTATTACAAACCAAGTCTGAATTTCAAATGGAAGTACGAGAGTTCAAAGCAGCGGAAATAAACTAACGACGATACATAGCAACACCATAATGAAGCCGTTCATGGTGCTACTCCTCCTGATCCTTGGAAGAGGACGGAACCCACTCGACGTGACAGCCAGGAGGAACCTAGGCAGGCCAGAAAGCAGCAAAGAGTGGATCTTTACTTTCATTATTTTAGCGTCAGGTTCTAGTAATTTTAACCATTCTAGATGAGCAACCTTTCTCATAGTTTCACTTGTTACTCAATGCAGCACAGCGGTCAAGCAGTCTCATTAACCGCGAGAAGCGGACAGTTCGAACCAAATTTCATTACCTGGACAAGGAAACCCAACACACATGGATAATGCTTGCTATAAAAGGCACAAACACTTCCCAACCTTTCCCATCAATCCACAATTCATCGTCGGGTCCACTTCCTTCGGATACAAGGTTATCAGATACTCGCGGACTCAGCCGGCTGATCTCACGCATGTAGCCACATGTGTACAGCAAGGGAAATACATTTCCAAGGAAAGATGGCTGTCGGTCCTAGCTGTATCAATCTGGTACCGGGCTTACCGATTCCCATAGGTAGGCATGTGCGTGGTACGTTCAAAAACTTGACACACAGATACCAAACGTTACGACCTTAATCCAATTATCATACACAAATGGGAGATCTACACATGCCATCCCGCCCGTCCATCCTTATGATTCCAACATAAGTGAAGACAAGCAAGTCCTATATCTCGTGAGTGACAGGAAATCACTCGACTTGTAACGGTCCTAAAGCATTGCACTATCGACCTTATCATACTAGTATTTCAAGAAATATGTACTAGAATTATGCAACCAAGGTATTCAAACAACTCCTTGAAATGTAAATGCACAAGCATAAATAATTCATAGTTGCACAATTTAAAGGTTAGGTTATGCTCCGGGGCTTGCCTTCTCGAGCTACACCGGTGCAGACTCCGGATCAATCACGATGACGTTGGCACCACCTTCGGGATCTTCATCTTCGTTGGCGGCGACGAGATTGTAAGTGCCGTCAGCGAGAGCGCCTTCTACATGAGATGCACAAGTTTAAGGGTTGCTGCCATTTTTAGGTTTAAAAGTTAAGACACTTGAAGGCCATATTCACCTAGACACCAAGGTATACCTAGACACCAAGGCTCAAAGAATAAAGATTAATTCATATAAAAACAAAAATATTTCCAAAACAGAAGATTTCTCTATCAGAGCTAGTCCTGAGTAAAAGAAGAGCTTTGGCCAAGTGGTAGCTAAAAATAACACTTGGACAGCCCAAAATAATTGCCCAACCGAAAACCTGCACCTATTTATTTTATAGCCTAAACAGGGTCCAAAATTACATTTAGTATTTTTCTAACATGTGACAACAAGTTTATAGACCATTGGTGAAATTTAGTGATTTTGGAATGCATGAAATATTTTTAAAAAATGTAGAACTGAGCTAGAACAGAAATAACTAAACAATTCATAACTGAAGTTACAGGCCATAATTTTAGGTCCCCATTGGACACCGTTCTACTACAAGCCGTACAGACAACATATCCAAAGTTTAGCTACAGAGGAGTTCAGGATTTGGAATGGTGCACAAAACTCTAAACACTGAGTTCGAATTTTAATTCAAAAACCATTCACCAAAAGTGTAAACATGCAAACATGAGATTGGAGTTTACAACCTCTCGAGTCCAGGGAGTATTTTTATGCATTTTTCTGATTTATCTACAATTTTTAATGGATTTTACAATATCTCAGAAAATTGAACTAGATCTAAAGAATCTTTTTACGCCGGGAACCCTAGATCTTTTAAAACCTTATGAAAGGGTCCCTACACTTTGCACTCAGGCCCCTAGAACTAAAATGGGGAACACGAAAAGGTCCTTGGCCTCACTGGTGGCCGGATTCCGGCGAGGGCACGGTGGGCCGGTGCGGGGGAAGTGGGGGAGCGCGTAGAGGAGCTCACCGCGACTTGATTGGAGAGGAGCCGAGGCCGGCGGTGCAGCGGTGAGGTCCGGCGACGTCGGGCGGCGGAGCTCTGCTGCTGTGCTTCGACACAGGCGAGGTGTGGTGGCTCTCGGGGTGGGGAAGACGGCCTACGAGCTTCACTGAGGGTCGAGGAAGCTCATCGTGGCGTCGGTGTGGCGGCTGCTAGGTCGGAGCGGGTGGTCGACGGTGAGGTGAAGCTTGGCGGCAGCAATGGCGCTCTGGTGAGTTGGTTTGGGGTCGCTCGAGCTGCGGGGTCACTGTTCTTCTTATAGGGGAGGTACAGGAGCTTCAAGCGAGGCTAGAAGAGGGGTTGGATAGCTCAGCACGGCAGGGAGGTGCTTGGGGCGCGCATGCGCGTGGCCTTGGCGCTCAGGAGGCCATGAGTGCGCTTGGCGAGCTTTGGGCCGAGCGCGCACGGGATTGGGGGCTGGAGATGCTCGGGCGAGGCTGCGGGATGGCGTAGGCAAGCGATTGGGCGCGAGAGCAGGTCGCGAGGAGCTCTGTCCGGCGTGCGCCTCCGCCGGCCAACCACGGGGCTCTGCGCGGCGAGGCTTGTCAGGGCGCGGACAGCGCGCGACTTGACCGGACGTAGGCGCTGGCATGTGTGCGGGGAGGAGAGACGCGGCTGCAGCGGCTTTGGCCGGCCAGACGGGGTCGCCGTCGCTCGCCGGCCACGTTGCGCCCGCTGGCGGCCTCGGGCAGCGCCTGGCCGAGCTGGCTGTCGGGGCGCCCATGGAGCTCCCCTGCTCAACAGAGATTGAAAGATGGGACACAACTTTCTTTTTGGGGTGAACCTGAATTGATTTATTTTTCAAGCTCAAACAAGTCATGTTTGAAAAGGTGTTCAACATGGTTTTTAGGGTTTTTGAGGGGCTTAACAAAAAAATTTGAAAAGTTCCCAATAGTAACTAGGCTTCATTTGTGATGACAAACAACTTTTATTTTTGGAGATTTTCAAGTTTAGTAAGAAAATTTTGAGATCTCGATTGGGTGTCACAATAGCCTTTTGAATTTTAAACTTTGAGTTTGAAACCCAATTTAAGTGTGTTTTCATCCTTTTTGCTTTTCCCCTGTTTTTAGTGTATTTTTAAAGTTTTAAACATCAGGTATGTCACAAGAATGCTACAGGAGCCTTTACTAAGAAGAGAGCCATGCAGCTATTGAAGAAATATATGGCTATCAGTAATGAAGACATGCAGAGATCATGGAGATATCCAAAATCACCATGACTCCTGAGGTAAGAGTTGTATTTGTTGAAGTATAGTCCAATACATCTGGTGTATCCCCGTAGTTTGCCAATATAACATCAATACTGATCATTTGTGCCATTTTGCAGTATGAAGCCAGGCCATCACTATATGTTAGTCTGCCTCCGCTAGATCCAACAAATGCAGAGGAAGCCGATGTGATAGCCCGGTGTCCAGATCCCAAAATTAGTGATCAGGTTGGTAAGCGAAATCCATATTCTGATAAGCCAACTGCAGATGAAGAAACTGACGAGCAACATTGCAATGTCAAGGAGTAGGAGTCTGAAGAATCCCGTGTCAAAGTAGGGGCAACCTCCAAGGGAGGTGAAAGCTCGAAGAGAATCACAGCGACAGAGCTTAGTGCTCCGGTGCCCAAGAGAGCACAGACACTAGCCAGACCTTGGGTAAGAATCATCCCTGAGGAGAAGAAGAAAATATCCCCACAACCAAAGATGCCATCACCTGCAGGGATAGCCATTGGAGAAATTGGTACCAACCGGCCGCAGCAAGGCAGCAGTGCTCGTAAGCCATTATCAGAGGAAGAAATTATCCACAACATATTCAACCCTACGTCTCCTCCACATGCTGGATCAGGACCGATCCTGGAAGAAAACATCCTTGTTAGAGAAACAAGCAGTGCGGCAGAATCTGTCGAGGGAAGAATTCAAACTGAAGCTTCTGTTGGGCCATCGACTGTCAATGAAGATCCAGAAGAAGAATTCACTCTGGGTGAACCAGAGATCCCCATGCATCCCATGAACATGTAAGTAATCTGAAGACCATTGTTTGTAGCAATAAAAAATCCTTGCTTATGTCCATTTTATATGCAGAGCTGAAGCCATTCCTACAATGGGGAGATCAGCGGGTATAGTACATGAAGAACCTAGAGCAGAGCCGCAAACAACCCTAACTGAAGTACCCACTGATGTACCATCAGTAACCCTGCCAGAACCCAGCGATCAAGCAACGACTAAAGTTCTGGAGGATTTGGAACAGCTTGTTACACAAGCCGTATTTGAAGAAACAGCAGCAAAGCGTGATGTTCAGGTGCGCGACGAGCTCCCGAGCAACCTGGATGTTACCCAAACTGCACAATTGAAGGTTGTAGATGAAGCTGAATGCTCAAGGGGTAAACAACCCGAAGAATCAACCCAAGAGCAAGAAATTGAAGAAATCCCCCGAGTACCACCACCAAGTGAAGCTGAACATAGATTAGGTAACTTTGGAATTGGAAGTTACGATCCAATGGTGAATCCCAATCCGCAAGGCTTTGAGTATATCTTGGATGCGGAGGAGGATGACGGGTACATTGGCTGGGGTCTCTACCGTGCCGAGAGGGCAGTGGCGTACTTCAAGGTATGAAGAACCCTAAATTTGTTGTTATGTTAAACATGTGTCTCATAGTCGTATTCTGCAGGCCGTTGGTGAAGCCTCCAGGCAAAAAACCAACTATATCCGCAATATCTCCTTGATGCACGCCAAGGCCGAGCGCCTCCAAAAGGAACTGGATCGAGAGCACGAAGATCGCCAGGCCCAAGAAGCGGAAGATGCTAATATGATCTGCACCCTGCACCTGCGGACTAAGGAACTGTCCATAGAGAAGGATGACCTGAAGAAGAAGCTTACACCTCAAAATCTAAGCTCAAAGGTACCCTGACTCTGTTTCTATCTTGCAATATGTCATCAATATGTAGTCGGAATATCAACTCTGTCTTGATCTGTGGAGCGGAGGTGCAGCAGAAGCTGATGGCAACCCAAAACAAGATGACAGATTGGTCTAACTTGGCCAATCGTCATGAACAAGCCTTGAAAACCATCTCCGCGGAGCATGATGTTGTGAAGGAACAACTTAGAGTTGCTATCCATCAATGGAAGGATGCCGATGCGTAGTTGATTCAGGTCATCGAGCAGCAAAAGAAGGCCGCCAAGGATCTTGAAAGCGCACATGAAGACAACAGACAATTATCTGAAGAACTCGTCCAGCTGCGCTGCAATCTTGCAGACAAGAAGATGCTGGATGAAAAGCTTAAGCAAATGACCAAGAGGATGATGGAGCTCGAAGAAGCCATGCAACAAATGAAGAAGTCTGATAAAGACCTGGCTGAAGCCCTGAAGCGGATTGCACTTCTTGAAAAAACCGCGAATTAGTTGGTGAAGGCTCTGGTCTCAGAAGACCCTACAGCTCCACAATCCTTCTTAGAGCGCCTGAAGGCTGTGCCTCGGCAATTGAAGGCATTCATCAAGAGATCATCCGAAGCCTGCCTTGTACATATTCTAGTAGTAGTGAAGTCTAGGTACCCTGAAGTGGATATCAGCAAGTGTGTAGAAGGTGCAGAGCCAAACTGCTCAGAGGAGACCTTCAGGGACCTGAAGAAAGAAGCCGAGCCAATTGCCAAGGCAATTGCGCAAAGCTTAAAGCTGTAATAGAACATATATTTATGTAATGAGTTGGTACTCTTTTATGTTTATGCAATGAAGTGTACATATTTCCATGTATGAAGAACAAACCAAGAGTTTCCAAGAACCCTTGAGTGTTTCTGTGTTTAACATCAGGACTTAGTCAAAAATTTATGTTTTTCTGTAAATTTCAACTATCAAAAAACAAACCTGTTAAGGACTCGAGGGAACCCAGGGAGATTTTTGTAGCATCAGCTATTTTTTTAAGGCAAATGTACCCCGAAAGGAAACAGCAGGAACAAACTGTATGTGATCTGCTAAGCAAGAACCCAATAAGACCCACGGAGCGGCAGCTTGAAGCTGGATACTATCACGATGTAGCGAAAGTAGAGGAACAAATCCGTTATCAGCCCTAAAGGAACCTGGACAGACCTCATGTAATTGCCCCGAACTCATAATGCGAGAGAATCAATCTTTTGGGGTCTCGAAAGAACCCAAGTAGTGTTTTAACAATGTCACAAAGACAGAGTAAATGGAACAAAAGAACCCAACAATGGGAAAATGTCATTTATTGAATATATATCTCGTTGTCAAAACAACGGTACAAGGAAAATTGTGGTGCCGAAGCAACGGTACTATGAAGATCCTACGCATAGAATTTGCGTAGGTGTTCTATATTCTACGGTTTGTCAAGTCATCACCATCCTACGCATAGAATTTAATGTCTCTTGTGTCTGGCTTGAGAACTTTAGATACAATAAAAGGACCATCCCAAGGCGAGGTGAGCTTTGTGTGACCAGCTGTGTTCTAGATCCGGCGCAACACCAAATCACCAATCTGGAATGACCTCGTCTTCACATGTTTGTCATGAAATCGACGGATACCCTGAAGGTACGCAGCATTATGTAACAAAGCTGCCAATCGTGCCTCCTCAGCCGTATCAACCTCAATCATCCGTTGTTTAACCGTCGTAGCTTCTTGAAATTCTTCAACACGGGGAGCACCGTGCATAACATCGACAGGTAAAACTGCCTCGGATCCATAGACCAAGGAGAAAGGAGATTGCCTTGTAGCTTTGTTGGGTTGAGACCGGAGGCCCCAGACAACCGGAAAGAGTTCTTTCATCTAGCGGCCTTCAGCTTTCTTCAAGGTTGGTTCCATCTGAGCTTTAAGTCCATCGAGTAACATGCCATTGGCTCTTTCTACTTGACCATTAGCTCGTGGATGAGCAACAGAGACATAGCAAACTTCGATGCCACACTCTTCATAAAAATCCCAGAACTTGCTGCCTGTGAAGGTGGTACCCAAGTCTGTAATGATTTGATGCGGTATCCCGAAGCGCAAAATCAACTCTTGAAGGAATTGGACCGCTTTCTCAAATGTTGGTTTGACAATTGGAAAGACCTCAATCCACTTAGAAAACTTGTCAATTGCGACAAAGCAGTACTCAAAGCCCCCAGGTGCTCTGGGTAGTTTCCCAATCATATCAAGCCCCCAGCATGCGAATGGCCATGACAGAGGTATCAGTTTGATCTTGTGCGCAGGCTGATGTGAAAGATGAGCGAAATACTGACAACCCTTGCAATGACGAATAATTTCTTTTGCGTCGTGTAAAGCCGTAGGCCAATAGAACCCAGCGCGGAAAGCTTTGCCCACGATGGTACGAGATGCTGCATGGTTGCCACATTCGCCAGCGTTTATTTCCTCTATAATGCTGATTCCATCTTGTTGTGCGACACAATTCATCAGTGCGCCAGAGCATGCACCACGTCGATATAATGTGTCCCCGATTATCACATAGGACTTGCTGCGACGAACGACCTGCTGAGCTTCTGCTTTTTCTTTGGGAAGTTTGTCGTGCAAGATATAATCATTAATTGGCGCACTAAGTTCAGGAGTTGAGCTTGTACTGGCAGAGGGTGTGGCTTCAGGAATAGATGGCTTAGAGAGTTCATTAACGAACACGCCATTGGGTACCTCTGCTCTGGAAGAACCCAATTTTGATAGGACATCTGCAGCAACATTGTAGTCTCTCTCGACATGATGAAATTCAATGCCGAGAAAGTGCTTCTCCAACTTTTAAACTTCTTCATAGTATGCATACATTTTCTCATGCTTCTGATTCCAGTCCTTATTGACTTGCTTGATGACCAACATTGAATCCCCGTATACCAGTAAGCGCTTAATACTGAGGGTGATGGCCATTTTCAACCCGTGAAGAAGAGCTTCGTATTCTGTAGCGTTGTTGGAAACGGCGAATTGGATCTGCAGAACATACTTGAGTTGATCTCCTCGAGGTGAAATCAACAGAACTCCGGCGCCACCACCTTCCAGCTTGAGAGAACCGTCAAAGTACACGATCCAATGCTCAGGCTTTGTGGTGGCGACAGGAAGATTGTGCTCAGTCCATTCAGATATGAAATCAGTAAGGACTTGAGACTTCATGGCAGTGCAAGATCGAAACTCAATGTTGTAGGTTCTGAGCTCAACAGACCATTTGGCGATACGACCCATAGCATCTTGGTTGTGAAGAATCTCGCCAATAGGGTATACAGTAACCACAATGATCTTATAGGAGTCGAAGTAATGCCGCAATTTCCTAGATGTCATTAAGACGGCATATAGAATCTTTTGAACTTGAGGGTACCTTGATTTGGAGTTTGAAAGAACTTCACTCACAAAGTACACAGGCCTTTGAATCTTCTGGAGATGGCCTTCCTCATCTCGTTCAACAACAATAGCGGCACTAACAACGTTGGTGGTTGCTGAGATGTAGAGCAGGAGATCCTCACCCGGAAGTGGAGCAGTGAGCACAGGTGGGGTAGTAAGGAAAACTTTGAGCTTGTCAAAAGCATGCTGGGCCTCCTGTGTCCACTGGAATTTATCCTGCTTCTTAAGGAGTTTGAAGAACTCAGTCCCGCGTTCTCCTAGTTTGGAGATGAAGCGGTTGAGTGCAGCCATGCAGCCTGTAAGCTTCATGACATCCTTGACAGTACGCGGTGGCTCCATGTTCATGATAGTTGCTATCTTCTATGGATTAGCCTCGATGCCGCGTTCGCTGATGATGAACCTGAGAAGCTTTCTTGACGGAACACCAAAGACACATTTGGTGGGATTGAGATTCCAACGCCACTTGCGTAAATTATCAAAAGTCTCGGTGAGATCGGCGATGAGGTCCTCGGGGTTTCTTGTCTTGACAACCACGTTATCAACATATACTTCAACGTCACGTTGGAGATGATTTTGAAGACAACCCTGTATCGCCCGCTGGTAGGTAACACCTGCATTTTTCGGACCAAAGGGCATGGTTGTATAACAATACGCGCCATATGGCATGATAAATGTAGTTTTAATCTGATCCTCTTCTTTCAAAGATATCTGATGATACCCTGAGTAACAATCGAGGAAACAGAGAAGAGTGCACCCTATGGTGCTATCAATGACTTGATCGATGCGAGGAAGCCCGAAGGGATCCTTCTTGCAATGTTTGTTGAGATCGGTATAATCAACAGACATTCTCCATTCAATATAATTCTTTTTCTTTACAAGAACCGGATTGGCTAACCAATCCGGATGAAAGACTTCTTTAATGAAGCCGGCTGCTAATAACTTAGCTAGCTCTTTTTTTATGGCCTCCCGACGCTCGGTGGCAAACCTTCGGATTCGCTGCTTCTTTGGCTTCGCGCTCTCATTGAGGTCCAGCTTGTGCTCGATCAACTCTCTGGGAACCCCGGGCATGTCAGAAGGCTTAGTTGTGAAGATGTCCGCTTGGGCCCGTAGGATGTTGACGAGCGCGCTTTCCTATGCGGGGGTAAGGGTGGAGCCGATCACCGCCGTCTTCGTCGGGTCTCCTGTCAGGAGATCAACTGTCTTCATGACATCTTTGTCTACAGGCTTGATGGCTCGCGTCTTCTTCTGCGTCAGAGCGTCACCGTCTTCATCAGCGACGGTTGCCGCCAAGGGGCGGAGTTCTTGTTGATCAATGGTGGATGCGGCCCTGACGGTGTACTCCACTGCCTCTTTGTCGCAGACGTAGGAGCGTTTGATGTCGCCACGAAGGGAGAGAACACCATGAGGTCCTGGCATCTTCAGTACCAGATAGGTGTAGCGGCGGATGGCCATGAATTTGACCAGCGCTGGACGTCCGAAGATGGCATGGTACGATGTTTCAAAGTCCGCGACCTCGAACTTGATGTACTCGGTGTGGTAATTTGATGTTGTGCCAAAGGTGACGGGCAAGGTAATTTGCCCGAGGGGGATCGCAGCTTTCCCGGGCACAATCCCATAGAAGGGGGAATCGGCTAGCTGCAGTTAGCTTGTATCAAGTCCTATTTGCCTGAGGGTCTTGGCGAAGATAAGGTTGAGGTCACTGCCTCCATCAATCAGGACCTTGGTGAGCTTGCTGTTTGCTACCACGGTTTCCAGGACGAGAGGATATCGCCCAGGAGAAGTGATCTCTGCCCATTGGTCCTCTCTGGACCAAGTGATAGCGGTGTCTGACCACCTCAGAGGTGTGACCACCGCTGGTTCTGCTGCATATGCCTCGCGTCGTGCGTTCTTGCAATTGCACGAGGTAACACTGACTGCCAGTTCTCCGAAGATGACATTGACAGTATTGTTGATGTCTGGGAAACCTTCGTCTCCCTTGTCTTACTTGTCGTCACCGTCGCTAGCAGACTTCTTCTTCTTGTTGGGCTTGCTAAAGGTTTCCAAAAGAAGCCAACAATCGCCCATTGAGCGTTTACTGTCTGGATGGTACGGGCAGCGCTTCTTGAGGAGTTTATTGAACTCCTCATTTCTCTGTTGTGTTGTTGGCGTAGCGCGGACGGACTGGACGGTTGCAACTGTGTTGTTGGCCCCACATTTTCGTGGGTTGTTGCCATTGCGCTTGAAAGAGTCGCGTAGCTGGTCCTTGTTGTCGTCCTAGTGCCCTCGTCCAGTGTTGATAGGACGTTTGCCGTAGCGTTCCCGTTCTTGATCATCGGTGTCCATCCAGTTGGCCACCAGCGTGCGGAATTCCTATGCTACGATCGGTCATTCCTTCTTGAAAGTAATCGATGACCTCCGAGTCGGCGATGGGGACGCAGGATGCTTTATGGCGAAGAATCGTCGGTTGTAATCGCGCAGGGACTCATCTGGTTTCTGCTTGCAAGCTCATAGTTCGTATTTGCTACCGGGGCGCTCGAAAGAACCCTGGTAGTTGGAGATGAAAGCCTTCTTGAGTGCATGTCAACTTTCGATGGAGTCTGGGCAAAGGGATTCAAGCCAAGTAAGCGGGCCTTGCTCCATTGCGATAGGGAAGTACAGCATTTTAGAAATGTCGTCGCCTCCTACTGAATAATATCAGCGTAGACAGATGCTGGGGTCTTGTTTCCCTTTGAAATTTGTAATGCCTGGCGGCTTGAATTTTCGAGGGAAAGCGCTGACGCAGATGGCGCGCGTGTAGCATGGCAAGGCGTCTGGGTTGGGCATGCCATGCCCTCCTGTAGAATCTGCGGTGTATGATGTAGCTTGCGTCCTTCCCGCTCGAATCATATTGATGTGATGATGCGCATCGGTTGGCAGAGCGACTTGAGAACGGGCTGGGCGGGGGGTATCCTCGCGGGGCCTATTCGTACCCTTTGATTTCTGGGCGGAACTGTCGTAGTGGCTGCTCTGTCGTCTTGATGAGGGCATACGGCGATGGGAAGAACTCTTGCTATTTGAAGCGGAGCGACTTCCATCCAGACGGTCGACCATGACTGCCACAGCTTTGAGGCGAGCTTTAGCGAGGTTGATGCTGGGGGTTGTTTTGGAATCCCTCCAAGACACTTACGGTGACTTGAAAATGCCCTCGTTGTTGAACTCTTTGTTGAGGTTCTTCATCCTGATATGGCGACGCCTGAGGGCGCGAGAGCGATTCTGCTCGATCCGAAGTAGGAGCGTCGTCAGAAACGACCTCATCGTCGCTTGCGTCGTGACTGGGTGCGTAGAGTTGGCGAGCTGGGTTGTTGGACCCAGATTGATCATTGTCCGAGGTGGTGGGAAGTTCTCTGTCTGCCTAGAAGGGGAGCGGAGATGAAGTACCCACCACTTCGGAGAGGTCGTTGGCCTCGCGGAGGGCCAAGACAGGATCCATATCAGGCCAATGAACGATAACACCCGAAGGAGTTGTGGTCATGACAAGGTCCGAATTGGTCTGGCAAACTTGATGGAACGTTCGTACCAGACGAGCTTGGGAAATTGCGGCGGAGTTTGTCAACCCGAAGGGAATTTGAGGCGCTTGCGATCTTCGTATTGAGGAAGTTGAAGCCTTCGTTTCGCGTGGTGCTGGGTGGATTCCAGACACCCGCGGAATCATGGTTACGGTTCTGATCTTGGAGCCGTGGTGGAAATCGGAAGTGATCCTGAGTCCACCAGGCATTCATGGATCCGAAGATCGGTCCTGCTGCTTGACAGCGGCAGGGTCGGCGTTGTTGTGTGCCCTAGCTGGAGTCTGCTTCGGGCACCATGTACTACTCCGAGTAGGATACGATCCGAAGATCGTGTCAGAATTTGGAGTTTTCCGCGATCCTCGCGGCGCAACCTGCACGGACGGTGAAGCTGACGCGATCGTCATGCTGCGCAGTTCACGCTGGAGCTTGCCGTCCTGGTTTGCTACGCAAAGCCAGGAGCCGAAGATGAATGCCGCGCCTTCTTCGAACTTGGTGACGATGGAGGCGCTGAAGGATGTCATCGACTCTTTATCGAGTTCTCGACGAGTAGATCCCACGGCGGCGCCAAAGTATCGGCGAGTTATGTTGACTAGGTTCTCGAGGGGATGCCCCGAGAGAAGGGTTTGAGGAGAAGTCGTCGAGAAACTAGAATCGAAGGTGCAAGAGATGGTTTAGACAGGTTTAGGCCGATATATGCGTAGCAGCTTGAAGCTGGATGCTATCGCGATGTAGCGAAAGTAGAGGAACAAATCCGTTATCAGCCCCGAAAGAACCCGGACAAACCTCATGTAATTGCCCCGAACTCATAATGCGAGAGAATCAATCTTTTGGGGTCTCGAAAGAACCCAAGTAATGTTTTAACAATGTCACGAAGACAGAGTAAATGGAACAAAAGAACCCAACAATGGGAAAATGTCATTTATTGAATATATATCTCGTTGCCGAAACAACGGTACAAGGAAAATTGCGGTGCCAAAGCAACGGTACAATGAAGATCCTACGCATAGAATTTGCGTAGGTGTTCTATATTCCAGGGGTTTGGCAAGTCATCACCATCCTCTTTTTGAAGTCTATATGTGCCTGGCTTGAGAACTTTAGATACAATAAAAGGACCATCCCAAGGCGAGGTGAGCTTTGTGTGACCAGCTGTGTTCTGGATGGCCTGCCAGGGTTGTTTAGTCCGTGAGGACTCTACACCGTCAGTTGGTGACTTGGTGTGCAAAAATGTGCAGCCAACTTCTTCGACTTTTGTTAGTAATCATATCTGCCAAGAAAAAAAATTGCGTTCTTATCGTACCTGGCTAAAACCAGGAAATTAAAACTTCTGTTTTGTGCGTTTCGTTAGATCACTGCATAGAGCAGTGCGACAGTCCCAAGTGTACAAATTTGGTTACCCAAGACAAGCTCAGATGATAGAGAAATTAAAAAGGCAACCTTTTATCTATGCAGCAACATTGATGACTAATGCACAGGTGCTGCTCTATACTAATCATTTTCGTTTTGGTTATTATTAGACAGCACCTGACGAGGTCCTAAAATGTGAGCTGCCAGTTTGCAGATCGCATTCACACAGGGTTTTGACATTCATGCCATCCTGCCGTTGCAGCAGAACCTTGGATCCTACCAGGTATTAGAATTCTTTTTTTTTTGGAGAAAGCAATTATTAGCATTCTAAGCAGGTCAGATATATTGAAATCTTGGGTAAGGGAGTAAGGCCAGGCTTTGGGCAGGGCTAGAAAACTTTCGTCCTCAAGACTTTCAAAGGTTTGAAGGCCGCTATTATGATAAAACGTGTTCACAGAAAATTGTTCAATATAGTCACAGTTTTTGGTGCAACTAGGAGGCATAATTAAATAATTTAAAGCCTAGTTAATTCAATGTTTTGAAACCTAATTTAGTGTTGTTATTAACATCACATCCAATATTTTAAGCATAGTAATTCTTAGAGCATCTCCAATAGTCCCAAGAAAAATAGTCCCAAAACATTGGTTTTATAAATTTGTTAAAAAATATAGGGAATACTTAAAAAACCCTCCTTCTCCAACAGTTCCTAATAATTAGTCCTAAAATAGTTAAATTTTAGGGTTGGGAGTGCAAGTCAAGGGGGTAAAAATAGCTCTAGAGCCCACTATTTTAGGGAGTTTGGAAAAAATACCAGTTTAGGCCACTATTGAAGCAAGATTTTTTACATGGGTTCCCAAAACAAGACTTTTGGAACCTATTTTAGGCACTGTTGGAGATGCTCTTAGATATTGGAGTTTTAGTACTCAACAATTTAAAAGGACTTGACTTTAATTCAACATTTTTAAAACCTAGTTCTACAATTCCAAATCGTATTGCACCATACTCCCTCCGTCCCAGAATTATAGTCATTTTGGGTATTCGTGCCACGAGTTTGAATAGATTTGTAGAAAATACGTTCAACATTAAATCTTCAAATATTGTTTTATAAAAAACTAGATCTAAATATCTATCTAATTATATCTATATTATATCATAAAACTAAATATATATTTTTATATAATTGGTCATAGTATTTTCTTGGGAAGTGAGAAAGACTATAATTTTGGGACGGAGGGAGTAAGTAAGAAGTAGGATTTCACCTTTTCGATCGAAGATGTGCATTCTGTCCTACTCATTTAAGAACTTGAACCATAAAAAAAAAATCTTGGCTCAAATGCCCGATAGGGTCTCTTGTCATGCACGCCTTGCATGAACGAGATTCATAATCCTCTCAGATTCATGCACAAATGGCTTGGCATGATCATCCACACATGGTTTTACATTCTTATGTTCCGCACCGATGAATTGTTTTATATGTATGCTATGTGCAACAGGGTCCAGGTTTCCCCTGTTAATTATATGTAGGTAGCATCGAGATGACACTCTTGAAAAGGCCATTTTTGCCTACTTGGATATGGAGCACCAGCCCTTTGGGGTCCAACTGTTAGTGTTTCATACCGCCAACGTCACAAGGTGGTACCCCAAGAAATAGATTGCGAGTCTAAGCCGTCGAGAACCAAGAACTCATAGACAACAAGAGACTTTAGAAAGGTTCAGGCTACAAGTGTGTAATACTCTATGTCTTGTATGTTGTCCGTCTTATATTGAATGTTTGATGCGATGCCTCCATTATATATCCCAAAAGGGCAAAGTCTACATGGCTCCTAGTTGGTTACAGTGGAGGAGTCCTGGTAGGAGTATGTTGTCGGTGTATCTTAGCTCCTATAGAATAATATGCAAACGAATGGGAATAGCACTTCCCTCGTGAATATTCAGGGTATCATATTTTCCATAGGGAACGGAGGTAAAATTGCCTTCTAACCAGAATACTTAAAAGATAGAGGGGAGAGCTTGGTATAGGTAGTCTTTAAATCTAAAGATAAGATTTAATATAAGGTAAACTTTGCTATGGTTTGGGTGCGAGTGGAACTATTTGATCTTCTGCCAAATCCCTCTAGCTATTAGCTCTACACTGTGTTCTTACAGGGGGTGTACACAAAACGACATCTTAAAAACATGATGGATGGACAGGGTTGTCACCTCCTGCTGTCAACCCCTATACTCTATGGAAAACAAGGCAAACAATGTTAATCTAATACCTAGCACCACAAGCTGATGACACCTCCTTTGAAGAATGGTGGGTTAAGACCGACGGAAGGCCTCCGTCGATTTTTAGAAAAGGGCTAAACTCACTTATAATCCTGGGGGTCTTTATGATCTAGAAACAACGTAATGATTGTCTCTTTAAAAGAACCTGGCCAAACATGTATAGAACCTTGGCTCTCATTAAGGAGGAGGAGGAGGAGCTATGGGGTCTATCAAGTGCTTGGGAGCTTTCACGCCTCCCTATAGCAATGGCAACAGTAGGAGCTTAGGGGGTGTTTTTTTGGTCGCTCACAATTGCTTCCGTGGCGCAAATGTAATGTAGAAAGAGTGGGTGTGTATGCGTGTTGACGCTCCTTAGCTACACCTTTTTACCCTTGTTTATCTTCAATAATGGCATGAATTTGAGCCATATTTGCATATGCATATGTTTTTGGAGGAATTGTGATTTTGCAGGATTTTGGGCTATTTTGGAGCATAATATGATGAAGCCCACGAGGAGGTTGAAAGCCCAAGGAATCAAGATCCATTCAAAGCCCATACTTCAAGATCCAAGACCCCCAGGAGGCCCAAGACACAAGTCCAACCAAGATTACTTCGGGATTAAGGTGACGCAATTGAAGATTAAGAAAAGATTCACCTCTTTATCCTTATCTTGAAGATATCCCGAAGGAAGATGTCGGCAAATGCCTATCATCGAAGGATGCGGATTCCAGAAGACTCAAGAAGAGATGAGGAGAAAGGAGGAGGTGAGCTGGGCCTAGAACAGGCCATGCCGGCCGGCCCAGAGGCCCCCTAGCTGGCCGGTCTAGGCTCTTTTGGCCGCGGCCCGAGCTCCCCTTTGACCTAGATCTCCACACCTATAAAAGAAGTCCTGATCCCGACGTCCAAAGGGAGTTGACATTTGCAGTATCCATCGAGGAGCAGAGGAGTAGAGAGACACCTTTCGGAGAGCCGAGGGCCATTGCTAGTTGTCTAGGGTTCGCCCTAGCCGACGTGGGAACCTTGCACGGTTCTCCCACATCGGAGTTCAGGAGCTAAGATCAAGATCAAGGTAGGGCATGGTTGGGATCTTGTGATGTACTATCATTTGTAGTGAAGATGTTTGTGTTTCTGAATTTCTTGCGATGAAGTATCTCAACTGTTAGCGCCGGGGAGTGCCTCTTTTGTTGACTTCGTTCGTTCTTTGATGCACTTGATTTTAGATCTATTATCGAGATAGAACACTAGGGATGTTCTTGTAGCTGTGGTGGCTAGGGTTTCATACCGGACTTATCAAAGGGTGTTCGACGCTACTTCGTGCCTTGAAACTACAATGCCAAAGGGGATAGTGTTGTGATAGGATGTATCTTTGTGTAAGGTTGGGGTTTTGGGAGTCAATTTGGAGGTCATGATTTAAAGATGCTTTTATTGAGATTCACATCTATCTTTGCCCTATTTAGCTAAGAACTACGACTATGCATTGGTCTAGGTGATCTATATTATCTCTATCTCTTTCTTGCTACCTTTCACTAGAAGAAAAACGCCCATTCGTCCCCTTCCAATCAGTACGGTTGCTTACAAACCGGTACTAAGGCCCATTTAGTACCAATTGGTAAGCACAGTACCCCCTGAGGATTATTTAGTACCGGTTGGTAACACGGCCCGGTACTAAATGGTGGCATTCAGTACCGGTTGGTATTACGAGTCGATACTAATGGTCCAGGGGGTCCCGAGGCCCCTTTTGTATTTAGTACCGGTTGGTAACACCAACCGGTACTGAATGCCACCATTATGTACTGGTTGGTGTTACCAACCGGTACTGAATGCACCACCCAGGGTTATTTTAAAAGGATAGCATCCTTCTCTCAACCACAAGTGCTCTATAGGTGAGTTCAAAAAAAACATTTTTTTAAGATCAAAATCATTTGGTACTGGTTGATATTACCAACCGGTACCGATGGGCGTGCCCATCAGTACCAGATTGCCAGTACCGGTTGCATAACCTGCATCGATGGGTGCCTAGCAACCAGTACTGTGGGCCTTTTTTCTACTAGTGTTTGTTGGTTGGTTGACTCTAGTAGATTAGATTCGTTCTTCATTGATTCGATCTTTCACCAAAGCAAAGGTTTTCATGCATCTTAGTTTGTTTCTTTGTTTTTAGTTCTACGGATTGATAAACCTTGGGAGAATTACTCAAGGAAAAGAGCTACAACATTCCGTGCACTTGCGGTTAACAATTGGCGTATCTAACAGGCGTCAACAATGTGGCTCTATGCAACTTTCATCTTCTTAATGAAATGATGTGCAGTTCTCTTGTGTTTTCGAAAAAAAAAGACACCACACCATTGGCTACTTACTCTAGTATGTGCACAGGGTTTCTCATAATCCACAGGCCCTTCATTAGAGTAATCCATAGGTTTTTTTCGCATTGGCCTCTATGTGTTACATCATTTTTACATTAGAAACATAGCAATAACATCCTTATGTGGCATTTCATGTCAGTGCTTTGCTTGAAGAATAACTCAAATGATCAGGTCAAAGCGAAATTATAAGAAGAACGACCAAAATTGGAAAGATGTTACTGCTGTTTTCAACAGCACCACCACCCAAAACCACAAGAGGCTAGTCAAGCAAGTGAAGGATTAGTTTTTGGGAGAATTAAGAAGAAGTTCGTTGTTGGCGGTGAAAGGACCATGACACCCTAAGAGGGCGGGGGGTGAATTAGGTGTCTCTAAAAACTAAGGCTCTAAGCACATATAAAAACCTATGCTCTAGGTTTTCACTATGTGTGGCTATCTCTACCGCTACAAAGTTTTGCACCCTAGGTCCAATTCTATACTAGCATGGCAAGTCTAGGAAAGGTAAATGCGGAAAGTAGTGCAAGTATAAAATGCGGAAACTTAAAGGGTAGAGAAGAGCAAACTCCCGGTACGGTGATTTTTACCGAGGTATCGGAAAGCTCACGAGCTTTCCACTAGTCCTCGTGAGGTTAATGATGTTCATCGAAGGGCTTAGGATCTGAGGTGGAAGTTTTTGGTTCAAAAATCTTTTGTGGGCAAGGTGATGGAGATTGAACAGAAGTTTTTACTCTATCAGCTGACTCTTGAGATTTTTCAGGAAGATCTTCGTATACACTAGTGTGCGCGATATTCTTAAGGATCCTATCAAGCATGGCTCTCCCCTCACATACGGTTGTGTGGAAGAAGGAACCCCCAGAAGCTGCATCTATGTGGAGTGCACTCTTGTTCGTAAGGCCACCGACAAAATGTTGTAGGTGCATGGCCTCGGATATACTCAAGTCTAGCACTGAAGAAATCAGCTCGGTATAATGAGCTCAGGCTGCTCCAAGGTCTTCTCCCTCTCGTTGCTTGAAAGAGAGCTTCAATATGAAGGACAATGACCATAGGTATGGAGAAGAATTTTAGACAAAACTTCTCTTTTAGAGCTTTCCAATCACTGGCTATCCTACCTATGGTCTGGTAATTCCATTCTTTGGCAATACCAGTCAAAGAGAATGGGAAAGGCTGCCATTTTACAGTTTCATGGTGGATGCCTAGTATCGAGATAATAGAGCAGTTTAGCTCAAGCTCTCATAGGTGAGTGTGAGGATTTTTATCCTTGTGCCCGGAGAAAGGTTGTGATCGAACCATGGCTACGAGACTAGGGCGGATCTCATAGCCTGAGGTAAGGATAGGGTGGGATGAAGATGGAAGCACAAAGTGATTATGCCCTAGAGCCAAGAAGCTCCAGAGGGTAATAGATTCCATGAGAAAAGTGGGATGATAGAAGGACAAACTAGAATTGATATAAATCCTCAAGCATACGGATGCCGATGTAACTTTCACCTTGAAGTATTCCAGGGTATTGAATCCATGAGGAATGATATATATACCAGTTGTGACTCTGGATTATCAGGGGGATATGAAGGGAGTGAAGAAATCCAAATAAGGTAGTTAGAGGAAATCTAACGTCGTCTTGTTGAATCATACCAAGAATACTTGAGAGCTCTAGTTACTTCAATGGTTGGAAAGGAAGGATCTCAGAAAGGGATGAGAAGGGGGTCCAATGGTAACATGTACTGCTGTTATGATAACACCCGAACGTGGTGGAGTGCAAAGCACGAACATGGCTGTCACCACCTGCCGCCTACCACAACAGTACCGTGGGGTGGAACACAACCCAAGGTAACTATCAAGCGTAGGCACCATGCCTATGCAATCTAGTCACTTACTCCTACCGTGATCAAGATAGAGAGCACTCGCAACAAGAAGGTGGGCCTTTCAATCCATGGTAAAGTCCTTCCTGGTCTGCAGATTAAACCACCTTCAAATCCATGACTCAGGGGTAGTGGGGGTGTGTTTTCTCACCCCTAGATCAATGACGTAGTAGACGGCCGAAGTTCTGGGCTAGTGGCCTATGTTGGCCGGCCGGATGTGTTCCTGGCCGGCCACTGTGTACTGGCCGGCAGGCTGTGGAGCCAACTAGGGCTGCGCTAGTGATCTTCCGGGTGGCATAACTTTTCCGTCCGGACTCCAAATTAGATAATCCAAGTGTCCATTTCAATCATCTCGGAGGGCTCATGGTGCTGTCAAATATGTGATTTGAGTAACGTTTGCACCATATCCAATGCTCCCTTGTGTCCACATGTCCGGAATGAACCTCCATTTGTGTGGCCTCAACTTATACTTCACCGAATAATGGTATTTGTGCACCATATTACCTGTATTCCTTGCAAAACATGTTGGGACATAAAACTTGTGGAACTCATTAGTTTAAAAAAAATTATATGTATGCAGCACTTCAAGTTCCCTCATTATTTGCAAAGGTTGACGGCTAGAAATGACAATAACGGTCATCAACGCTCGCATGGTTTTGTAGTAGTTGAAAGGAAGCTAGTGCTTTGTGGGCTAGTGGTGAGTCTGACATTGATTTAATGGCAAGGCCACTCTCAAGTTATAAATTAGAATACGAAATTGATAATCCATTTATGTTTAAGCATTGTTGGGATGCTCTTCGCACGGAACCAAAATGGGATGCCTTCTTTTTGGAGAAATTTGGATTTTTACCACCGAAAACAACGGGCTTCGCAAAATTAGCATCTTAAAGATGCACTTCACAAAATAACCACCCAAATCATTGACACCTCGTTTCTCTTACCATTTTCCCCTTTTTATTCATTTTTAATTTCCATTTTCATTAATAAGCACACAAAGGACCAAACTTCTCTTGACCACACGTATAGAAGATCTAGCAGTTGCATCTTCTTCACCCACAAGGATTCCACATAACAACAGTTCCAAATCAATCCTTCGAGAGTGGCAGCTAGAGGAGGCAGCAGCCTGGCCATCAGGTGTCGACAGCCAGTGTGATCAGGCAGTAGTGCCCAGCGAGGGCTGTGGCCAACAGGGGAAGCATGCGAGCAGATGTCAAGAGCGGCCAGAAAGCGTGTAGGGCCGGCGGCCAGCAGATGGGGCGGAGGATGGGGCATGTGGTCGTGGTGGAGGCGGTAGGAGGAAGCGGCCACGGCGACGGGGGCAAGGTGGTCGATTAGAGTGGAACGCCGACAAGGGTGAGGATGGCCATGAGGACAGGGTGTGCGATCATGGCCATGATCTGAATATGAGTATAGGATTAATCCAATCCAAAGTTCATGTATGTATAATCAAGGGAACATTGGTCCTTTTGTCTGCTCATAAATGGAAAAGCGAATTAAAAATGAATAAAAAGGGAAACGATGGTAAGAAAAACGAGTTGTCAATGATTTGGGTGATGCTTTTGTGAAGTCCATCTTTAAGATTCTAATTCTATGAAGCCCATTGTTTGCGGTAGTAAAATTCCAAATTTCTTCATTTTTGGAGCGCCTTGAAGATCTCGAACCAGATAATAGGAAGTTCAATACCGGGGAGGATGTGGTGAATCATTTCTCTCTAGATGGTGAAAAAGATGAACGGCCAATATGAATCAAACAGGCTAAAGAGGAGCAGAAAAAAGGGAAAGAACTATCATTGAGCTTAAAGATGAGCTTCACAAATTTGTAAATGCTCAAAATACAGCCAGTGGTGAGAAGCTTGAAGCTCGGAAGCTTGCGTACCTTGCAGAAAAAGAGAACAGGGAGTCAGCCATGCTAGAAACCTACCGATCCTTGATGATGCAAGATACAAGTGTGATGTCTAAAGATGTGATATCTGAGCATGTTATGGCATTGAGGTGTTTCAGGAAGAAAATATTTGGCACAAACAACGGAGGTACTATGCATTGTGCTACGTACTGGTATGGTCTAACATAATTTCTGTTGTTGATCAACTGGAGCTTTTGGCTTATTGTTCCTTTTCTATATGTAAAGAATATGCATGATTCTACTGAACCTAAACTTTTTACTAAATTTAGTACCTAGCTTGCAGTCTTGTTAGCAGTGACTACTGATGGAATGATAGGTTGGCTACTCCTTTCTACTGAAGATGCAACTATGGCATTTTGCCTTCATCGTTTTTAGATTCATATTTGACATCTTGTAAGCTGAACTTATTTAGCAGTACTTTGCTTATTATTTGTTACAACACTTTTTGTAATTCGTAAACACTGAGTGATGGTACGTATAATAGATGCATATGAGTTAGCTGTATGGTTCACATATTTTGTCGTTAATCAACGTCCACAAAGTTGCACACCAGCTGATTGTGTGGACACCACCATGAAATACATGCCTTTTTTAAATGCAACCTTCCTCTTGTTCCTGCACAAAATTGATCTGCGCAGCACCACGATAATTATCGTACTTTCACGACCAAAGGCGACTAGTTTCCGCGCAAACTAGCAAAGGGGTTCCTCACTTTCGTGGAGGAGGCCCGACCGTTTTTAAGTGCAAAACGGCAAAGGTCAACTAAACCCTAGGGCTGCTAGAGCTCGGCAAGAACTATAAGCTATTGTGCAGAAAAACGTAGGTGGAAAATAAAGTTGAAGAGCTCTTTTACAATGATTGGTAAGTACTGGGTATGCCTGGTCTATGGCAAAATACAAAGCAACGTTGAGTCCTTTACACGCATACAAACAGATCACGCAAACTATCTGGCTTGCATGCATTTAAATATTCCTAATCTCTAATCAATTCGGCCATGTATACTAATCCAATCAGAGTACGACTCCCCTAGTTATTTGCTTTGGCCGAATAAACTATCCAGGCAAAAAATGTGTTCACATAAAAATTATTCTCTAATCCTGAGCCAGTCTTTCACTTATTTCCTTGCCCTCACGCACTCCATGCTTATATCATTCTCCAAAATATGCCCAAGATGTACACCACATTTGGCCTTTCAATCAACCATGCAAATCTCCAAACAATCTGCACGCCTGCCCTGATGATCTTCAGCTTTGACAAACACCAACTCTTCCCTGGCAATTCTCAAAAAATATTACTGATAAACATGACAGCAAACAATTAAATAATAATTTGGCCAATTAAATAATCATGATGCTAGCCAAATTATAGTGTAAACACATTCCCCCCTGTTTTTGGTACGATTACATTGACCAAAAATACTAACACTTTTATACCTGGTGGTTACAGGCCATATCATTGCTCAGGACGATGCTGCAGTAACACATCGGCCAAATTCTTCCCTTACGGCGATATGTAGATATATATCAGCCAAGACACTTCTCAAGTAGGACGATGCTCAGACAACACATCGGCCAAATATTTTTTTTAGGGCGATGTATTAATTCATCGGCCATACCAACCAGTATCAAGCATCTTGCCACACGCTAGGATAATACTTCTTCGAATATTTCCCATTCAAAGCTTTAGGCAACCCGTCCCCCGAGTCTCGGTGTCAAGAAAACGGCGACTTAGATAAGCAATAACATATTCCTTCCCACCATCTTCTTGTGCCAAAACTGCGCCGATCACCTTCTCTTGTGCTGCAATATATAATCTGAACGGCACACTTGATTTGGGAGCTCAGAGCACTGGAGGACTCATCAAATATTGCTTTATATTATTAAAAGCTTCCCGCTGTTCTGCCCCCCAAGTAAAATCGGCCTCATGCTTTAGCCGAAGCAAAGGAACAAACGATTCAATCTTTCCTGCAAGATTAGATATGAATCGTCTCAAGTAATTAATCTTTCCTAATAATTTTTGAACATCCCTTTTACATGTCGGCTCTTCCAAATTTCTAATTGACTCCGCCTTCTTAGGCTATCCCCAACCCAAGTGATGTCTATGTGTGCCATGTCATATGGACACTACTCAAGAAACTATGATGTCCAATGCATCACATCTACCAAGAGTCTAAATAATTAATTAGCCACTTCATTCACTTTTTTCTATGTATTCTATTGACCAATCATCTTGCTTTCTCATAAACTATATAGACACTACTCTCCCCTAATGCTAATATTAGTAGTGTCTAGTGCATTGGTTTTCGTATAAACACTGGGTCTCATGCAAGACCCAGTTTCTTCACATCTCTCATCTCTCTCTTATTTAATACATGACACATCACCTAAAAATCCTATGTGGCACTGTAATTAATTCTATGGACACCATCCTACTAGGAGGGTTGGGGACAGCCTTAGGATCAATCTCGACACCCTGCTCATGAATTACAAAATCCAAAAACTTACCAGCCGACACACCAAAAGCACATTTAAGTGGTTTCATCTTTAAACCATATCAACGTATCCTTTCAAAAGCTAAACGTAAATCGGCCAAATGGTGATCAAACCCATCCGATTTAACAACTATATCATCAATGTATACTTCTAATATAATGCCCAAAATATCATGAAAAATCAAATTCATAGATCGTTGATATGTAGCGCCAGCATTTTTTAATCCAAATGTCATGACAACCCACTCAAAGAAACTTCTTCGGCCATAAAGATTTGATTATAACCGGCATTTCCATCTAAAAAGCTAATTACTTTATGCCAGAAGCATCATTGATTAACATGTCAGCTATAGGCATAGGATACTCGTCTTTAGGAGTTGCTTTATTTAAGTTTCTAAAATCAATACATACTCTAATCTTACTGGTATTTTTCTTTTCTACAGGAACAATACTAGATATCCATTCTGCATATCTACATGGCCGAATAAATCCAGCTTTTAACAACCGATCAATTTCTTCTTTGACTCAGTCATGTATTTTAGAATTAAAAACGTCTAGGAGATTGTTTATGCGGCCTAAAACCAGGTTTAATAGGCAATCTATGTTCGGCCAAATCTCTACTCAAACCGGGCATCTCAGTATAATCCCAAGCAAAACAGTCAACAAAATCTCTAAGTAATGCACATACCTTGCCTTTTTGACCGGCCGCCATATTCGCATTTATAAATGTAGGTCTGGGAACACTTCCATCACCAATATCAATTTCCTCAAGTGGATCAGCCCATGAAAATCCTTGGCCAAGCTTCTCTACTTCATCAAAATCTTCAATTATCCCGTGCATATCGTTCTGTCCTGACACTCTTCAGTACGTCTTTGCAACCACTTAATGCTGTCTTCTTTATTCATTATCACAACGATAAATTATTTAGCCGAGCTACATTAGCCGGCTGCACATGTACTAGCACAAATTCATCTCTGCCAACAGAAAGATAATCACAATCTGAAAAATCCCTTCCTGACAAGCACCACATCTCACTATGTTGCCAATCAACCAGCGCATCAGTCAAAGCAATAAAGGCCGAATTATCTGCCTCAATCACCTCCACCATATCGTCAACCCATTGAATCAAGTACTAATGTAAAGTAGAAGGAATACAACAATTTGCATGAATCCAGTCACATCCTAGCAGGATATTATATCAGCCTTTGACATCAACTACAAAAAACGCAGTCGGTATTGTTTTGCTCCCGACTGTTAACTCCATAGAAATCACACCCTTAGCTTCAGACAATTCTCCCGAAAACCCACTAAGCCCCATGTTTCTCTTATTTAGATCAGTCTCATCTCGGCCAAGTTTAGAAAAAACTGAAAGAGGAATAATTTTACCCCAGCACCACCATCAACAAGCATACGACCAATAGGCTTACCATCAGTATGACCCTTGATAAACAAAGGCTTTTAAGTGCTGACCAGGATCCTTTGGCTTCTCAAATATAGCATTTTCTGGACCCAAAATCAAGCTCTGCAACTTCAGTTTCAGGAACACGAAATTCAGTTGGCAATAAGAAGACCACATTGACATCAAAGTTTCCAGGACTCTCTGTTTTATTTTCTGAAATCTCATCAATAACCATGTCATCTGTAGTGCTATTCTCTTCCTTTGCAATGCGTTTTTCTTTCCAAGTCATCTTTGCAGGCACCATAGGCTTGGCTTGATTGAACCATTCATCACGTTTCTTCTTAGCCTGCTCTTCCCTGATTTCTAATGCCCGTAACCGTTGCACCCTCCGTTTTTGCGTATGAGTAAGCCCTGCTGGACACCAACGAGGTTGTGGTATACCCGGTGCAACTGACATAATCCTGCTGCTGCCCCCCATGTTTCTTATCCTGGATGGATGTGCAGCTTTTCTCGGCCAGAAGGTATTGCTGTTGGCCGAAAAAATATTTTGTTGCCTAGGTTCTCTCCCGGAGGTTCCTGCACTGCTACTGTGTACATCAAAATTTTCAGAGGCAGCTAATTTCAAATCCTGACAAGTGCTTGATAAAGCAACTGATGCCTTGTCTGCATTTCTTTGTATATTAAGCTCTGAATTAGCCTGCACACCATTGTCTTGCTCTCCAGCAGCAGTATCCATTTTCAGATCATGAACAGGACCCTTAGTTGATTTAGTTTCAGCAACTTTCAAACTCCCAACAGGATTTTTCCCTTCTGAAGCTCCATCAGTTGAATTTCCTCCATGCTGCACTGGAACCCATGCTAATTTCTTTCGTCCCTTAAAAATTGTGCCATCTGCACCGTTCCTTGGTGATCTCTGTCCTGCAGAAAATGTAAATGTCCTCTTTGGGGGCGAACCAACATAACCTTCTCTACGTGCAGTTGAACGAACATATACTGAATTTCCATTGTCCCTAAAATCACCTGGCCTTGCTTCCTGATTAAACCGAACTCGCTTGTTGTCAAAATGCCTTCCAACCATAGGCCTAGATGGCCTCCATCCTCATTGAAAACGGCCAAACGATCCATTAAAATATGGCGCCCTGAAATTAAAACTGAGTGGAGGAAACTACAGACGCACAGGAAATGAATTTGGCCTCATCTCACGCATTGGCATTTGATCATATGGATATCTATTCCACTGCCTATTGCTACCAATATCGTATGCAGAAGGAGATCGAGGACGCTTGGCACCTCCAAGCCGATTGAACACATTGTTGGCCCTTCTGGAAGTGTATTTGTCCAACAATTGTTGCACTGTCGGCCTAGGCTTCAAAACTTGCTTCTTGCCTTCATTAATCTTCAATATTCCCACTTCTGGACTTTTAGGCTTTACCATCCATGGAGCAGCATTAGCATCAACAATATTCTTGCCTTTCGCAGACTCGGTCTGATCTGGCCGAATAAGCATCTTCTTGTTCTCAAACTCAACCACATTAATAGGAAAAGGGTCACTGTCAAGCTTCATCTTTGTACCTTCTGCAAATTTCGTCCATTACTAATGGCCGATTGTACTTGTCGACGAAATACATTTCAGTCATTAGTAGCATGAGAATAAGAATTGTGCCACTTACAATAAGCCTTCCTACCCAATTCCTCTGGAGATGGAATTTTATGCCCCTCTTTCAACCTAATTAATTTTCCTTGCAGCAATGTATCAAATATTTTATCACATTTTCTGACATCAAAAGTATATCTAATATGAGCAGGCAAACCTGAAGAAGCAAGCTCCGCTAAATATTTTTCGGCTATATTCAAATTAAAACATCGGTTTCTCACTTCTCTAAACCTCCTATTGTAATCAGAAACAGATTCATTATACTTTTGCCTCACCTATGTTAAATCCATAAGTCTAAGTCAGTTTCACCACTATAAAAATACTCATGAAACTTTTGCTCCAGTTGAGCCCATGTAAAAATAGAATTAGGAGCAAGAGATGTAAACCAAGTGAATGCAATACCAGATAAAGACAAAGGAAACAATTTCACTCTATAAACATCAAAAGTCCCAATTTCACTGCATTGCGCTAGAAACTGTCCTACATGCTCGTACGTCGGCCTACCATCTTCTCCCGTAAACTTAGCAAAATCAGGAATTTTAAAACCACGAGGATACGGGGTTGTATCAAAATGACCTGGGTAGGGTTTTTGATATGCACGTGCTCTACCTTTAGGTTCCAGACCAAACTCTCTAAGCATGTTAGCAATCTGATCCTTAAAGTTCTCAAAAGGTTGTACAAAATTATTCTGCGGCACAGATGCAGCATGTGTTTGTGGTGGCATTTCAGGCAAGGATAATGTGTAGGTTGTGGAGGTCTACTAAAGTATGCATCTTGTGCTGGCCCGTGAGTGAATCCGGTACCCGTTGGTGGCAATGGTGGAGTATTATATGCCACTGTCTGATAAAAGGGTTGCTGCAAATTAGAAGTAAAACCAATACTTCGGTTATTAATGTTTGGAATAGGTGGAACCGAAGGCCCAACTGTAGAATTAACAGTGCTATACGAAAAGACTGGCATAAAATCTTTAGCCGAATTAGAACAATTCCGGCCACTTTGATCACATATCTGGGGTAATGAAACATTAGGAGATGCACTGTGTGTTTGTGCATATGTAATAGATGGTAGATTAACAGAACTATTTTGAGCCACTAGCTTTTTTCCCCGTTGCTCATCATTAATTTGCAGCACTACTGAACGGATTTGACCAGGTAAACTATTCTCCAGATTTTTACTAAACTGATCCATAAAGTGCATCATATTATCACCAAATTTACTTGCTACCGATATATCAATTAAATAAGCAATTTCATTAGCAGAGATCAGTTTGCTTACCCTCAGTGGTTTGCGGAGCAGATGAAGCTGGTGGAATTACCCTTTCAATGACGTCGTTCCTTGTCCTCTGGTAACCTACCAACTTTTTCTTCTGTAACTCCTTCATATCTTCCTCGAGTTCCCGTTGAAGCTCTCGCCATTCATCTTCAGATAGTTCATCCAGTGCAATGACGATTATGTTGTCGGGGTCGACGGCACATCCATCCTTGGGGCCGTTGTTCTCCATTGTATGCTTCTTCTTCTTCTTCGTCCCCAGCGGAGTCGCCAATTGTGTTGCCGCACAAAATTGATCTGTGCAGCACCACGATAATTATCATACTTTCGCAACGAAGAGCGACTAGTTTCCGGGCAAACTAGAAAAGAGGTTCCTCGCTTTCGTGGAGGAGGGCCGACTGTTTTTCAGTGCAAAACGGCAAAGGTCAACCAAACCCTAGGGCTGCTAGAGCTCCGCAAGAACTATAAGCTACTGTACAGAAAAAACGTAGGTGGGAAATAAAGTTGAATTGTGTCGATTGGCTAGAGTCTCAATCGGCCGTGTACCCATGATATATATATGGGTATGCCTGGTCTATGGCAAAATACAAAGCAACGTTGAGTCCGTTACATGCATGCAAACAGATCACGCAAACTATCTGGCTTGCATGCATTTAAATATTCCTAATCTCTAATCAATTCGGCCATGTATACTAATCCAATCAGAGTACGACTCCCTAGTTATTTGCTTTGGCCGAATAAACTATCCAGGCAAAAAATCTGTTCACATAAAAGTTATTCTCTAATCCTGAGCCACTCTTTCCCTTATTTCCTTGCCCTCACGCACTCCATGCTTATATCATTCTCCAAAATATGCCCAAGATGTACACCACATTTGGCCTTTCAATCAACCATGCAAATCTCCAAACAATCTGCACGCCTGCCCTGTGATCTTCAGCTTTGACAAACACCTACTCTTCCCTGACAATTCTCAAAAAATATTAATTATAAAGTTGACAGCAAACAATTAAATAATAATTTGGCTATTTAAATAATCATGATGCTAGCCAATTATAGTGTAAACACCTCTTATGCTATATTGTTGGCCAAGCCATTATATCAGCTGGTTATATTGTTGGCTTTATATGATATATGTGGCACTTCTATTTAACCAGCAGATTAAGGATATGTTTGGGATAGCCCTACTCCACGGTAGAGCAGCTCTGCTCGTAAACTCCACCGTGGAGTGACTCTGTTGTGGAGTTGGAGCTATTTGTAAGGGTGTTTATTGCCCCAGCTCCGAAAGTGACCCACCTGTCATGCTCTATTTTTTCTTGTCATTTTTTTGGACATTATCCCTTATCCCTCCAAGAACGACCGCACCACCACAGCTTGAATCGGACTGCTTCTTGAATCGGATGGGAGGGAGAGCGCAGGTGTCGTCTCTTCGCCATCCTCGTCTCTCTCGCGGGACGGCCATCAGGGAGCAGGCCTGGAGCTGGTTCTCCGGCTGCGGGTGCGAGGCAACAGGGGGCTGAAGAGCGGCGGGGGCCACGGGGCTGCCGGAGGGCTGGTCGGGCGGCGCCCGACGGGGCTGCAGGAGGGCAGTGGGGCGAGCGGCGCGGGGAAGGCACGGGGCTGCAGGGAGGTGGGGCAGGCGGCGCGGGGATGCAGGGCGGCGGGGCAGGCGGCGGGGAGGAAGAAGGAGCCACGGTTGGGAGAGGAAAAGAAAGAACGAAGCGTTTTCTTGTGTAACGAGTGGCAGTGGCGGGTAATAACTCTGAACTCTATGTCTAGGTTTGTTTTGAGGGTTTTTGGAGCTGCTGAAGAGGTACTCTACCAACTCCGTGAGAAATGAACTAGAACTCTCAACTCTTGGAGCTGAGCTGCTCAACTAATTTTTGGAGTTAGGGTGTTTGGCTAGCTCCACTCAACTTCAGGCCAGAGTTCTACTCTGGAGCCATGCCAAACACGTCCTAAATCATTGATTTAGTCTTGCTCTTACCCATCTGTTTGCACCGTTGTAGCTTTTGTGAGATCTTGCGGCAGCTTCTGACTCACAAAATAGAAAAGGCATCGCTAGTATTATTGTTTAGTGCCCCGATAGATAGCGCAATTCCCTACTCTCTCCGAGCATACCAAACAATTCCGCGTCCCGTTCAAAATCGCCCGAGCTAAAATAAAATAACCAGCCTATCACGTTGTTCCGTGTGTACTCTTTCAGCAATCTCCCCTCCTACTCTCCTCACGCGCACGGCCAGCACATTTCTTGGGGTGAAAGGACAATCTTGCCACACATCCCTTCGCACTCACATCACTCTCTTTATCTTGTCACCCCACCTGTTATAAATACGATCCATATCTTCAGTTCATTCAGCATCCACTAAGGCCATTCAGAGCAACCAGCGAACACTAAAGGAGCGAGCACAAGGGATTGAAGGAAGGGTGGCCCCTCCGCATAATTCTGAGAGACAAGCACGCGCACAGGACCAAGAGCTCACAATGGCCATTCCTTCCCCGTTGCTTTTCTTCGCTGTCGTCGTCATGCTCGTCCTCCTTCCTTCCCCGTCCCTGTCCGGCGACCCCGATTTGCTCCAGGACATCTGCGTCGCGGATCTCACGTCCAGTGAGTAGCTCAACGATTTTTTTCTCATGTAGAAATCTAGTCTTCGGTAAAACTGAAAGACAAACAATACTAACCTGTGTATGTGCAGGCGTGAAGGTGAACGGGTTCGCCTGCAAGGCCACCGCGACAGAGGACGACTTCTACTTCAAAGGCCTGGCCGCTCCTGGTAACACCAACAACACCTATGGCTCCGTCGTCACCGGCGCAAACGTCGAGAAGGTACCTGGCCTCAACACCCTCGGCGTGTCGATGTCTCGCATCGATTACGCCCCTGGCGGCTTGAACCCGCCGCACACCCACCCTCGCGCCACCTAGATGGTGTTCGTCCTCCAAGGCACCCTGTACGTCGGCTTCATAACCACCGGGAACAAGCTCGTCGCCAAGACCATCACCGTCGGTGACGTCTTCGTCTTCCCCCGCGGACTGGTGCACTTTCAGAAGAACAACGGGGATGCTCCCGCCGCGGTCATATCGGCCTTCAACAGCCAGCTACCCGGCACGCAGTCCCTCGCCATGACTCTGTTCGCGGCCATGCCGGATGTGCCCAATAATGTGCTAACCAAGGCTTTCCAGGTTGGCACCAAGGAGGTGGAGAAAATCAAGTCCAGGCTTGCTCCCAAAAAGAGCTAAGGCGAGTGAACAATTTGCGCCTCTGATGTATCTCAACTAATTGCAACTCTGCTACTCATTTTTCTTTATAAATGTTGCTATGCAGCAAGTAGCAAAGATATTTGGTGTTCCTTGAAATAAGTTGCAGGTTGTTCATTCCAAATTCAATCATTTTATTGATTTGGTGACAGTGGTGTTATGATCATCCTTCTGCTCCTAACTTTTATCTGTTCCTCCTTTTTGTTTCTGCATTGGATATGATGCTCCAGAGAAACAGAAAGGTCCTTCTTTACCTACAAAAAAAGTAACTGAAAATGGACGAAGTAATGAGTGTTCCTACGAAATCAAGGCACTCCTTTATTGACATTTATGTTCATTGGTCTCTCCCAGTACACAGGTAAATCAGATGGATAATTCTTTTAGTTTGTTTCGGACATGAAGGATTCCTGTAACGGTAAATACGAAGAGCACGCTGCACATCGCAAAAGAGCAACAGCAAGTGGACAAGGTACAATGCTTTAAGGGGGAAAGCATGTCGTTGGGGTAGGGACCATTGCCAGGGTATGCAGCAGAACGCGAATCAGCTTTATTTTGCTCCTTTGGCACTGTGGCACACGCAAACAACACAGAAGTACAGCACTATCACTTTCGCATCAAGCAATTCCGGCGGAGCCAGATGATCAGCGGCTTAAGTATGAGTCTTACTCAAATGAGACACATTATTAGTACCACGCCGATTTAGTCAACTAGCTGAGAATGGATGTCATTGCCGAATATAGTCACTAAATGAATAAAAGAATTTATCATTACTAGGTTCGTGTCCATGTGTTGCTACGGGTGACCAAAATTTATAGTGTGACACATAGATATAGACAATAATGTGATGAAGTATTACTATCCTCATCGTTTCCCGCAACCACTTACACGGTCAATCTTTGGTCAAAACAAGAGTTCTCATTTAAATTCGATCAAATTCCCTATTTATTGCCATCAAATTAGACACAAACCTGTAAACCCAATGGCACCCCATATAACTTTCCGGTAACCTCTCCATTAACACGACAGAATAAATGAGCTACTAAGAGCAACTCCAACCGGCTGACTAAATGGGTATTTATCCCTTGTTTTAGTCTCCCAGGTGGAAAAAAAAACAACTCTAGCTGACCACTAAATGGGCTACCATTTTGTGGAGGCCACCAAATTTCAGTCAAGGGCCCCTAGCTCTAGAGGCCCTCTATTTCCACCCGACACGTGAGCCCTACCTTGTTTCTTCCTCTTTCTTCTCTCTCCTCTGGTCTGCTCGATTCATCCCGCGTCGCCGTCCGCCACTGCCATCATCCCGCGTCGCCATCACCGAAGATCCTCCAGTGTCGCCCGCCGCCAATAGAATCCCCGGCGTGGCTGGATCCGCCCCTCTACGAGATGGACAACTGGCTTGGGCATCGACAGCGAAGGGTGGAGTCAAACCAGGCAACCACTGGCTGGGACGCCACTGCCTCGCAGCATCTCCAGGGATAGGCGCCCTCCCTGGTCGGCCACACCAACCTCGGCATCCAAGAAACGTTGCTAGACGTTCATGGCACCGACACGACCGACAGATCCTCATCCGTCCTTGATGCCGCAGTAGATCCCATGCGGCGTCCGAACACGCCAGGTCCTTCGACAACTCCTTGACGTACCTCCACATGGCCTCGCCGTCCTGCTCCCCTTCTCTATGAAGCACGACCTCGTGGCTCCGTCTTCAACAGCACCACCAGTAAGAAGGCCCAAGTCCAAACTAGCATAGCTTCCATCGCATCAAGTCCAGAAGACTTCAATGGAAGCTGCCACCACCGCCTCGGACACCCGAAGAACCGCCTCAACGACATCACTCCAGGCCGATGGTGATTAATTCACTACAAGGTTTTGGGTCTAATGCCACAGAAACTGTGGCAACAATGTGATTTTCGTTACAATACATAGGGCTTATTGCCACCAGTCGCAATTTGGTTTGCGATATGGGGTTATGTGGCCCCTATATTTGCATAGTTGCGATTTCAAATTTGGTTGGTTGCAATAAAAAGGAACTATAGCAACACATATATATTTGTTGGCAATGAGACAACGTTATTGCGTCTGATGTTGTAATGGTTGCAATTATTGTATTCGTCGCAACGAATTTGGAGCGCCGCGAAATAGTCTATGTTGTGGCATCACAAACGTGAGGTGTTGCGAAGGCAGTGTTAGGTATAGCAACGAAAACAGATTTTGTTGCAAGGGTATCATAGATGTGTGTGCATGAAACTTCAAATTTAGATCTTTAATTTATGATCATAATGTGTGTGCATGAAACTTCAAATTTAGATCGTTAATTTATAGTCGTGTCAATTAAACAGAGTTTATTTTAATTGGGGGCACCTATTTTTCATGGTTCAGGAACACCTTTTGTGTCGAGCATCTGTTGTGTGTGAGCTTTCCAACAATGGCACGTGATGATGGTGATCTGAGTTGGATGTTGCTTTCTGATAAGTCAAGTATGTTATGAAATAGTAGTTACTGTATAGTGATCAATTAGATGCTAAGAATATTCCCTATATGTAATTAGTAGATTCTTTCCCAAGGGGCCATCCTTTTACGGAAAGGGTGCCTCCAAAGGGCCAACCTGTCCTTTAGACAGGTATATATTGTAAACAATCCCCATCAATGAGAACATCCATTCCATTCTCTCATTTACTTTTCCATTGTTCCATTTTCACTTCACAACATGTTATCACGCACGCACGCTCTACTGAGCAACCGACAAAAGAAGGAGGCCGACAGGCCTCAATAGAGAAGAGAAGGGAGGCATCAGGCCTCAACCACCCCAAGTAAGCACTATGGATTCAAGCAACTTACGTTTTCTTCCAACCATGGATGGTTTCCTCGTCATCCCACTCCCTGGCGCTCGTCGGTGCTTCCCTGGACGCCACCCTAGTATCTGCTTCCGCAGCTGGGGCGGCCGCTTCTTCCAGCGTCGTCGTCGCCATGGCCGTCGTGGCCATCGTGGTCGTCGTGGTGGTCGCCGTCACTTTCATGGTGGTGGTGGTCACTTCGCCATCCCTGGTAACCGCTTCCGCAACCACCACCCTCGTCGTGGGGAAAGAAGGATATCGCCTCCACCAAGCCCAGGCCAACGGCCTGGACCTTCATGACAGGCAGCACCGGCATCAAGCACCACCAGTGCCTCCTCCGAGCGCACTCGCACGGTGACACCACCGTACACCGACGGCGTTGTTCTCAATGGTCAGAGAACAAGGACACGGCCTCGTCTTCCAACACTGACTCCACCAGAGACAGCACCTGTTCGCCGTCCTCTGATTCTTCGTCTTCGTCGCCCTGGGTGCAACACCTTTGGTATTGGGGTCATCCCTGACCTCAACGCACCGGCGACAACAACTCCGGCGAACGGTGGATTTGGTTCTCAGGCCGGACCTTCCAACACCGGTGGGATCCCCATCACTTCCTTCAGCGCCGCCAACGTTACTTCCGGCTTCGCTGGATTCTCCATGGCGTCACACTCAAGCTTCACCATAGGCACCATGGCTGCTCGCCGTGGAGCGCCGTCATTCTTCAACGTCGGAACTACACCAATCACTTCTGCGGCAACATCTTCCTCGGATGCACCTTCGGCTTCTGCGGCAACTGCTGCATCAACCTCGTTGGCCCTCTCCTGCAACAATCTAGCGGCTTCTCCGGTCGCACCTTCACCGGCATCTCTCCCCTCACCGGCCCAACTCCTTGGGCAAGTGGCGGCCATCGATAGACGCCCCGACATCCGCCGAGGCACCTGGAGCCCAGCCTCACTGGGCTTCTCCTCCGACAACTGAAGGCCGGCGACGGCCGGTAGCCGGCTATGGCCGGCGCATCGGGGGCTGCAGAAGGGAGAAGGGGAGATGGCGCTGCAGAAGGCGGCAGCGACGATGAGGATCTACGGCGGCGCTGCAAGAAGGCGGTGGTGGCGTGGATCTGCGACGGCGGCGCAGGACGGCGATGGCAGGCGGCGCAAGACGGCGAAGGCTGCGGCGGCGGCTAACCACAGTGGCGGCGATGAAAGAAGGAGGTGGCGGTTAGGGTTGAGCAAACTTAACCGGCTATGCCTCTTAACCGGCCAACAAGGCCGGGCCGTCATGGGCCTTCCGCAGGCGGCCCAAGCCGCACCACTAGCCAAGCTGGGCCGCCAGCAGGCCAAACGGCCCAATTTGCCCCCAAAGCCACACAGGAGCCCTTCTTCCTACAAGATTTGCACTAAGACCCCCAGAATTACCTATATTTACATGTTTTAGAATTCCAGTTCTATATATTCATGTATATGTCCCTGAATTGTTCTGTTTTAGTCCTCAGACTACTGTGAAATTGCATCTATGTTGTAAACATATATTTAGACCATCTAGTTTGATGTTATCACCAATGTAACATGGATATTATAATTACCGCAGTGATTATATATTATGTGATCCACAAACCTCACATTGGCTATGCAATTATCATTTTAGAACAATTTTTGTATTATTCTTTATTCTATTTTTAATATATGACACTTCATTCATATTCGATACATCAAGTAGTACCATGCAAAATATAATATATTTATAACAAGGTATATAAATCAGAATTTTTGGAATAACACAAGGTGATGGAGACCTAGGCATTGGCTGCAATAAGTTCTATAAGAATTTATTTGCCCAGAGACCATGCTTTTAGGCAGCAAGTTACTTGCCCATTGCTGAGAGGTCTACATCTTATGATGATTACCTACAACGTGTATATCCAAAATATTCTATACAATAAGAATTGTATATATATATATAAAAATGACTATCAAGTCATCAATTCCCATAGGAATACCACCGAAATAATGTCATTATTTATACCTTTATAAATAAAAGAATCATCTTGTTTTTCAATATTTTGCATAAATACAACACCACCAGTTATTTAATTTACCATAGTAAATTAATCATATGCATGATCTCTCATGTAGGAAATATGGCTCAAATAGTCAATAAAGATTTCCCTGAACTTGCATAAGATGGTCACAACTATCTGACTTGGGCTATGGATGCAAAGATTATGCTTACAACAAAAGAATGTATCAATACAATCAATGCACTAGATCCACAGAACCCAGTCACAGATTCCGCCAAATACAAAACTTTATTCTTTCTGAGACATCATCTCCATCCAGATCTTAAAAATGAATATATGATGGAGGAGGATCCCAAAGCACTTTGGGATGCTCTCAAAGAAAGATATGATCAACAAAAGGCAGTCATTTTGCCTGAAGCAAGACGCGAATGGTTACTACTTCGTTTTTTGGATTTCAAATCTATTGCAGAATATAACTTTGCGGTTCACAAGATTTGTTCCAAACTTCGTTTCTGTGATGAGCCTGTAAATGATGCAGACAAAATTGAAAAGACATTGTCTACTTTTCTCCATGAAAATATATTGCAACAGCAATATCGTTGCCAAAACTATATAAAATATTCTGACTTGATATATGATATACTTCAGGCAGAAAACACATGATGAACTCTTAACAAAGAATCATGAAATGCACCCGATGGGCGCAGCACCTCTACCTGAAATACACTTTAATAGTCAGAAAAATAATATGAAGTTTGGTGGCAAGAAATTCAAGAAGAATTTCAAGGGAAAGTGGAACAATAAAAACAAGCATCAAAATGGAAAAGGTTTTCACAAAGGCAAGAGCACTTTTAAGAAAAATATTCCAAAGGACAAATCTCAAATTTGTCAAAGGTGTGGTTGTCACAATCACATTACTAAAAAGTGCCACACTGCCAAACATTTGGTTGAATTATACTAACAACCCACTGGCAAGCAAGTTTATGGGAACAAGTATGAAGCGCACTTCAATAACCAATTCGAAGTTGGCAACTGCTCCAAGGATGCTCCTATGGAACATGATGATGAGAAGATTGTACCAGAGTCGGACGACGTCCAAAGCACTGACAACATGCTTGTTGAATTTCAATCCAATGACATGTATGGAGACGCCAACTGAGTCTCCATTACCATCAAGATTAGACTATCTAGCCCTATTTATGTAAACATTAAAGTTGTGTTGTAAATATTTGTTGTCATAAGTATTGTAAGACATATGATACTTGATCAATAAAATGTACATATTATATAATCTTTGAGTTGATCTTAATATTTTAATTCACTCATTATATATTATTTCACGGGAACAATCCAAATGGAGGAAGAATTTTGTTTAGTGGACAGTGGTACCACTAACACCATACTCAGAGAAATTAAATATTTCCAAACTCTCACAAAGAGTAGAGGAAATGTTACTACTATCGCAGGTCGTGATGGTGTGATTGTAGGCTCTGGCCGAGCTACAATAATTCTCCCTTTGGGTACTCAATTAGAAATTGAGGATGCACTCCTGTATCCTGAATGAACTCGTACCCTATTGAGTTACAAAGATATCCGTCAAAATGGTTTCCATGTAGAAACACATAATGACAACCCGGGGTATGGCGATGACCGAAGCGGCCGTGGCCGTGGATGGCTGTGGGGCGGAGCTAGGTTTCTGGGCCCTAGGGGCTTCGCTCCACGGCGTGGCGGCTTTGCCGGGAGGCGGGGGCGCGGCATGAACCATGGTCGCTATGGAGGTGCGGAGGCTCCCACCACCACGGCTCATGAGGCCACTACTGATGATGCAGGTATGGATGTGGAGCATGCAGCGGCGACAGTGGAAGAAAAGGAGACTGGCTTGGGAAGGAAGAAGGAGAGGACCTGTGGCAGATGCACTCAGAGAGGGCATCTGGCGGCTGATTGCATTGCTCAAGTGTATTGTGTCATTTGTGATGGACATGATCATGTCAATCATCGTTGTCATCTTCTTAAACAACCTTGCCCGGTAGCGCAAGCAGTGGGGTATGCAGTGGAGGGGTTGGGTTTCTACCACATCCCTCACCCGCCATTGTCTCGGAAAAAAGAGTCAAAGACGGCTCTTATCACGGTTATTGGGGGCACCCTCTCCGCTGGTCAGGTTGCAACGCAGCTGCAGCGTGTTGTGTCGAGCATGTGGAGGTGAGAACCCATTCCACACGACAAGGATTCATTTGTTGTTCCTTTCCCATCGAAGAACGAATTGCAACGGGCTATGGCGTTTGGTGGTGCAGACGTTCGTGACAACTCTGTACCCTCAGGACTGCGGCTGCAGTTTGAGGAATGGCATGAGGAGGAAGACGGGTTTTTGTTGCCAAAGGTGTGGATAAGGGTAAGGGGCATCAGGAAAAAGCTGAGGGAGTTTCTGAACCTATGGGCAATTGGCTCTATGATCGGCTCCACTCAAACCGTACACATGGAGACTACGCGTAAGAGCAACTACGGCTGCATCTTTTGTTGCAGTTCTTGACCCCAAGTTGGTGCCCCGAAGGCTGGATGTGGTTATTGGTGACCACTATCTTGAGCTCAAGTTTGAGGTTGAAACAAGGGGGTTCGATGATAACGGTGAGGAGGTCCAATTCAATTTTGATGATGGGAATAACGATGACAACCAACCGATGGAGGAGGATGATTCCAATGATGAGAGTGGCTTGGACAGGGAGGGGAAACGCTCTAAGAAGGACCGCTCCACTGCTCATGATCAAAAGGAGGCCCCTCCAAAGAATGGTGAGTCGGAAGCCAATGGTACCAAGAATGTCTCATCCAGGACAGAGGAACAGAAAGAGGAGATGGAAAGACAGATCAGTAAAATGGCAAATGAAATTACGGATAGGGTTGTGGACATGATCTTGGATTATTGTGTGGACAAGGTCATGGCGGAAGAAGATACTGATCAGGGGATTGAAAAAATAGATGGCGAAGAATTCTTTGGTGAGGATGTTCCTCTCAGTGGGGACTCCTTGCCACCGTCTGATCTGGTTGTGGCTGCACTGGAGAGGGAGGCTGTTCCTGAGATGGTTCCAGAGAAGGATGGCGTGAGGGAGGTCCTGAAGGACCGAACTGGACGCATGCTTGTGCGCGCTGGACCGGCTGGGGCTGATCGCCGGTCTACTGGGTCAGCGCCGCCGCGCTTCAGGGCTGGCCAGGGTACGCCTGGTGCCTGTCCTGGTGATCAACTCAAGATGGCTGCTGGGATACTGGAGACGGCCGTGTCACCTACACGGGCTAGCCCTCGGTTGGCGAAGGTGGCTGATCAGCATGCCTTGGAGAAGGCCAAGCGACGTGCTGCATGGAGGAACCCCGACGACGCAGGTACCGACATGTCCTTGGGCTCCTTTTCTAATCATGTTGTTTCATATGAAGTTCTCAACTTAGGTGTAGACCTAGGGTCTAGCCCTCAACAGCTCTCAGATTCTGTTGCCTTATTAAAGAAATGTGACTCGCTTAACCTTGATTTGCAATCTGAGTACTTAGTAGAAAATTTAGATTCTCCCAGAGGGCAGCTGGAAGATACCGTGGATGGGGATTTTGATTTTGAAAACCTCACTCTTGGCTACTTATGTGGCGATCTGAAGGAGGAGGTTTTGGATGAGTACAGTGATCACCTAAGTTGTGATTTCCAAACTGTGTTCAAGAAAAATAAATCAAAATGTTCATCAAGAAAAAAAGGAGCTGCTAAGGTTAAGATAATTAAAAAACACACAAAGGTTAAGAAATGAAAGGGATTTTTTGGAATAGCAGAGGTGTTAGTGACTTGGCTAAGTTTAGGTTCCTTTCAGACACTTGTAGAGATGAGAAGCTAGATTTTATTGCTCTACTAGAAACTGGGAAAAAGGACTTCTCACAAAATACCTTAAGTAATATTTGTGCTGGTCGCAACTTTCTATGGCACTGGTCGGAGCCTCATGGTAGATCCGGAGGCATCTTACTAGGCATTAACTTGGAAGTTTTTGACATTGGCAGCATTGACGAGGGTGACTTCTATGTGAAGTTCCACCTACGAAACAAAGATGATGGTTTCCGATGGGTTCTTGTGGCGGTTTATGGGGCTGCCCAAGATCAGTTTAAGGAACCATTTTTAGCCGAGCTGGTCCAAACGTGCGCCAAAGAAAATTTACCCTTGCTTGTGGGTGGTGTTTTCAACATCATCAGAAAACCTCAGGAAAAAAATAATGATAGATATAATGACAGATGGCCTTTCCTTTTTAATCCTGTCATAGACAGCTTGGATTTAAGGGAATTGGAGTTATCAAATCGCAAATTCACTTGGGCAAACTCTAGGCCTGAACCTACATTTGAAACTCTGGATCTCCTTTTGGTTAGTACGGAGTGGGAGGCAAAATTCCCTTTGGCATCGGTTCGGGCGCTTACTAGAGAGATTTCAGACCACACCCCTTTGCTTTTGAACACTGGAAGTGGAACACACTTTGGTAAACAACCGCTCTTTAAGTTTGAGCTAGGTTGGTTTTGAGAGAGGGCTTTTCAGAAATGGTCACACGGGTTTGGAAAGCAGAATCCCGAGGTCAAACACCTATACAAAAGTGGTAATTCAAAATTCAAAAACTTCGACAATTCTTAAGGGGTTGGGCGAAAAATACTAGTGGGACTTATAAGAAAGAAAAAGAAGAAATTATAAGAAAGGCTGATGAACTTGATAAGAAAGCCGAATCCCAGTCTTTGAGTGCTCAGGAACTAGACCTAAAACAATGTCTAAAGCATAGGCTTGCACAGATGCTAAGAGAGGAAGAGATTAAATGGTATCAAAGAGCCAAAACAACTAAGTTGTTGCAGGGCGATTGCAATACCAAATACTTCCAGCTAGTTACAAATGGGAAGCATAGGAGAACGAGGATTTTTCAGTTAGAACAAGAAGAGGGTATTATTGTGGGGGATGAAAATCTTAAAGGTTTTATCACCAACTACTATAAAGGCCTCTATGGGGCACCCGAAAGGAATAGTTTCAAGATGATTGAATCGATCAGAGATGATATCCCGCAGGTATCTGAGGAGGAAAATGAAATTCTGACCTCGACTTTTACCGAAGAAGAGGTGAAGAGGGCTATTTTCCAAATGGAACATAATAAAGCACCAAGGCCTGATGGCTTCCCTGGTGAATTTTATCAGGTTTTTTGGGAGACCATTAAGGAGGATCTAATCCCCCTTTTTCATGATTTCCACATGGGACAACTTCCGTTGTTTAGTCTTAATTTTGTATCATCACACTGCTTCCTAAGCAAAAAGAAGCCAAACAAATTCAGCAATTTAGACCTATATGCTTGCTTAATGTAAGCTTCAAGATCTTTACAAAGGTAATGACAAATAGGGTAGCTCTAGTAGCTCAAAAAGTCATTAAACCTTCTCAAACAGCTTTCATGTCGGGAAGGAACATCATGGAGGGAGTAGTAATTTTACATGAAACGTTGCATGAGATGCATAGGAAGAAGCTGGATGGTGTTGTCCTAAAACTTGATTTCGAGAAAGCTTACGACAAAGTCAAGTGGTCTTTCCTCCAGCAAGCTTTGCGAATGAAAGGCTTTTCATCGCAATGGTACAATTGGCTAAACCAAATTGTCAAGGGAGGGAGTCGGTATCAAAGTTAATGATGATATTGGGCACTATTTTCAGACTAAGAAAGGACTTAGACAGGGTGATCCTTTGTCTCCAATCCTTTTCAACATCGTCGCTGATATGTTGGCTATCCTCATTGAAAGAGCAAAGAGCAATGGGGAATTTAATGGAGTTGTGCCCCACTTAGTGGATGGGGGACTCTCAGTTCTCCAATATGCCGACGATACAATTCTATTTATGGAACACGATCCCGAGCATGCCAAAAATCTTAAACTAGTTTTAAGCACTTTTGAGCAACTATCTGGTTTAAAAATTAATTTTCATAAAAGTGAGTTGTATTGCTACGGGGCAGCCAAAGACTTGGAGCATCAATATGCTCGTATCTTCAGATGCAAGACTGGCAATACTCTCTTCAAGTATCTTGGAATACCCATGCATCATAGGAAGTTATCTAATAACGACTGGATAGCGATTGAGGAAAAATTCCAAAAAAAAACTGGGTAGTTGGAAAGGAAAATTGCTTTCGGTTGGGGGCAGACTGGTTTTGATCAACTCTGTCCTGACTAGCTTAGCAATGTACATGCTTTCCTTCTTCGAGCTCCCGAAAGGTGTACTTAAAAAGTTAGACTACTACAGGTCTAGATTTTATTGGCAAAAAGACTAAGAAGAAGTACAAACTCACTAAGTGGAGTATCGTATGTACACCAAAAGGCTGTGGGGGTCTTGGCATTAAAAATTTGAAATTCAGAATAAATGTTTGCTAAGCAAATGGCTATTCAAGTTAATTAATGAGGATGGTATTTGGCAAAGCCTCCTGAGGAGGAAATATTTGTCAAATAAGACCATATCTCAAGCCACAAAAAAACCGGGAGATTCCCACTTTTGGTCTGGGCTCATGGAAGTGAAAGAACAATTCTTGCAATGTGGGCGGTTCAAAATTAATAGTGGAACCGACATTAGCTTTTGGGAAGATACCTGGGTAGGAGGTCAGCCTCTTAAAGTATCGTATCCCAATCTCTTTCATTTAGTTAGAAAGAGGAATGCAACGATAGCGGAAGTGCTAAACACCACACTGTTAAATGTGTCCTTCCGAAGAGCATTAGTTGGACATAACTTAGAATCATGGTATGACCAACAAGGCTCACGGATGCTAGAGATGTCTTCATCTGGAATCTACATAAGAGTGGAACTTTCTCCACAAGATCTATGTATTTGGCACTCATCACCAATGGTGTGGTACCTTGTAAATGTCCAATATGGAAATTCAAGGTTCCACTTAAGATCAAAGTTTTCTTGTGGTACATCAAAAAGGGCATTACCCTCACTAAAGATAATCTGGCAAAGAGGAATTGGAAAGGAAATTTAAATTGTTGCTCATGCAGCTCCTTGGAGACCATTGAGCACCTTTTCATTGATTGCCATTTTGCTCGCTTTATTTGGAACACAATCTTTATCACCTTTGGAATTCAACCTCCATCCAGCATTTCACATATGTTTGGTTCTTGGCTTATAGGCATCCGGCTGAAGCTTATGGAACAAATCTGTGTAGGGTTAACAATTGTATGTTGGGCTATTTGGTTGAATAGAAATGATATGGTATTTAATCGTTCCAAATCTAACACTTTCATGCAGGTGATTTTCAGGGCGACATATTGGACACGCACATGGTCACTGCTGTTTTTAAGGACAAGGAAGCGAAGGCCAATCTGTTGCAGGCATGTTGCTTATTGGAAACGGTAGTCATGGAGGTTTTTGCTAAGTTCGGTTGGAAGTTTTCGAATAGGATTGCATCGTAGTTGTTTTCTTATTTGTTGAACACCCTGTGTACCTCGATATACTCTGCGGAGTAATTCGTGAGCCTAAGTGCTCCCATCTTTTGTATTAAAACTGCTGTGTACACTATCCATGATAGTGTAGAGGCGGGGACCTATTGTTCCATTATCTAAAAAAAATACATGTGAATAGGAATCGGGACTTAGTAAGCAAACCAAGTGCCTCAACAAGTTCTGTGTATAAAAGATACAAATGACGGTACTGCACTGAACATCTATTCTGTAGCTGCTACACAATATGAAAACAAAGCGAAGAAACTATTGCACTGAACATCTCAATTGTACAAGGACCACTGAATTCCAACTTTATCTTGGACGAGACAAATAAAGAAGGAAAAATAAGTTTCTGAATCAGAAGCACAGACCACACGATGACTACTTAATTTTGCTCTACACTGAATTGTTGTTCATTGCCAGATGCTAGCATTAGCACTAACAATTGTGAGAAGGAAGCATAAGCATCATGCAAATATGAAACAATTGAAAAAACCAAAGAAATCCTGCTATGAATTGTGGTAAATCTTTTTAACAAATCAGTTTGGGATGATGCAATAAAATATGACCCAATATGAGTCTTTTGATTTGATACGACCCATTTCGACGGAAACATAAGCATCATACATACCGTAGCTGATATGATAGCTCCAGTAGCAAGATGAGCCTTTCTTCAGAGTTCAGACTCCTGGATCCAGAAAAGTGTACCGATTTTATATATTCCACCAGTTTGAGCAGCTATCCTATTCCTTAAATAAGCATCGTACTACAATTTGATCCCCACTTCAGCTATCACTACTTAGTTCTAACGGTAGGTAATATGAATCACTTATTATGGAACAGCAACCTACTGTAATCTGCAAAAAGACAATTTGAAATTGTTACCAATTCACATTTAATATGGAAGAGAAGATGATGCAGCCGCCATGAGGAGGTGGTGGAGGAGCGCGACGTCGGCGGAGGGAGCGAGTCTGCTAGTGTGTCATGCGCCTTGGCGAGCATCTAGCGGAGGCGCACGGTGGCTACGAGCAGATTGGTGTGGCCCTGGCACAACGCCACAACCTTTTGTTCGTGGGAAGAAAGGAAGGAAGGAGATGAGATGTGGGTCCACGTGCCAGCGAGTGGAGAGAGTGGAGAGAAGTGCTAAAGTGGTGTGTAGCAAGGGCATTATGGTCTATACAAAAATAATAAAATATGCTTGTGGGGCCATAAACAACAAATAGGCATAAAATAATAAATATAAGGGGAGAAAGAATTGTAATGGCGTGGTTCAAAATAGGTGAATTATAATAACATATCTCGTAACTTCATAAATTGTAATGACATCGATAAAAACGAACCCAACAGAAAAAACAAATTCTATGGAAACCAACCTCTCCGTGGAAAGGGAGTCTTTTACCTCTACGCCATTAAAAAAGTTACACCCAACCTGTATGCCATCAAAAAGTTCTTAAACACCCATGTGCCATGGACTTTTTTCATGTTTACCGTGTGCCATTTTGCATGGATGGAGGCTTAAATGGGTATAAAATGTCGGTTTTGCCCTCTTTATTAACCGTGGGAAATAATTAGAAAATACATAAAAAACAGAAAAAAGTCAATAAATTAGAAAAACCAAAAAAATATATTTAGAATTCATAAAAAATTCAGAAAACATGTAGAAATTTTTGAAAATGAGTTATAAAATCTAAAAATTTGTAAATAAATTTTTAAACCCGTAGAAAATAATTAACTAGTTAGCTTTATTTATAGTCACAAAGTTAGCTTTATTTATGCACATCTTTTCTTTTCATCCTTTATCCACTTCCGTACATATCTTTTCCACCTCTGTTCGTTAGTCATTTTCTTCTCCGTGTCGTCCAGCGCCGCGCGCGTTGCTTGTTCGCTGCGTCGTGCATCGCTCAAGCTCGCTGTGCTTGCCGCCGTGCTCGCAGGGATGATCTCGTGCTTACCGCCATCGCTCAAGGATGTCAAGCTCGCCTGCGCTGTCCGCCATGCTCGCAAGGGAGGACCTCGAGCTTGTTTGATTTCACTGCGTTGGCCGCCACGCTCGCCGGGGAGGAGCTTGAGCTCGGCTGCGATGCCAAGCTCGATTCGACCTCGCCCACGCAGCCACGCCGGTCGTCGTGGTTGCCGGAAGGAGCTTGAGCTCGCCCACGCCATCCACCGTGCTCGTCGGGGAGGAGCTTGAGCTCGCCCGCGGCGCCATCCACCGTGCTCACCGGGAAGAGCTCGGCCTCGCCGCGCTGGCCGCTCACCGGGGGCACGGAGCGCAGGCCCGCGCGCACGCCTGGGGTAGAGGCGGCCTGACGCGAGGCGCAGGTTGCCTGGCGCGGTGGTGGCGGTGGTGGATCTAGCCGCCGCCGGCGGCAAAGGCTCGGGGCCGGCGGCGGCCCTGGCAGGCGGCGGCTAGGGTTCCACGGTCGGGGTCGGGTGAGCACGGGAGAAACAGAGAGATGCACGGGAAGAGAAGAGAGATGTGTAGCGGAGCCAGGAGCAAAAGAGTCATTTTATCAGGTGGGTTCCACCTGTCAGAGCAATGAAACTGTTAAGTTATAACAGAAGATGGATGGAATGACTGGTAAACATGAAAAAAGTTGATGGTACATAGGTGTCTAGGATTTTTTTTGATGGCGATGTAGAGGTAAAAGACTCGCGCAAAGAAACTTAGGGTACGTTTAGATTCAGAATTTTCTCCAAAAAAACAATATTCATCCAACTTTTCCCTATTCATCCCACCTTTTCTACTCACAAAACACTATTTATTTACAGTGTATTTTTAGGTCTAGTGTTTTTTGGGGAATCTTTCCCGATCTAAACACGCCCTTTAAGCCCACCCCTCCGACCTTTGCAAATCGGAAAAGAAAAAGGAAAAATAACTTCGGGCAACCAGGTCGTTCGCAAAGTCTGACTCCAAGCGTCGCGAGCGAGGGAAAGAGAAAATAATAAAAATAAAAATAAACCAAACCGCCGATCCTCGCCCTCCCGAACCTTCTCGCCTGACCCCTGCATCCGCGCCCTAACCCTCCCTTCCTCTTCCCCACCGCCGCCGCCGCCGCCGGGACCGATCTCCGCCAACCGTCGACCATGGACGACACCTGCGCCGTGTGCGCGGAGACGTTGGAGTGGGTGGCGTACGGGCCATGCGGGCACCGTGACGTGTGCTCCACCTGCATCGTCCGCCTCCGCTTCGTGATGGAAGACAACAAGTGCTGCATCTGCAAGACCGTCTGCCCCTCCGTCTTCGTCACCAAGGTTTGTCCCTCCAGGGCTTGCTATCTCCGGGCGGGAACAGTTCCTGATCTGTTGTGTGGGCTCGCCGCTGGATCTTGGGGTCGTCTAGGGTTTCGATTGGCTTGCCAGATTGGCCCTTGCTAGTGGAGTTAGATGTGGATGGCTCTTGTTCCGCTATTGGCATCAGGGATTTATTAGGTAATAGCGGGAAATATGCGTGGCTTGATTTTGCCAGCTTATGTTTTCGTATGATTTAGTGCCTACATAGTTTGGGCTTTGAACTGGTCTTAGTGTCCCTGCTCAATGGTAAGGAGACAAGCATCAGTTTAGCACTGTAATTTTAGTTTATAAGATGAATGGTAAGCCAAGCAATTAAATTGCGTCAGATTGTGTGTAGGCGTTTGTTTTAAGGGTGCCAATGCTGAATTCTGTATTTTTCATTTTCTTTTGCACCTGAGAGCAGACTGACTTGCCTAGGATTTACAATACTATTAAGAATTGCAGAAATAATCTTTTTTGTGGTGAATTTCATGAATGCGAGGATGTTCTATGTTAGTTTGCACAGATATTTCTGAGTCCTATATAATTGTTCAGATAATGAATCTATATCTTTTGGTATTTTTTGTGTACTCCTAATCAGATGAATTTGTTGATCCGGTAGGGATATTCTTAGTAAATTGTTAGATGCATTTCCTAGTTTCATTTTGTAAATTTGACTAGAATGAATCTGGATCATGCTGCTCTGCTGAAGGTAGTTTTTTACTTGGTTAATGTGTTCTGCATTGTCAAGGCTACTGTGTTTCTGATAGTATGTCTGACCGATGCTTCTCTCAGTTTTGCATGTGTGAAACTAATCATGTACTGTGATTTGTAATCTGTGGACATCAAATGCAATCAACTTGAAATTTATGAGAGCTTTCGGCAAACACTAGTCTACTGTTTTGTAACTTATATCGCATACATGTAGAGTCCATGTGATTATGTGAATATAATTATCTTTCATCTTCCCACTGCACAGGCCTTGGGAGAATATACGAGAGTGGTCAATGATTTCTCTGTGTTCCCCACTGGGGTAAATGAGGGCAAGGCAGGGGATTTCTGGTACCATGAGGATACACAGGCATACTTTGATGACGCTGACCACTACAAGATGATACGGGCAATGTGTCGGCTTTCTTGTAGTGTTTGTGACAGTGCAGAGGATCAGGTTGCTCTTGCTGCTCAAGCAAAGCGCAAAAGTAAGTTCAGGAGCATTGATCAACTAAAGGGACATTTGTTCCATGTGCATAGGTTGCACATGTGCAATCTTTGCTTGGAGGGGAGGAAGGTGAATACTTGAGAAACTATGCTTCATTATTGTTTTGTGTTGTTGGCGATTGCGCTGAATCACATCTTTCTTATGTCATCAACACTAATTTATTTGATTTCATGGGTTATACTGCCCAATTTAGTATGAAACTGTAGACCTTGTTTTGGAACAGTCTACTTGATATTCCTTGCCCCATTTTCCTTCACATTTTTTTCTTTTGTATGTCTTATCACTTTGTATGCACAGTGCAGCATATTTTATATTAGCTATCAACATATGATGTTGGTACCATTTCTATAATTTAACTAGTGAACATTGTCTTAGTGAAATCTGTAGAAATATATATGACCAGGGAACATATTTTCCTTTATGTAGTTTTGTTTCTGAGTGATGAACTGGACATAATTTGTTTATATCAATGCTGTGCAGTTACTTTGGCGATGTTGTTTTTCAGACATCTCATCCGACTGGAGACAGTCAAAATGAAGATCTTTTTTTTTTAAATCAGATTTCTTGTGTCATTTAACATGGTTGACCTTGTGCTTCCAATGATCGAGTCTTAGGTCAACAAACTATACAATGCTGTATTTAGTACTATCTTTTTCAATGTTTAATGTTCTATTATCTTTGTTAACGTTAGTGTTGTCTTGTCATTTGTGCATGTGCTTGCTCCTGCATACATGTTGTTTTGCTCTATTCAGTCATATGAGTGTGTACATGTCTTGTTGTTAGGCATTATTGTCCTATGGTTTACATTTGAAACTTTGGATTTATAATTGTACTCTAAATTTGAATTTCTGTGATCCCTGCAATAGATTGTCAAATATAAATTGACTATTTGTAGACATAATTTTTTATTGAATTATTTCATGTGTTTTCTAGGTGTTCATTTGTGAGCAGAAGCTTTATTCAAGGTCACAGTTAACGCAGCATATGAAAACTGGTGACTCTGAAGTAGATGGCTCTGAGTTAGAGCGCAGTGGTTTTGCTGGGCATCCGATGTGTGAGTTCTGTAAAAGTTCATTTTATGGAGATAATGAGCTTTACACACATATGTCCAGAGAGCACTACTCTTGTCACATATGCCAACGGTATACTTCAACCTTTATTCTTAGCTAATCTTGGCCATCAGTTCACTTTTGTTGACTTTGTTATTGTTTACAGGCAGCATCCTGGGCTGTATGACTATTTTCGGAACTATGATGACCTTGAGGTGTGTTGTACTAAAGTGATCTCTCTCTTGTCATACTATTTAGCAAATTACTTCTAATTGTGCCGCCCAGCTTTGGTGCCTATCTGTGCTATCAATCTCTTTGGAAAGTGACCATTACAGCATTCTCATATATGCTCTTTTTAATTCAATTAGTTGCATTTCCGCAAAGACCATTTCCTCTGTGAAGATGAAGCATGTTTGGCAAAGAAGTTTGTTGTCTTCCTGAGCGAGGCAGAACTCAAGGCAAGTTGTGCAAATTATTGAATTGCTAATTTTATCAACTCATTAGCCGCATGTGCCAAGTGCTTTTGTTTTTGGGTTCTTGCTGAGTGAGTAGTCTATTTCAACAGAGACATAATGCTATGGAGCACGGTGGGCGGATGTCTCGTGCTCAAAGGAATGCTGCACTTCAGGTGTGAATTTGGTTCAAATATTTTGTTTCCTTACATGTTCCCTCTATATCCAATGATGTCTTTCTTATTTAGGTAAAAGATTCAGTAAGATATTGTTAATTTATTTGATTTTGTCTAAGCTTTCTAATTTGTCTCTTTCAGATACCTACTAGTTTTATATATCGAAGAAATGAGCAAGATCAACGGCGTGTCAGAGGTAGGGGGCGTAATGCTCAGCATGATGGATCTGAAAGTCATATCTCATCATCTGCGCAGAATAGCCGTGCAACCGCCGATGATAGCCATGTGGGCCATATTGACAATGTTTCAGGGTCTTTACAGTCATTAAATGTTGGTTCTAGTGCTGGGGGAGCAGAAGCTAGTTCAAGGACTGGACGAGTACTCGAGCAGTTGTCCTTTCCACCCCTTTCAGATCCAGATATTCCTGACACTAGAGCTGAGACTGTTCCTGATGAAACCTCATTTCCTTCGTTATCAGAGCAACAATCCAGATATGCACTGGCTCTCAATCAGAGTGCAAGGGGCGCAGCGAGGCTTGGGGATGAGTCATTATTCCCTCCTTTGCCTGGGTCTAGTAACAGCAGGGGTCCTGCTTCAGCACAACAGGGGCTACAAAGTTTAGCCAAGAGCACACTTGCAGCAAGGCTTCAACAACGTAGCAAGGGACCTGTGAAGGTACTTAATACTGCTCGCCCTCGCCACTTTGAAAATCCTGAATTGCTACCTAGTTCCACCCAGACATGGCCTACACCAGATCAGGGGCAACTGCTCTCCGGATCTTCTCAGCTTCGAATTGGAACTCAACCAACGAGAGAAAATGGGTTTGTGTCAACTGGCTCCAGTAACTCAGCGTGGAACCCTGTTGCTCCAAACAAGATGAAGCACTCTGTTTCTACTCCTAATCTTGTGTCTGGGGGCCAACCATCATCAAGTGCAGCTTATAGCAGCAATAGAAGTCAAGAACCACCTCAAGGTAGTCAACCTTTGTCTTTGCCTGTTGCAGAGGATGTCCGTGCTGCAAACAAATCTCTGGTTGAAAGAATGCGTTCTGCTCTGGGAATGGATGAGGACAGGTACTCTGCATTCAAAGAGATTGCTGGTGAATACCGTCAAGGTATCATAGATACTTCAGAGTATCTTTCATATGTAGAACAGTTTGGACTCTCACACCTTGTTCCTGAAATGGCTAGGCTATTACCTGATCCTCAAAAGCAGAGGGAACTTGCTGATGCATATTATACAAACGTACGGTTTAAAAGCCTCCAGGAAAATGGTGGAGGTGGAACTAGCTCACAAGAGGGCAACCGTAAAAAGAAGGGTAAGGGAAAAGCTCCTGTTACAGAAAGCAGTGCTGCTAAGGATGTGAAAGTTGCGCCAGCAGATAATTTTCTGGACACTGTAAGAAGGCTTCAATCAAACCACCAGGCTCACGAAGGAGAGGCTGAGGTGCTGTCAAAGGATGGGTATCGACCTTCCAAGGGGGTTCAACAGTCAGCTGGATCTTCATCTAGTCTGAACATTGATGCAGGTTTCAATTCAAAATCTTCTGGTGCCAAAGATAATGCTGGCAAGGGTGGAGGCAGTAGCAGTAAGCAGCCAAAGAAGACATCAAAGTTTCTCAGAGCTCGTTTGGGTGACAACTCATTAGCAACACTTGATTTAAGTCGTCCTAGTGCAAGTCCTGAACGACCCGAAAGGGAATCACAGGGCCCACAGATGGGGTTGCCTGTTCGAGGTGCTTGGAAGAATGGTGGGGGGCAGAAACTCTTTTCGAGCAATGGAAGGAAGTAGAAGGCATTTTGCAGCTGCACTGACGTGTCTATATACCTGTTCAACAATAGAGGGAAGCCTGATTGCCAAATGTGAGCATTTTGGCGTCGATGGTTTGCTGGTTGGGAAAGCTTTCGTCAATGGAAAAGGCCACTATGTTTTGAGGTTCGTGTTCTTCTATGTTTGTTAGGATAAACTCAAATGAGGGTAGAACCTGAAAATGTAATGGCGTGATATCATTTTGCCCACTGGAAACCTTGGTAGAGTACATGAACTCTGCTGAAGATTCTGGCTTGCGTGGCTGGATCTTGTCATTTTGATTTCAGGCTGAGGGTGCCTTTTTATGGCACAGGCACTTATATCTATATATATGCTGCCTGTCAGATGTTCATTACCCTATGGATTGATACAAAGCCCTGGATCCAAAAGGTTATTTAGTGATTACGTCCTAACATAGAAATAACAAAATTCATTTTGATATTTCTGCCCGTAATGGCGGGCGAAACGAGGACTCGAGCGTGCCTTAGTGGTGAGCTCCGCACGGGCCATGCGCAAGGGCTCGCGCAGCACCCTTCTGGCGCGGCGACTTGGAGGCTCGAAGCCGGCGCGACGACTTTGAGGCTAGAGGCTGGTGCCGCGACTTGGATGATTTGACGTGGATCTTGATTTGGCTCGATGGCGAGGTGAGAAGCGGCGAATCAAGCTCGATGGAGAGGCGAGGGGCCTGTGGCCCTGTGTCGACAAGGCGGAGGTGCCAGCTCCTCCGCCGGCGAGCAATTCCTCTCTCCCTCTCAGCGCTGCGGCTCCTCCATCTCTCTCTTTCGGCTTCGATAGCGTCCCCAATGGGATACGCGCTGCAGCACTCTCGTGCGCCAAACTGGTACTAGATGGAGCTACGCTCATCTGGTCCTGGAGGGAGCGTATACCGTCTACTACCTCCCAGTACCTAACCTCGTGTGACGGGCGCACGATTTCAAAACACGGAAACGGCATTGCTTTAAGACGACATTGCTGCTGTATCAATCCAAAGCCAATACAAAAAAAAAAAGCTATGATAAAGAAATGAGAAAAATATATGATAAAGAAATGGAGTTTGGATTACAGCGTTAAGGAAGTCCAAAATTACGTGTGACGTGGACTACATTTGTAATGTGCTTTTTGACTAAAATATGTTAAGATCTTATTCAATAAATCCAAACTGTTCAAAAATGGCAAATGACTCAGTTTTGTTCACCTGGAAGCTAATATAAGTTGCTGCCAACATCAGCTGCCACCCGTTTAAACTTTAGATTTCCAGCTTCCGCGTGGGCATGCCAAATTTCTTCGTGCAAACTTTGATGTCAAGTCTAAATATTGTCCAAAAATTGCAGGTATGACCAATATTTACGTACAAGATTATTGTTGATAACAAAGTAAACAACTTCCAAATTCTATGAGGCCTCAGTAAAGTTAATTAGTCTTTCAAACCACATAGTATATTTTCAACCGCAAAATTGGGCAGCCGCCACGTTCATGTGCGCATGAATCGATCAACTGTCATCGTTTTCATGGACAACATGTCGTACGGGATTATATTAAAGATATATTCAATCGGTTAAGGCCATAGGGCACTGTCATGGATTAGGTGACTAGAGACCTCAGTCATAGCCAAATCATTAGGGGATGTCTGGTTCTAGGACTAAAGTTTATCCTGTCATATTGAATCTTCATATGCCAGGAGTATTAAAAAAAGAGGTAATAATAAAATTGTTTACACAGATGGAGGCTAGTTCGCGAAATGAGTCTATTGGCCCTAAATAATCGCTCATTAGTATATTTACTATAGCACTGTTATTGTCAAATCACAGACTAATTAGGCTCAATAAATTCGCCTCGTAAATTGGTCTTCATCTGAATAATTAGTTCTTTCATTAATCTAATACTCCTAATAGGTAACCAAACATTCAATGTAACATAAGCTGAAGTTTAAGCCCTCGAACCAAACACCCCCTTAGTATTAAACTCAGATCGGATTTGCTACCAACAGTTAAAAAGATAAGTCACAGTTACTACTATAAAAATATAATTCAACTCTAGACACCGGTCTCTTTAAACTTGATTATCTACTAGTCAGATTATAGAAGAAGATGATTTATACTTGACAATATAAAAACAATGAACAGTTATATGGCCAGGGGCGGAGCCAGGATTTGAGGATAGGGGGGGGGGGCAAGCCGCCAATCGAGCGACAACAAAATAAAACGATATATGCACACACAAATATATGAACGGTCTGTTTTAGAGAGCTTATGACGACTTCTAGTTCACCTATTTTGCGCAATCCGATGCAATACTATAGCATGAAGCTGTTTTGAAATCGTGGCAAAGTTAAACTTGAAGCCTATGAAAGCCTATTTTTTAGTGCAACTATTTTGGGATAATCCCTCATAAGCGATCTTTGACTTGAATCTAAATATTGAAAGACACTTATTAAAATTTGAGAATAAATATAAGGGACCAGCTGGTTATTCAATCTAAACATGTAACAAATAGTTGTTAGTTGATTAACTTGATTAAATCTTGCTATCAGTCTCTCACTCCATCAGATTCTGTGGGCTGTGTCGGATGTGAGGTGCCTGGACTTGGGTGGTAGGATAGGACGCCCACAGAAAGTGAATAGAGAGAGAGCAAGCAAATTGAATTGACAAGTCTGCGTATGCTACCTGGTAGTGGTTCGTTGGATTCATACTGAGGTATATGAGCCACGATAGGGGCCAACATATGGAAATTAGGTGATTAACCAAAGGACATAGATTAGTATTAGGCCATGTAAATGTCTTGCTCTTGTGGTGTACCGGAGCATTAGGGGGGGGTCAGGCCCCTCCCCCCTTGTCTCCGTCCCTGTATATGGCTAATCTATGTCATATATGAGAGCTTCAAGATTTGGAGCAATCATAAAAGAGGCGAGTTCCATGAAACACTCCGAATGGGACCCAATGTTATATGTGGGATTCCTTGAACCTAGTGGGAACACGGTCGTACTTCAACGTCTAGGAACTAGTGAGAAAACCAATACGATTAGAAATATAGCCATTTTTAATGTTGGTCGAATATGTACCTTCTAAAATTCTGAACTTATATGGATTGGTTTTGTGATTTTCAATTCAACACTTTGAGAAGATGTCATGTTCAACATAGTGGAAGAAATATGTATTTTTTTTTATTATGTTTGTTGTCAACATCTTTAACAAAGGTATGCCAACATAGCTATAAGGCTATCTCAAACAATGATAGGCAAAAGGGAGATTCAAAAGGCAGGTTTGGAAGCTGCACAATAAATGGGTAAGAGACCCAGAACCTTCCCTCTCCAACAGAGAAGGCAAATGTGTGCTGGCGGCCGGCGGCAGCTCCCACAAGGCCGCTCCTGGCGGCGGCGGACCCAGAGCTCGCGCCTGGCAGCGGCCCCCAAGCTTGCACCCGCTGGAGCGCTGCGCTACTCGCCTCGCCGCGAGGAGGCCCACGCTGCTCGTGCAGCCACCGCCGCTCCAACAAATCAACCTCCCGCGCTGCTCGCCGAAGGCGTCTGAATCGAGGAGGATCGGTTCTGGAGGAGGAGCTCCGGCGTGGGAGATCGAGATGGAGCAGCAGCCGACGCTAGGGAGCGGATGACCAGCGGCTGGTCGAGATCGAGAGGGAGGGTCGGCAGCCATTGCAGCCCCTGCTTGCCTCGCGCCGTGCGCTGTCTTTCCTCGCCTCGCCGTTGGCCGGCCACGCCACCACTCGCGCTGCATTGCTGTCGCCTCCACCTCGTTCCAGCCCCTTCTCCTCATCGCCGGGTGAAAGAGCATCTAGGCCCCTAATTCGGTTTCAGCAATTAATGACAACATAATCAGTGTGACTAACAAGTGTTTTGCAGAGGCAAAGTTTAAGTTAGTGCAATGATGGGCTTTCACGGTATTCTTGGCCCCATCATTCGCGAATGATTGTATTGGTGCAAAGGATATGCTCGAAGATTAAGGATAAGCTAGTTCTAAGTGCCGTTTGGAGATGAGAGGCACTTAGAGTAGTTTAGGTCTTTGTTTTCCTTTGACCGTACTATAAAGGGGGGTCGAGGGTTGGTAGCTTAACCTAGGCAAGACTAGAGTTTAGGTGTGGTGCACACTTGTGAAATCTAGTACTAGGTAGCTCAGTTGAAGCCCTTGAGATGAAAGGAGACTCAAATAAATTGAATTGGACGAGTTTCGCTTTCGAGCAACGAGAAGGAAGGCACCGAGCAAGGCACCGAATTAGTCGGTGGTTGCTGACTCAGAAGGTCAGCAAGCACCATCGACTAATTCGGTGGGTGCCTCGAGGTACCACCGAATTAGTCGGTGACCCCTGACTCACTGTTGAGACAGTGAGCACCGACTATTTCGATGGGTGCACGCGTGGACCATCGAATTAGTCGATGACCTAGGGGGAGCTGTGTCAAGATGACATGCTCTCTGGAACGCAACGATTGATTCGATGGTCTCCCAAAAAGAGATCACCAAATTAGTCGGTGGCTGTCAATAGCCGTTGTTTTTCAAGTTGGGAGTCACCATCGACTATTTCGATGGCACTAGAGGAAGGGCATCGAATTAGTCGGTGGTGGCTGGCAGAACAAGGTTGGCTGACATGCTCTCTGTGTAAACGCATCGACTGGTTCGATGGTGACCAAAAGAGGTCATCGAATGAGTGATGGTGGACTGTGGCCGTTGCTTTTCAAAGGTAAAGAGACCATCGACTAATTCGATGGTGTCCCTCAGGGGTCATCGTATTAGTCGGTGCTTCTGCGACTACAGCTAATGGGTTTTGTGTGGGCTATTTATAGCCTTCCTTCTCCCACAATGAAGCTCTCTTGCCACATGAAATTCACTGTACTTCTAGCTGAGATAGGAGAGACTTTGAAGGCAAGAGAGGCACTTGATTTGATTGGTGTTCTTGGTCTTGTGTAGATTAAGGACCCTCTTTAGTGCTTGAGAGTAGAAAGTGTGCATCCATCTAGCTCTTGGTCTAGCGTAGGTCAAGTGAAGATATTTGGCTTGTTACTCTTGGTGATTCGGCATCACCTGGACGGCTTGGTGGTGTTGATCTTGGGAGCTCACGTGGAGATTGTGTGAAGCCCCAAGAAGGTGTACACGGTTTGGGAATCCACCGTCCCGGAGTGGGAAATGGATATCCCCTACGAAAGCACTTGATCCTTGCGCGGATCAAGGGGGAGCTATACCCTTGCGTGGGTGCTCAAACGAGGACTAGGGGGAGTTGCCGACTCCTCGATAGCTCAGGAAAAATCGCCTTCCTACTCTTACCTTTACTTTGAGCAAGTTTACTTTCCGCATTTCAATTCCTAGACTTGCCTGCTAGAGTAGGATTGGAACTAGGTTGCAAAACTCTTTTCAACACTAGTTAGACACAAACTACACTTGTAGGCACATGAGGTGAATTGGCTTATTGCTTAGGATTGTTTTATTGCATAAATTTTTATAGAAGCCTAATTCAGCCCCCCTCTTAGGCATCTTGATCCTTTCACCGGGATTCGCCCGTGTCACACTCCACTGCTGCTCCTGACGCGCTATGAGGGAGCAGATCCCGCGCCGAGGCCAAGCAGGGACGGGGATGAGCAGCCAGGATGGATGGGTCAAAGAGAGAGAGAGAGCCATTTTTGCATCGTCCATCGGACGCTACGCAAAATGGGTAGCTTGTATGCATCTGTTGGAGATGTTTTTTGGAACCTAAAACAATTGTGCCGACCAAAAAATGGGTTTGGGTTCCGGTTTGCATAGAGTGTTGGAGAAAGAATAACTGGATCCAAAAGGTCCTACTAGGTTCCAAAGGATCCCACAGTACAACATTGGGTCCCATTTGGAGCGTTCCGTGAAACTCCTCTTTTATGGTCTTGAAGCTCTAATATATGGCAATCGGTTTAGCAATATAATTGTTCGTTTTTTTATAGTAGTCAAGTATAAATCATTATCTATTATC